>JAGTJN010000004.1:1200000-1800000 GCA_020747045.1 Phaeosphaeria sp. MPI-PUGE-AT-0046c
CTAGTATACTAGCTAGCCTTAAGAGAAGAGTATATAATAATCTTTTTTACTAACCTTAGCTACTACTTCTACTCTACTCTCCTAGATTAGTAAGTTTTTTCTATTTTTCTTCTTTTAGGTATTAGGCTATCTTAGGGTATTTTAGGCTATTTTAAGCTATTTTAGTCTAAAGTAGCTTAATTTAGTATTTTTTAGCTTTCTTTAGTATAGGTAGTTACTAACTAAAGTATAAAGGCCTTTTTCTAACTTTTATAACTATATCTAGCTTATAATTACTTCTTCTACTCTATACTAGGCTACTTTAACTTATTTTAGGCTATTTTAGACTATTATATTATATAATAATACTAGTAATATCTACTTTAATAAAGGTAAGCTTACCTAGTATATCTATACTTACTATATTATATAGCTAGCTAATAGTAACTAGTACTTTTTAAGCTAAGCTAGCTACTATATAGTTAATTTTAATAGTAATACTAGCTCTACTCTATAGTCTTAGCTTAATAATAGTACTCTTAAGTACTTATATATTAAGGTTCCTACTAAGTAGCTAATAATAAGAGAGCTAGTATTAGTAGTATATTAGTATTAGTTTTTGCGGATAGAGTAAGGAGCGTCTGGATAGGGTCTGATCTAACTAAACTAGTAAAGGGTTTCTTTCTAGTAAGAGTATAGGATAGTATTATTAAGTAAGATAGTAAAGGCGGGGGCTTTCTGTAAAGAAGTAACAATGTATTACTAGTAACTAACTTAAGTTAAATATACTAAATAAAGGGCGTTTATTAATAAGATCTATATATAAAAGAGATCTCCTACTAATCTATTTAATCTATTTACTAAGAGGTATAGATTGTATAGATTATAGATTACTAATCTATTTGCTAAGCCTTCTAATCTATATAGATTATATTATATAATACTTTATATATCTAAGGTAGGCTTACTATAGTATTATTTACTTCTATAGTTCTGATAATAGGGGGTATTTCTTAGAAATTATAATACTATCTCTCTTCTCTCTTATAGTTTATTCTTAAGCTAGGTTTCTATAAGTCCTTAGCTTATAGGATTAATTAGTTTATATAAGTAGGAGGTTAATGTAATCTAGCTATTTATAGAATCTTAGAGTTTTTATAATTATAGGATTTATAAAAGTTATTTCTAATTAGGGTAAGGCGTAACTAGTACTAGAGGTTTATCTATATAGTAGTAGTTATAGTATATATATAATATCTTAGCTTATAACTAGTATTGCCCTATATTATAAGTAAGTTATATCTACCTTTATATTCCCTTACTATACCTAAGTTACTTTATTCTCTAATATCTATTTCTAAAGTTTTTCTTAGCACTACTTGTTATTATAAACTTACTAATTTTATTAACTTATTTAGAGATATTATAGTTTAGAAGTATTCTTTATATTAGAAGTACAGTTATATTTATAAGGTGTATATGTAATTAGAAAAATGCAGTACTTATTACTATAAGAATTAGAGGTGTAATATCTATATTACTTAGTCTAAGTTTTTATTATTAGTATTATAAAAACGCAAATTATAATAGAAGATAAAAGAATTAGTAGATATGTAGAATACTGTAGTTAAGGCTTATAAGTAAGTATTAGAAGAGTTATATATTATATAGGCGCGTGAAGAGTATCTTAGGAAATAAATAGATTTAATTAATTATTGTGTAGAGGATGTGATTATAGTAGAGTTGTAGGAAATTAAGGTATTAGAGAAGTTAGCTCTATTAGATATCTTATTGTTACTTAAGGGTCCTATAGAGGGTTTTAGTCTTTATCTTTCTCCTAGTACTTAGGGTACCTTTAAGAATTTTCCTTTTAAGACTTAGGAGGCTCCTTATAATATTATACTAGTTAGTAGTTCTTAATTATACTTATATTTATAGTAGAGTACTTAGGTTTATTCTTTATTTAGTAGGTATAGTTTCTTCTCTTTAGTATTTCTTATATAGGTAGTTTTCTAAAACTCTCTTACTAGTATCTTATATTACTAGTAGAATTCTTTAATTTACTACTAATAGTTTACTAGATTTAACTTAGGTTCCTATATATTCTTAGTACTTAGGTATTTAACCTATTTTACTAAGTATATATTCTCTAGATAGTTAGGTATTATTTAGAGTTATACTTATATTATTTATTCTACTTTAAATTTATTTTCTTCTTTAAGTTTATAGTACTATTTAGTCTAGAGTAGTATTCTTAGGTTAGTAGGTTCTAATAGGTTAATATAGAACCTTAGGTAGACCTTAGTATTACTTAGTAACTTAAGTATATATATAATAGGTCTATTATATTTAGAGATTAAAAATAGTCTAACTTTAATATTATTAAGTCTTTTACTTAGTTATTTTATTTAAAGGTTTTTTATATAAAGATAGACTTTATCCCCTTCTTTTAGCTAAGGTGCTATTTTTCTTTTCTTATTAGTATATTAGATATTCTAATCCTAGGAATATTTAAGTTTTATACTTATTAAGTTATATACTTTCTTTATTTCTTTAGTGTCTAATATTACTATATCTACTCTTATACTTAGTAGTGTCTTCTAGAATAGGTTAGGGTATTTTCTATAATTTATAAAGTATAGTATCTGCTCTGTAGCTTCTAATATTTTATTATTATAGGCTATCTATACTATTGCTAGTAGTAATACCTAGTTATTCTAACTAGTATTACTGTATATTTTTAGATAGGTTTTTATAGTTCTATTAGTCTATTCTATTTAACTATCTATTTAGGGATAATAAGTAGTTAATAACTCTTACTTTATCTCTATTTCTACTATAAGTATAGCCTAATAGTTTAAGGTAAAGAGCTTATCTTTATTACTAATAATTGTCTTTAGTATACTATAATCTCTAATTAACTAGTTCTTAATAATATAGGCTAGCTGTTATACTGTATAGTTCTATTTAAAAGGTATTATTATAGTATACTTTGTAAAGTAATCTACTATAATAAGTATTAAGTTATAGGATAATCTAGTAGTAAAATCTTTTAATAGTAGTAGGCCTGTTATAAAGTCTATTAAGATATTAGTCTAAGGTTCTTAGAGTAGTTCTATAGGTTATATTTCTTTATATAGTGTGTAAGTACTATATTTATTCTTCTAATAGTCTATGCACTTCTTAATATATAAGGATACTTTATCTTTTATATTTTTAAACTAGTAGTTTTATTAAATTAGTTCTATTATTCTTATAATTCTAGGATATCTATATACTAGATTATTATAGTATTATTAGATAATTTCTTCTTAGAGTTCTTCTAGTACTTCTACTTTAACTATAAGTAGTAAGCTGTTAATACTTTAAGTAGGTCTAAGAGATCTGTCTTTATATTATTATAGGACTGTAGATTTAATAATCTTCTTAGTTTCTATAATATCTATTCTTTAGCTAAGAGTGTTTACTCTGCTATTATCTTTTTCTAGAGTATAGATAATCTTAAACTTATATTATTCTAGTAGTTCTATCTACCTAACTTATTATTAATTAAGGACTTTAGTAGTTATAAAGTTAACTAAGTTCTTATAGTCTAAAAAGATTAGAAGGTCTAAGCAGCTTTCTATATAGACTCTCTAATATTCTAGTATAACTATAATAGTAAGTAGTTTCTTATTATATATATTGTAGTTTTCTTCTATGCTTATAAACTTTCTTAAATAGTATATAATTAGGTACTATTTACTATTCCTTTCTTATTTTATATATATACCTATAGTAAGGTCTAATATATCTATTTTAAAATATAGTAGTTCTCTACTTTTAAAGGATACTAAAACTAGTAGTTTAATATAAGCTTATTTAAGTACTTTAAAAGCTTTATCTTGTTTTTTAGTCTAGTTAAAGAGGTTCTCCTTCTTTATAAGTTCTATAAGTAGAATAGCTTTCTTTAAGAAGTTCTTTATAAACTATCTATTAAAGTTAATAAATCTAAGGAAAGATTAAATATCTTTTACTATCTTTAGTATAGGCTATATTTTTACTACTTTAATCTTGTCTTTGCTTATCTATACTCTATTCTTTCTAACTATATATTTTAGAAATTCTACTTCTTTCTAGTACTATTTATATTTATTAGAGTTAACTGCTAGATTGTTTTCTTATAGTAGTTTAAGGATTATTTATATATATCTCTTATATTTCTTCTTATCTATTAAGTAAATAAGGATATTATCTAGGTAGACTATAATAAATATATCTAAGTATTCTTATAATATATTATTTATTAATTTCTAGTATATTACTAGTGTATTTGTAAGGCTAAAGGGTATAATACAGTATTTATAATATCTATATCTTATTCTAAATACTGTCTTCTATTCTTTACCTTCCTTTATATGTATTAGGTTATATACTCTACGCAAGTCTAATGCTGTAAAGATATTAGTATAAGCTAATTAATCTCTTAGTTCTCTAATATTTAGGAGTAGGTATTAGTTTTTAATTATAATTTTATTAAGTTTTCTAAAATTAATATAGGGCCTTAGTTTACTGTTTTTCTTTAGTATAAATAATAGAGGGTATCTTATAGGTAATTTACTTCTTTATATAAATTTCTTATCTAATATCTCCTTAATATATTCTCTTATTACTTTTAGCTCTTTTTCTAAGAGTTTATATATAGAGTAGAATTCTAGTTTCTTTCTAGGTATTAGTTTAATCTTATAATTCTATTTCTTATACTTTAGTAAAGTAGTAGGTTCTTACTCTTTCTAAAATAGTTTCTTAAACTCCTTATATTATTTAGAGATATCTAGAGTTATATATTTCTCTAATACTTGTAATATATTAGTATACTATCCTTAATTATCTAAGTTAACTATTTATTTTAGGGAATACGTCTTATATAAAGTAATATTATTAATTATCTTCTTATCTACTATTAAATACTATTAGCGTATAGGTTCTAAATTAGTTATATTATTCTAATTCTCTAATAAGAGGGTCTAAGTTTTCTAATTAATTTTTAGATTATTCTCTTATAACTAAGAGAGTCCTAATATAATATTATAGTTAGCTAAACTAAAGATATCTAGGGCTAGCTTTCTAGTATAGTTTTAGATAGAAACTTCTGTAATAGTTTTATATTATACTATTAATTCTTTAGGTATACTTTCTCTATTTATAATATAGAGTAGATAGAGTTTATCTTTGTAGTACGCCTTAAGTCCTACTTAAAGTAGTACTAGTCTAGAGATAAAATTAACTTATAACCCTAAGTCTAGTAATACCTTTATCTAATATCTATTAACTTTTAGTTTAAGTCTAAGGAGTTCTACTAAGTTAATAGTATTGTAGCTATACTAAGAGCTGCTAATTGCTCTTCTAAAAAAGGATCCTCCTTTATATATCTATTTACCTTTTTTATAGTATAGTATAGTTAGTATTTAGAGCTAAGGTATATTTACTAGCTCTAGTTAAAGTATTTACTATTAATAGTTATTTATTATATAACTTTTTCTATATCTATACTTCTTAGGAAGTATTTAAACTTTTACTTATTAAAAAGGTATTTAGGATATATAGTATCTATATAAAAGTAAGGTACTATCTTATACTTTTCTTAGTAGTTTCTAGTTAGAAAGTAACTATTTATTTTGCTATTATAGTATACTATATAGTACTATTTAGAGTATATACTCTAATAGAAGCTGCTATATATAGGATTATAGTAGTCTATAAGGTATTAAATACTATATATTAGTTTAATATATTTATTATTTCTCTACTAATAGGCTTCCTTAGCAGTCTTATACTAGCTAAGTACTTACTCTTTATTAGATTTCTATATATAGAGGTATTTTTCTTCTGCTATTTTATCTTATATATAGTTATATTCTTCTTTAAGCTAGGTCTTCTTCTTCTTATATTAAAGGGTTCTTTTCTTAGGTTTTACCTAGTTATTAGTTTATCCTAGTATTATATTCTAGTATTTTAGCTTAGAGCTATCTAGTAGTATATATATTGCTAGTTTATTAGGTGTTAATACTCTATCTTTAGGATTATAGTTATCTTTATCTAATTTCTAGTCCTATAGTCTAGGAACTTATATTCTAGAGTATAGGCTATACTTTCTAGAGTATAGTATAGTATATTATTTAGGAGCCTTTCTTATAGTATATCTGTTAAGGTAGCTAAGGTTAAGTTTTCTGTTTTTTAGTAGGGTTCTCTATAGGCTAGTATATATTATAATATATCTCTCTATCTTTAACTTATTAAGGTATACTTAGAGTTAAAGCTTGTTATTTAACCTTTCTTATTTTCTTTTAGCTATAGCTTTTTCTCTAAAGAGGTAGTTAATCTTAATTTTCTTTTATAGGCTAAGAGGGTACTCCTTAAAGTCTTTTTTATAAATAAGATCTTTATAGTACTAAGTATCTTTCTTTAAGTTAGGTATAACTATAAGCTATTTCTTATCTAAGCCTAGTTCTTTAGTTTTAATAAGTATATTAAGTTATTAGACTACCTTATTTCTTAAGTAATAGTCCTATGCTATATATCCTTTTTTTTAATAATTATAGTAGGTAATATCTTTCTTATCTCTATTCTAACGCTTATCTTAGGTAGTTAGAATATATTTCCCTTATATAATATTGTCTAGGTATATTAGTTTAGGTCCTATAGAGTAGTAGTAACTAAGATTTTATAGTATATATTAACTTTAGAGCTGTCCTTAGTTTATTTAGTAATAGGTTTTCTTCTAGCCTTAGCTAGGGTTATTATATACCTTATCTAGATTAGTTATAGACTATTAGTAACTTCTTTCTTCTAGCTTAAGTTTATATAAGTTATTATTAAGTTATCTAGCTTTACTTATAAGGTCTACTAGAGTGTAAATTCCTATATTAGTCTTTATTAGTTTCTTGTAGATAGTTAACTTAAGTTCCTATTTATATATATATTTAAGGGTATTCTTATCCTAAGAGATATATTCTATATACTATTTAAAGATAGTATTATAGTTTATAATAGAGGTAGTCTATTAGAGCTATTAGATCTTCTATTTAGTAATAATAGATTCCTTAATAGGTAAGAAGACTTATTATAGGTAGGTTTTGAAAGTAGGCTAGTTCTCTATAAGTCTAGTATTAGCTATATCTATAAAGTTATTATCTATATATTTTTATATAATAGGTTCTACCTATTTTTTAGTATTGCCTTTTATATAGGTTAAAGTGAGAACAGCCTTATTAGTATCTTTAATTTTTTCTCCTTTAATATAAAAGTAGTAGTCTATCTAGAGGATCTATATTTTAAGCTTTTAGCAATCTCTATAGTAGAGATTAGGCTTATTGCCTTAAGTAGTAGTTCTAGAGGCTTAGAAAGTATTAGAGGTGTCTATAGTAATATTACTTATCTTAAGAGTATTTAAAGTATTAAGGTTTCTACTAAGTAGCTAATAATAAGAGAGCTAGTATTAGTAGTATATTAGTATTAGTTTTTGCAGATAGAGTAAGAAGTATCTAGATAGGGTCTAATCTAACTAAACTAGTAAAGGGTTTCTTTCTAGTAAGAGTACAGGATAGTATTATTAAGTAAGATAGTAAAGGTAGGGGCTTTCTATAAAGAAGTAATAATATATTACTAGTAACTAACTTAAGTTAAATATACTAAATAAAGGGCGTTTATTAATAAG
Organism: Phaeosphaeria sp. MPI-PUGE-AT-0046c; assembly: GCA_020747045.1. Taxonomy (NCBI): domain Eukaryota; kingdom Fungi; phylum Ascomycota; class Dothideomycetes; order Pleosporales; family Phaeosphaeriaceae; genus Phaeosphaeria; species Phaeosphaeria sp. MPI-PUGE-AT-0046c. The sequence continues at coordinate 1,207,676 of JAGTJN010000004.1, forward strand.
ATCTATATATAAAAGAGATCTTCTACTAATCTATTTAATCTATTTACTAAGAGGTATAGATTATATAGATTATAGATTACTAATCTATTTGCTAAGCCTTCTAATCTATATAGATTATATTATGTAATACTTTACGTATCTAAGGTAGGCTTACTACAGTATTATTTACTCCTATAGTTCTAATAATAGGAGGTATTCCTTAGAAATTGTAATATTATACTACTTTATAAAGTTAATAGACTACTATACTATAAGTTAATACCTTTTAGGTTATTTTAGACTATTTTAGACTAATTTAGGTTATTCTAATATATTTTTAGGTACCTAAGTAGCTTTAGAGCTATTTTAATAAGCTTTACTAAGCCTTAGTAGAGCTTAAGTATAACTATATTATTTATAGGTATACTAACTCTAACTATATTATACTATCTACTTCTATAGCTAAAGGTAGTACTTTTAGCTTAAGTAGCTTATCTACTACTACTTTAGAGTCTAATACTATATCTAAAGCTATTCTAGTATAGAATACTATATCTAGAGCTATTTTAGACTTAACTAGTATATTTACTCTCTTTATAGTCTCTTACTATATTAAAAATAAGATTCTACTTATTATACTATAGAAGAAGAAGAAAGTCTACCTTTTTTATAATATTTATACCCTTATTACTAAGAAGCTCTTAAAGTAAGTAGAATTAGTCTCTTTTAGGCTAATTTAGCCTATTTTAGGTTCTTTTAGCTTATTTTAGCTTATATTAACTTTATTAGAAACTTTTTACCTTATACTAATTACTTATACCTCTATAATAGAGCTATTTATATAAAGAATAATTCTAAAGCTAACTATAGGCCTACTAAAGTTAACTATAATAAGTACTCTATTATAGCTAAGGCTAGAGCTTAGAAGTATACTATTAACTTATTTAAGAAATAGAAGCTAGCTAAGCTAATAGATACTACTATACTTAAGAAAAAAGTATTTAGGCCTATTCTAAGCTATTTTAGCCTATTTTAAGCTATTTTAACTAATACTATATAGAACTACTTTAGAGTTACCTATCTAGATTCTAAGAAGGCTTAGAGTAGCTATATTACTAAGCTTTAGGCTAATATAGCTACTTTTAAGGTAAAGAGAGCTAGTAAAAAAAAAGCTATAAAGAGTAAGCTTACTAGCTATATTAAGACTCTAAAGAAAGAAGTTAAGGCTCTAAAAGTATAAGACTAAGTATAAGGCGTAACTATAGGTAATAGAATATACTTTATATTATAGAAGTAGCTAAAGAATAACTAGTAACTACTTAATATAGGTAATATAATAATACTTAATACCTCTAATATATATAGTATATAGGTTTTAAGTAGGTATATTAGAGTAGAAACTAGTACTAAGAGAGTCTAGCTTCTTCTTAAGTAAGTATTATTAAGTTCTAATATAATACTCTTAGAATAACTATTATAGAACCTCTCTCTCTAGCTAGTATCCTAATAGCTTATTCTAGCTTAAAAATCCTATTTCTAGAAAGGAAACTTATATAGAGAATAGCTTTTCTAAGGTTTACTATAAGTATATAGATTCTATATACTATATATATATTTACTATATAATAAGTATACTAAGTATTATAGTAGATAAGTCTAGGTAAAGGTAGATTTTCTTATTAGCTCTCTATATTTAAAGTTAAGGTAAAGTAAGATCTTTATATTATTATTATAATTATTATTACTATAGAGATTTTCTCTAGAAAGTTTTCTTCTAGTAATACCTATTTATTATTATAATATTTCTAAGTTTAATTAATATTCTAACTCCTTTTCTCTATTTCTCTAAACCTTTAATACTCTTAACTTATATATATAGTATATAATCTTTACCTCTAAGATAGTTTTCTATCTAAACTCTAAGTATATTAAAAAGTTATATATATATAGTATATAACTCTTTAAGTTTAGTAATAATAAGAAGTATATAAACTATATTATAGTAGTTATAACTTATATATACTATACCTAGAGTATTATTAATTAGAAGAAGTAGTATAATAAATCTAAGTACTATTATTATAAGTATTACTCTAATAGTAACTATAGTAGTTATAATTTAGTAAGTTTTTTAGATAGTTTACCTTATATATACTTTAGCTAATTATTATAGCTACTAAGTAAGATAAATAGGTACCTTAATTATCTATACTAGCTTTATACTTACTATAATATTATAGTTACTAATACTACTAACTCTAAGTCTAATACTATAGTAATTACTATAAGTATTAAGCTTATATATTATTAGTACTAGCTTAACTTAGAGCTATTCTACTACTACTATACTATATTATATACTAGTATACTAATTAGTATTACTACCTAAGTTTCTACTACCTTACCTTAGTTTCTAGAGCTTATTCTTACTAAGTAGTACTATATTACTATAGCTTTAGAGTAGCTTATTATATATATAGCTTACTTAGTAAGTACTTATTATATTTTCTATAAGTTTCTAGCTAATTACTTATAAAATTCTAGTACTAGTACTAGAGATAATAGTAATAAGTCTTCTAATAACTCTTTTAAGAGTAAGGCTCTACCTTCTATAAAGAAAGAAGAAGAGAAACTAGAGAAGAAAGTAGAGAAGGAAGAAGAAGAGAAAGAAGAGAAACTAGTAGTTAACCCTTCTATATATAGTGCTGCTAGAGTATATCTAGGTTATAGCTATAGTAGTTCTTTAGTATATAGTAAGAGTATAAGTTTAAAAAAGTATAGAGCTTACTTTAATTCTTATATAAGAGAGTCTTTAGAGAATAGTAACTCTAATAAGTAAGCCTAAAGGCTATTATAAGCTTCTTATTTAAGTATTTTTATTTATTTAGATACTCTTAGGTTCTTATAGAATATATATACTATATATACCTTAACTCTACTTTTTAAGTTTTATACTTCTTTCTTATATATATAACTCTTCTCTTAAATTTCTAGATAAGTTCTTCTATATTTTTAAACTCTAAAATAGGTATCTAGATATTCTAAAATTTATTATATTCTTTCTAGTATAATTAGTACTATACTTAGCTACTTCTAATCCTTTTTCTAAGAATTTTCTCTACTTTCTAGACTTCTTCTTCTTCTAAATTAATATCTAGAAGTTAGATATTTTCTTCTTAGTTATCTCTAGAATTCTAGTATTTTAGAAGAGAAATATAGAATATATTATAAATCTAATAGTATAGAGGTAGGTATAGGTAATATACCTATATTTTAATTATATCTTAAACCTAGAATAGCTCTATAAACTTACTTAATAGCTTTTTACTAGATTAGTTAGCTAAATAAATATACTTAGTACTTAATAATATAAGATCTTCTCTTTTAAATATATTTAGCTTATACTTCTTATTATAGTAGTAACTTTAGTATTCTTATACTTTCTTAAGGTATTCTATAGCCTTTATATATATACTATATATATATTATACTCTATCTACTATATTTAGTATCTCTTCTTCTAACCTACTATTCTTAAAAGAAGTAGTTATAAGAGAGTATTTTCTATATACTAGATAGAATAAAGTAGCTTTTATAGACTTATAGATAGAGTTATTATAGGTAAACTAAGCTATATTTAATAAGTTAATCTATTAGTCTTATTATTCTAATATAAAAATATAGAGGTACTATTCTAGTATTTAATTCTATTACTTAGTTTATCTATCTATCTATAAGTAGAAAGCTATACTTAGCCTATACTTTACTTATAGCTAGTAGTAGATTTCTATCTAAAAGATTAATATAAAAATAGGTTCTTAATCTAATATAATACCTTTCTATAGCCTATATTTTAGAATAATATTATTAAAATAGAATTTAGTAAATTACTTTATATTCTATATTTTTAAAGTAGAGATATATATTACTATCTTTAATAAGTAGTTAATAATTACTAGAATTATATTAAATATATAGCCTAAGCTATCTTTAACTAAAGGTAGCCTAGTAATAAAGTCTAGAGTAACTTTATTAAAGATATTTATAAGTATTAGTAAAGAGGCTAGTTAGCTATATTTACTATACCTTAGAGCTTTACTCTTTTAGTATATAGTATATAACTTAATATACTCTTAGATATCTTTATCTAGTAGAAGCTAGTAGTATACTCTACTAATTATCTCTTATATCTTATATACGCCTAAGTATCCTATAATATAAGAATTATAATATTAGAATAAAATCTCTTACTTAATAGCTAGTTTCTCTAGAATATAAACTCTACTATTATATCTTAGGACTTCTATTTAGTTAAGGTACTATACCTATACCTCTCTACTACTATATAGGCTATTACTTCTTTAATAGGTTATAATATAGCTTAAAGTAAAAGTATCTCTTTATTATAGTTAATATAGTTTCTTTATAAGAGCTTTAGATTCTATAAGTATAGGTTTACTATTAACTAATACTCTAGCTAATAAGTATAGTATATATAGTATATATACTATAGTACTAGTAGTAGAGACCTTATAGGTACTATAAATATTAGTAATATATATCTTATATATACCTACTAAACTAGGTTTAGGTATAACTTCTCTTATACTACTCTTTCTTCTTACTAAAAGTTTATTTTATAAAGTTAGTAGTAACTAAGTTAAGAATAAATTTTTCTACTTATAATCTACTTATCTAGATAAACTATCTACTAGATTTATTTTTCCTAAGTAGTATTTAATTTTAAAATTAAATACTTTAAGGTAAATTACTTATCTAGCTTATCTTAGGTTAAGCTTCTATACTATATATATAGAGTATAGATTATTATAATCTATAAGAACTTAGATTATATACTATATTCTCTTTAAGTAGTAATACTACTACTTAAAGCTATAAATAATAGTAAGTAGTTCTAAATTATAAACCTAATAGTTTAATTCTATACTTTAGAGCTTTCTTAAGATAAATATAATAGAGTACTATTTTTTATCTTTAAATAGCTAGAATAGAATTTCTAAGATTATAAAAGCTAATATATTAGTCTCTACTTATATTACCTATAAGAAGTTAAAATAGTATAGAATAGGTATATTTATAAAGTATCTTTTAAGCTTTTAGAAGGAAGCCTTAGCTTAGTTTCTTTAGGTAAACTATTAATTTTCTTTTAGTAGATCTATAAGAGAAGCTATCTTAGCTATATAGCTAGTAATAAAATATTAGTAGAAGTTTATAAATTTTAGAAAGAATTATACTTTCTTAATATTTATTAGAGTTAGCTAATCTATAATAGTACTAATATATATAAGATTAGTATAGATATCTTACCTTATAATAATAAATCCTAGAAAATAGACTTTATCTACTATAAAAGTATATTTTTTCTAGTTTATATAAAGTTCTACCTTATATAGAGATTTAAGTATAGTATATATAGTATACTAGTATATTACCTTATCTTTACTATATATATAGATAAGGATATTATCTAGGTATACTATATAGATATAATCTAAGTAAGCTGCTAATACCTTATTAATATAGGCTTAAAAGCTAGCTAGAGTATTAGTTAGCCTAAAGAGTATAATAAGATACTTAAAATAGCTATATCTTATTTAGAATACTATTTTCTATTTATCTCCTACTTTAATATATAGTTAGTAGTAGGTATCTTTAAGATTTAGTATAGTATAGTAGTATATACTTAATAAGTAGTCTAAAGTCTTCCTAATTAATAGTAGTAGATAGTAATCTTTAATAGTAATAGAATTAAGTTCTTAGTAGTCTATATATAAGTATAGAGTACTATCTTTTTTAAGTATAAATAAGATTAAAGCCTCTACTAAACTAGTACTATAGTAGATCTAGCCTTTTTATAATACTTCTTCTAAGTATATATAGAGTACCTTAAGCTTATATAAGAAGAGAGAGTAGAGTAATCTATATAGAGGTTTTTTTTCTTCTATAATTAAAATAGTATAGTCTATATTCTTAAACTTTAGTAAGGCTTATATAGCTTAATTATTAAAGATATCTATAAAATTATAGATAGTAGATAGTAAGTATAGTTTAAGCTATATTTCTATATATAAGATATATATATTATATCTTAAAGGTAATATAAGAACTTAGAGGACTTCTAGAAGGTAGAGGTTAGATTTAGTTTTTTCTATATCTCTAAGTAAGTCCTCTATAGCTATAAGAGAGATATTTACTATAGTATATCTCTATCTCTACTACTAGAAACTATAGTTAATATAGATATTTTCTTATTATAGAAATAGGTTACCTAGAAGAAGTAGAGCTTCTTCTTTATCTACTCTATATACTATTATATAGCTTATATATTTAATACTATAATTATTAGTTAAGTATATATTAAGCTTATATACTATATATATACTCTAATATTATATACTAATCTATTCTAGTCTTAGAAAGTCTACTCTCTTAATAAGTAGAATTTCTATTTCTACTATAGTTTTTTAGCTAATAAGACTAATATCTACCTATAAGTTAAGAATTACTTATAGTTTTCTTTCTAAGATATTTAGTATAGATATACTATATATATACTTTATACTAGGTAAGATACTAATAATATTACGCCTTACTATTACTAGTAGTAGGGTAAGGCCTAGCCTTTTCCTATTTAGTATATACTAATAGAGATCTAGTTTAGGTTACTACTATAATACTTATTTATATAGTAGCCTATTTTATTATACTTATAGTAGGTAATATAGCTCTTATTCTTAGGTAGAGCTATAGGTATTAGCTATATTTTAGAAGGTATCTTTCTAGAGTTTCTTATTAATATACTATATATATATAGCTTATATACTAGCTAGGTGTACTAGAGGTTTCTTTTAAGTATTAAATATAATATAATAAGAGCTTTCTATATTAAGAGAATTTAGTAGTAGTTAGTAACTACTCTTTAAAGCTTAGGTTATAGTTTTAAGAAGAAGTACTAGACTCTCTAAGTTTTAGTATATAGTATAAGCTACTCTTCTATAACTTCTAAATATATTATAAAGAATTAAACTATTTAGTCTTTATACTATATAGTCTAAGTATATATAGTAGTAGTATCTAAGCTATAGTTAACTAGGTCTATAAGTAGGTTAAGTATATACTATTTAAAATATAGCTAAGTAGAGGTTATTTCTAAAGCCTTAAAAAAGTATTTATAATAGGTATATTAAAGCTCTCTAGGGTCTTCTTCTAGATATTATATAGCCTAAAGAACTTTATTATTATTTATAGTAAATTTCTAAAGTAGTAGCCTAAAAGCTATTTTATAGAAATAGAAAAATTTATAATATTCTTTTAGATTCTTTCTCTAGTACTTATTTAGGCTTCTAGGTTTAAGTAAGTACCTTATTAGTTATAATACCTATATATATAGTATATTCTACTTATATACTAATATTTTTATAAGTTCTAATAATCCTCTTTATTCTTAGAGTATAGTAGGTATTTATTCTAAACTCTAGAACTATATAATTTCTTCTTTTAGGGTATATAGTTATTATAGTACCTAAAGTTTATTATACTTCTTCTCTACTATATAGATATACTCCTCTAGTATTAAAGGTGTACTATAGATACTTATTAGATATTCTTTACTTATAGATTAGATATTAGTTACTTATAGTTTAGAAGCTAGTTATAAAGCTAAATTTAAGAGAAGGCTTAATCTATTAGAGGTAATCTATCTAGATTATATAGAGAGAGCTATTCTAGAGCTATAAAGGTAAAGTATTATTATATAAGGTGTAACTATAGGTAATAGAATATACTTTATATTATAGAAGTAGCTAAAAAATAACTAGTAACTACTTAATATAGATAATATAATAATACTTAATACCTTTAATATATATAGTATATAAGTTTTAAGTAGGTATATTAGAGTAGAGACTAGTACTAAGAGAGTCTAGCTTCTTCTTAAGTAAGTATTATTAAGTTCTAATATAATACTCTTAGGATAACTATTATACTAAGTTAGAATAGAGTATTTTAGCCTATTTTAGGCTACTTTAGTATCTATAGTTATCTTTATATAGATTTTAGAGTAAGATAGTTAGGTTTATATTATTATAGTCTATTTTAGACTACTTTAGTACCTTTCTAGGTATTATAGGCTTATAATACTTTAGCTTACTTAATAAGCTCTAAATTAATCTTCTTTTAGTTTAACTATACTTATTCCTTCTAATATATATAACTTTAGGCTATTTTAAGCTATTTTAGGCTATTTTAGAGTATTTTACTTAGAATTATCTTATAGCGCTATTAAATACTAGTAAAAACTTATTTTCTTAGGTAAAAGTTTAGTAAAAGTAGCTATTTTCTTTAACTTAGAGGATTTTACTCTATTTTCTCTTTAAAATTAGTAGTTATCTCTAGTACCTAGGCTCTTATTTTAGCTTAGATTATCTTTTTAAAAGAATATTTACTTTTTTCTAGAATACTTTTAGTATATTTATAGAGATATTAGAGTCTAGCTCTTAAGAGTTCTCTTCTTATCTATAATTTTTTTATTTTACTAAGTATTTCTACTAATTATTCTTAGTTTATCTTTTTTTTAGTATTTCTTCTACCTTATATATATTATCTCTATATATATATAAGGTATCTATAATAAAGATTATTAGATACTAGATAGTACCTCTTTACTTAAATAGTTCTAGTAATAATATATAGAATACTAGGTAGATACTATTTAGGCTAGAAAGGTCTACTTTAAATACTAGTAGTCTAATTTAAGCTAAAATAGTGCCTAGGCCTATATACTTTTAATTTAGTTTCTTCTTTAGTTAGAAAGACTTTATATAGTATATTAAGATAAGTATACTATTTTCTACCTTAAATAAAATAGAGAGTCTTCTCTTATCTATATATTTCTTTTAGTAAGTATTAGCTACTATAATCTTTCTTTTATACTCTAACTATAAGTTAATAACTTTTACTACTAAAGACTCTACTATAGAGGATTCTCTATTACCTAGGCCTATTTTAGGCTAATTTATACTTCTTAGGTCTATTCTATAGTTTATATAAAAAGAAGTAACCTTAGTTATTATATATATATTATTATTATATATAAATTCTATAATTAAGATCTAGAGGCTCTAATTATCTTATTTAAGTATATAGTAGATATATAGATACTATTCTAGTATCTAGTTTTATCTTTTTATCTAGCTATCTATTTCTAAGTAGTAAGTAGATATAAGAACTCTTTTTAAGTTTAAGTAATAGTTAAATATTTTCTAATATATTATATTTATTAGAGGTCTTCTATTAAAGATAATATAACTTAGTACTTTATATAGCTTAATTACTTCTTTTATCTATACTTAAGCTAGGTTAATTCTATTTTAGTTTAAATATACTAGAATATAATAAGCTATTTTAGTTAGTTAGTATATAACTACTATAATAGTATTATAAACTATACCTAAAAACTTACTTAGAGAGAGTTCTATAATAAAATTAAAAGTTACTTTATTCTATACTACTTTTAGAAGTAGTAATAGAGCTAATAATCTATAAGATTTATACTTTACTACTACTAACTTTTAGTAGAGAAGGTAGTTCTTATAGTAGTTAGCTATATCTTTAGAAATTTCTCTCTATATATAGTAGTATATAAGCTTTTCTTTTATCTTTTAAGTACTAAAATATTTTAATAGTAGATTATAATAATACTTTTCTAGTACTTTTACCTTTTCTTCTAGTACTTATAGTACTATCTTACTAATTTAACTTAAATTAGCCTATTCTAGAGTATTTTAGGCTCTTTTAGAGTCTAAGTTCTTAGTAGAGATATTTATATTATTATTTTAGTCTTTCTTTCTTTATAGTATTCTTTCTATATTATAGAACTACCTTAGTATTTTCTCTATCTAGTCTATCTCTAAAAAAGCTTTTTCTACTTATATTATTACTATATTAATAAGAGTAATTACTTCTTAGCTACCTTTTCTTAGAAAGTTCTATATAGGCTTTATAAAGGCCTTATTATACTTTTAGCTAGGCTTCTATACCTTTACTATATAGTTTAGGTATTATAATAGTTTATTTACTAGGTTTATAGCTCTTAGCTAATAGGTAATTATAAAATTATACTTTAATAGTATTAAGTAGAACCTTACTTACTTATAGTTAAGAATCTTTATCTCTATAAACTATTTTAAGTTATAGTAGTCTATAAGGACTTTAAAGTATTTACCTTCTAAGTAATAGTACTAGTATTCTAAGCTTTTAACTATTATAAGTAATTCTTAGTTATATATATTATAATTATATTCTATCTAAATTATCTTATAAGAATAGAAGTTTATTAGCCTCTATTAAGGTAAATTAGCCTAGTTTAGTATAAGTTAGCTTAGAATACCTAAGATTATACCTCTTAAGGTATCTACTTCTATATAAGTTTCTCTTTTTCTCTTAAAGTATAAGAAGATTAATACTTATAGAAATATATTTTTTAACTATATAAAGGCTCTATTACCTTTTTCTTCTAGTTATATATCTATATTCTTTTCTTTTTACTATATATAGCTACTTCTAGCTATATTTAAGCCTTTTTAGGTTATTTTAGTTAAAAGTAGTATAAGTTTAGAGAAACTAATAATAAATTATTAGTAATAGTTTATAAATTCTAAAAATATATAAATATCTCTTATAGTCTATAGTTTTAGCTACTTAGTAATTATTTTAACTCTATCTTAGTTAATACTAATTTCTTTAGAAGATATAATATAACTTAGGTATTCTATATACTAAGTATACTATTTATACTTTAAAAGCTTTATAAATAGCTTTACTTTATATAATCTTTAAAGTACCTTCTTTATATAGTTAATATATTCTTCTTTTATATTAGAGAAGATTAGAATATTATCTAAGTAGATAATATAAGTTATATCTATTAGACCTACTAGAGCTTAATTTATATAAGCTTAGAATTAAGCTAGTATATTTATTAAGCTAAATAGTATTACTATATACTTAAAATAGCTATATCTTATTCTAAATATAGTTTTCTACTTATCTTCTTCTTTAATCTTAATTCTATAGTATACTTCTCTTATATCTAGCTTAGTATAAAACTTTACTTATACTAAATATTTTAGTAACTCTAAGATTAGAAAGAGTAGATATTAATTCTTAAGAGTAATCTTATTTAAACCTTAATAGTCTATATATAGCTTTAAGCTACTATCTTTCTTCTTTATAAAGAGTATTAGGGCTTCTACTAAAAACTTAGATCTTCTTATCTAACCTTATACTATATACTTTATAAGATACTTCTATAGTACCTCTAACTTTATTACTAATAAGTTATAGAGTAGCTAATAAAGTAGTTATACTCTCTCTACTATTTAAATAGCTAGGTTATATAAGAAATACTTAGCTAAGCCTTTTATATCTTCTTCTAAATCTATATCTATATACTCTATATACTATAGAGGTAATTAGGCTATTTTAGCCTAGCTTAGAGTATTTTAACTTATAAAGCCTACTATATATATATATATATCTACTATAGAATCTTATATACTATAGTTAAATACCTTAGTATTTTCTACTATAACCTATTAAAAAGTACTTTTTTCTTTATTCTTTATTTTATAGAATAATATATATTAGCTTATATAGCTTAACTTTAGACTTACTATATTAATTTAGAGAAGTTCTAAGTATATTAGGTACCTTTAAAGATCTATTACTATAAAGAGTATATTATAAGTTTAGATATATCCTCTTAAGTCTATTATAGTTATAGCTATAGTTATAATACTATATACTAGTATTTTAGATTTATTAACTTTTTTTACTAGTAGTTTTAGTAGAAATTTTATAGTTAGTCTTTACTTTTTTACTAAGACTATTAATATAAGGTTTAATTATAAACTTTTATCTATTAGAGCCTCTTTTTAAGAGAATAATTCTATAGTATATTTTACTATAAGAAGCCTTACTAGCTCTAAATAGAGTACCTTATATAGCTTCTATAGCTTCTTATTCTTCTTAGAGAGAGCTATATAGGTAAGAAGATAGAAGCCTAAATTCTCTACTTCTTCTCTTTTTCTATTCTATCCTTTTATAAATTACTATCTTATTTCTTAGGTTTTATATACTTAAAGAACTTATATTCTAGCTTACTATAATTATAATAGGTAATTAAAGTTATAAATAGGGTTAAGTCTAGCTATATATATTTCTTTACCTTATTTTAACTTTTTTTAGGCTATTTTAGCTTTACTTAGAGTCTTTTATTTTCTTCTAACTTATTTAAACTTATTTATCTTCTAAATAACTTATTTTTATTTATATATTCTCTCTACTTATATAAGTAAGGTATTCTTTAATATATAATATTTACTTATTTCTTTATAAGAGAGATTATACTATATATTACTACTAGTAATTATTTAAGGTCTTATTAAATATCTATATAGAGAGCTAAAGTAAATTTAATTACCTAGAGCTCTAGTATTATTATTAACTCTAGCTCCTTCTAAAGTAAGTAAAGGTAGTCTAGTAACTCTATTAGTAATTAATCTATATACTACTTATAGCTTTTTAATTACTTATAGGCTTATCTTCTTCTCTCTTAAGAGGTACTAAGTAAGTTAAGTATAACTACTTTAAGGCTAAGCTATATTAGTATCTATATAGAATATATAGTTTCTTTAATAAGATAATAGGCTCTCTAAAGTATCTTTAGAGATTCTAAAATATATATTACCTTAAAGTCTACTTTCTACTATTCTTATAAGAAGTTAGTAGAAGAATAAGTAAAGAATTTCTTATAGTTTCTCTTCTAGTAATTATACTCTACTTAATTATACTTTATAAAGTACTATAGTAGCTTTAGTCTAGGTAGAGCTACTAATAGTACTATAAGTAGTATTATAATACTACTATAACTAGTAGAAGTAGTATATACTATAATAATATTATCTACCTTATACTTAGCTTATAGCTCTTTAAGAACTTATAATTCCTTAAAAGCTCTTATACTTTTAAGCTATATATATATCTTCTAGAGTTCCTTATTAGTTATAAGTATTTTTAGCCTATTTTAGCCTAAAATAGGCTATAATAGCTCTATAGAGTCTCTCTTAAGTTTATCCTATCTACTATTATCTTTCTTTCTCTATTATAACCTACTTAGTATTATAACTAATTCTAGTACTATTAACTATATAGTCTAAAGTATTATTAGTATTATTTTATTACTTTCTAGTTAATAGCCTATAGAGTATATCTATAGGTAGTTTATTAGGTTAGGTTTTCTACTATTAGTCTATAAGAGAGTTAAGTAATTTAAATATAAGGATATAGTAGAGGTATAAAGTAGATAGTATTAGTCTCTTAACCTTAGAGAAGAAATAGGATAGTATTATATACTTAGATAAATTACTACCTATCTTAGGTTATAATTATCTATATAATATAGGTCTTACTTATCTAAGCTTAACCTAACCTATTCTAGAGTTACTTTACTTAGCCTTTACTAGATATCTTATATTACTTACTTAAAATCTATATATTCTCTATACTAAAAAGATTAAGTATTATTATATTACTTTAATTAAGTAGTTACTAGTTATTCTTTAGCTACTTCTATAATATAAAATATAATCTATTACTTATAGTTATACTTTATAGCTATATATAAAGAAATAAATAAATAATATCTAATTTTATTAGTATTATATTATTTATTATCTTACTAGTAAGCTTACTTATAGTATTTTTATCTATTATATAAGATTTTTTTTTAACTTAAATAATCTAGTTAAGTTAGATTAATTTAGTTAATCTAAGACTTTAAAAATCTTAGATCTAGAAATAGCTCTAATTAGATATATTTATAGTACTAATTTTAGAGCTAGATAACTACTAAAATAAACTAAATAAATTAAGTTAATACTAGTAATATTTCTATATCTAAGTAGCTACGCTAGTATTAGTCTATTATTTTAAATCTAAATCTATTACTAATACTTTTATATATAGAGAGATAAGATCTTAACTATAGAATAGTATTCTAAATTAAATATAATAACTATTCTACTATCTTTACTACTTAGTAGAGTTATATATTACTATAGTAATAGTAATTACTATTACTAAGTACCTTTAGTAATTACTAATTACTAAGTAATAGTAATTACTAATTCTAAAAAAGGTAATAGTAATAGTAATTACTATTATAAGAAAGTAGAAGTAATAGTAACTACTTCTTAATAATAGAAGAAGCTACTAAAAATAATATATATATAAATAACTTAGTAATATACTAAGTAAAAGTAGTAAAGATAGTAGAATAGTTATTATATTTAATTTAGAGTACTATTCTATAGTTAAGATCTTATCTTTCTATATATAAAAGTATTAGTAATAGATTTAGATCTAAAATAATAGACTAGTACTAGTACAGCTACTTAGATATAGAAATATTACTAATACTAACTTAATTTATTTAGTTTATATTAGTAGTTATCTAGCTCTAAAATTAGTACTATAAATAGATCTAATTAGAGCTATTTCTAGGTCTAAGATTTTTAAAATCTTAGATTAACTAAATTAATCTAACTTAACTAGATTATTTAAGTTAGAGAAATAATCTTATATAATAGATAAAAATATTATAAATAAGCTTATTAATAAGATAATAAATAATATAATACTAATAAAATTAGATATTTATTATTTATTTCTTTATATACCTCTATAAGCTTATTATAGTTATATATAGAAACTTTAAAGCTAACTATAATAATAGAAACTTAGGTACTTAAAACTAAAACTAGATATAAACTAAAACTAATATAAGAGTATAGTAACTCTATACCTAATTAAAAACTTAATAGTTAAAATTAAGGTCTTAAAAGATATTAGGGGTTAAAAGCCTAATACCTACTTAATAATATAATTTATATATATATTAAGTATATTTATAGTCTTTTTATTAACTATATAAGCTTATATAGCTTATTAATAATTATTTTATAAATTTTTATAGATATTAGAATTTTTCTAACTTTCTATATCTTTAAAAAGTTAAGGTATTCTAAGTTTTTAATACTCTTAACTAATTACTAAGATACTATAATTCTTATAATAGAAAACTAATTATTATAGCTTAGAATTACCTAGTAAATTAGGTAGAAACTTAATATAAGAGAATTAATTAGATTAAGCTCTCTAAGGCTTCTAAGGAGGTAATTATATAAGTATATATATAGAATCCCTCTAAATAGCTATACCTTTCTTAGTTAGATCTAAATTTAGGCTATAGTTACTTCTTAATTTAGTAGAACTATACTATAATCCTTAGATATAAGTTTATACTAAGAATCTAAATTACTATATACTTTAATATACTCTCTAGACTTTAAATAGAAGTTTAAAGTCTAGTATTAGATAGTTATAGTATAATCTTTATAAGTTCTATTTTCTTAACTATATATAATCCTATATAATCTTAATAAAGTTTAAGTTTTAGATCTTAAGTTCTAAGTTTCTTTAAGAAGAAACTAAGGTAATCTCTAAATATTCTTAAGTTAAGATCTTTAAAGTAAGAATACTTACTACTAGGTAAGTCTTAGTATAGGCCTTAGATAAGATTTTAGAATAGTAGTAAACTTTAAAAGGTAATTTTAGGTAGTTACTAAAGTAGTAGTATATATAATTTTATCTATTTATAAGTAAGAGTATATAATTATAATAATAATAATATATTTTACCTATATATTTAAACTTTTTACTACTTAAATTCTTCTCTTCTTTAATTATTATATCTAATTATATATATAGTAGATTTCTAATATTCTAATTTATATTTATTATTATCTTATATCTATACTTTATTTATAATATAACTATAATTATAGTAGGATTCTACCTAAAATTTAGTAAGTTTTATATATTAATAGCTAAGATTAAACTACTATATACTCTAAAAAGAAGTTAGTAACTCTTAAGACTTTAAGAAGCTTTAGAAAATCTAATATAAACTTAGTATTAGCTCTTAATACTAAACTTAATATCTTATATCTCTTAAAGTATAAATTAGCTAGTAATAAGGCTTAAGCTATAAGCTAAACTACTACCTATATTATAACTAAGAGTATACCTTAGAATCCTTATATAAAGTATATTAGTTACTTTCTTAATAATAATAAAGTTAGTAATAGGTACTACTATACTATAATTACTAAGAATAGCTTTACTAGTACTAAGTACTATAAGTATAATACTTATATATATCTATCTACTACTAAGTAAATATTAGAGAACTTTAAGAAGATTCTTAATATTACTAAGAAAGATTCTAGCTTTAAGGTATAAACTCTTAGAGCTTATCTATTATATAATTTTACTTAATATTTTACTTTTTTCTAGGTTAAGAGTAATAAGGTCCTTTATAATATACTATATAGCTCTTATATATTTAAAATTAAGGTATATAATAAGTATTAGGTAGTAATTATAGCTACTATAAAAGCTCTTAAAGAGGTAAAGATTACTAAGATAAATAAGTAGAAAGCTACTTAAAAGGCTACTATAAAGGCTACTAGAAAAAAGAAGCTAGTAGCTAAAAAGGCTAAAAGGACTCTAAAGAAATTATTAATAAGATCTTTACCTAAGTTATAGAATTCTATAACTTTATTTAAAGTACCTAGTAAGAAGTACTATTATAAGTTTCTTAGTTTATCTTCTTTAAAGGTATTACTTTAGAGTATAATAAAGTATTATAAAGAGAATTTCTTTTAAGATCTAGTATTAGGTAGTAAGCCTTTAGTAGGTACTTAGTATTAAAGCTTATATATAGCTTTACTATTTTATTCTTTATTTTAGGTACTATAATATCTTTAGAATCTCTTCTAGTTTATAAGAGATTCTAGCTAGTATTATACTTAGTTTACTAAGTAGGATAGTAAGTATATAAGGTCTACCTATAATTCTAGGCCTTAGCTAGTATATAGTTAGTAGTAGTATAGTTATTATTATCTACTACCTATTATTTATCTACTTTAGCCTTATAGTAGCTATACTCTACTTCTAAGTAACCTTATAAGTTAATTCTCCTATAAATTCTTAACTTTATTAGTATAGATCTTAGCTAACTTACTATAATTATAGTTCTACCCTTCTATAAAGGCTTCTAATTCTTAACTATTTACTTTCTACCTAGAATTTACTATACCTCTATTATTTACTATATATAGTAAAGAGCTAATCTTCTCTACTAAGATAGTTTAAGTATATAATACTATAGTTAAGAATAAGCTATATAGTAAGATCTCTAATTTTAAGGCTAAGGTTACTAGCCTTAAGGCTATTATTAATTTATTATAAATCTAAAAGTAGGATTTATATAAGATTTACCTTAAGAGTATAGTATTAGATATTAATACTTATAAGAGAAGCTTAGTATAATTCTAAAAATCTCTATATTATAATAACCTTCTTCTCTTCTATAAGTATAGTAAGCTCTTATTAGTTACTATTAATATTAGAGATAGAGAGTATTAAGGTTTCTACTAAGTAGCTAATAATAAGAGAGCTAGTATTAGTAGTATATTAGTATTAGTTTTTATAGATAGAGTAAGAAGTATCTAAATAGGGTCTAATCTAACTAAACTAGTAAAGAGTTTCTTTTTAGTAAGAGTATAGAATAGTATTATTAAGTAAGATAGTAAAGGTAGAGGCTTTCTATAAAGAAGTAATAATATATTACTAGTAACTAACTTAAGTTAAATATAATAAATAATAGGTATTTATTAATAAGATCTATATACTAAAGAGATCTATCTATCTTAATAAGCTTATATTAAGGAAGTTAAGATAATCTTAACTTCTTATATATAAGAAAGTATACTAAGCCTTAGCTTATACCTTAGTAGTTAAGCTATTTATATAACCTAGAGGTTCTTAAGGTAGTACTTATTTATTAGCTTAAATATAATAACCTTTAAAGAAGCTTATACTATATTATTACTTTTAGTATTTCCTTATAACTTATTAGTCCTCTTATAAGATTTATAATACTATCTTCTTCTTCTTATTACTTATTCTTAAGTAGTATACTTTTCTATTAACTATATTAAGTCTCCTTAATAAAGAGTATTATTATCTTACTCTTAAAATTTATTATAGTAGAACTATTATACTAATTTCTTATAATTACTATTTTAAGTTTAATAGAACTTATATTACTATACTAGAGATTAATAGAAAGTATTTAAAGTATATAGAGTATATAAAGTTAGGTTATTCTTATATAAACTTATTCTAGATTTTTTTAGATAAAATATATAAAGAATATAAAAAGAAGGTAGTAGAGAATAAAGAGTTATTAGCTACTATAGTTATATATTTAATATATAATAAGAAGATTCTTTAGTAGGTAAAGGAGTATACTACTAAGAAAGTATAGTATCTTATAAATAGTCTATAAGATATAAGTAATAAAGTAGATATATAGGGAGTTAACTACTCTACTATAGATATATTAGTAGAGTTCTTACTAATAATATAGGAGACTCTTAAAAATCTAGATATACTAGTATCTATAGTATAATTAAATAGTATTTCTATTTTCTATAGTAGTTCTTAATCTTATCCTATTTATCTTTAAGGTTTATTTCTTATTTATCTATTACTAGTTTATTTCTAATAGCCTTATAGGTTATATATTACTATAAAATAGCTAGGTTTAACCTTTATTTAATAGGTAGAGTCCTTTTTCTTTAGTATTTTCTAAATAGGTATATTATAGAAACTTTCCTACTAGTATTATATATTATTTATAGAATTCTTAGATTTTCTACTAATAGTTTACTAAGTTTATTTTAGGTTTCTATATATTCTTAGTACTTAAGTATCTAACCTATCTTACTAGATATATATTTTCTAAGCTATTAGGTAATATTTAGAGTTATACTTATACTATTTATTCTACTTTAAATTTATTTTCTTTTTTAAGTTTATAGTACTATTTAGTCTAGAGTAGTATATCTAAGTCTATAAGTTCTAAGAGATTAATATAGAACCTAGAGTAGACTTTTATATTATTTAGTAACTTAAGTATATATATAATAGGTCTATTATATTTAGAAATTAAAAATAGTCTAACTTTAATATTATTAAGTTCTTTACTTAGTTATTTTATTTAAAGGTTTTTTATATAAAGGTAGACTTTATCTCTCTCTTTTAGCTAAGGTACTATTTTTCTTTTCTTATTAGTATATTAGATACTCTAATTCTAGAAATATTTAAGTTTTATACTTATTAAGTTATATACTTTCTTTATTTCTTTAGTATCTAATATTACTATATCTACTCTTATACTTAGTAGTATTTTTTAAAATAGATTAAGGTATTTTCTATAATTTATAAAGTATAGTATCTAAACTATAGCTTCTAATATTTTATTATTATAGGCTATTTATACTATTACTAATAGTAAAACCTAGTTATTCTAACTAGTATTACTATATATTTTTAGGTAGATCTTTATAGTTTTATTAGTCTATTCTATTTAACTATCTATTTAGAGGTAATAAGTATTTAATAACTTTTACTTTATCTCTATTTTTACTATAAGTATAGCTTAATAATTTAAGGTAAAGAGCTTATCTCTATTACTAATAATTATCTTTAGTATACTATAATCTCTAATTAATTAATCCTTAATAATATAGGCTAGTTATTATACTATATATTTCTATCTAAAAGGTATTATTATAGTATATTTTATAAAGTAATCTATTATAATAAGTATTAAGTTATAGAATAATCTAGTAGTAGAATCTTTTAATAGTAGTAGGCCTATTATAAAGTTTATTAAGATATTAGTCTAAGGTTCTTAGAGTAGTTCTATAGGCTATATTTCTTTATAGGGTATATAAGTACTATATTTATTCTTTTAATAGTCTATATACTTCTTAATATATAAGGATACCTTATTCTTTATATTCTTAAACTAGTAATTTTATTAAATTAGTTCTATTATTTATATAATTCTAGAGTATCTATATACTAGATTATTATAGTATTATTAGATAATTTCTTCTTAGAGTTCTTCTAGAACCTCTACTCTAACTATAAGTAGTAGGCTATTAATACTTTAAGTAGGTCTAAGAGATCTATTTTTATATTATTATAGAACTATAGATTTAATAATTTTCTTAGTTTCTATAATATCTATTCTTTAGCTAAAAGTATCTACTCTACTATTATCTTTTTCTAAGGTATAGATAATCTTAAACTTATATTATTCTAGTAGTTCTATCTATCTAACTTATTATTAATTAAGGACCTTAGTAGTTATAAAGTTAACTAAATTTTTATAGTCTAAAAAGATTAGAAGGTCTAAGCAGCTTTCTATATAGACTCTTTAATATTCTAGTATAACTATAATAGTAAGTAGTTTCTTATTATATATATTATAGTTTTCTTCTATACTTATAAACTTTCTTAAATAGTATATAATTAGGTACTATTTACTATTTCTCTTCTATTTCGCGTATATACCTATAGTAAGGTCTAATATATCTATTTTAAAATATAGTAGTTCTCTACTTCTAAAGAATACTAAAATAAGTAGCTTAATATAAGCTTATTTAAGTACTTTAAAAGTTTTATCTTATTTCTTAGTCTAGTTAAAGGGGTTTTCCTTCTTTATTAAATCTATAAGTAGAATAGCTTTCTATAAGATATCTAGTAAAGGCTAAGTAAAGTAACTCTAGAATAGGTTAGATTAAGCTTAGATAAGTAAGACCTATATTATATAGATAATTATAACCTAAAATAGGTAGTAATTTATCTAAGTATATAATACTATCCTATTTCTCTTCTAAAGTTATAAGGCTAATACTATCTACTCTATATCTCTACTATATTTTTATATTTAAATTACTTAACTCCCTTATAGACTAATAGTAGAAAACCTAACCTAATAGACTACTTATAGATATACTCTATAGGCTATTAACTAAAAAGTAATAAAATAATACTAATAATACCTTAGACTATATAGTTAATAGTATTAAGATTAGTTATAATACTAAGTAGATTATAATAAAAGAAGAAAGATAATAGTAGATAGAATAAACCTAAGAGAGACTCTATAGAGCTATTATAGCCTACTTTAAGTTAAAATAGGCTAAGAATACCTATAACTAATAAGAAACTCTAGAAGATATATATATAGCTTAAAAGTATAAGAGCTCTTAAGGAATTATAGGTTCTTAAAGAGCTATAAGCTAGGTATAAGGTAGATAATATTACTATAGTATATACTACCTCTACTAGTTATAATAGTATTATAATACTACTTATAGTATTATTAGTAGCTCTATCTAAACTAGAGCTACTATAGTACTTTATAAAGTATAATTAAGTAAAGTATAATTACTAGAAGAGAGACTATAAGAGATTCTTTACCTATTCTTCTACTAACTTTCTATAAAAATAGTAGAAAGTAGACTTTAAAGTAATATATATTTTACAACCCTTAAAAATACTTTAGAGAGCCTATTATCTTATTAAAGAAACTATATATTTAATATAAATACTAATATAGCTTAGCCTTAAAGTAGTTATACTTAACTTACTTAATACCTCTTAAGAGAAAAGAAGATAAGCTTATAAGTAATTAAAAAGCTATAGGTAGTATATAAATTAATTACTAATAAAGTTACTAAACTACCTTTACTTACTTTAGAAGGAGCTAAAGTTAATAATAATACTAGAGCTCTAGGTAATTAAATTTACTTTAGCCTTTTATATAGATATTTAATAAGACTTTAAATAATTACTAGTAGCTATATATAGTATAATCTCTTTTATAAAGGAATAAGTAAATATTATATATTAAAGAATACTCTACTTATATAAATAGAGAGAATATATAAATAAAAATAAGTTATCTAAAAGATAAATAAGTTTAGATAGGTTAGAAAAAAATAAGAGACTTTAAGTAAAGCTAGAATAGCCTAAAAAGAGTTAAAATAAGGTAAAGAAATATATATAGCTAGACTTAACCCTATTTATAACTTTAATTATTTATTATAATTATAGTAAGCTAAGATATAAGTTCTTTAAGTATATAAAACCTAAGAAATAAAGTAGTAATCTATAAAGAAATAGAATAGAAAAAGAGAAAAGGTAGAGAGTTTAGGCTTCTACCTTTTTACCTATATAGCTCTTTTTAAAAAGAATAAGAAGCTATAAAAGCTATATAAGGTATTCTACCTAGAGCTAGTAAAGCTTCTTATAGTAAAATATACTATAAAATTATCTTCTTAAAAAGAGGCTCTAATAGATAAAAGTTTATAGTTAAACTTTATATTAGTAGTTTTAGTAAAGAAGTAAGAACTAACTATAAAACCTCTACTAAAACTACTAGTAGAAAAAGTTAATAGATTTAAGATACTAGTATATAGTATTATAACTATAGCTATAACTATAATAAACTTAAAAGAATATATCTAAACTTATAATATACTCTTTATAGTAATAGACCTTTAGAGGTACCTAATATACTTAGAACTTCTCTAGATTAATATAGTAAGTCTAAAGTTAAGCTATATAAGCTAATATATATTATTCTATAAAATAAAAAATAAAGAAAAAAGTACTTTCTAATAGATTATAATAGAAAATACTAAGGTATTTAACTATAGTATATAAGATTCTATAGTAGATATATATATATATATATAGTAGGCTTTATAAGTTAAAATACCTTAAGCTAGGCTAAAATAGCCTAATTACCTCTATAGTATATAGAGTATATAAATATAGGTTTAAAAGAGGATATAAAAGACTTAGCTAAGTATTTCTTATATAATCTAGCTATTTAAATAGTAGAAGAAGTATAACTACTCTATTAGCTACTCTATAATCTATTAGTAATAGAGTTAGAAATACTATAGAAGTACCTTATAGAGTATATAATATAAGATTAGATAAAAAGATTTAAGTTCTTAGTAGAAGCCTTAATACTCTTTATAAAGAAGAAAGATAGTAGCTTAAGGCTATATATAGACTACTAAGATTTAAATAAGGTTACTCTTAAGAACTAATACTTATTTCTTCTAATCTTAGAGTTATTAAAATATTTAGTATAAGTAAAGTTCTATACTAACTTAGATATAAGAGAAGTATACTATAGAATTAGAATAAGAGAAGAAAATAAGTAGAAAACTATATTTAATATAAGATATAGCTATTTTAAGTATATAGTAATACTATTTAGCTTAATAAATATACTAGCTTAATTCTAGGCTTATATAAATTAAGCTCTAGTAGGTCTAATAAATATAACTTATATTATCTACTTAGATAATATCCTAATCTTTTCTAATATAGAAGAAGAATATTTTAACTATATAAAGAAAGTACTCTAAAGATTATATAAAGTAAAGCTATTTATAAAGCTTTTAAAGTATAAATAGTATACCTAGTATATAAAATACTTAGGTTATATTATATCTTCTAAAGAAATTAGTATTAACTAAGATAGAGTAAAAATAATTACTAAGTAGCTAAAACTATAGACTATAAGAGATATTTATATATTTCTAGAATTTATAAACTACTACTAATAATTTATTATTAGATTTTCTAAACTTATACTACTCTTAACTAAAATAACTTAAAAGAGCCTAAATATAGCTAGAGGTAGCTATATATAATAAAAAGAAAAGAGTATAAATATATAACTAGAAGAAGAAGGTAATAAAGCTTTTATATAGTTAAAAGATATATTTCTATAAGTACTAATCTTCTTATACTTTAAGAGAGAAAGAGAAACCTATATAGAAGTAGATACCTTAAAAGGTATAATCTTAGATATTCTAAGCTAATTTATACTAAACTAGGCTAGTTTACTCTAATAAAGGCTAATAGACTTCTATTCTTATAAGATAATCTAGATAAAATATAATTATAATATATATAATTAAGAATTACTTATAATAGTTAAAAGCTTAGAATACTAATACTATTACTTAGAAGGTAAATACTTTAAAGTCCTTATAGACTACTATAACTTAAAATAGTTTATAGAGATAAAGATTCTTAACTATAAGTAAGTAAGGTTCTACTTAATACTATTAAAGTATAATTTTATAATTACCTATTAGCTAAGAGCTATAAACCTAGTAAATAGACTATTATAATACCTAAACTATATAGTAAAGGTATAGAAGCCTAGCTAAAAGTATAATAAGGCCTTTATAAAGCCTATATAGAACCTTCTAAGAAAAGATAGCTAAGAAGTAATTACTCTTATTAATATAGTAATAATATAAGTAGGAAAAGCCTTTTTAAAGATAAACTAGATAGAGAAGGTACTTAGGTAATTCTATAATATAAAAAAAATACTATAAAGAAAAAAAGACTAAAATAATAATATAGATACCTCTACTAAGAACTTAGACTCTAAAAGAGCTTAAGATACTCTAGAATAAGCTAATTTAAGTTAAATTAATAAGATAGTACTATAAGTACTAAAAGAAAAGGTAAAAGTACTAGAGAAGTATTATTATAATCTACTATTAAGATATTTTAGTACTTAAAAGACTAAAAAAAAGCTTATATACTACTATATATAAAAAGAGATTTTTAAAAATATAGCTAACTACTATAAGAACTACCTTCTTTATTAAAGATAAATAGTAGTAAAGTATAAATCTTATAAACTATTAGCTCTATTACTACTTTTAAAAGTAGTATAAGATAAAGTAACCTTTAATTTTATTATAGAACTCTCTCTAAGTAAGTTTTTAGGTATAGTCTATAATACTATTATAGTAGTTATATACTAACTAACTAAAATAGCTTATTATATCTTAGTATATTTAAACTAAGATAGAATTAACTTAGCCTAAGTATAGATAAGAGAAGTAATTAGGCTATATAGAGTACTAAGTTATATTATCTTTAATAAAAAACCTTTAATAAATATAATATACTAGAAAATATTTAACTATTACTTAAACTTAAAAAGAGTTCTTATATCTACCTACTACCTAAAGATAGATAGCTAGATAAAAAGATAAAACTAAATACTAGAATAGTATTTATTTAAATAAGATAATTAAAGCTTTTAGATCTTAATTATAGAATTTATATATAATAATAGTATATATATAATAACTAAAGTTACTTCTTTCTATATAAACTATAAAATAGACCTAAAGAGTATAAATTAGCCTAAAATAAGCCTAAGTAATAAAGAATTCTTTATAGTAGAGTCTTTAGTAGTAAAAGTTATTAACTTATAGTTAGAGTATAAAAGAAAGATTATAGTAGCTAATACTTACTAAAAGGAATATATAAATTAGAGAAAACTCTTTATTTTATTTAAGGTAGAAAATAGTATACTTATCTTAATATACTATATAAGATCTTTCTAACTAAAGAAGAAACTAGATTAGAAATATATAGAACTAAGTACTATTTTAGCCTAAATTAGACTATTAGTATTTAAAGTAGATCTTCTTAGCCTAAATAGTATCTACTTAGTATTCTATATATTATTACTAAAACTATTTAAGTAAAGAAGTACTATCTAGTACCTAATAACCTCTATTATAGATACCTTATATATATATAGAAATAATATATATAAAATAGAAGAAATACTAAAAAGAAGGTAAACTAAGAATAGTTAGTAGAAATACTTAGTAAAATAGAAAAATTATAAATAAAAAGAGAACTTCTAAGAGCTAGGCTCTAATATCTTTATAAATATACTAAAAGTATTTTAGAAGAAAGTAAATATTCTTTTAAAAAGATAATTTAAGCTAAAATAAGAGCCTAAGTACTAGAGATAACTACTAATTTTAAAGAGAAAATAGAGTAAAATCCTCTAAGTTAAAGAAAATAGCTACTTTTACTAAACTTTTACCTAAGAAGATAGGTTTTTACTAGTATTTAATAGTACTATAGAATAATTCTAAGTAAAATACTCTAAAATAGCCTAAAATAGCTTAAAATAGCCTAAAGTTATATATATTAGAAAAAATAAGTATAGTTAAACTAAAAGAAGATTAATTTAGAGCCTATTAAGTAGGCTAGAGTATTATAAGCCTATAATACTTAAAAAGGTACTAAAGTAGTCTAAAATAGACTATAATAATATAAATCTAACTATCTTACTCTAAAATCTATATAAAAGTAACCTTAAATACTAAAGTAGCCTAAAATAAGTTAAAATACTCTATTCTAACTTAGTCTTATACTTTTAGAGCCTTAACTTTCTTCTTTAAGGTCTTAATATAGCTAATAAGCTTACTCTTTATAGCTTTCTTTTTACTAGCTCTCTTTACCTTAAAAGTAGCTATATTAGCCTAAAGTTTAGTAATATAGCTACTCTAAGCCTTCTTAAGATCTAGCTAGATAACTCTAAAGTAGTTTTATATAGTATTAGTTAAAATAATATATTTTATAAGTAAGTAGCTACCCTAAGTAAGTAGCTAATGCTAAACTAGTGCTCTACCTATGTATAATAATTACGCAACATATAACGCAATTATTAGAAATTATAGAAAGCTAATCTATTCTTTAAACTTATTACTATCCTTAGTATTATCTATTTCTACTTTATAGGTATAGGAGTTATATCCTTTTTTACTATAATATCTATAGTATATTATACTATATACCTTATATATAGGCTCTTTACTAGTATTATACTCTCTATCTACCCTCTTAGTAATTAAGTCTTATACTTTCCCTACTATTAGAGTCTCCTCTATCTAAATATACTTATATTTTCTTAATTAATGCTTTATAAGCTTATTAATTATACTTTATATATATACCTATTCCTCCTACAGTAATACTATATTATATATAATTTATTATATACCTTTACTTAGCTACCTAATCTTTTTATCTAATAAGCTTATAGAGGACCTCTAATAGTTTTATATCCTCTATTAAATAAGCGTAGATTATACCTTAATTTTATACGTATTATATAGTATCTGCGCCTTCTATACGCCCTATACTAGTAATAATAGTGCTAAAGTCTATAACCTTATATTAAGCTTTAATAGAATAGCTTCTAGATTATATAGGACTAGTCTAGTACCTCTAAAGCCTACTTTAATATTCTCTACTATTAAAGCTTATTTAAAAGCTAGCTTAAATACTTAGAGGAAGGTTTCCTTACTAATATAATATATATAGTTGCGTACTAAGGCTAAGATTTAGTTACTATACCTATACTTTAATAGCGTAAAGTAACTAATATTAAGAGGCTATAGTAGGTATAATAAATATAGAGATATATAGTAAAGGATAATATTCTTCTCCTTATAAAGATTCTAGAATTCTAGTAAGCTATAGCTCTTATAGCTATTAAGTATAAGTAGCTAGTATATACTTATAGCGCTTAACTTTATATCCTTATTAAAGTGCTCTAACTAGGTAAGAGTAAGCTAATTATTTATCTAGCTATTAGGGCTTACTTTAAGAATCTAATTATATAGTAAGTCCTTAAACTAGATATTAATAAGTATACTATCTATAAAGATAATAAAGAGTAGAAGTAGGTAGCCTATAGCTCCTACGCCTTAGATAATAGTAACCTACTTATAGTTACCTAGCTAGATAACCTTCTTTCTTCTAGCTACTTCTAAACTAGTAATAACTATCTACGCTAAAATCTTACCTATTATAAAGCTAGTCTTATTAAAATTATAGATATTATTATCTATAATTCTATACTTCTATTTTATCTTCTATATTAAGTTAAGCTAGTATAGTATAGCTATAAAATCCTTATAGATAGCTTACTAATAGTTATATAGATAGCTCTAGCGCTTCTAGAGCTTAAGAGTCTACTTAATAAAGTTATTAACCTAGTTCTTACTAATAGGGTTACTACCTTATAATCTAAGAAGTCTATCTACTATTTCTTATATAATAAACCTTAAGGGCGTAAGACCTTATATAGACTAGTTAAGAACCCTTTATACTATAGCCTCCTCTTCTAGTTTTATTAGGTGCTTTAAGTTTACTTTATAGTTGTGTTATATATACTTACTAGCGTATTAGTTACTAATAGTCTTTTAAGGTATATTATATATACCTATAGCTTAATTTATACTTTAAATATATTGTACTTTAATATTAGAGATAGTAAGCTGTATATTAGCTTTAGTATAAGTCTTTTAGCTATATTATAGTTAAGATATTATATAATAATATAGTATAGGTAGAGCGCTAGTTTAGTATTAGCTACTTACTTAGGGTAGCTACTTGCTTATAAAATATGTTAGCTTAAAATAAGCTAAAATAGCCTAGAATAAGCCTAAATACCTTCTTTTTAGGTATAGTAGTATCTATTAGCTTAGCTAGCTTCTATTTCTTAAATAAGTTAATAGTATACTTTTAAGCTTTAGCCTTAGCTATAATAGAGTACTTATTATAGTTAGCTTTAGTAGGCCTATAGTTAGCTTTAAGATTATTCTTCTTATAAATAGCTTTATTATAGAAGTATAAATAGTTAGTATAAGATAAGAAGTTTTTAATAAAGTTAATATAAGCTAAAATAAGCTAAAAAAGCTTAAAATAGGCTAAATTAGCCTAAAAGAAACTAATTCTATTTACCTTAAGAGCTTCTTAGTAATAGAGGTATAAATATTATAAAAAAGGTAGACTTTCTTCTTCTTTTATAGTATAGTAAGTAAAATCTTATTCTTAAGGTAGTAAAAGACTATAGAGAAAGTAGATATACTAGTTAAGCCTAAAATAGCCTTAGATATAGTACTTTATACTAAAATAGCTCTAGATATAGTATTTTATACTAAAATAGCCCTAAATATAATATTAGACTCTAAAGTAGTAGTAGATAAGCTACTTAAGCTAGAAGCGCCTCTTTTAGCTATAAAGGTAGATAGTATAATATAGTTAGAGTTAGAATACCTATAAATAATATAGTTATACTTAAGCTTTACTAAAGCTTAGTAAAGCTTATTAAAATAGCCCTAAAGCTACTTAGGTACCTAAAAATATATTAAAATAACCTAAATTAGTCTAAAATAGCTTAAAATAGCCTAAAATAGCTTAGAAGGTATCTACTTATAGTATAGTAGTCTATTAACTTTATAAAGTAGTATAAGTACTTAAGAGTACTATTATTAAGCTAAGGCTATAGAGTAGAGCTAGTATTACTATTAAAATTAACTATATAGTAGCTAGCTTAGCCTAGAAAGTACTAGTTACTATTAGCTAGCTATATAATATAGTAAGTATAGATATACTAGGTAAGCTTACCTTTATTAAAGTAGATATTACTAGTATTATTATATAATATAATAGTCTAAAATAGCCTAAAATAAGTTAAAGTAGCCTAGTATAGAGTAGAAGAGATAGTTATAAGCTAGATATAGTTATAAAGGTTAGAAAGAGGCCTCTATACTCTAGTTAGTAACTACTTATATTAAAGGAAGCTAAAAGATACTAAATTAAGCTACCTTAGACTAAAATAGCTTAAAATAGCCTAAAATACTCTAAGATAGCCTAATACCTAAAAGGAGAAAAATAAAAAAAACTTACTAATCTAGAGAGGTAGAGTAGAGGTAGTAGCTAAGGTTAGTAGAAAAGATTATTATATACTCTTCTCTTAGAGCTAGCTAGTATACTAGTATAGGTATTTAGTACTAAGTAAGGTAAGGTAAAGATAGAAAATAAAGTAAGAGTAAAGAGAAGATTCTAGCCTAAGAAAGAATTATATTTACTATAGGTTAGTATAAGGTATAAAGGAGACCTAAAGTAGCTCTTTTTAGGCTAAAATAGCTCTCTTTAGGCTAGAATAGCCTAAAATAATCTATTTTAGTACTACCTGCCTCTATATAGTATATATTAACCTAATACTAGTTAATAGGGTCTATTAACTCTAAGAAGAGAGGTAATATAAGATATCTAGTAAAAGCTAAGTAAAGTAACTCTAGAATAGGTTAGGTTAAGCTTAGATAAGTAAGACCTATATCTTATAGATAATTGTAACCTAAGATAGGTAGTAATTTATCTAAGTATATAATACTATCCTATTCCTTCTCTAAGGTTATAAGGCTAATACTATCTACTCTATACCTCTACTATATTCTTATAATATTAAATTAGCCTTAGTATATAAATAGATCTAGAAGTCTATAGCTAAGAAAATTATAGAAGTTATAATTCTTAAACTTACTAATTATAATATAATAAATTTATAATTCTTAGTAAGAACCTTAAAGAAAGACTTAGCTCTAAGAAAATCTAATATAGTATATCTAGTCTAGCTTTAATATAGATCTTATTTAGAAAAGGCTAAATAAGAAAGAGTTAGTATAGATAAATAATTTAATAACTAATAGATTCTATATAGAAAAGTCTAAGTATATAATATTATTCTTAATAATTAACTTATACTTACTAACTTTTTAGATATAATTATATAGATTATACCTAACTAGATATAATAGAAATAGTATAATATTTCTAAAAAAGCTACTATTAGTAATCTACTACTAAGTCTTAATTTATTAGTAAAGATTTATATAAATATACTATAAGATTAAGTAATCTTAAATATTACTACTAAAAAGAAAATATTAGTCTTTATAGTAATACTTAGAGAGGATTTCTTACCTAAAGATAAGAAGTAATATTAGTATATATATAGATTACTAAAGTAAAAGAAAGAATAATATAAAAGGTATAATTAGATACTAAAAGAATATTTTAAACTTAAAGCTGTAATTATAGATTAAGGCTTAAATAAAAGACTACTTATAATAGTTTCTAACTAAGATTAAAAGATAATAGCTACTTAGCTACTAACTCTAGCCTTAGTATATATATATACTAAACTAGAAAAGGCTAGTTAGAATTTATCTAACTTTTAAAAGCTAGCTAAGAGATTCTAGCTTATAGAAGAATCTTAAAATAAAGGTAAGTCTATTAAGTTTCTAGAATTTATCTTAGTAACACTTATTAACCTAAAGAATCTTATATTTAAGAATATTATAGACTATATAGAAAATATTATAATATATAGTAGAATATTTAACTATTATCTATTATTAGAATCTATAATCTTTAATAGAAGTAGTATACTATACCTAGTTAATAACTAGAATTATCTTATACCTAAAACTTTTAAACTAGTATAAGATACTAAAGTTATATATACTAAGATATAATTACTACTAATATTAAGTACTAGAAAAAGAGTAATTAAAAAATACTTATTAACCTCTAAAGAGCTATATACTATAGATCTTTACCTAAAAAGTATTAAGGTAGTAGAAGAATTCTATATAAATATTATATTAGGATAGAAGCTAGAGGCTATAAAGATCTAGTACTATAGGTATAATTATACTATATATTATAGAGTACCTAAGAATAGTATAATTCTTACTATACTCTATACTAGCTATAGCCTCCTCTTCTTTAAATATAAGCTAGTTTCTTATTATATACTAAAATACTTATATATAAATACTATAGAAAGATTATAAAGAGCTTAAGAATACTTTATAGATAAGAATCTTTAGTACTTCTAGTCTAAATATCTAGAACTATAAGCTCTAAGTAAACTAGCTAAATCTACCTAAAATATTAAAATTATAGATATATTATAGATTAACTATAAATATTATATAGTTACCTATATAACTTAAATAATATTAAGATATTTAAAGAAAAGATCTCTATAGCTCTTTTACTAAATTACCTAGGATTTCTTTAATATACTATAAGATTATATAAAAGAAAATTAGTTATTAATTATTAAGAAAGAGTACTTAGATAAGCTATATATCTTTAATACTAATACTAAATCCTTATAAAAAATACTAGAGATAATAACTATATTTTATATATATATTAAGATAAAGTACTAGCTATAGATTATTAAAATCTAGTAGAATTATAATACTATAACTATACTATAGTTAGGCTAATTATAGTACTAGAATTAGGTATAATCTAAGAGAATTAAGATTAAAACTCCTCTCTTATATACTTATAAACTAAGTAGTTTATAGAAGTATATAAGTAAGAAATTAATAACTAAAGAAATAAAGATATATATTAGTATAAACCTCTCTACTAAACTTTAGCTAAAGATTATAGATATAGCTATATAACTATATAGAATAAGCCTAATAGTACTATATAAGTACTACTTACTAAATAAAGTATTAGATTTATAGTTTAAGTAGTACTTTTAGTAGTATAAGCCTACTATAATCTATTACTAAACTATAGATCTATAGCTAGATTAAAGTAAGATCTTTACCTATAACTATTATACCTATCCTTTATATAAAAACTATATAATAAAGTAAAATAAGTATAAATTTAAAGTAAATCTATAAAGGTATATTAGATATTTAGTAGAGTATATTACCTTAAATATATATAAAATCTAGATACCTATACTTAACTAAGTAATTATAACCTAAAATATTTTCTTTAATAAAGTAATATTTTATATAGGTAGTAATAATATAGAGATATTAAAGAAAGATATAGAAGATATTATTAATTTTTTATATAGGGTATTTATAGATCTAGGTTTAAAAATTAAAGAAATTATTACTAAACTACTAAGTAATCTAAGGAATTTAAGATTATCTACCTAGAAACTCTAAGAAATTAGCTTAGAAGACTAAGAAATTAGGTAGAATCTTAAAGAAATTACCCTAGAAGCTTAAAATCTAAGCTTAGAATTCTAATTATAAGATTTAAAGGTTTTATAGAATATAGTAGAATTCTATAAAAATAAGCTATAAATAGCTTAGAATTTAGAAGGAATAAGCTTAGAATCTATAAAATTAGAGTTAGAAGACCTAATTTAAATTCTAGAAGGTTAAGAATTTATAGAAGAAAATTTAAATTTAGTTACTAAAGAATAGAACTTTAGTAAGAATTTTAAAGGTCTATAAATTAAAGAAGATAGCTAACTAAATAATTCTATACTTTTATAGAAAGAAACTACTAAGAAATCTTATAAGGCTAGTAGAAATTTAAGAATTCTAGTAAATTAGACTATAGATTATATCTCTATTACTTTATCTTTAACTCTAGAGCCTATAAGAAGAAGTAGAGTAGAAGTAGGTAATATTAGTTAAATAGTTAATTATAGCTAATAGAGGGTATACTTATTTAGAAGAGCTAGCCTATAATCTTTATAAGATTAGATTAGATCTTAATAGAGCTTAATATAAGTATACTTACCTACTCTAGCCTCTTAATATAGTTTAGGTAACTTAACTATACTAAGTAAAGTAGAAACTATAAATCTACCTACTAGAATAAGTTATAAATTTTATAAAAATATACTACTTAAAGAAGAAGATATATATAGTTATCCTCTAATTAGGTAAAAAAGAAAGAATTATAATAATAAAATAGAGAGTAAAAATATAGGTATATACTTAGTAATTATATAAAATAAGGAAGTATTCTACTATAATCTATACTATATCTAGCTTCTAAAAATTATAGATCTCTAAAAATAGTATAGAAGCTATAAAACTATAAATTTAGTAGTAGTAGTAGCTATACTTAGTAAATATTTACTAATATAATTATTAAGATTACTAGCTAGTAAAGATTATCTCTACTAAGATAATTTACTTAGCTTACTAAATATATAGAAGTAAGTTATAAACTATATATTATAAGATCTTTAGATAAATATAGCTAAAAAAGAGATCTTCTAACTAATTAAGAAAGAAATATAGATAGAGATCTTAAGAAAAGAAGTAGAATTATACCTACTTCTACTAAAATAGGTATTTATATATAAGTTTAATTAGAATAGTTTCTTTTATAAGTATAAAGCTAAAATTATTATTAAAGGTAATCTTTAGAATAAAGATACTTTAGATAATATATATACTACTACTTTAATAGTAAGATTATTCTATATAGTAATAGTAATTACTACTAAGTTTAACCTAAAGATTATATTATATAATATAGTAGAGGTATTTCTTAATACCTTAATTATTATAGAAAACTTAGTAATCTATAAAATACTAGATAGATTCTAAGTTAATAAGAAGTATATATAACTTAACTAAGTACTATATAGTCTTAGAGATTTACTTCTTCTTTAGTATAAAGAGTTTACTAGATTATTATAAGAAATTAGATTAGAAGCCTTAAAAAAGAAACTATATCTATTCTTTAGTAAGAATTAGAAGATCTTTATACTTTTTTATATTAATAATATTTTATTAATATTTTATAAAGCCTATAAGTAATAAGTAATAAAACTATAAAATTATATATTTAAAAAGTATAAGATTTAAGTATAAAGACTAGTTAAGTAGTTTCTTAAAGTAAGGGTAATAAAAAATAAAGAAGAAAGAATAATTATACTAGTATATAATACCTATATTAATA
Source organism: Phaeosphaeria sp. MPI-PUGE-AT-0046c (assembly GCA_020747045.1). NCBI lineage: Eukaryota > Fungi > Ascomycota > Dothideomycetes > Pleosporales > Phaeosphaeriaceae > Phaeosphaeria > Phaeosphaeria sp. MPI-PUGE-AT-0046c. The sequence goes on from JAGTJN010000004.1 coordinate 1,242,125, forward strand.
AAATTATAAAGAAGTTTAATCTAACTAATAAAACTTTTTCTTTAATATCTCTTTTCTTAGAAAATCTTATTAAGAAATCTAAGAAAGTTACTAAGTAAGAGATTAAAAGGTATTAAGAGAAAGTTAGATTAGTTCTATATACTAGAATTATAATATATCTAGATATTACTTTTATAACTTTTAAACTTTTATATTTTCTTACTAATCTAAGCCTATAATATTATAAAGTAGTAAATTATATTATTATATACTTATACTATACTAAATAGAAATCTATATAATATAAATTATATATAAGATTAGATCTTATTATTTATAGTAATACTTTATTTATAAATAACCTAGAGATATAGAGATCTTCTTATAAGTATATAGTAATTTTATTTAGTATTTTAATTCTTTAGAAGACTACTAAATAATCTACTATTACTACTTTAACTATAGAAGCTAAACTTATAGCTCTTAAATATTTAGTAAAAAAGGTAATAGTACTTAAATACTTTTTTAAAGAACTTATACTAGATCTTAGAAAAGTATAAAGAGTCTAGTATAATAATTAGTAGATAATCTAACTTATAGTTAGTAAAAATAGCAGAATTACTACTTATCTATACTATATAGATATCTAAAATATATAGTTATACTAGAAATATACTAAAAGATTATTTAGTATTAAATATTTAAAAATATAGTTAATACCTACTAATAAGCTTATAAAGAATCTAACCTATTAGTAGTTTAAGAAGTTTAAGAAACTTCTTAATCTTTATAATACTAAATATATAATTATAGAGTAAGATTAAGATAGAGAAGATAAGAAAGGTATAAGTAGAGACTTATAAGTAATTACTACTACTATAGTAAAGAAAAACTATAAAGTATAAATACTTATTAGAAATAAGCCTTATATTTACTAATATATATAATTATACTAAACTAAAATAGATAAACCTTAATAACTATAATTTTAGCTAGCCTTAAATATAGAAAAAGAAGCTTTTTACTATAGGGCTAGTTAGTAGAATTCTATTAATAAGTTACTAAGTATAAAATACTATTTATTTTAAAAAGGCTTAAGCCTTAGTATTCTACTTAAGCTTAGCCTTATCTTTAGTATCTATCTTTTATAAATTAATAGGCTTAGAAGTAGAAATATTATTAGAGCTACTCTTAGACTTACTACTAGATAAAATAATAATATAATTACTACTTTAAGCTTTAAGCTTAGCTATAAACTCTTTACTAAAAGTCTTACTAGGTTTAGTAGAATTTTAGAGAGGCTTAAGCTCTAAGCTAGTAGTATTCCTATCTAGCTTACTAAGTATATAACCTTTTATTAAAATTTTAGTACTAAAGATTAACTAAAGAGAAATATTATAAGCTATATTATTAAAAAGAATATTAAGGCTCTAGTAAGTATAGCTATATATTACTTAAGATAGCTTTCTATCTCTAATATTAATAGTAACTAGTAAGAGCTTACTATACTTATAAAAGAAGAGAAAGTTATTATAGTATAGAGAATTTTAGAATTCTACTAAGCTTCCTTTATAAGTATTAATATCTAATACTATACTTTTAAGGTAAATCTTATATAAATCCTATTTTTAGATTTATAATAAATTAATAATAGCCTTAAGGCTAGTAACCTTAGCCTTAAAATTAGAGATCTTACTATATAGCTTATTCTTAACTATAGTATTATATACTTAAACTATCTTAGTAGAGAAGATTAGCTCTTTACTATATATATATTATAATTTCTAAGGAATACTCTCTATTGTTAGAACTATAGGAGTAAATAATACTATAGTAAGCCTGCCTTAGATATATAAAGTATTACGTAATATAATCTATATAGATTAGAAGGCTTAGCAAATAGATTAGTAATCTATAATCTGTATAATCTGTACCTCTTAGTAAATAGATTAAATAGATTAGTAGGAGATCTCTTTTATATATAGATCTTATTAATAAACGCTCTTTATTTATTATATTTAACTTAAGTTAATTACTAGTAATATATTGTTACTTCTTTATAGAAAGCCCCCGCCTTTACTATCTTACTTAATAATACTATTCTATACTCTTACTAGAAAGAAACCCTTTACTAGTTTAGTTAGATTAGACTTTATCTAGACGCTCCTTACTCTATCTACAAAAACTAACACTAATATACTACTAATACTAGCTCTCTTATTATTAGCTACTTAGTAGGAATCTTAATACTTAAAATACTCTTAAGATAAGTAATATTACTATAGATACTCCTAATACTTCCTAAGCCTCTAGACCTACTACTTAAGGTAATAAGCCTAATCTCTACTATAGAGATTACTAAAAGCTTAAAATATAGATTCTCTAGATAGACTACTACTTTTATATTAAAGGAGAAAAGATTAAAGATACTAATAAGGCTATCCTTACTTTAACCTATATAAAAGGTAATACTAAAAAATAGGTAGAACCTATTATACAATAATATATAGATAATAACTTTATAGATATAGCTAATACTAGACTTATAGAGAACTAGCCTACTTTTAAAACTTACCTATAATAAGTCTTCTTACCTATTAAGAAATCTATTATTACTAAATAGAAGATCTAACAGCTCTAATAGACTACCTCTATTATAGACTATAATACTATCTTTAAATAGTATATAGAATATATCTCTTAGAATAAGAACGCCCTTAAACGTATATATAAATAGGGACTTAAGTTAACTATCTATAAGGAACTTATAAAGACTAATATAGGAATTTATACTCTAGAAGACCTTATAAGTAAAGCTAAATAACTTAATAATAACTTATATAAACTTAAGCTAGAAGAAAGAAGCTACTAATAGTCTATAACTAATCTAGATAAGGTATATAGCAACTCTAGCTAAGGATAGAAGAAAACCTATTACTAAATAAACTAAGGATAGCTTTAAAGCTAATATATACTATAAAACCTTAGTTACTACTACTTTATAGGACCTAAACTAATATACCTAAATAATATTATATAAGGGAAATATATTCTAACTCTTTAAGATAAGTATTAGAATAGGGATAAGAAAGATATTACCTACTATAATTATTAGAAGAAAGAATATATAGTATAGGACTATTACTTAAGAAATAAGGTAGTCTAATAACTTAATATACTTATTAAAGCTAAAGAACTAAATTTAGATAAGAAATAGCTTATAGTTATACCTAACCTAAAGAAAGATACTTAGTACTATAAAGATCTTATTTATAAAAAAGACTTTAAGGGGTACCTCCTTAGCCTATAAAAGAAAATTAAGATTAACTACCTCTTTAGAGAAAAAGCTATAGCTAAAAGAGAATAAGAAAGGCTAACTAATAGTCTCTAACTCTAAGTATACCTTAATAAGTTAAAGGTAGAAGGATATATTATAATATATACTAGCCTATAGAGAACTATACTAAAAAATAGGAAACTTAACCTTAGCTACCTTAATAGATATACTATAAGAAAGGCTCCTAAATAATATACTATACTATACTCTAGAAAGTATAGCTTATACCTTAGAATATAAGTTCTTAGACTATAGGACTAGAAATTAGATAAAGAAAACTATAATTCTAAAGATAGAGTATTAACGCCTAATAAACTAGTAATATATATACTACTAGATAGCCTTAAGCTAAGATACTAGAATATAATACTAGAATAAACTAATAACTAGGTAAAACCTAAGAAGAGAACCCTTTAATATAAAAAGAAGAAGACCTAGCTTAAAGAAGAATATAACTATATATAAGATAAAATAGTAGAAGAAAAATACCTCTATATATAGAAATCTAATAAAGAGTAAGTAACTAGCTAGTATAAGACTACTAAAGAAGCCTATTAGTAGAGGAATAATAAATATATTAAACTAATATATAGTATTTAATACCTTATAGACTACTATAATCCTATATATAATAGCCTCTATTAGAGTATATACCTAGAATAGTACTATACAGTATACTATAATAGTAAAATAAATAGTTACTTCCTAACTAGAAACTACTAAGAAAAGTATAAGATAGTACCTTACTTTTATATAGATACTATATATCCTAAATACCTTTTTAATAAGTAAAAGTTTAAATACTTCCTAAGAAGTATAGATATAGAAAAAGTTATATAATAAATAACTATTAATAGTAAATACTTTAACTAGAGCTAGTAAATATACCTTAGCTCTAAATACTAACTATACTATACTATAAAAAAGGTAAATAGATATATAAAGGAGGATCCTTTTTTAGAAGAGCAATTAGCAGCTCTTAGTATAGCTACAATACTATTAACTTAGTAGAACTCCTTAGACTTAAACTAAAAGTTAATAGATATTAGATAAAGGTATTACTAGACTTAGGGTTATAAGTTAATTTTATCTCTAGACTAGTACTACTTTAAGTAGGACTTAAGGCGTACTACAAAGATAAACTCTATCTACTCTATATTATAAATAGAGAAAGTATACCTAAAGAATTAATAGTATAATATAAAACTATTACAGAAGTTTCTATCTAAAACTATACTAGAAAGCTAGCCCTAGATATCTTTAGTTTAGCTAACTATAATATTATATTAGGACTCTCTTAGTTATAAGAGAATAATCTAAAAATTAATTAGAAAACTTAGACCCTCTTATTAGAGAATTAGAATAATATAACTAATTTAGAACCTATACGCTAATAGTATTTAATAGTAGATAAGAAGATAATTAATAATATTACTTTATATAAGACGTATTCCCTAAAATAAATAGTTAACTTAGATAATTAAGGATAGTATACTAATATATTACAAGTATTAGAGAAATATATAACTCTAGATATCTCTAAATAATATAAGGAGTTTAAGAAACTATTTTAGAAAGAGTAAGAACCTACTACTTTACTAAAGTATAAGAAATAGAATTATAAGATTAAACTAATACCTAGAAAGAAACTAGAATTCTACTCTATATATAAACTCTTAGAAAAAGAGCTAAAAGTAATAAGAGAATATATTAAGGAGATATTAGATAAGAAATTTATATAAAGAAGTAAATTACCTATAAGATACCCTCTATTATTTATACTAAAGAAAAACAGTAAACTAAGGCCCTATATTAATTTTAGAAAACTTAATAAAATTATAATTAAAAACTAATACCTACTCCTAAATATTAGAGAACTAAGAGATTAATTAGCTTATACTAATATCTTTACAGCATTAGACTTGCGTAGAGTATATAACCTAATACATATAAAGGAAGGTAAAGAATAGAAGACAGTATTTAGAATAAGATATAGATATTATAAATACTGTATTATACCCTTTAGCCTTACAAATACACTAGTAATATACTAGAAATTAATAAATAATATATTATAAGAATACTTAGATATATTTATTATAGTCTACCTAGATAATATCCTTATTTACTTAATAGATAAGAAGAAATATAAGAGATATATATAAATAATCCTTAAACTACTATAAGAAAACAATCTAGCAGTTAACTCTAATAAATATAAATAGTACTAGAAAGAAGTAGAATTTCTAAAATATATAGTTAGAAAGAATAGAGTATAGATAAGCAAAGACAAGATTAAAGTAGTAAAAATATAGCCTATACTAAAGATAGTAAAAGATATTTAATCTTTCCTTAGATTTATTAACTTTAATAGATAGTTTATAAAGAACTTCTTAAAGAAAGCTATTCTACTTATAGAACTTATAAAGAAGGAGAACCTCTTTAACTAGACTAAAAAACAAGATAAAGCTTTTAAAGTACTTAAATAAGCTTATATTAAACTACTAGTTTTAGTATCCTTTAAAAGTAGAGAACTACTATATTTTAAAATAGATATATTAGACCTTACTATAGGTATATATATAAAATAAGAAAGGAATAGTAAATAGTACCTAATTATATACTATTTAAGAAAGTTTATAAGCATAGAAGAAAACTACAATATATATAATAAGAAACTACTTACTATTATAGTTATACTAGAATATTAGAGAGTCTATATAGAAAGCTGCTTAGACCTTCTAATCTTTTTAGACTATAAGAACTTAGTTAACTTTATAACTACTAAAGTCCTTAATTAATAATAAGTTAGGTAGATAGAACTACTAGAATAATATAAGTTTAAGATTATCTATACTCTAGAAAAAGATAATAGCAGAGTAAACACTCTTAGCTAAAGAATAGATATTATAGAAACTAAGAAGATTATTAAATCTACAGTCCTATAATAATATAAAGACAGATCTCTTAGACCTACTTAAAGTATTAACAGCTTACTACTTATAGTTAAAGTAGAAGTACTAGAAGAACTCTAAGAAGAAATTATCTAATAATACTATAATAATCTAGTATATAGATATCCTAGAATTATAAGAATAATAGAACTAATTTAATAAAACTACTAGTTTAAAAATATAAAAGATAAAGTATCCTTATATATTAAGAAGTGCATAGACTATTAGAAGAATAAATATAGTACTTACACACTATATAAAGAAATATAACCTATAGAACTACTCTAAGAACCTTAGACTAATATCTTAATAGACTTTATAACAGGCCTACTACTATTAAAAGATTTTACTACTAGATTATCCTATAACTTAATACTTATTATAGTAGATTACTTTACAAAGTATACTATAATAATACCTTTTAAATAGAACTATACAGTATAACAGCTAGCCTATATTATTAAGAACTAGTTAATTAGAGATTATAGTATACTAAAGACAATTATTAGTAATAAAGATAAGCTCTTTACCTTAAACTATTAGGCTATACTTATAGTAGAAATAGAGATAAAGTAAGAGTTATTAACTACTTATTATCCCTAAATAGATAGTTAAATAGAATAGACTAATAGAACTATAAAAACCTATCTAAAAATATACAGTAATACTAGTTAGAATAACTAGGTATTACTACTAGCAATAGTATAGATAGCCTATAATAATAAAATATTAGAAGCTACAGAGCAGATACTATACTTTATAAATTATAGAAAATACCCTAACCTATTCTAGAAGACACTACTAAGTATAAGAGTAGATATAGTAATATTAGACACTAAAGAAATAAAGAAAGTATATAACTTAATAAGTATAAAACTTAAATATTCCTAGGATTAGAATATCTAATATACTAATAAGAAAAGAAAAATAGCACCTTAGCTAAAAGAAGGGGATAAAGTCTATCTTTATATAAAAAACCTTTAAATAAAATAACTAAGTAAAAGACTTAATAATATTAAAGTTAGACTATTTTTAATCTCTAAATATAATAGACCTATTATATATATACTTAAGTTACTAAGTAATACTAAGGTCTACCTAAGGTTCTATATTAACCTATTAGAACCTACTAACCTAAGAATACTACTCTAGACTAAATAGTACTATAAACTTAAAGAAGAAAATAAATTTAAAGTAGAATAAATAATATAAGTATAACTCTAAATAATACCTAACTATCTAGAGAATATATACTTAGTAAAATAGGTTAAATACCTAAGTACTAAGAATATATAGGAACCTAAGTTAAATCTAGTAAACTATTAGTAGTAAATTAAAGAATTCTACTAGTAATATAAGATACTAGTAAGAGAGTTTTAGAAAACTACCTATATAAGAAATACTAAAGAGAAGAAACTATACCTACTAAATAAAGAATAAACCTAAGTACTCTACTATAAATATAAGTATAATTAAGAACTACTAACTAGTATAATATTATAAGGAGCCTCCTAAGTCTTAAAAGGAAAATTCTTAAAGGTACCCTAAGTACTAGGAGAAAGATAAAGACTAAAACCCTCTATAGGACCCTTAAGTAACAATAAGATATCTAATAGAGCTAACTTCTCTAATACCTTAATTTCCTACAACTCTACTATAATCACATCCTCTACACAATAATTAATTAAATCTATTTATTTCCTAAGATACTCTTCACGCGCCTATATAATATATAACTCTTCTAATACTTACTTATAAGCCTTAACTACAGTATTCTACATATCTACTAATTCTTTTATCTTCTATTATAATTTGCGTTTTTATAATACTAATAATAAAAACTTAGACTAAGTAATATAGATATTACACCTCTAATTCTTATAGTAATAAGTACTGCATTTTTCTAATTACATATACACCTTATAAATATAACTGTACTTCTAATATAAAGAATACTTCTAAACTATAATATCTCTAAATAAGTTAATAAAATTAGTAAGTTTATAATAACAAGTAGTGCTAAGAAAAACTTTAGAAATAGATATTAGAGAATAAAGTAACTTAGGTATAGTAAGGGAATATAAAGGTAGATATAACTTACTTATAATATAGGGCAATACTAGTTATAAGCTAAGATATTATATATATACTATAACTACTACTATATAGATAAACCTCTAGTACTAGTTACGCCTTACCCTAATTAGAAATAACTTTTATAAATCCTATAATTATAAAAACTCTAAGATTCTATAAATAGCTAGATTACATTAACCTCCTACTTATATAAACTAATTAATCCTATAAGCTAAGGACTTATAGAAACCTAGCTTAAGAATAAACTATAAGAGAGAAGAGAGATAGTATTATAATTTCTAAGAAATACCCCCTATTATCAGAACTATAGAAGTAAATAATACTATAGTAAGCCTACCTTAGATATATAAAGTATTATATAATATAATCTATATAGATTAGAAGGCTTAGCAAATAGATTAGTAATCTATAATCTATACAATCTATACCTCTTAGTAAATAGATTAAATAGATTAGTAGGAGATCTCTTTTATATATAGATCTTATTAATAAACGCCCTTTATTTAGTATATTTAACTTAAGTTAGTTACTAGTAATACATTGTTACTTCTTTACAGAAAGCCCCCGCCTTTACTATCTTACTTAATAATACTATCCTATACTCTTACTAGAAAGAAACCCTTTACTAGTTTAGTTAGATCAGACCCTATCCAGACGCTCCTTACTCTATCCGCAAAAACTAATACTAATATACTACTAATACTAGCTCTCTTATTATTAGCTACTTAGTAGGAACCTTAATAATATAGTAGATAATAGTAGTATAATAGATTTTAGGTAGAAAGTAGATAGTTAAGAATTAAAAGCCTTTATAAAAGAGTAGAACTATAATTATAGTAAGTTAGCTAAAATCTATATTAATAAAGTTAAGAATTTATAGAAGGATTAACTTATAAGGTTATTTAGAGGTAAAGTATAGCTACTATAAGGCTAAAGTAGATAAATAATAGATAGTAGATAATAATAACTATACTACTACTAACTATATACTAGCTAAGGCCTAGAATTATAAATAGACTTTATATACTTACTATCTTACTTAGTAAACTAAGTATAATACTAGCTAAGATCTTTTATAGACTAGAAGAGATTCTAAAAATATTATAGTACCTAAAATAAAGAATAAAATAGTAGAGCTATATATAGGCTCTAATACTAAGTACCTACTAAAGGCTTACTATCTAATACTAGATCTTAAAAGAAATTCTCTTTATAATACTTTATTATACTTTAAAGTAGTACTTTTAAAGAAGATAAGCTAAGAGATTTATAGTAGTACTTCTTACTAGGTACCTTAAATAAGGTTATAGAATTCTATAACTTAAGTAATAATCTTATTAATAATTTCTTAGAAGTTCTTCTAGTCTTTTTAGCTATTAGCTTCTTCTCTTTAGTAGCCTTTATAATAGCTTTTTAAGTAGCTTTCTACTTATTTACTTTAGTAATCTTTACTTCTTTAAGAGCTTTTATAGTAGCTATAATTACTACCTAATACTTATTATATACCTTAATTTTAAATATATAAGAGCTATATAGTATATTATAAAGGACCTTATTACTCTTAACCTAGAAAAGAGTAAAATATTAAGTAAAATTATATAATAGATAAGCTCTAAGAGTTTATACTTTAAAGCTAGAATCTTTCTTAGTAATATTAAGAATCTTCTTAAAGTCTTCTAATATCTACTTAGTAATAAGTAGATATATATAAGTATTATACTTATAGTACTAGTACTAGTAGAGCTATTTTTAGTAATTATAGTATAGTAGTACCTATTATTAACTTTATTATTATTAAGAAAGTAATTAATATACTTTATATAAAGATTTTAAGGTATATTCTTAGTTATAATATAGGTAGTAGTCTAGCTTATAGCTTAAGCCTTATTACTAGCTAATTTATACTTTAAGAGGTATAAAATATTAAGTTTAGTATTAAGAGCTAATACTAAATTTATATTAAATTTTCTAGAGCTTCTTAAAGTCTTAGAAGTTACTAACTTCTTTTTAAAGTATATAGTAGTTTAATCTTAGCTATTAGTATATAAAACTTACTAAATCTAAAGTAGAATCTTACTATAAGTATAGTTATATTATAAATAAAGTATAAGTATAAGATAATAATAAATATAGATTAGAGTATTAGAAATCTACTATATATATAATAAGGTATTATAGTTAAAAAAGAGAAGAATTTAAGTAGTAAGAAGTTTAAATATATAGGTAAAATATATTATTATTATTATAATTATATACTCTTACTTATAAATAGATAAAATTATATATACTACTACTTTAGTAACTACCTAAAATTACCTTTTAAAGTTTATTACTATTCTAAAATCTTACTTAAAGCCTATACTAAAACTTACTTAGTAGTAAGTATTCTTACTTTAAAGATCTTAACTTAAGAATATTTAGAGATTATCTTAGTTCCTTTCTAGAAAAACTTAGAACTTAAAATCTAAAACTTAAACTTTATTAAGATTATATAGAATTATATATAGTTAGAAGAATAGAACTTATAAAGATTATACTATAACTATCTAATACTAGACTTTAAACTCCTATCTAAAGTCTAAAGAGTATATTAAAGTATATAGTAATCTAGATTCTTAGTATAAACTTTTATATAAGAATTATAGTATAATTCTACTAAATTTAGAAGTAATTATAGACTAAATCTAGATCTAACTAAGAAAGGTATAGCTATTTAGAGGGATTTTATATATATACTTATATAATTACCTTCTTAGAAGCCTTAAGGAGCTTAATCTAATTAATTCTCTTATATTAAGTTTTTACCTAATTTACTAGGTAATTCTAAACTTTAATAAAAGTTTTATAATTTTACTAGATATTAATTATATAAGCTAAGTTAGACTTACTAACTAAGAAAGTTAGGATTTTTACTAAGAGCTTATTCTTAGCCTTAGTATATACCTTAACTCTCTACTTATTAAAAACCTTTACTAAAAATCTAATATTAGACTTATTAGTTAAATCTCTAATTTCTTAGAAAGCTAATAGAGTAAACTTTAATAGCTATACTTAGTATAAGTTTTACTAGCTATATTAAGCTTAGTAATTAAGATTATAGTAGTTTTAACTAAAAGTTTATTTTTTAACTTTAGCTCCTTCTTTAACTTTCTAGTAAACTATTATAGCCTATATAAGCTATAGAATTAAAGTTAAAGAATAATATAAAGAAAAAGTATAGTAGCTTTAAAAATACTAAAACTTTAGTAAGGATATTTACTTTTAGATTTCTAATCTAACTTTTAAATTAAGTAGTAGTTAGACTATAAAATAAATTATATATTTTTTTATAATAGCTTTTTTTCTATTTAAATTAATTAGTATATAACTATAATTTACTAATTAATATAAGATTAGATAGTATCTACTAATTCTAGTTATAGTTTCTATTTTTTAAAATAGTAATTACTAATAGTAATATATAACTCTAATAATAACTACTTCTTAATAATAGAAGAAGCTACTAAGAATAATATTTAAATAAATAATTTGGTAATATACTAAAGTATATAGTAAAGATAGTAGAATAGTTATTATATTTAATTTAGAGTACTATTCTATAATTAAAATTTTATCTTTTTATATATAAAAGTATTAGCAATAGATTTAGATCTAAAATAATAAGCTAATAGTAGTATAGCTACTTAGATATAGAAATATTACTAATACTAACTTAATTTATTTAGTTTATATTAGTAGTTATCTAGCTCTAAAATTAGTACTATAAATATATCTAATTAGAGCTATTTCTAGGTCTAAGATTTTTAGAATCTTAGAGCAACTAACTTAATTAATTAAACTAGGTTAATTAAGTTAGAGGTTAAAACTTATATAATAGATAAAGATACTATAGATAAGCTTACTAATAAGATACTAAATAATATAATCCTAATAAAATTAGATACTAGTTATTTACTTCTTTATATACCCTTATAAGCTTAATATAGTTATATATAGAAACTTTAAAGTTAACTATAAGAATAAGAACTTAGATACTTAAAACTAAAACTAGATATAAATTAAAACTAATATAAGAGTACAGTAACTCTATACCTAATTAAAACTTAATAGTTGATATTTATATATATATTAAGTATTTTTATAGTTTTTTATTAATTATATAAGCTTATATAGCTTATTAGTAATTACTTTTATAGTTTTTTATTAATTATATAAGCTTATATAGCTTATTAGTAATTACTTTTATAGTTTTTTATTAATTATATAAGCTTATATAGCTTATTAGTAATTATTTTAATAATTTTTTATAAATAGTAGAAATTTTCTAATACTCTATATTTTTTAAAAAGTTAAGGTATTTTAGGGTTACTATTTTTAAGTAATAGTAATTACTTGCAAGTAATAGTAATTAATATAGTAATTACTTATAAGTAATAGTAATTAATATAGTAATTACTATAGTAAGGGTAATTACTATTACTTAGCCCCTCTAAAGAGTAATTACTATTACTTTTACTATAGTAATTACTCTCTACTCTTAGTAATTACTAAATTCCTCTAAATTTTAAAAATATAAATAGCTGATATTTCTTTTAATCTTAGAAGCTACTATTACTATTATTTATATATAGTAATATAGGCTAAAGTACTACTATATAGTCTTAGTTATTATATCTTAGAAATTCTAACTAATAATATAGTAGTAAATAAAAACTCTTACTAAAAATATAATTTTAGACTTACTAACTTACTCTTTAATTTATTAGAAAGCTTATAGAATAAAGTTTTATAATTCTACTAGATATTAATTTTACTAGCTAAATTAAGCTTATACTCTTAGAAAATTAAGATTTCAAGTACGAGCTTATTCTTAACCTTAGCTCTTTTCTTAACTTTATAGTAAATTAAAAAGTTTTATTAAAAATCTAATTTAAGACTAACTAACTAGATTCTTAGTATATTAGAAAGCTAATAGTATAAAGTTTTATAATTTTAGTAGATACTAATTCTACTAGCTAAGTTAGCCTTAATAACTAGGAAAGTAATATTCTTAGCTAAGAGCTTATTCTTAACTTTAGCTCTTTTTTTAGCTTTTTAGTACTATATTTAAAATATATAATATTAAATAGTATATTTATACTATATAACTAGTACTTCTATTTTTAGAAACTTTAATTACTTCTAGTAATTACTAGAGTAATTAAAGAGTAAAAGTAAGAGTAATTACTACTACTATAGCAAAGAGTAAGAGTAATTACTCTTACTTAAGTAAATAGCAACAATCCTAATATAAGTATATATATAGAATATCTTTAAATAGCTATACCTCTCTTAGTTAGATATTAACTACTATATACTTTAATAATTATAATATTTAACTCTATACTAAAGTAAGAATTTATAGTAATACTTTTTAAGTAAAAGCTCTATTATTAAGCTTTACTATCTAAAGCTTAAAAAGATTATTACTAATAGTAAATAAGTTAAATAGCTATAGTAAAGTACTTATATTATTAAGATATACTTTTATATAACTTATAAGTTAAAAATTATTTAAAGATAAAACTTTATAGTAGACTAGTATATATAAAGTATAATAAAAGATAAATATTAGTATATTATTATATTTTAAAGTATATAAAATACTAGTAAGCTCTATATACTTTTATAAGTACTTACTATATACTAAAAATTAGTATATAATAAGCTTTTAGTCTTATTAATTAAGTTATATCTTCTTAGATTTTAATACTTAGTTTATTAGTAATATTTTTATCTAAAAAGAAATAAGATCTTAACTTTTAAATAGTAGTTTAGTTTAAATATAATAACTATTCTACTATCTTTAATTATTTAGCTATAAGTAAGCTATTCTATATTTAATTTATTTATAGTAGCTTCTTCTACTATTAAGAAGTAGTTATTATTACTTCTACTTTCTTATTTAATATAGTATTCTTTAAGTATAATTTAAATCTTAAAGTACTATAGAAAGAAAAATAATAAATGAGCAAAAAGAGTAGAAGCTAAAGCCCGATGCGGGGGTCGAACTATAAGAATTAGCTATTATAGATTTTGAGTATTTAAGAAGTGAACTCACCCCGCAACCTTGAGATTGAATCAATCACTTCTAGAGAAGGTGAAACCTAAGAGTCTCACGCTCTACCGATTGACTGGGAGTTGTTAGCCACTAACTGCCACATAGCATAACAGAAGAACTTACGCTAACCAGGCTGTTGTGCTCGATGATGATGATTTGTTGCATTATGTAAACTATGTGCCAAATCTAAGTTTGTTAAGAGTGAAACCATTTTTCTCTTGCAGTATGTTCATGGAGGGCAGGGCACAGATGGAGAAGTTTTTGTTTACGGGGGTCCCACTTGAACAATTCTCTCAGGCTTGGGGTCGACAGTGATTTGTGCCGATGGACACCGATGGCATGCACATAGCTGGAATCTGACCATGTCTGTACAGAATTGCATGTACTGAAACACATGTACGGTTCGGCCAATAATATATACATCTCACCACTGCCAATGCAAAGATCAGAGGATTCAAGGATATGTAGTCGTGTCCAAGGCAGGATCAGCGCAGCATGAGCTGATGATTGCAATGTGACTGCATTTACCCTGTTCTGGCCAAGTATTCGATATGTCACAGGATACATGAACCTATGCGATACTAAATGTGCGAATTCCAACTGACTGGAGATGTCTTCATAACGGTGTTCTGCTAGCGAGCTTCGCAGCCTGCGCCCGGGCTATTTTGGGGCACTTCAGCAAGCCCCGGAATTCGGCTGCAAGGGACTAAGCCACATTCCGACAGGCAAAGACGCGCTTGTAGCTCAGCTGCGAAGTTGAAGATTGTAGGTAATTGGGAGCTTCCCGATGTCCAGTTGCACAGAGTGTTGCCGTCGCGGTACGGACGGTGGGTGACGAGGCGCATCAGTTGCGAGAGAGTAGGTTAGTTGCGGTGCGAGACGGTGGGCATTCGTATTTACTGTCAAGCTGTCGTAACTGTTGAAGGCGAAGTCCAACGTCAGTGCCGAGCCAACAGCGAAGCCCTGTCACTAAGACGCGGCTGCACTTGCAGGGTAGGCGCACTGCCACACTGCCTCAGATGCATGTCTGTGCCGTCGACTTCACAGATCAGCCAAACTTTTGCGCACAACCGACCTGGACACCTCAAACCACAATCGCAACGAACCTCGACCGCCGACTTACACGGTCTCACTCCCACGATTGTGTTGCACCTGCACGTTCTGTGCACTAATTCCGTCACCCAGGCTGCCAGCGGCTCGCCGTGCTGGGTACCAGGTCTCGACGAGCTCACGCACCACGGCCATCCACCACTCGTCGGCGCCCACCCACCCGCCACACAACATCAGGGGTACGCCAAATCGGATATTGCGAGGAAAGCATCGCCGCAGAAGACACAGAAGACGCAGGACGGGCAGCGCAGGACAGGGCTTGCGCATAAGCCGAGGCCGCTATGGCCGGGAGGCCCCCCAATGGACCGCCGTCCCACAACGCCAACTTGATTGACTTTGACGACCACGATCAGCAGCCGACATACTACTCGGGCGCCCGGCCGCCTGTACATGACCACGAGTTGCTGGACCGCTACGACATCGATAGCTCGGATGCGGCGCCTCAAGGCCGGCCCTCGGTGTCGTACGATGAATTCGTGGGGGGAGGCAGGCCCAATGCAGGCCTGCCGGGAGGGCCAGGCGTACCTCCCGCTGGACCACCCTATCTGCAAGGCGGCGCGCGGGGCTACTCGCAGACGTCGGGCATGAGCGGCTACACAAGATACTCAGACGCAGACATACCCGCCGACGATGACCACTCGACGCAGGGCTACTACGCGGCCGGGGGCTCATTCGAGCAGGGCTCACCAAACATGCAGGGCCACTCGTCCAGAAACGCACACAACCGGAATAGCATCCTGAATCTGGGTGGCGGTCTCACCGGCCGCGTCAAGAACATGTTTGGCCGTAGCCAGGACTACTCGGAAATGGACTTGCCCTTGACCGAGAACGCTGCACAACAGGGGCAAAGCGCCTCTTCCGCCTACCAAGACGTCAGTGACTCACCGAAGAAGAAGAAGAAGTCTTCCGCAGGTGCGTTCAAGTTTGGCTTTGGCCGTGGAGCACCAGACCCATCTACGCTTGGGCCCAGAATCATCCACTTGAACAACCCACCAGCCAACTCGCAGAATAAATACGTCGACAACCACATATCCACCTCCAAGTACAACATTATCACCTTCCTCCCCAAGTTTCTATACGAGCAGTTCTCGAAATACGCCAATCTATTCTTCCTTTTCACAGCCGCCCTGCAACAGATACCTGGCATCTCGCCAACGTCGCGATATACAACCATCGTCCCACTCTGCATTGTGTTACTCGTGTCCGCTATCAAGGAGTACATCGAAGACTACAGGCGGAAGCAGTCCGACGCCCAATTAAATAACTCAAAGGCACAGGTACTCAAGGGCTCGACCTTTACAGAAACAAAGTGGATCAATGTAGCAGTAGGAGACATTATTCGCGTCGAATCCGAGTCTCCCTTTCCCGCGGACCTGGTCCTTGTTGCATCATCTGAACCAGAGGGCCTTTGCTACATTGAGACAGCTAATCTAGATGGCGAGACGAATCTGAAGATCAAACAAGCAATACCAGAGACGGCGGACTTTGTCAGTCCTGCCGAATTAGCTCGCTTGGGGGGCAGAATCCGCTCTGAACAACCCAACAGCAGTCTGTACACTTACGAGGCTACGCTCACCATCGCAGCTGGAGGTGGAGAAAAGGAATTACCTCTGCAGCCCGACCAGCTTTTGTTGCGTGGTGCGACCCTCCGGAACACGCCTTGGATTCACGGCGTCGTTGTTTTCACTGGTCACGAGACAAAGCTCATGCGCAACGCCACGGCCACTCCCATCAAGACAACGGCCGTCGAGAGAATGGTCAACAAACAGATTCTTATGCTCGTCGTTATCCTGATATGTCTGAGTATCGTCAGTTCTATTGGTGATGTCATCATCCGTTCCACACGAGGCGGCAATCTGGCCTATCTCATGTTGGGTGATTTCAATGGCGCGAAGCAGTTCTTCTCCGATCTTTTGACTTACTGGGTATTGTACTCCAATCTGGTGCCCATATCCCTCTTCGTCACGATCGAAATCGTCAAGTATTACACCGGTACCTTGATCGACTCAGATTTGGACATCTACTACGAGCCCACGGATACGCCCGCGAATTGCCGTACATCATCTCTGGTCGAAGAGCTCGGTCAGATTGAGTACATTTTTTCGGACAAAACTGGCACCTTGACATGCAATATGATGGAGTTTCGCCAGTCGTCGATTGCGGGAATCCAATATGCAGACGAAGTGCCAGAAGACAGACGAGCTACGGTAGAGGATGGAGTCGAAGTGGGTATTCATGATTTCAAGCAGCTTGAACATAACCGCCATAATCACAACTCCCGCGATATCATCAAACATTTCCTGACACTGCTATCGACATGTCACACCGTCATTCCCGAACGGAGAGGCGAGAAAGACGCCATTAAATACCAAGCAGCTTCTCCCGATGAGGGCGCGCTGGTTGAGGGAGCGGTTTCTCTTGGATACAAATTCACAGCGCGAAAACCTCGAGCTGTTCAGATTGAGGCAGATGGCCGAGTGCAAGAGTTTGAGCTTCTGGCCGTGTGCGAGTTCAACTCGACCAGAAAACGCATGTCTACCATATTTCGCACGCCAGAAGGCAAGATAGTCTGTTACTGCAAAGGTGCCGATACTGTTATCCTTGAACGCCTCGCAAAAGACAACAATCCATACGTGGAGACCACGCTGACGCACCTCGAGGAGTACGCTGCCGATGGCTTGCGTACCCTTTGTCTGGCCATGCGCGAGGTTCCTGAAAACGAATTTCAAGAGTGGTGGCAGATCTTCAATACAGCGCAGACGACAGTCAGTGGGAATCGTGCTGAAGAGCTGGATAAAGCTGCCGAGCTGATCGAGCACGATCTTATTCTCTTGGGAGCAACTGCTATCGAAGACAAACTGCAAGAAGGGGTGCCAGACACAATTGCAACGCTTCAATCTGCTGGAATTAAAATTTGGGTTCTGACTGGTGACCGTCAGGAAACAGCAATTAACATCGGCATGAGCTGTAAGCTGATCAGCGAAGACATGTCTCTCCTTATCATCAATGAAGAATCCAAGGAAGCCACCCGTGACAATATAAGTAAGAAGTTCCAAGCCATCACAAGCCAGTCTCAAGGTGGTCAGCATGAGATGGATGTCCTCGCTCTTGTCATCGATGGCAAGTCACTGACCTACGCGCTGGAGCGCGACATGGAGAAGGAATTCTTGGACCTCGCTGTCAAGTGCAAAGCTGTCATCTGTTGCCGTGTCTCGCCGCTTCAGAAAGCTTTGGTCGTCAAACTAGTCAAGCGACACCTCAAGTCTATTCTTCTAGCTATTGGTGATGGCGCCAACGATGTATCGATGATCCAAGCTGCGCACGTCGGAGTGGGTATATCAGGTATGGAAGGTCTTCAAGCTGCACGGTCTGCCGACATCTCAATTGGCCAGTTCCGCTACCTTCGCAAACTACTTCTTGTCCATGGAGCATGGAGCTATCAGCGTGTCAGCAAGGTTATCCTCTATTCTTTCTACAAGAACATTGCCATGTTCATGACTCAATTCTGGTACTCCTTTCAGAATGCGTTCAGTGGACAGATTATCTACGAGTCTTGGACGCTCACTTTTTACAACGTCTTCTTCACAGCAGCGCCGCCGTTCGTTATTGGGATTTTCGACCAATTCGTGAGCGCCCGACTCTTGGACAGATACCCACAATTGTACAGATTGAGTCAGTCAGGTGTCTTTTTCCGCATGCACAGCTTCTGGAGCTGGGTTGCTAACGGCTTTTACCACTCTTTGATCCTCTACTTTGGCAGTCAGATTATCATTCTTTGGGATTGGCCTCAATGGGACGGACGTAATGCCGGTCACTGGGTCTGGGGTACTGCGTCGTACACTGCCAATCTCGCAACCGTCCTACTCAAAGCCTCGCTTATCACCAACATTTGGACAAAGTACACTTTCCTGGCGATTCCAGGCAGTTTTCTGCTCTGGTTCATCCTAATGCCCATTTACGCCGTGGTCGCGCCCAAGGTCAACATTTCCAATGAATACATTGGCGTGATTGAAAGATTGTTTCCAGACCCAAGGTTTTGGGCGATGGTGTGCGTTCTGCCACCACTGTGCTTGACTCGCGACTTTGCTTGGAAGTATGCCAAGCGCATGTATTTCCCCCAGTCATATCACCATGTTCAGGAGATCCAGAAGTACAACATTCAGGACTATAGACCTAGGTATGCTTCCATCCTCACAAAGGAAGTCGAGGATGTTTGGCTAATAAGTACTGCAGGATGGAGCAATTCCAAAAAGCGATTCGTAAAGTTCGTCAAGTGCAACGCATGCGCAAACAGCGTGGGTATGCGTTTAGTCAGACGGATGAGAGTCAGGCAAGAGTACTCCAAGCGTATGATACAACAGTTGCACGAGGACGGTATGGAGAGTTGGAAAGTAGTCGCAAGTAGAAGTGCGTGTTGGAGGAGACTTTGTGAAAGAATGAAAGAATTGGAGTCTTGGCATGGTGGGCTTCGACCATACATCATGGGTAATTGAGGTTTACTTATGATACGTCACAAGCTAGCTATCTTACTATGGTTGTAAAACTCAGGCAATACGAATTACGCTCTCACTGCTAGTTAATGAATGAGAACCGTGAATCTGCCGGGGCGAATGAGATTGGTATTATGCGCTGCTCGCCACTTGAACAAGTCTTATGGCGTCTTTTCCGCCACTCAATCACCACTTTCCACCCTTGCCCTTCTTCTTTCCCTTCCCTTGGTCCTTGGCTACTTTCTTTTCCTGCGTTGGTGCAGAGCCCTTCTCGTCTGCCACTGCACCTCCTTGTGTGAGGCCTTCCATTCTCTTCTTGCCCTTTCGGCCCTTGGGTCTGTAATAGCTACGATCACGCATAGGCAGCCACCGTTCCGCATCCATCTTCTTGCCCTCGACAAACTCCTTTGGTATCCTAGCTTTGCGCAAGCGCTTGGATCGCGCATGAACTGGTTTCGAAGGTGCAATGCTGCGCTTTCGTGCGTCGGCGGTGATGCTGATGGTTGTCAGGTTCCCTTGAGGCACACCGGCCACTTCAAGGGCGGTGGCATTCACATCCTGTATCAAACGAGAAGCTTCTGGGAGATATGATAGTAGGTCGTCGGGTATCGATGATGGGTCAGCAATGCTGTATGCAGCTACCAGGCCTGCGATTGCCGCCCTATCTTCGTTGTCCTGATCGTACAAGCTCTTGAAAATCTCACCAGCCGCTTTTACGTTGTCTGGATTGTGTGTGTCAAGCAGTGCAGTACCAGCAGCCACCATAAGTGATTTAGAAGGCGCCTCGGTCTTGGACTTGTGTGGTTTCCTCCAGTATTCTGCCGCTTTTGCAAGTTCAGTCTTCGCAGCGCCCGGACGACCCTGTTGTGCATAGAGCGATACAAGAGACGCTATGAGACCAGGTGCAAAGCGCACATCGAGGTCGGAAGCCGAATTACTTTGCTCAAGTCGCTTGAAGAAGGATTCAAGGAGGTGAGTTGCAGCGGCGTAGTTGTTGGTTATGACGTAGAGATGCATGATGGTTAGGATCAAGCCCACGTCGTTTGGTCTTTTCTCAAGCAGGGGCACAATCTCTTTGAGTGCAGCCTTTTCTGTCTCGGCGTTACGAGCATGAGCAGCGGCATTGAGTACTGCAGCCATATTGACTGCGGGCGACAACGAAGGCGCTGGGCTAGCTGAGATGACCTTTTCAGTCGAAGAGGCAACGCCGGCAACCTTTTGTGAGAGCAGTGAGATGACGTATTCGTCCTGTCGCAAGATGTTGGACTGGAAAGAAAAGTGCTGATCGGTGACTGGTGGCTTGGGTGACGAGTGGAAGAGGCGATGGGATTGGTAAGGGTTGGAGTGCTGCTTTGAGGCTGCGATGCTGTTCACTTGGGCGATATAGCGCGTCGAGAGCTCTTTGATGCTGAGGCTGTTAGTGGGATATGACGTTGGGGGTGAGTCGGCTCATACTCTGCGAAGGGGATCGAGGTAGCCAGTGCCTCTGCCTCGTCAATCTTGCCCAGTTGCGTCAAGACATAGACCTGCTGTACTGTGATGGGCAGGAGCTCGGCCTGCTTGTCGGCCTCGGACAGCTCAGAGGCAGCATTGCAGAGGTCTTTGGCTCTCTTGAGACACACTTCGCCCTGTGCCAATTCGCCACGTGCTATGCTACCGCACGCTGCATTGAAGGCAGTTTCAAACACGTCAAGGTCTTCTCGCGTGGGCTTCTTCTTCTGCGCCAATTCGCCTTGGCCAGTCCATTCTAGCTGTGAGTCGACGGCGCCCGAGTTGATGCGCAGGTCGTATTCTTCATCGTGCACAGACTGGCTGGCGAGTTCCTTGTAGACCTTTGCGGCGCGGGCAAAGTTCTCTGAGCGATATGCCTGTGCCGTGGATTAGCGTACAGGCGCCGATTCTCGGAGCAAGTGTGGCCATGGGCTGCAGACGTACAGCTTGCGCGATCATGTGCTTCATCCCACGAGATTGATCCGAGCTTGCTGCATCGGCCACCTCGACGGCTTTGGCAGCATTGCCCGTCTTGTACAGCGCATATGCATATTCGAATACCGCCTTCTTCCGAAGTTCTGGGACATGTTCGAATACGTCCAAGGCGTCGTCGTACCGGTCCAGGTGCAGCAGCGCTACTGCTTTCACGTGGTGCGCTTCCACGTCGGATTTGGACCTCTTCACGGCGGCATTGGCAGCTTTGAGGACTTCATCGTGGTCGTCGAGGGAAGCTTGGGCGAGCAGTGCAGACAACGATTTGGAGGAAACGGACATGATGCGTGCTGTCGTGTCCTGCTGTCCATGGGCGTGCGATGTGAGAGGCTCGATGTCGAGTGCTAAAGTGCGATGCAGCCACGCGGGGAATCATCAAGTGGGATGGTAGACCACACCAGTCGGCCGCTTCGCCTAAACCTCCCTTGTCCGCGGCGAACCACAGGGCTGCACATTGCCGTCATCTCGACATGGAACCAAAGTCTATTGGTGCACCATGTAGAATAAGCTGTTGTTATTCACATGGTATATTGATGATTGATTGATGCTATATGCTATTTTGCTCCAACAAATACACAGTGAGACCATCCCACCATCTAACCTGGTATATAACGCCTTAGATCATCCCAGCAAGCCTTGCGCCAGTGCTATGCATATATATCTCACTTGACATCTTCAAACTCGTCCTCCTCACTCTCTTCTGCACCATCACCGTTGGACGCTGCTGGGGTTGCTGCGTTGGATGGTGTGGGCGCTGCCGATGACTCAAGCTTCACACGCTTCGCCTCTGGAGCGCTCCGATTGCCAACAGCGACATCCTCGAACTCCTCATCATCGTCGTCGTCGTCGTCATCGTCGTCCTCTTCCTCGTCCTCTTGTTCCTTGCGCCGTCGTTCAGCCTCGATCTGCGCAAAGACCGCATCTAGGTTCTGGTTTGCGCTCTTGCCGTCGGATGTTTCGGTTTTGATGCCCGCAAAATCGCTGCCATTGGCTTCTTGTTTGATCGGCGCAGATGTGCCATTGGCGTTCTTGACAACGGTGGACTCGGTATGCCATGATGGCAGCTGGTTTTGCATCTGAATCTTCTCTTGGCGGGCCTTTTCTGCAGCGCGCTGCTTCTCATTCTGTTCCGCGCTGGATCCGATTTGGATGCTAATCTTCTCGGGCCCAGTATCCAAGCCTCGCACTGCAGTCGGTCGTGAGACGACAGAATCAACCACTTCGTGCCGCGTGCCAGGGTCGATATTCTTGTCGCGTGGCAGGTCAATCTTGGCCTCGACGGCGTCCTTGCCTTCTACAGCCGGGATCTTCATCTGGTCTATCTCGGCCATGAGCGTCAACAGCGGACTGAAGAGCTTGTTGAATTTAGCTGGTGTGTCGTCGGCCATGTCGTCGGCCTGACCACCAAGATCGATCTCGTCGAGCGGATGGCCGCACCTCAGACACAGAAAGCCACTCGAGTCGGCTGTGGGTTCGGGATCGATGCTGTTGAGAACGTCCATGGTGGTGTACTGGGACTTGCAGCGGATGCACTTGAGCTCGGCTTTTTCGGCTGTGGGCTTCGCATTCTTCTTGACCGTCTCGTCGATCTTGTGTATCTTGTACTTGCAGGCGTCGATGGCGCGGCGGTAGTCAATGTAGTAGTACTCGCGGCTGGTCTGCTTGGTGGCGCCCTCGCGCATGACTTGCTGCGAGTATCTGTCGGGGTTAGTGCTGCAAGGTCAGAAATGCGGCCAAGAGCGTGCTACCTACACGGCGCACATGCCCGCCTCTTTGAGCTTGCCCACAATCTTGCCCACGTGCTTCGAGTTCTTGCCGGCTTCGAGGACGAGGACGAGATCGGAGATGGGCAGGGCGCCGTGGTAGCAGAGGGCGTCCATGACCACGACGTGCTCTATCTCGTAGAACATGCGCACCACAGTCCGCACCAGCTGCTTTGCCGTCTCTACAGGGTCCTTCATGGTGTTGATGCACGATGCGAGTTGTGCGGCGACTCCCCGCGAAGGTTGCGACAGCGGAGAGTGAGTAGAAACAAAGAGTGCAGTGCAGGCACGGCGACAGGCAGTCTCCCGCAACGGGCAGGTTGCATGAGAGTAGCGCGCTGATAAAGTGGGGCTTCCCGCGCGCTACTCGATGCAAGCTTCACAAAATCATCGGTCCTTGGGCTCGTGAAAAGACGGAGCTCGCAACATCTCTCCGTGAAAATCAGTGGCTGTGCTTCGACACCACCGGTCCATGTTCGTTCGCGCCACGGGTCCAAGTCAGCTGACCAGACCTCTTTCACTGCTGGCTCAATGGCCGATGATCAGGGCCCCCGCCGCGAGCATAGCTCGTCAAATGGCGACAGGAAGCGCAAGTGGGAAGAGCGCGGTGGGAGGCGCGGCGGTAGAGGCAGGGGCGGTCGATCCCTTCAGCACGGCAGCCGTCCGGACAAGAAGAGAAATACTGGGCGTGTGGACAATAAGTAAGCTGCTTTGCGCCCATCCGGTTCCCTTGATGGCGCTTCTCTGACTGAGCAGCTCTGCGCAACTAGATCGCCGAGGCCGAAACGCGGAGCAACAGACCAAGGACAAGGAACGTGAGGAGAAGGGCGAAAATGAGAGGCCCGCTATGCCAGCTCCCTTTCCCGCAGAAGAGGTCGAGGCAGAGGAGCGCCGCCCGAAGCGCAAGGTCGCCGTCATGATTGGCTACTCTGGCACAGGCTACAAAGGCATGCAGATTGATGCCAAGCAGAAGACTATCGAGGGCGATCTCTTCAATGCCTTTGTCGCTGCCGGAGCCATTTCCAAAGCGAACGCCGACGATCCCAAGAAGTCATCGCTTGTCCGGTGCGCACGTACAGACAAGGGCGTCCACGCTGCAGGCAACATCATCTCGCTAAAACTCATCATAGAGGAATACGACATTGTCGACAAGATCAACAGCAACCTCTCGGAACAGATCAGGGTATGGGGAATTCAGCGAACCACTGGGTCATTTAGTTGCTACCAAGCATGCGACTCAAGGTGGTACGAGTATCTCATCCCCACCCATGCTTTCCTGCCGCCTCACCCATCAAGTTTCCTCGGCAAGAAGCTGGAAGAGTACGCAGAAGAAAAGGGTGATGTCGAGGCATATCGAGCAAGACAAGCCGAGGTGGCCAACTTCTGGGCCGAGACCGAAGAAAAGCACATCAAGCCAATACTTGAGAGTCTGGATGATTCGATACGTCCGCTAGTCGAAGAAGCCCTCTACAACGTAGAAGCCGTCGATGCGCCCCCGGGTGATACTCTTATCGATGCATCTATCGATCATGAGAGCTCAGAGCCATTGCCATCCAAAGGCAAAGCTGAACAGGAGATGGACAAGCCCAATGGTGAGCTAATGCACGTCGACGCGTCTATGGACGAAGTCAAGAAGACGGTAGATGCTATCCAGAAGCAGGACCCATCGATTACCTTGGACACAGAAACAGATGGTTCCATCCCGTTGCCCGCAACAACTGTAAATCTTCCTGCTCTCGAGGTAGCCGTGAAAGCACTCAAGGCGGCGTACTTGGCTGCGAAGAAAGCATATCGCATCTCTCCCGAGCGGCAAGCCCGCGTTCAGGCGGCGCTCAACAACTACCTTGGTACTCACAAATATCACAACTACACAGTGCAGAAGAAGTTCAATGACAAGTCTGCACAGAGGTACATCAAGAGCTTCAAAGTTGCGCCAAATCCCATCATCATTAACGATACTGAATGGTTGAGCTTGAAAGTGCACGGTCAGAGTTTTATGATGCATCAAATCAGGAAGATGGTTGGCATGGCTGCACTGACTGTCCGATGCGGCACTGATCCAAGAATCATGCAAGAGAGCTTTGGCAACGTCATTGTGAGGATCCCGAAGGCACCTGGTCTGGGGCTGCTGCTCGAGCGACCTGTGTTTGATTCGTACAATGAAAAGCTGGCCAAGCAGGCTGGTCGCGAGAAGGTTGACTTTAGCAAGTACAACAAGCAGATTGAAGATTTCAAGGAAAGGGAAATCTACCAGCGTATCTTCCGGGAGGAGGCGCAGGGCAACCAGTAAGTGACTGATTTCTATCAAGTTCGGTTATGCTGACGATGACAAGGTTCAACGCCTTCTTCACACACTTGGACAACTACAAGGACCCTCAATTCCTATACCTGACTTCGGGCGGTATCGAGGCGACTAAGAAGGGGCTTGGAACCAAGGCAATTCAAGTCAAATTTGAAGAAGACTCGGAGGATGAGAACATGAGTGGTGGGGAGGGCTAGTTGTGGAAGTAGTGGAGGCAGTGAACCAGGCTAGCCATAAGATGCTGCATCAAGTTAGGACAGATGTCTGTTGGTACAATTTCTAGAGTAATCAGGTCATGAAAGGCATCATGCAACAATTATGTTCCGACTGAGGCATGGCCGGGCGTGGTTGTTGAGGTGTAAGATGAGACCCACTGAAAAGCCACTAGCCTCAAAGCGAGCCCTGGTGGCCCCGAAGCTGCGCGGAAGCTGTTGAATCTTTTGCTACCCAACAACATCTATCACCTCCGATCCTCACCACCGTCTCGCCCCTCTCCACCTCGACATTGGTATCGCCATGCTGTCACGGACAATCAGGCGAGGTCTCGCGTCACCGCTCCGACGCAATGTTGCGGCCCCAATTGCGGCCCGCCCATCCTTCAGCAGATTCGTGACCACGGATGCGGCTTCATCGCATGCCGAGCGGGAGAACGTCCCCCAGGTAAGAGCAGCCCTGTCACTATATACCGGCATATGCGGCCTACGCGACAGTCGACTGACTGCGACCAGGAGGATGACAAGCCCTTCGAGATCCGCCTGTCGGACGAGGCCTTTGAGACATACGAGCTCGACCCGCCGCCGTACACGCTCGATGTCACCAAGAAGGAGCTGAAGCAGATGTACTACGACATGGTTGCTGTACGGTACGACTCTCCTGAATCACCGGTATAACAATGATAGCAGTTTGTTCTGACTCGAGTGGATAGACGCATGGAAATGGCCGCCGACCGACTGTACAAGGAGAAGAAGATCCGTGGTTTCTGCCATCTTTCTACCGGACAGGAAGCTGTCGCTGTCGGAATTGAGCACGCCATCGATCGCCAGGACCATCTCATCACCGCCTACCGCTGCCACGGCTTCGCCCTCATGCGCGGTGGTAGTGTCAAGTCCATCATTGGTGAGCTGCTTGGCCGACGAGAGGGTATCGCATACGGCAAGGGTGGATCCATGCACATGTTCGCGCCTGGCTTCTACGGTGGAAACGGTATCGTTGGTGCTCAGGTCCCGGTTGGCGCTGGAATTGCCTTCGCATGCCAGTACGAGGATAAGAAGAACGTTACCCTAGCGCTGTACGGAGACGGTGCCTCCAACCAGGGTCAGGTCTTTGAGGCATACAACATGGCGAAGCTCTGGAACCTCCCCATCATCTTCGGCTGCGAAAGTGCGTAGTCACATCTCCCTGTCCACACTGTTGTAAGCTGACAACGCACTAGATAACAAGTACGGCATGGGAACTGCTGCGAACCGTTCGTCTGCCATTACCGACTACTACAAGCGTGGCCAATACATTCCCGGTCTCAAGATCAATGGCATGGATGTCCTCGCAGTCAAGGCCGCCGTTAAGTACGGAAAGGAGTACGCTGCCGCTGGCAAGGGTCCCCTCGTCTACGAATACGTGACCTACCGTTACGGTGGACACTCCATGTCCGACCCCGGAACCACATACCGAGTAGGTCCATTCTCGAATTCACAGATCGGTAGCCATGCTAACCTACTCGTTAGACCCGTGAAGAAATCCAACGTATGCGCAGCACAAACGACCCCATTGCTGGACTCAAGCAGAAGCTCCTCGACTGGGGTATCACATCTGAGGAGGAACTCAAATCGATCGACAAGCAGGCCCGCTCCGACGTCGACGCCGAGGTTGCTGAAGCGGAGCAGATGGCACCACCAGAGGCTACTGGTAAGGTACTGTACGAGGACATCTACGTCCGCGGCAGTGAGCCAGAGTTCCTTCGGGGAAGAATTCCCGAGGAGAACTTCTACTACAATGAGCACGACATGGGTGGTGAGAAGAAGCCCGTTGCACGGACAGCATAAATTCAGGGACTAGAGACAGATTTCGAGGGCGACCGTGTAATACTAGGGACTGTGCTTCTATTTGCATGCAGGAGTATCCTTCTTGTATGAATTGATTCTCAAGGCTCAACCTGTGCTCCATTGCGCGCTAGGAAACAAATTCTACCATTTTTCGTTGTACAGTTCTACATCATGTCGCGGCCTCGAGGTATTTCTGTTGACCCGCGAAGAACTCCTTGGATGCTAGACACCTCTCGCTTGTACATTTTGGACACCTCAGTTGCATTTGCTGACTACAAGCTTTGCCACTGGCCAGATGCGACTTCGCAATGTCGGCTAGTGCTTCGATGAAGACTGGGCTATCATTCAAGCTGTCGACGCGCCTGACGCCCTCGTGCCCTTCGGCGTCCTCGCCAATAACTTCCTTATCGAGTTCGTAAAGTGTTTCAATGTGATCCGATGTGAAGGCAATGGGAATCAGCAGCATATCCGTCTGTCCCTTTTTCATGTACTCTTTGACCGTGTCGGATGTTTGCGCTCCCAACCACGGCTGCGGTCCAACCTGTGACTGCCATACGAGCCTGTACTTTTGCTTCATGCCTAGTCTCTGCATCACTGCGTATACGGTAGCGGCGACTTCAGACGGATAGGGATCGCCGCGGTTAACCACTGTCATTGGTAGCGAGTGCGCGGAGAAGAGCAGCACGACGCCATCTCTTCGCTCTGGGGGATATTCGGCAAGCTTCTTCTCAATGTGCTGGGCGAAGGCTTCGACGAGGCCGGGATGTGCGGGCCAGCGGTCGATGACGCTCCATTTGATTGCGCCTTCCGGCTCGACTTCGCCTGTTCCTCGCTTGCCTTCGAGTCTTGTGCGCCACTTCCAAAGCTCATTCAGAGAGGATCCCGTGGTGGAGCATGAGTACTGTGGATATTGTGTGAAGGCTACTGCTCGGCCGCCGTTGCCTCCCCCAAACCCGTCGGCGAGTAACTGCTTGTAGGTATCCTCGGTCAAGGGATTCGCGTACCGGAAAGCGACGTATGGTTTGTGAGGCGCTGTCTCTGGCGAAGTCTTGTCGAGAATCTTGCACATTTCTGCGGCTTGGTACTCAGACCATTTTCGAATTGGAGAACCGCCGCCGATTTCTGCATATTGTTTTTGGATCTTGGGTGTTCGTCTTCGCGCGATGTAGGGCCCAATATAGTTTTGCAATGGACCGAGAGGGATCAGATCTTTGTCGGCCTGCCGTCGTTAGTGGTGAGCTTGGCATGAGAGGGCACAAGTCCGTACAAACAACATTGAAAGAAAACCGTGCACTTCATCTGTCGTCGAAGGACCTCCCATGTTCATAAAGACCATGGCTGTTGGACCTTTGGAGCCGGTTCTTGGCTCTGCGACCGGGGCGACTGTCGCGTTTCCTCGTCGCCATTGCATTCTCGAGACCGAGATAGCAGCATGCTTGCCCGCCACAGCCCAGGTGGCACGATGCGCCGCATGGGTAAGAGGCACGCGCAGAGCCATTGTAGGGAAATATATGAAGAGGGAAAAAGTGTTGTCCTGATGACAGGTTACGTGGGAGGCTAGCCACTGGCCAATGACGCCCACGACGTCGATGCATGACGATCGGAGCTGCCCATCGCGCGCCAAGCGCTTTAGAGCATTTACCCCTGCAGCATTGGCAGGTACAGCACGTGCTACCGCGTTAGGCAGGCGCGTCCCCCACGCCGCTGCTGCCTTGTTGGCTCCGACGACGTGCATGTGATCTCTTAAGCTGCATCTGCCCATGTGCGTTGTCGTCTTCACTCACCATTGACCGGACATCGGAAGCACACGACTGCTTCATTCCATCCCAGTATGGCTGATCCCCAGGATACTCGACCAGGCGATGACGAAGATGAGGAGGAAGAGGAAATCGACGAAGCCGTAAGCCTTCTGACACGTAACAAATCTAGCTTGCAAGTCTCATTGTGCCCAGACATACAAGACGATGAAGGATGCCGTCCTCTTCGCTATACATGTCAGCCCAACTATGCTTGAGCGACCACCAAAGTTAGAGGACAGGAAGTTAGATCGCGACTCGCCCACTTCGGCCGCACTTAAGTGTGCCTACCAGCTCATGCAGCAGCGCATCATCTCAAACCCCAATGATATGATGGGCATTCTCTTGTTTGGCACCGAACAGACGGATCTCAAAGACGGCGACAGCACGTTCCAGCATTGCTATCTCTTGGCCGATCTCGACGTTCCCTCGGCTCAGGATGTCAAGCGGCTGAGGGACCTTGTTGAAGATGAAGACGAGGCTGTGAAGATTCTCAAGCCTGCCAAAGATGGCGCTAGTATTGCAACCGTACTCTTCTGCGCAAATCAAATATTCACCACCAAAGCACCAAACTTCTCTTCGCGACGCCTGTTCCTCGTGACCGACAACGACTATCCGGTTACTGTCAAGGCGGATAAGGACACAGCCATCACACGAGCGCGCGACCTCTACGATCTAGGATGCACTATCGACTTGTTTCCCATTTCGCAACTAGATCAGACCTTCGATCGATCTCGGTTCTATGATGATCTCATCTATCCAATCTCACCATCAGATCCAGATGCCCCGGTGGGTGTAGCATCAACAACAAAAGTTGCCAAGAGTGGTGAAGGCCTGACTCTGCTCAAACAATTGCTCACCTCGATCAACTCCAAAGCCACTCCTCGCCGGGCTTTGTTCAGTCTCCCACTTGAGCTAGGCCCAGACTTGCGCATTGGTGTCAAGGGCTACATCCTCATCAAGCGTCAGGAACACGGCAAGTCATGCTACGTGTGGGTCGGAGGCGACAAGCCACAAATTGTCTCCTCGTCAACATCTCACATGGCAGACGATACAGCCCGAGTGGTCGAGAAGACTGAGCTACGAAAAGCGTACAAATTCGGGGGTGATGCCATAACGTTTACGCCTGATGAAATCACACAAATCAGACAAGCATTTGGCGACCCTGTCATACGAATCATCGGTTTCAAGGAGCTATCCTCTTTGCCACTCTGGGCGAACACGAACAAGGCAACATTCATCTACCCATCAGAGACTGACTTCATTGGCTCAACACGCGTATTTTCCGCCCTTCAGCAGAAGTTGCTCGAGTCGAAAAAGATGGGCTTAGTGTGGTTCATCGCAAGGCGCAATGCTGCACCAACACTTAGTGCTCTCATCCCAGCAGAGGAGAAGACAAACGAAGACGGCGAACAGTCTATGCCACCCGGTATGTGGCTCGTACCTCTACCTTTTGCAGATGATATTCGACAATTTCCCGAAACAGCAGGTCAGCCGTTGAAAACGACCGACGCGCTGACAGACAAGATGCGTATCATCATCGAGCAATTACAGTTACCCAAGGGCGTCTACAATCCCGCTCGATACCCAAATCCCGACCTGCAATGGTTCTATCGGATACTACAGGCTATGGCACTTGAGGAAGAACTGCCAGAACAGCCAGACGATAAGACTGTCCCGCGTTACAAGCAGATCGACAAGCGCTGTGGTGAATACATCCAGGAGTACGGTAATGAGTTCGAGGTTGCGTATGCGCAAGTCGCCAAGTCAGCCTTCCCACATCGCGGAAAAGCGACTGGCAAGCGTGCCTCCGTCGAGCCTGATGAAGGCGACAAGCCGAAGGCGAAGCGTGTGAAGAAGGAGCCCAAAGTCAAAGAGGAGGGTGACGATGAGGAAGCATTGGCAGATGAGCAGATGGCGAACTTGAACAACAAAGGCCAGATCAGCAAACAGACTGTGGCTGTCTTGAAGTCGTTCCTGGGACAGAGAGGGGAGAGTGTCGGAGGGAAGAAGGCAGACCTCGTGGAAAGGATTCAGCAATACCTTGAAGGGAAGGGGCTTTGAGACGAGCCATGTGCGTGACATTACGAAGTCCAAGCTCTATGTGAAAAGAGAATCACCGGTGAAACAGGTATTCCCACAGTGTTGTGGTTCCTGTTTGCAATGACAACGAAGTATATACCTTGAGCCTGCTGCATTGAACAGGTTCTGCAGTTTGTTACATGAGCAGTCCGCTATGATTCAAACGATGAGCTGGTACCCATGTTCCATTATCAAATCTGGTCTGGCGATAATTATCCAAGCAACTTCGAAGACGACGAAAAGTCTCTTTAAGTTGGCCCTTTAGCATAACCTTTGGATGCTGCGACACTTGCTTTGTAGAATGGAGCGCCACTTCCACTTCGACTTTAGGCGAAAAGCATCAAATACTACAATCGGGCGATCGCAACATCGTTCCATTGGAGACACGCGTGGACTCACTCCAGCAATATCGAAACATATCTATTGATGCTTTGATGAACTCTATACATATGCTGTATTCTTGGAGCGAGTTAATAACGACATATATCTGCGCCTCGATGCGATACAAAACACCGAGTCGAACTACGAAATCCACTGACTGGTTCCAAGAGATCGTACCTTAGCACTTTGGTCCATCATGCGTACAATATAACATTGTACATAGGTCATCATTTAGATGCTGCAAGTACCCATAGAACTGCAACACCTGAGATGGTGGCTAATGAAGCACTTTATTTCCCTTTGACATAGCGTAAGTTGGCCTGTAGATGTTCCAGATTCAAGGGTCTGATCTGAAATCACTAAAAATAATACCAAAGTACCTTGAAAAGCTCAGGTTAAGAGGCCTTTGATTTTTAGGCCCACAGATTGAACAGAACTGGTTCGGAAGGAGGCAACATGTCGTCTTCAAGAAGGAGAACAATAACAAAATCGAGAATACACCAGGGAAAAAATTCACTAAAAGTGAAGATATCAGAGAAATCATTGAAATAGCTCGGCTCAAATATGCCCATACAATACGTCTGATCGGTACA
The DNA here is from genome assembly GCA_020747045.1 of Phaeosphaeria sp. MPI-PUGE-AT-0046c. NCBI lineage: Eukaryota > Fungi > Ascomycota > Dothideomycetes > Pleosporales > Phaeosphaeriaceae > Phaeosphaeria > Phaeosphaeria sp. MPI-PUGE-AT-0046c. Next base: position 1,275,131 of record JAGTJN010000004.1, read on the forward strand.
AACACCTAGACGACAGCGCTTTATATTTTTTTATATATGCTGTTGTCAATAACAACTTGAAAATGACCAAATATCTGTGCCATGCTTCACCAGAAACAACGTCACTCAGAATCCTCTCGACATCATCCACAACAATACTACGGCATCTTCCTGCCTGGGCACGTTCTCCTCTTTGAAACGTCCGATTTGGTATATTCACCATTTTATCACGAAGAACATGGATATAATGCCTCTGAATATCTTTGTTAGGTCGAAATAGTACTATGGAGGAGGTCGGGGATCCGTCTCCAGTTTCAAGGTTCATGTCTCTGACTTGGTATCTCACGTTCGTGAAAGAAAACATGCATGCTGCCATATAACCCGCACTACAAGGTCCATACAAAGCTATCATGCACTAGAAGTTGTTCAACGGCTTGATCACTATCTATCTGCGAATATTTTCTTGCTTGGCTGCGTGTTCTTTGAAATGTTTGCAGCTCAAGGCAGCTTCCACGCCATGCAGTCCTCCAATGTCCATTCACGGATGTGACTAGCACCTCTAGGGACTCGACGCTCCAATTAAACATCATACATATTTCGAGAAGGAACTGAAGAGTCTTGTCGATCCCGATCATAATCTGTACAAGTCCTATTGACGGAATCTGAGACTACCGCAGGTACTCATCAAAGCACATATTTCGGAGTAAGAATGTATCTTTATCCTCAATTCCAAAACACGGCGATTGATATCTAACATGATACAAGTCGTGCCACAGGAACGATCGGCAAAAAGATATACTGCAAAGTAGGAAGTGTTGAAAAAGGAGCAATAGTTGTCTATTTAGAAGATAATACCGAAATCTACCAACATAAAGTACTGGAAGAAGGCATTCTGCCGCGAAATTACAGAGCCAAAGTGTATCAACACCAATTCGCTACAGCATCATTCTAGGTCGAGACCTCTGAAGCTAGCTAGAGCGAAAATCGCTATCTTTTAGAAACAGACAGAATAGACATATCTCTTTGTAAAAGGAACATGGGCGGTGATCACTGAGATCATCGTAAATCCTCCCAAATATCATTAGGAGCAGTGTCATGGCTGGTTGACCTGCGCAGAGTTTCTCACGTGTACCCCAATTTGATGCCACTAAAGCACACGGAGAATGAAGTAACACACATGAAATCAGAAAAAAACCAGGGCGTGAGCGAGCTCCTTGTTTAACACAAAATCAACAAGACATACTAGCTACTTGGGAAGATCATCCTGTACTGTCCGAATATGACATCACCCCAGCCTTCATTAGGTTTCCGCAGATCCCTTGAACTGTGACCCTACTCCCAAGAGAACCCATTCCAGCAGTCTACGGACATGGATGTGTGAAAGCTTCGCATCAGATGCAGTGACTTCCTCATGGTCCTGAGATCTAGGATGTCCTGAGTAGCCACAGTCGGCACATGTGCTTTACTATATTCAGTTAAATTGTATTAATACACAGGGATTCATGCCATGTACGTACGGTATATCCTTGTGAAGTACAGAGGGATGTATTTCTTGTTGGACTACTTGAGCAGTATCCGAAGTGCAAGTCATGGACTCCATGACTCAATATTTTACGGAGCCAGTGTCGACTACGGTGAAGAGCAGGAGCAAAAGTCAATGATCGTGATTCGGTGTACATTTTCGGGCACAGAACGCGTATGGGCACTATCTTTACATGATCATGGGGTGCAAACATCCTACCTGCGCACGTCGTTTTGGCACGAAGGCGTCGTAATGATCAAGTCCTATTTGCTCATTGGTTGGTATCTGGCCAAAAATGCAGTAGGTCAGAAGTCAGGCCCACGGTCACTACGACAGAACAAAATCTTGCTCCTTGGTTGGATGGAGCAAGAGATCGGTGACCGGATGCCCTAACTGAAGCTAGAAGAAATCGTTATGACCGTGGCCGCCCTCGACCTGGAGATCTTGCTGGCGCACTGGCCTATCATCCCTACTCGAATTTGGAGGCTGGTTGTACACACCGTTCCATCTGACGCTTGAGCCAAGTGCGGTGAGGTATACCATACTTGTGCCAAGTCGTCCTCCGCATTGGTCCGATCATCGATGCTCCTCCGTCAAGGGCAAGCGACATTTGTGCCTCATGCAGAGCACATACAACAGACAGTAAGAACCTTACCATGTTCGTGGGCAATTTGGTCCGCGCTAGTCCGAATCGCCCTGGGGTCGACATGGTATGATGAATACAAATTCAGGTTCCAGACAGCTGAATGTGTCCTAAGCCTCTCACGTTGAGCTATCGACAGCCAAGCCAAAGCTGCTGTAGTCGAGATGATCGATCTAGTTGCGAGCTCCCGCTTCCTTTCAGGAGAGCTTCTTGCTTAGGCAACTGCGGCCTTTAGTGTTTTAATACACGAAACGTCCAATTATGTAATGTCACGTGTAACTTACATATGTTTGGGGTGCCTTCAATTACTAAATGAGACTCCGCTAGCAAGTTTGCATACAGACGTTGATACCGTTTCCACGTCGTAATCATCCATTGTCCATAGTCATGGGTCTCGTCATGCCGGGACCTATGTGAGTGCATCGTGTATGCCCTTTTTCGTCTACATCAAACGGCTTCTGTGGATGCTGTATTCGTAGATGGCTTCTTCTATCTGATCTCCATTCAAGCTTACGCAGGATGGTCAGTACCCAGTCACTCAAGGGGTTGTGATGAAGTTCGGTGACTGTGTCGAGATCTCGCGATGGATGTCGAGTAGAATGGGCTGAATGTGCTTTTGTGAAGCAGAAATGAAGGCGCATAGAATATAGTACTATCAATGAAAGTCCCCTGAGATCCTAAGACACTTAGACGGTTACTAGGTTGATTAAACTTCTACCTTGCGGCCAGCCCGTCACTTCCTAGGTACCATCCCAAAGCTTGGCTTGCTTATAATCTCAGCTTGACTTGTAAACGCATTGAGGGCTAAGCAAATTCAGTTTTGGCTTTGTAGAGGCTTGGGAGGCGTAGTGAGCTGTTACATGAGGTGTGAGGGGCTTATACCACGTCCTCGTCGACGGAATCGTTCACTGTTAGTGGAGCTTGCGTAGTTAGTAGTTGATTTATTATTGTACACATAACGTCCAATATCTTCCATGTTTTCGTGAGCTCGAAGCAACGAATTACATGTTTGGTATTTTCTATGATAGGAGACCAGGTGCCAGGCCGTCGAGACTCACCGCAAATGCGCTATCGGTAACATGTCTGCAGTTTAAGGCGGCAAATCCAGCGGTAGTATGATAGGGACATCCGTTCGATACAGGAAGACACTAAACAATCGCATCCTGTGTTATGCGAGTGTCCTTTTTACTCCGAACAAACACATATTACAATAACAAGCGGTTCGAACTCCACATAAGAACACAATTATACTTGCATTCATGTTTTAGTCGTGCATCTTCCGCAACAATCATCGCCACTCGATACCCTTCCACACCCGCGACACGGCTATTAGAATGAGCCAAATACTCATACAATCCTCGCTGCACTTACTGTAGCTTAGCGTCACCGCAAGTTGCTTTCGCAACCAATAATCGGAAAGCCTTTGTGCTTCCATGCGTCCTGAGATGGTGTGATGGGCCAGGCCTCGCGTCAGGCAAGATGAAGACCCCATGCGCCAGAATGTAGGAGAAAAGAATGACAAAGGAGATGGCACCAGTTACGACGTGCCGGACGTATGTTGGTCAAGAACAGAAAACGTATGAGAAATCCCATCGTACGATATCCATCGATTGTACTGGCCGCCGTCGTCAGCAAACCACTGCATTGGTTAGAAGTCTTGGGGACTTACGGTCGTCAGCTTGTGCCCCAACCTGAGCACTCTCTCCATGCGGCTCTTCACTGTGCTAGCGAGCTCAAGAAATCTCTCCTCCTCATCATGCTCTCTTTCGAACCACTTATTGGGAAAGTAATTATGCGCCCAGATCAATCCTCGAACCAAGTAGTCCTCTGGCAACGGTAACTCGTCGCTCCTTTCATTATCTCTGGGAAACACAGCAGAAGAAAATAACGTATCGATGTTTTGTGGCTGGCTGATATTCTGTGTCTGGCTTTGGGACTGAATTTGACTCTCGGTTTTGACCAGCGTATTGAGGAAAGCGACAAGTTCGTTCCAGGGAGTGTCAATAAGGAGATGTGAAACGTATGGGTTGGCAGCGAATGTGGTAAGAAAAGAAAGCATGATATGAACGTGAGGAAGGACATTTTTGTCCCCAATGCGTCGGAGCACGAGGGCGAAGGTATCGTATGTAAGGCGTCTGGCGTGAGCGAAATGAGGCTGCTCAGTCAGAACATTGACTTTAGAGAGTAGCTCATTCTCGGGAATGACTGGGGCAGTGGGGTCTTGCTGATCTGCAGGGGATGCTGTACGAATTTGTTCCTCGGATTGGGGTCTGTCCTTCGCTTTCTCAAATAACTCGGTAAGAAAAACCTGGCGGAAGATGTTGTCGTCGGTGCCGTAATCGAACCAGCCGGAGACATTAGTCACGGCGATGTACACGCCTTGCTCTTTCCATTTGGCTGTAACACGGCCAATGTGATTGTCCAAATTATTGGTAAATTCTAGCACTGCTTGCTTGAAGTCGTCAAGTGACAGCCTCTCGAAGAGAAGAGCATGCGCCTTGATATAGTTTGTGTCGATTGGTAGGGCGTGCGAGTAGGTTGCGATCGCACGGCCGAGAATCGGATCCAGCAGGGTGAGAATACTCTCACGCGCGCTAGGAAACGGCTTCACACATGTTAGCGACCTTGAATAATAATAAAGTTGTTGGAGCGCATTTGGCCTCGCCAAAATCGCAAGGTGATGGTACAGCCGACCCACAGTTGGGTTCTTATCAGCCGCCTTGGTATCTGGAGCGAGTTTCGTCATTAGCGGATAGATTTGTTGATGTTCGAATTGCAGGACAACGTACACCATGAACGAGCTACGCCAGCCCAAGTTTCCCGATCACGAATATCTTCATCTTCGATGGCCATGCGGTAGCGCCCCAGGTCCCCCAGGCACTCGATCCAAGTGTCTTCGAAAGCTGGCACAGTTTCGTAAAGCAGTGCCATCATTTGGTAAGCCAAATAGATAAAAGCTAACATGTAATCGATGCTGTCCGGCAAGCGACGCCGAAGCAGTTCTAAGAAGGAGTGGATACCATGCTTCCACATCCGAGCTGGCATTGAGTACTTGGCTGCCAGACGGCGGAGTGCTGGAGATGCAGATGGATGCTGACTAGCAAGGAAAAAGTCATGGTGTTCATGTAATAACGTACGATGAAGTGCAATCAATGCCTGCCAATGGTCTGAGGCCAGCTTATGGTTAGGATCGGAACTATCTTGTGCCGCAGCTGCCTGAGCTCGATCGACATGTATGCATTTGGTCTCTACCATTGTCAGACCGGCGTATATGGATTTGACTTCAGAAGCAAGTTGTTCTTGTGAAATAGGCCGGCTATCTGGTTGCAGCAGTAAATTAGGATACCGAGGATCGTAGCGTTGTAGTTCTATCAGTCCTGGTTGGCGTATGCCAGGCTGAGCTTTGGGGGCTGACCTGTGAGGCAAAGGACGAGCAGGCGACTGTGGCTGCTGTGGCGACAGCTCGGCTGGGGAGCGCTGAGGTGACGAAGTGGCTGCAGATGCTACATTGGGGTCGTACAGCCGCGCAGTGTCTACCTTTCGAGTGCGTTCGGGCATGACTGTATGGGGTATGTTACGGTCGTAGTCGGTATCAATAACGTCGACGTGAGCGGGCGCCTTTCCTCGACGGCCATGGCCTTCAGACTCAGCAGGGCGCTTTTTTCCAGAAAACGGTGGCGACTGTCGCTCTTTCTCTTTCACGGGATCAAGTGACAGAGCTGTGATATCTGGCGTAGACCCACCGCCTGCTGTGGCGTCTGTTGACGGATCTGTCCGCCTGTACGGAGTTAGATGGCTTCTGAGGCGCGTGCATGTCAGACAAGTTTTGCCCTATCTTACCTCAGCTTGAGCGCTGCGTCGTATAGCTTTTCACGTGCCTGTGAAGGCTTGAGATTCGCAAGCTGAGCGGCATGTTCGGCCTTGGCATGATCGTGTAGCTGATCTACGCTTTGGAAAATGCGACCCTCGTGGCCAGGATATGGGCACGGTAGCGCACCTGACAATGGGTATTCGGCTTTTCCTTGGGTGCGCAGTGCGTGAACAAACTTGGACTGTATGTCAATGTTTCCAGGATCCATTTTGTACCGCCCTCCTGTATATTCAGAATGCGGACGAGGACAAACTGCGGCCGATCTTGTCTCGTAGTCGCGTGAGTGGGTCGCCGTCAAGTGAAATAGAGCGGCGTGATCTCACTTGCCAAAATACCAACATATGGTACGTGATAATTCTTGCGTTCTATGTGCGCAAACTCGGGAGCTGTTCAAATCCCGGGTTTTGCGCTCTTCACTTGGTCTTCTTATATTTGAGCTCGGATTTCTCAGGTGTCGCTACAGTAGTGTATAATAGGCAGAAGCACAGGTTTGTTCGGTGGGCGAAAAAGTGACGGCATACATCTAGCAGTTGGAATGTCGCAGTGCGCAGGGAACGTTTATGAGCGGATGGCATACAAAGACATGCAGAGCGTTTGTTGGACGTTGTAAATGGTGAACTCGGCGAACGCACACCACCAGTTTGATTTTACGCAAGGAGATGCGGCTCTGCGGTGGGGCGCCAACCACCACAAGGCAAAAAAGGCAACCAACCGGCGAGTATTTCGCGCTAACAGGGCACAGTCAGGCATCGTCCTCCACGCGCATAATGACGCTGAACCCATTGCCTCTTGCCTACAATGTCTGGGTGAACGCACCAAGACGCTATGTGACCGTACTGTAGCCTCCAAAGCTCAATGGAAGCCCCCAACTATCAAAAGCTGGCGTTCAACCACGCACTGCGTGAAATTGTGTCTTTTCGCATCAAAAGGCAATGCTCTATGCACATGTCGAACAAATCTTACTTTAGCAACATTGCACTGATCCTAGTTCGCAGGAACTCCATATGCCCTCTGTGCTACGCTCCACACCATGATGTGCTGTTCACGGCCTAATGTTCTCTTGAGCCCAGACACGTACAGGGACAACACTAGCCCACGTTTTAAGGCAGTGGGGTAGGGTAGCAAACAGCGCATAGGATTGCATCCTAGTTTTGACGCAAACGGCGGAGAATATTTGTCCTACAGCAAGCAAAGAAGGCTATCGGTGCTCTCAAGTCTCTGCTCAGTAGCTGAATGATTAATTGGCGTGTGACTAGAATGTCTAGCCTTCTATTTCGAAGCAAGTCCGGTGTGTTGGCCAGTAGACAGTTGTTGAAGAAGGCTGCTTGTGCACGTACTCAGCATGAGGAGTCCTTAGCGAGGATTACACAGCTGATTTGAGTCAACATAGCATGGGGTTCAGCAATCCCGATCCTTCATTCTGGTTGTAATGCTAGGCAATGAATGCGAAGTAAGTCTTGTGTCGCAATCGCACAGCTCGGGGCGAAGTGTGCCCTCTGTCTGAGCGCAAAGAAGCAATCGAGAGATACATTTCGTCCTTCTGTTTCTCGACCTGATTGTGACCCAGCTCTCGATAGTGGCTCAAGTCATGCGCATTGACACATGATCATGCATCCTCTCATTGCATCATATTGTACGCCAGTGCACCGATATATCAGTCGTCGATATTGGGGTGTAGCAAGCAAGTGTTTCTAGCCTTGTTCAGCATGCCCTTATTAGCCATCGAAGCAGGCATGTTACACATTTACTGTCCGCGGGGCACCATCTGGGAGCATCGAGTAATTCACGATGCACGAGGCGTCAGGCGATTTGCAAAGGCCACCCTAGGTATCGAGCAAGCATTGCTGTCCTTAGACCAGGACTGCTCTCTGCATATGCGACACGCTTGACCCCGCTCTTGTGATAGTCAGAAGATTCCCTTCTATGGCTTATCACTACATGGCTGGATGAACGCGTCATGAATTATGTTGACGCGTTGCAATACAACCTCTAGTGTATCAGAGGGATAGACTAGCCAAGTCGTACACTTACAATGATTGGTAATATCGGACAACAAGATTCGGACAGTATATCACCGCAGCCTGATTTGATTGTCATAAAACACTTGTATCCAACAAGGAGGGGAAGAAACCCGAGGACTTGCTAATCTGCCGACATCTAGTCTCAATAATTTAATAACATCATATGAACCAGCTTTGGAGGTTAAATCCGAGGAAGAATGTTTAATAAACATTTTACGTTCCTTGGTCTCAAAGCATGGCACTTTCAAGATTATCACGAACCATAACAAAATTCTGAAGTCAAGCTATATTCTGCAAGTGAACCCTTCCTCATAGGATTCCGGCTAAACATTACCATTAGTGACCTGTATGCGTAACTTGCATCACGCGTGCAGACGAGCGTGCGGGTTCGATATGCATACGATCGTTATGAGCCATAATGTGTATCTTTTGTCATTCAATTGTTAAATCGACATTAGATAGTGTGGAATGGAGGCTAGCACGAATATCATTGTTTGTAAATGTACGAACATCTAGTAAATGATGATTGCAATCTCACCATGGCCGCACCTGTCCAGTCTTCGCTTGATCCATGCCTTGTTGATGCCTTGCTGATGCCTTGCTGATGCCTTGCTAATGCCTTGCTGATGCCTTGTGGCAGTTTGTCGGTATTACGGCATGGGTAGTAATCCTTGTTACTACAGCTTTCTGTGCTTACCTTGCGTGAAGGACGATCTCGGGATCGTGCAGCGACCGTGTGATTTGCGGGGGCCAGAATTAGCCGTATTGTTATCAGTAGGTGCCGCACTGTTGCCGGTTCGCAACCCACGTGAAAGTCCCCAGGTAACCACAGAACTTCGAGTTAATCACCAAGGCAATGAGTCTAGAGCCTTTAGTCCATGAGATCGTGCCGTATTGGTAGACCGGCAATGGCGTCATCACGCACATGGTGTACGCCCCAGATGTTTATAGTTCACGACCATCAGCAAGATACCAATCACGCTATCGTATCTGGAGAAAACTGGATCTGCTGTGTTATAGTGAGCAGTGGTGTGTCTCAGTTTGTAATGTGCGCTCAGTCTAAGCTTCATGCTGACGGATGCACGTGCACAACGTGGTTAGTGATCGAACACATGAAAGCACACCTTGGTAGTCCAGATAGGTTGTGCATACCCTTAGTAACTTGAGCAGACATGTTTCCTTCCAGTATCTACGTAAAAATGATAGTGGAAGTTCTACGTGCACCCTAATAGCTTTCATACTTGAGCAGATTCCCTGCCGGCAGGAAATATTCTTGAGACATGCTCTCTCTCATTCGGACCACTTGCGGGCTTTTTTCTAATATCGTGCATATTTGTTCAGCAGCGGTAAGCACTATACCATGGACAATGTTTCTGCGTAGAAATGGAGCCAACGACCTATCTCGAGGAGTTCCAATCTAAGTTTTCAAAACTGATTGTTCTATAAGCTACCGATATATTCCTGTGACCGGATAGCAAATGGCATTCTCATATCTGAGTTTGAATGTTCTTCCGAGCTGACATTGCGAATTGACTGGGGCCAAAAAAATCGTAGGTAACCCGGAGTCCTCTTACCCTAATAAGTGTCAGATGTCCTGAAGGAAAGGATCACCTCGATTCTTAGGGATCCCGTAAGACGGGACTGAGTTTCTCGACACCATGACTTCAGCCTTCTCAGCCCATAGGACTAGTAAGTATGGCGCATTGCCTCGTGATGCATCATAACGTCAGGGAGTGACACGGAAATGCTTAGCGTTGAGCTTTATCTCTAGCTGGAGGTGGAGGACGTCGAGATCTATGTCGTTGCATCATCTAATTAGGCAGAACTTGACTTTGTTGCGCATGAAGTGGATGACAATTCCAATGACTAAGAATAGATTGCCTCTCACTGGGCCATCTGGAGGGGGTCCAGATTGAAACAATCCTTTGTGTGATTACTTTTTTCATGAAAGCTTCCCGCTGCATTACTTGTTTCATCCCAGGCGGAGTTAAGATCTTGCGATTCTGAAATATTGATCCGAAAGTCATGGCCCACTCTAGCGAATGCGGCGACTTCTATAGCTGAGGCCTTAAATCGATGTTTGAATGGCTGGCGTATGCAAGCAGCTGAGGCCTGTCATACCAACGGCCTGCGGTAGGTCAAGCTCAAGGCAGGCAACGAAGCAGTTCAGCCGCAAATGCTTGAACCGAGCATCATGAATTGCATATGCCGATTCTCGACTGCGATTGAACAACAAGCTTCTTATTCAGCACTTCCGTCTGTAAGCACACTGCACAAACCAGCATCTGCAATTCCCACCTTCAACAACATTCAAGCCTGCAACGAAGCACGTTCGTGGATTGGTTACACCTTATTGAGTCTCGAACATCAACGACAGGATGGCAACAAAAGCCATCAAGTCCTCCACAATAATTATCCTCAGACATTGGTTTACTGATAAGTTATTTAGAAATTTAGAACCGTCATTTCGTGTGTTAACAAACCTTAGATTCATCGAATTTCACTGACATTGTTCCATGGCATGTCGGTGACAATTCTGCAGTCGATCTCAACTACAAGCTGTTATGGTACTCAGTCAATAAAGGATACACTTTGGTCAAAGTGGTTGTGGTTCTTGCTTATTTATTGTCTCCAACCGATATGAATTCTATTTTCGGAGCTGCAATGTAGCAAGATCACGTTCTTCGAGACCAATTACTTTTAAGGATATCTATAAGCGCTCAGAATCAGTTCGGTGCGGCCAGCGTTTTCACGTACCCAGGTAGTATTAAGAACCAAATCATGGGCAATACGTCCACTTCACGTAATTGACCGGTCGAGATCCTACCAAGACCCATGACCGTCTCGTAGTTCCTGGCTTTAGTTGCAAAGGACGGCTTGCATGAAGCAAGAATGTACGATCTACCCGAGGAGTATGTGGGCGCTAGCCTTGCGCACTGCGTGCCATGTTGTGAGAAGGATCAATCAACACAATCCTCCATTATGTCTATGACCCAACCAGATCAACAGGGACAGCAGTCCTTCTTCCTCAGAACACATGCTGGTGTTGCCCTTGGTAGAGAACCTTCTGAATGTAGGGGCCTAACTGCCGTGTTCCTGCATGATCCTTCATCATCTAAGACCTCCGGTGACCACAGAGCTTGGGGTCCAATATCGTATACATGAACATCGGAATGCCTGTTTATGGCATCACTGAAGGATGAGCATATACTTTCTGACCTATTGGATTCAGGGCTGCATGCAAGAGTGACCTGGCACACGCGGACGTGGCTGTGCCTGCGGCGCGACTGCGGCATTTTAGGGGCAGATCCACGATGAGGCGGCATGGCTTGAACGACACGTCAACAGCTTATGCCAGGTTCACATGTCGGGTATGCGGTGATCTCATGATATTGCAAGATGATTCTACCACGCGGTCTGTGCGAAGTAGAACGTGTGGTGTCTCTCCGAACCCGCGTGCAACACCGGACAGCAACAATGCCCTCGACCTTGGCATTCAAGAAAAGAACTTGCCTCTGGCCTGAAAAAAAAACAAGGCAAAATGGACAAAGCGGCTTCATGCAAGTGAGGCTCAATAGTGTGCCTCACTTCCTGCCAGTTCAGGCTCGGAAATAGCGAACATGAATTTGATCGCCTCTCGTACACTCGTGGCATCTTGCCTCTCAGATCTTGCAGTCACTTCGTATTTGGACTTGAAAGTAGATTCAAGTAACGGTAGTCTTCAATTACGGCGAAGGTAGCTTCTCACGACGCATCCGCGAGAATAACGGCTCCGGCCCAGGAAGTTTGCCGAGTCTAGGTCTACGATCGCACGAACGCGAAACTTAACATGAATGGAAAAATTACGTTGGCTGGGCACACGACTGCTAGACATCGATTTTCACCTGAATGGACACGAAGAATTACCGTGCGGTCTGATGTAGCAATACAGCTCCTCAAGGGATCCGTCATCTGCGCGAGGCACGATAACAACAAGGGCGAACCACTCGTTACATCATCATGTTTGAACAATTGATAATATAGACAAAATACTCCACAATCGATCACCACCTAGTCCCAAACACCAAGGGCACCAACATATGCTGTGTACATGGCTTTGCACCCAACGCCATCGCTGTATGTGTTGCTATGATAATACATATCGATACTCTATGCGCTACTACATGTATAAATTTCAAAATAATAACAAGTGGCAGCAAGGCCCGACAGAAAGTAAAGGAATTGTTTATGGTTCTTGTTCTCCTATTGTTGACTGGCCAGTAACGCGCTTGTCGTCCTCATCTATGTATACTTCGAGCCTGTCAGCGTTACAGCATAACCCATGAGAGAAGGTGACTTACCATGTGGTCTAACAAACCAACTGCACACAAATGCCGCTCCAAATGTCGCACACAGCGTTACGAACACAGCTTGCCTAAAACCACTCACGGTAGCAGCGAAAATTCCGTTGAATATGATCGGTCCGACAACTCGAGCAATAGCATGAAGAAGTCCTGTTGCGCCGAGCAGCTGACCGACTTTATCTTGGGGCACATGCTTGGTTAGAGCAGCGCCCAAAGTTGGATTCCCGATTCCACCAACCGCGGCCAGCGCGCCGGACAAGGCAAAGATCTCTCCTCTACGTGCAAGGATGAAGCCAAGATAGCCCATCATGTCAAAGAAGATGGCTGCACGAATGATGCTGAGGTCGAACAGGTCCGAGCCAGACTTTCGTAGACGCGTATGTCCATTCTTGCCACGGAAGATGCGGGTTAATAGCGGCAGGATAACTAGTAGTGAAATGACACGGGAGGAATTGACAATTGTGGCAAATCGCCCAGTCTCGAGTTCGTGCCAACCAAATTGTCGACGTGTATAAACAAGCAAGACACCCATGGCACCCATTGCGACGCCAAACATGATTGTGTCTGTAGCCGCCAGGAGGACCAGGTTCCGACGCACTGCTGGTGATGAGCCAGTACCTGTTGGCCAGAGAATCTCGAGTGGTTTGAAGAAGTTGATGTGGCGAAGCTGGTTGATCCAGTCAGATGAAGGGCCCATCTTTTCCACTTCTTCTCTATGCCGCTGGCGCGCCGCTTCTTGGCGAGATTTACTTAGTGATTCTGGAATCACGAAGATGAGGCACGCAATGAAGATGCCATGGGCAGCCAGGGCAATGTAGAAGATCAGCAGTACAGCTTCAGTGTGGCCCACGAACTTTTCGCGGGCACTGATGATGTAGCCTGCAAGAGCAGGACCAATCGCAATGCCTGCAAAGAGACAGGCATGGAAGTAAGAGAAGGCCACACTGCGTTTTTGTGGCGAAGTGCAGTCCGAGGCATACGAATGCGCCACTGCCATACCAACAATGAAAGAGCCAGACAATCCCTCGAGGCAATACCCCACAAGGATCCAGTTGACGTGTACAGTCTCAGGGTACTTGGCGGCCAAGATAGTGAGAACCTCGCCAAAGAGAGCACCGCATGTGTTGAAGAGCATGAACTTCTTGCGCCCGTATCGATCGGACAATTCACCAAGCTTCGGGCTCGTGATGGCGGACAGGATACCGGAGCACAAGCTGCCATACATCAAGAAGAGCGAAGAGCGAGAGGCCACTGCGTCGTTTTGGCAGCGATCGGGTCGCATGCCTGGATCGAGGGGGTCCATCATTGGGGCCCCTTCGTTGGACGCATAGTACCCGGTGCATACAAGGTCCATGATCAAGTTCACTTTGGGGATGATGATGCCACCAAAGGCTATGGTGAAGAGGAGGAACGGTGGTAGGAGCCAGTAGATCTGGTAGTGGATGTCAGCATAAGCTTTCAGAAAGCGTATGTTACGTGATGGCTTCGAGACAGACATACCGAAGGTCTGTTCCACCAGGGAAGTCGTCGAAGCTCTGCCTCGCCAGGCCATTCGAGTTCGCCGTCACCATCTGCGCTCCCGCCATTGCTGTCACCATCTGCGCTCCCATAGTCGTGTGCCGAGGGGCTCAGCAAAGGCGCGTCTTCGTCGTCACTCTCAGCATGGCGCGATGTGAAGCCGGGGGTCTTCGATTGTGGAGGCATGTATACGGGTGTTCTCGCTTGTGAAGTCGAGGGCTGGTTGCGCAGGCGAGCCTCCTGGTCTCGGTCAACTTCTGTGACAGAGGCCGCGTCTCCGTTGGCGGCCATGTCGAGGCGGATCAGAGGAATGTGATGGGCCTTCAATGCAACGTGCGCGTTACTTTCGAATCTGCTCGGCGTGTCAGCAGCCATCTACAGCTGTAGTCGCGGATTTGACTGCGCGTTGAACTGCACCGAGCGTCCATGACAGCCATGTGCGCGCAATTGTCACCACTTTGGGGGTCGGATTTTCAGCTTACCAACAATAGAACGCCTCACGACCATCCGCAATCTTGGTCCTGTTTGTCCGGTCGGGACACGTCGAGAACAACACAGCATAAAAAAACCAATGGTGATGACTTGGTCCGCGACATCTAGTCCGCATTACCCCACACGAGGCGATAACAGCCAGTCTGCTCTTAGTTTCAGCGTCGAGATAATCCTGCCACACGGGTCATGACGTGCAGATGTGATGTGATCGGCCATCGGTGAGCTTGTGGCGCCGATCCGAGAGCCACGTGACTGTGCTGTCACCTCCAGAGCTGCAATCGAGCCTGCCGCGACATTGTCCGTTCACTGTCTTGCAGGATAGCGTGTGCATTGTAGGTTTCTGCCAAGCCTCTGCCAAACACCAAACACACAGTCTGCCAGCCAGGGCGCTTCACGGCGATACAAACAACGAAGCCTTGCCTGAAGGACAAGTGCTCTTCGAAGATTCTCGAGTCGGCTCAACGGTATCCCATCGACTTGCACTCATTCTTTCCACCGTCTTCGTACGTCTCGCGAGCACCGTCTCTTATTGGCTGATACTTGACCCTGCTCGCCAGCATGTCAGACCAAATGAGCAGAAGCAGTGCATTTGCTGTGGCTCATCAAAACGGTTAAAATGAATGCCAAGTGCCTTTCGGATTCTTGCAATGATACCCATCTACAACATTGTCTCCTTTCTCAGTCTTCTCTTCGACGACCAGGCCCTCGAGCTAATTCGCTATTGGTACGAAGCGTACGTTGTCGCAAGCTTTTTTAACGTTATGGTGTCACTATCTCGCTCCAATCTTTTACAAATAACAAAAAGATCATTTACGCAACATTGATACAAAGCCTTAGCTCTTTCTGCTGAACAAGGTCAAGTCGCAACGAAGTGGACTGACACGGTTCAACATCATATGTTGTAATTTTCAGTTCAACACAGCCCAGCTGTTGTTCACTATCACCGCCGTCATCACGGAAACGCTACTTTGCCACTGTTCAACGCTCGTCTCACATGATTCATGTGCATTTATATATCGCACATCTTCAGGGTAGCTTCGTCCTTATCGCCATGTACTGTGCGTAGTTCTACAGGTAGATTAAAGCCGATCTCACATGTCAGAGTCTCTTTCTGGGATTCCTTTGCATCAAGCTCACCTTGTTTCTTTGCTTCTGGCAGACGTGATGCCTAGGTCTTCTTTCCCGGAAAAACGGTCCACTACAACCTACGCCCACTCCTGTTGCTCTGAACATCCTCATTGGCATACCATGCATACTGGTGTGTTTCGAGATGGCGACCTTTGCATGCATTTCTCACTGAGCATCTTCGTGGAAGCCATAATTTATGATGTTGACAGCCAATTCTGCGGTGCCGGAAGTTACGCTTGCCAACCTCTTCAAGCATTAATCAATGCGCTCAATCCCTAGGATTATGCCAAAGCAGCTGCATATGGCATTTATTGGCACTTCCATGGCTTCCATCACTGTCAGAGCGATGCATCTTATCAATGTGGCTCTAGCACGGAGCAAGGTGCACGAAAGAGGACAGACGCCATGTTGGACAATGTGGCGGTCAACCGAGGAAGAGCAAGCGCACTCAACGATCCGGGTGCCATGAGTAGCCTGACGAAGTGTAGCGAGAAGACGATGGGTTCGGGCACGTGCAGGCAAACAGTTGCTTGATGAGGCTGAGACAAGAGTGGTTCTTAGGGCAGAAGTTGCCGAACAATGCGACTGTGTCCTACATCCTCGCAATACCGAGGGTTTCCTTTCCAGTACGCCTCGTGTTCAATATGCCCTCACAAGGGACGACACGAACTCATGTACACGCGGTACAAAAAGTCCCAAACGGGTCTCCAATCACAATCAGACCATCCTGCAAAGTGTTTTGCGCTCCGCGAGAAGCATTTGCTCGATGCGACAAAAATAATCTCCAGCCAAAGTCAACGCATATGCTTCATGTCACGAGACTGCAGCAGGTGGTTTCTTTGCAAGTCTACCCCCAGGAGGGCCTGCGATCGCTTGTACCTGCTGTCATTGCGGAGATATGGTGAGGAAGTCGTTGCATCGATGCGAAGCCTCGGTCGAAGATTTTGTGGGGCTAGCCTCACTTCATGACCGACGTTGTTCGGACCCCAGCTTCTCCTCGCATCGGTCCACCTCGAGACGACGACATCAAGCAAACGCTCTGACTACAAGCTCTGATGCCTTCGAAATCTCGTGGACTGAGAACCTCAACTGGTTGGTAAGTCAATGTGACTTTGGCTGATCTGCGTCGACGCCATCAGCAAGCACGTTTTCTTGGGCGCTTTCGTTGACCACTTATAGTTTGACGTGCCGTAAGAGACGAGTGAAGTGCGACGAGGATCAACCGCGCTGCAAGAATTGCGAGAGAGTCGGTCGTGACTGTCTGTATCCAGAGAAGTCTAGTGCCTCCCAGCGGCCACGCCCATTAAACGCTCGCAGAGCCGGCGACACGCCGTCTAAGCAAGAGGCGGCAGGATCTAGTGCCTCTGTGACAGATGATGGTATTCTCGAATTGTCCACCGCATCGAGCCATGCCATTGGGCCGGTCGCAGAGCTAGGTGGTAGTGGAAACGGTCTCGCACCGGGGCAGAGCTGCGAGACCACCTCGCAATCATGGATGTCTTTTCCCACCGAGCAACAAGGCGGCCCAATAAGGGCAATCCCGGACGTCCCCTTTTTACTTGATGACGATCTCTTCAACTTTGGCGATGATCTGACACTTAATCTTGGCCCTGTAGAGTGGTTTGATCTTCTCGCAGAAGATGCCATAAACAACATGCAAGATCAACCTCAAGGTACCCGCTGGAACTTTGACATCAACAGTTTGTCACGGAGACAGTCACCCAGACCATCATTGGAACCTGGGATCGGGGGCATTGCACTCGACAATGCAACCACTGAACCTACGACCATACACCAGCCTTGGAATACGGAGACTGCAATCGGACTGAGTCAAGACGAGCTCATCTATTTCGAGCACTTCATCAATACCGTCGCACCGATACTAGATCTCTTCGACTCTGGTAAACACTTCGCCCGTGTGGTGCCACATCTTGCGCTCTACAATGTTGGACTGTTGAAATCTGTCCTTGCAGTTGGCGCCTGCCATATGGCCAGCATGCAGCACCAGTCATCCAGCACTGAGGATCAGACACCAGTCATTACACCCGCATCAATATCAAATGCACCAATCACTGCGAACACAATCGCCGAACAATACTATTTTGAAACCCTTCAATATCTGTCACAAAATTTGTTGCATGAGGCATATAAGACATCCCACGAGATTTTGACAACGGGTACGATGATCTGCATATATGAGGCAAGTTTACAATACACTATAATGTAGACGAGCCTTCACTAATGATTTACTCAACGAGATAGATGTTCGGGACAGTCGTCACTTCCGATCATAGTAATTGGGATCGCCATCTACGTGGTGCTTTCTGGATACAAAAAACCATGGGTGTCAGTGGAGAATCGTCAGACGGATTGTCGCGTGCAATCTGGTGGGCATGGTTGCGTCAAGATGTGTGGGCAGCTTTCCGGACGGGTCGACCAACGCTGACCATACATCAACCAAAAACGCCCATATCTGAGCTCTCCCCGGATGAATTGGCTACAAGAATTATTTACATCACCGCTAAGTGCGTTCAGTTTGCAGCCACACCCAAAGAGGGTGACATCGCCGCTTATATCGAGGCTGGGGAGAACCTGAGCCGCATGTTAGATCTCTGGAAGAGCTCTCTGCCGCAATCATTTCAACCAATACAGATTGTGGCATCGCATGAGCCGCAGTACCCCGGCACTGAAGGACCTGATATTCCCCCAATATGGATTCATCCGCCAGCACACGCCGCCGCTATACAGATGTATCACTTCGCTCGCATCATCATGATTCTTAACCAACCTTCTACTGGCGGGTTGAACATGTACCAAACTCGGTTCAAGTTGCTGCGAGAGAGTACAGTAGTAGCATGTGGCATAGCAATTGCTCGGCAATCACAGAATCTCCCAAGTGCTTTTGTTAGTTTCCAGGCAGTGTATGCAGGTACGTCAGCTCTCCCAGGCCATCAAAGTAATAAGCTAACGAACCGCAGCTGCTCTTTGTGCCGAAACTCAGGATCGGCAGCGTGAGGTCTTGACTATATTTGACAACATTCTCGCTCTTAGCCAATTTCCCTCGAGGTCTATTCTTAACGATCTTCTCGGTGTGTGGAGTGGCGCAAAATAACTCGACCTGCCTTGTGGAAAGATCGTAACATCCTCGCACACATCTTGTAACATATATATCAAGCACTATGTATCTTACTCGGATGTCCCATATCGACGCTTGTCCTTGCACCTCCTCGTTACGAGCACAACAGTATGGGTTACAAGTCGGCAGTTACGATCTCGCCATCTTCATTCATGAGTGCATGAACAGCTTATGACCCAAGTATAATGGTTACGAGTGGGATGCTGTTCTTTCGAAAAATGACGACCACAAGTTCCATAGACGAGTAGGAGCATATTGCTGCGATAGGCATTTCTTCGTTGACCATGACCTGAACAGCTCTGCATGATATTGCTGCGATGATCGACCCCTCATCTGACAAGCCTAAGCGTGTAGTGTATGAATACGAGATGGTCTACACGCAGCTTAAACCGCAGGTCAGACTATCACCTATTATCACTTTTCGTTCCCAGACTCGATGCGAGCTTCACGCCCTGACAAGTAGCCTAAAGGCAGGCTGCACTTTAGTCTTCCGAACCGGGTGAGAGTACGCAAATTATCTGCCTCTTACAATTCGCCCTGTTTCAAAATGCTGACGCGCCGCCCGCGCCCTTAGACCAAAAACGTGCATTCCGCTGACGCCCGGTTGCATGGCGCAACCACACTGCTGCAGCCGTACCTATATTGACGTAGCAATATCATATGAATACGAGGCACAGGCTTAACGATCATTGGGCCTGTTAAGCTCCCTGGCGCCGATTCTGTGGGGAAGTGATTTCATACGGCCCAGAGCTCATCGCCGTGATTTTCCTCGATCCTACATGCGCAATTTTTCATATCTATGTGTACACCACCTGATCGTATCTCATAAATAACCCTGCATATGTTCCTTCAATTATCGGATCCGCAACTGAAACGGCTTGTCTTGCGAGTTCGAAGTCCCTGTGTGCTATGGATAGAGAGTGTCCGAGACGGCAACACAGCCAGTACTCAAAAGATTTTCCCATCGTAATGAAGATGTGCCTCGTAGTGTCTCGATATTGCAACATTCCTCTAATCTTCTAACATAATCTATTACAATATCCAAAGGCAACATAGTTAGATCCAGTGTATAAAGGAGGTTAAATCTCATCGTAGAGACACAATAATCCCTCACTTCATGCTACAAGAGCTAAAGAGATACATCGAATCACGAAACCTACAGCAAGTATGAAGTCCGCATTCATTACCGGCCTCAGCCTTCTGGGCTTTGCTACTGCACTTCCAGCCACCGAAGTAGAGCGCACCCTGCCTGCAGGATGGCAATACAAGATAGCCTCTCTTCGTGGCCCAGGGTGCCCAGACTTCGGCGCCGACCCCGAGAAAGCGTACGCCACTCGCCTCACATATGGTCAGAACACTATGGACGGAAGCGAAATCTACTACTGGTTCGTCGCGTACCCGCATCTACACGTCGACCTAGCAGACAACGACAGCTCCTGGTGTGAGACCGAGATCAGCTATGAGGAGTACAGCAATTATGTCGACAAGACTCCGTCCACAGACTATAGGCTCAGATTGCATAAGAATGGCACGAGGGCCATTGCGACGTACAATCTGGAGAAGGGAGTTAAGGCTACTATCAAGTTTGAGTACGATGCAGGCAAAGGTGATGAGGTAGGTGCAATGCCACTTTCCCCCCAAAGGCTCTGACTAAGCTTGCGACATGAACATTTCCCGAACCATATCGACATACAAGCTAACTTACACCTCTCTTTTTAGTACAATGATGTCATCACATGGAAAGGCCCAACCGCATCCGGTCAATACCAGCAAGAGTCTAGCT
The DNA here is from genome assembly GCA_020747045.1 of Phaeosphaeria sp. MPI-PUGE-AT-0046c. NCBI lineage: Eukaryota > Fungi > Ascomycota > Dothideomycetes > Pleosporales > Phaeosphaeriaceae > Phaeosphaeria > Phaeosphaeria sp. MPI-PUGE-AT-0046c. Next base: position 1,295,567 of record JAGTJN010000004.1, read on the forward strand.
CCTCTGTCGCCAAGGATGAGCTGTACAAGCTACCCAAGTGCGGGGCTGGCAAGATCAAGTTCAGGACTGAGCTCTCTATCGAGGGAAAAAAGGGACAAAAGGGCTTTGTGGCAAGTGAGACCCACGAGTTCAAGAAGGGCGAGTTGCAGTACTATGGCATCCAGCAAGGCTTCAGCTATGATTGGGAGAAGTGTAAAAAATGAATTGAATGAAGAATGGAGGATATTTTGGTGAGTATTCAGGGGAGATCTAGCGAGGTAGCTGGCGGTTTTTGAGGTTTCTAGGTCTCGCAATGAGAACGGCGTTTAAACCGCACAACCAATGAGTACACTCAATCCCGAGAGTGGCTCTCCCGGTGAACCTAAAATTTGGCGTGCGTAATTCATGCCTCAGAATGCTACAAGAACGAGGTCGTCTTGAAACATCGAGCCGGTACGGACTAATCAAGAAATAGGGAATAATTGGCCACATACTCGACCTAGGTTTACACAAAATATGCGAAATCAAATATACTGTCGCTAATGCAACCATCACTGTCGATACAGGGGGAAACGAATCAGCGCTGGCATGACCAAAAATGCCAGATGGATTTTGTAACTCATGACATGTGCTAAACTCTGCTCAATGAGAGCTACGATTTTGCACTTACAGTCGCGCCATGTTCCTATGTTCTCACTGACAACAGCGACTCTTGCGATGATTTGTGACAATGCACTTATGCGTATGGGCGTGGAATGTCTAGACCTATGGCATAGGGCTTCGCCAAGCTGAGCTTCGTAACTGGATACTCTTATATATCTTCAAATCACAATTCTGCCGAGAACCAGGAGGATTTCATCTCCATCTGCGAATGGTTAGTTCGAAGGCGAGGATTCCTATGTGGCGATAACAGAGACACAACAGACTTTTGCTACGTAGCCTTCGGTGGTAACGGCTTAGAGAAGGGATGGCGTATATGTTTTTATGCTTGGGCAACTGAGCACTGATTAATCGGATCTTGTACTACGTTGCAGTTTCACTAGGTACGATTTTCGATTTGACCTGGTGACTTCTCACGTTTTGGAATATCCTTGACGTGTGCTGCGGCATTTCACCATAAATTACTAGACCCGTTTTGGAAAAGAGTATGTGCTAGCAATGAAAGTCAACAGAGAAGGAGTGAAACTTGAATTGGGACTATCAAATGTAACAAAGAAAAACTTTGTAGGATAGAGTAGGTGAAACAAAAGTACTTGTGTAAGATATGAAAAGTCACGATTCATGGAGGCTAGACATTTGCGCTCTACGATTGAGCCGGGCTGTATCATTGGACAGAAAATGGCGCATGAAATTGATAATGGAGGAACAATAACTTTTCTGGTGGTGAACCTTCTACAATCACAAGACCGCAGTCCGGACTGAATCCAAAGTCAAGCTCAGCCACTCCCTCCCATGTCCATTATCCCCATTTGTGTCATACCTGGCACATGCACCCCGAAGTCATGCCACGAGGGATGCATGGGCGAAGAAGGGCTCCGCGGGTATTATGGGAACTACTTGGGTATATAGAGGTACATTCGAACCCTCCAATAGTGTATCAAACATCATAATCACTCAATCTATCCCTAACCATAATCAACAACGCAAATCAACAAACACACCCATCACCATGCAACTTTTCACCACCACCCTCGCACTTGCAGCAACCTCCTCAGTCGCCGTGCTGCCTCGGTCTTCCTTTGGTTCCTGAGCTGTACAGGTCACGGTCAGCTCTGATTATAACATTTATGTGACCACCAAGTACACCTCAGATGGGTACCCCGATAGTCTGAGAAACACCTGTATCGACAACCCATTCAAAAAGCCACCTTTCCACTGCCGAGTTTGAGTTTGTCTATGACGGACACTGTATGTTTTACGAATCGTGTTCTGGATTGGTATGATGAAGCTACTATGGTACGTCATCTAGTCATGAACCTTATAGAGGCCATCGAGAAGCTGACCAAGCAGACTATCTTTAGAGAGGCGTATATATCTTTCATTGAGGATCTTGGTGATGGTAGGATTAGGGGTGAGGGGTCCGGTCCAGTTACCAGAGCTATCTCGTAAATCTGGACGTCGCCTTGCATCGATGAGCGCCGGAAGCTATAGTTATTGATGAGTAGAGATATATTTTTTGTTTAATGTAATGTAATTGTAGTTTTATTTCCTTCACAACAATAATCTGATACAAATATAACGTGATATTACCAATCCTTTGGCAGATCTTGCTTGTCAGGGTGGGGATGTGATCTGCACATCAGTGTGCTAAGCAGGGAAAGTACCGTTCAGTTCATTAGAATTCCCTCATAGTATCCAACACATCCTTCTGTCTCTGACTCCCCATCTTCTCGAAGCCATCAACACTCATGACAAAGGTACCCCTGCCACCTGTCAATGCCCTCAACTGATTCAGATACCCCACCATCTCTTTCAGGGGCACTCGAGCCGTTATCTGCCGTCGACTATCTGCGAGTCCAGATGATATGTCACTCGTCTCGGAAGCAAACGGGTCAGGAGGTGTATAGATGAGAGCTGGATCGATGCGAGGAAGATCGCTGTCTGAGGAAGAAGCGGTAGAGTCTGCACCATCGAGAGATAGGACTTGTCCTCCTCGAGCGGATGAGAGATCCTGAACCACGGCACCGAGAGACGATTCGTTCACGTAGATTGTCACCATCATTACAGGCTCCAAAAGTGATGCGGGGGCTGTGTCACATGCAGCCCTCAATCCCTGGTTGATAGCAGCGCGCGTAGCCATGGAGATCGCAGTTGGGGATGTCTCGGGGAACAAATGTGCATGGGCGTCCAGCTCAATGCTGATGCGTGTATTGGCTACCGGAAAACCGTTGAACGGACCGCGCGCGAGCGCCGCCGATGTACCCGCTTGGATGGAGTGTAGTATGCTCGGCAGGGAGAGATGTGGAGGTATGCGGTCTTTATGAGACGTAGAGTCGGTTCGAGAGAGCTCAGGATGAGAGATGTGGAGGACGTTATTGTCGAGTAATTTGTGAGATGTCTCAAATGGAGTGTTCTCAATCCCTACTTGTTCTTGCACACTAGGAATGACCGCGCTATCGTCAACTGGTTCGACGGAGGCGATAATAGTTGCTCTTGCAGCTTTCCCAGCGATCAATTTATCAAGGTCATAGGTGTGGGAAGATACAGCTGTTGCTATAGTCTCGCGGTATCCAATCTCGATCTTGCCAATGCGAGCCTTAGCTTTGAAGTCGTTGAGGAGACGATCACGAGCAATCTCGAGATGCAAATCGCCCATACCCGCCAAATGTGTTTGTCCAGACTCCTCATCAATCGACAGGTGTAAGCTTGGGTCTTCGCGAAGCAAAATACCCAAGCTTTCTTGAACGTGTTTCTGCTCACTCCGGCTATGCGGTTCGATGCTTGTGAAGAAAACAGGCGGCGGCACATTGATAGGCCGTAGCTGAAGGGTGTTGAGACCACCAGGAGGGGATCCTTTCATCTGAAGGCCCCGGTAGACGATCAACGTGTCGCCAGTTCGTGCGTGCTTTAGGCCTGTGATCACTCCTATTTGGCCTGCTGCAATACTGTCCACTTCGACAGCATCATTCGCATACATCTTGAGTAGGCGAGGTGCGCGCTCCGCAACGCCAAGGGTGGTATTGTATAATGTTGAGCCGCGGTCCACAGAACCAGCGTAGACGCGCACGTACACCAATACACCCCGTTTCGCATCGTTGACAACCTTGAAGGCCAGAGCACATGCCATGAGATTCCTGGCCTCAGGAACAATGAGCTCTTGGTCTGGAGACTGCTGTTGCTTACGAATCGGTTTACTTGATTTTGCAGCCGCCCCTGATCTCAGAAGTTCGGGAAGAGTGCTGCTCCGGTTCGCGATGCTGATCTCTGCATCGGGCCGCTCTACTGGAGAGGGAAGGAGATCGATTATTGCGTCCAAGAGTGGTTGAACGCCAATGTTACGAAAGCTCGCGCCCGCAAAGACGGGAATGACTTTCTGCGGTGCTTGCAGTACAACTCTTCGTAGCGATTGCATGATCTGAATGCCAGATATAGCAAGGTGATTCTCATCGTGCTCGAGAAAATGTTCTACCATGATATCGTCGTGCTCGCTCAAGAGTTCAACGAGAGCTATCCTTGCCTTCTTGATCTCGTTTGTAAAAGCCTGGTCGGTCTTTTCCAGTTCCTCGAGACCGAACGCTTTGATATCCCTCCCATCACCACCAGCCTGCCATCGCATACCTCGAAGGTTCACAACATCGCCAACACCAGTAAAGTCGCCAGTCCCACCTCGCCACCAAGGAACCTGGCAGACTGCGGGCCATGCGTGCAACCGTACGCCAATCTCTTTGACTGTACGTGAGAAGGCAGCACCGACTCGGTCAAGTTTATTGACGAAGATGATGCGTGGAATATTGTAGTGCCCAGATTGCGTCCATACCTTCTCCGTCTGCGCCTCTACACCCGCAACCCCGTCAAGAATGCACACTGCGCCATCGAGAACACGAAGTGAGCGCAGTACTTCGAATGTAAAGTCTGCATGGCCAGGGGTATCGATGAGATTTACATTATGAGAAACGGATGACCGAAGAGCTGTGTCGAACAACGCTGGCAACTGTGGCGCGGAAAGTAGTGTCTGAGAGCCTGGAGGAAGTGGAGGCCAGTGAAATGTGATTGCCGCTGATTGAATTGTGATGCCGCGCGCTCGCTCGGCTGGCAGAAAGTCTGTAACAGTCGAACCCTCATCCACATCTGTGCTTTGTTAGCTGATGAAAAGAAGTCGACAGCATAGTCATGATGAATGTGTCTACACACCCCCAATTCGCCTTGTATGGCCGCTATAGTAGAGCATACGCTCAGTTGTAGTTGTTTTGCCCTAGACTCTATCAGCACAAGGTACGATAGTTTACAGGAGACCTCCTAGTACCGCATCGATATGGGCAATAATGCCAATATTTCGCGTGGCTTTGGACAATGCATCAGCTTGGGCCTCGGGCTGGGTGGAGAGCAGCCTCCGAGAGTTGCGCCAGACGACTCGACGCGCACGATACGCCCATCCAACCCACATGCCAAAGAGTGCGCAGATGCGATTGAAGGGAAAACGAGAACAGGTGTGAAGCACGTGATGCGCAGAATGACGCCTGACGGTGACTTGCGCCTTGCCTAGCTCGACTAGCGGGGATGACTCGCCAAGGAATGGGCGACATCATCCAACATCGATAGCTTCCCGCACTTGTAGCAGCAAGTGTGCAGTGTCGTGTTGCCTGCTACAAGCACTTCCGTACTGCTGCTATGGACTATTCTGCCCACGACTCGGATCTTCCCGGCGGCGGGGATCCATGGGCTTCATCTCCGCAGCACAATCGCCAGTCGTTCGGCCAGCCCCCCACGAGCGACATTCCCTCGTCCCCGTTGCCTGCTCAGGCATCGCCGTACGGGCAGGGCCCAGAGCAATATGGCTACATGGGCGACCACGATCACCAGAATCGTCCGAACACGGCGTCTTCGCATGGAGACGATGCGCAACAGCCGGCATTGGCTGCCCGCGATGCGCCCCAATCGCCTGCGCCGGCACAGGGCCAGCAACAGCAACAGCAAGCTCCGCAACAAGCTTCCACCCAAGGCCAGCAGCCCCAGCGATACCACGGAACGCGCACGCAAAGGCAACAGCAGCACTACAAGCTCCAGGCCAAGGTGACCGGATTGGAGCGGAACGGCAAGAAGGACCCCATCCTGAGGTTCGATGTCTATGTAGGTTCATGCACACGGCCAAGCCCAGCATCGCCGAACCTACATCATACTCGGCTTTGATGCCTTCTTCCTCTCAATGTCGATCCTGACTCTGATCTAGACAAACCTACCCAAGTTCCGCACCACGCAATTCCGCGACGTCCGAAGGCTACACTCGGAGTTCGTCAAACTTGGCGAGCATCTCATCTCAGCATGCCCAGAAGCAATAGTGCCTGCAGTACCACCAGCCACCACATCCGCAGGCGCCGGCACTGATGAGGACGAGGCGCGCCTCAAGGCGTCCCTCCAGCGATGGCTGAACATTGTCTGCAGCAACGACACTCTAATTCGAGATGAAGAGATGGTCTTCTTCGTAGAGAGCGATTTCGGCTACAGTCCCGTCGTGCGAAGGAAACAGCCAGCGACGGGCGTGAGGCGCAAGGTCATCAAGCAATTTGCGCCTCCACCGGATGACACACCAGAGCTCGCCGCCGCCCGACCGGTTGTAAAGGCATTTTATCTGGGCACAATGGAGGCAGAACAAAAGCTAGAAAAGGTGGTAAAACAGAGGCGAAGTAAGTCTACTAGCAGTTGGGCCTACCCTTCAATTACTGATGATACGTAGACCTTGGCGTCGCCGAGTCCGATCTGGGAGCCAAGTTCGCTGCATTGCATGTACAGGAGACACACGTTGGTCTGTCCCATGCGTACAAGAAACTTGGGAAGATTATTCAAGCTACGGGAGACTTCCACGCCGCACAAGGAACCGCAGAGGCCACAACTCTAGGCGATCCTCTCCAATACCATAGCAGCGACGCTTTCATCGCCAAAGAAACTCTGACGAACCGGCACATCATACTGCGCGAGTTGCTGCAAGCGCAATCTCAGACCAAATCCAAACTCACAGCGGCCGACAGACTGAAAGCTAGTTCTAGTGTGAAGCGCGATAAAGTTGATGAGGCCATCACTGCACTTGAGGAGGCGAGGAGCCACGAGCAATACCTTACTTCGAAAGCTCAGCGCGTCACCGCGAACCTTTTGCAGGAGCAGCGGAAGTGGTTTGGACGGACCGCCTTTGATATGAAGCAAGCTCTGCGTGAATACGTTGTTCGGGAGATCGAGGCGGAACGCCGTACACTGGCAACCCTCGAGTCGGTCCGACCCGACATCCGAGCTATCGACAACACTGGTGGACTCTCGCGTCTCGGGCGAGAAGCGCACCCTGCACAGCGCCGTGCCTCTCTTGCAAGCTCGCAGGGTCCCAAGGGAGATGCCTGGTCAGGGGTTCAGCGTAGACCTGGTGATGGGCTGAATCGCAGCATGAGTGGCAGCCTCGCAGGGCCCTTGCCCGAGGAGGATGAAGAGGAAGAAGAGGAAGAAGGCAGAGTGCATGGCAGGAAGCGAGCAACGAGCAAAGCTGGAAGCCAGAAGGGCTTGGAGGAGGACGAGGATCGCATTGACGCAAGAAATGCTGCCAGTCGGCTAGCCACTACGACTTTCTAGCAGCAGCTTCGTATGCGGCAGGCGTGAGGTTGATTCAAGTCATGTATAGTGCTTGAAGCAGGTTTAATCAAGATGAATATATCAGTACAACAGCATAAAGAAAAAAGCCCGATTGGGCTATTCTGCATCAAGCTACTTATGGGCATGCTCGTCTATGCCGCATTGCGACGCATCATAACCTTGTGTAAAAACTACTTCAGGTCGTGAACTGTGCCTCATCCTGACATTGCTGAACTCTATTTCCTGTGCCTCACGCGGGTTGTGTACATGGTTTGCCGAGGTGGACGCGAACATTGGTTCATCGTATCTGCCACCAACGTTCTATCATTTCACACACAATGCGCGACACGAATGTATTGCACCGGCCGCTCCTGTTGCAGAGGAGCCTTTACCTTCTTCGCTTTCGACAGCAATCAGATCTTGCTTGGCAGACCTGACCTGCGCACAAGAAAACCACGCACCCTGTATGGCCTGTCTTGTCACACAACGAACGGTGAACGCGTCAACAGGCGCGCCTTCGGATCCTCGATGGTCCTAGGGTTACCACAGCATTTATGTTTAATTGATGTCTACGATGCTGGCTCGGCTGTAGCTACGGCAGTGGCAGATTAATAAATCCTAGAACCAGATCGGTGGGTGTGGAAGCCACCCATGGTAGCAATCCTGCATCGGAATCCCTTTCCAGTGCATCACTTGATCAAACAGTATTGCGTGCCAACCTGGAGCAATATACAAAGCGTGGCAGCGATATTAAACGGTGTGGAGAGGCTAGGGCTGGTCATTGCGTCTGCCAACTTCGCCACCCGTCGTTACCATGCACGGTCGAGCGCGGGATTGCTGAAGGCGGACGGGAGGCACAGCACTTGACGGCTTGCTGGACGACTTCTCGTGGGCTTCTGGAACCTCGCACCTCGCGTCGACCGTGTTGTCTGCAGTCTTCGAAGGCGGGCCCGAGTCTAGGGCGTGCGTGCGGCTTGCAGCATGCAAATGAGCCGAGCACACTTCGCCGGGGATGGGTCCATCTTTGGAGGGTTTCATTGTGGTCTTCTCCCACAGCTAATCAGATTTTTCATGCTCATACCGTAACAACACTCCTTGAGCAAGCAATTTATACAAGTAGGCGGTTTGGTCGATAGGATTAGATCCTAAGAGTCGATCCCCCGCAAATACCACTGGACGACCTCCCGGTCCAGAAACCCTACGTGCAGCGGCAAACTAGACATGGGTCTGCCGGCCTTCATCTGACTGCACCACGCGTATGTTTTGACCAGATAACATTCGCTGTCAACGATCGGCTGACATGATTGCGTCGACTTGAGTGTGCCCGCTAGTCTGATACAGTCTTGCATGTTATGCCAGTTAGCCGGCGAGAGACAGGAGAGCCTGGCTCGTCACACATTGAAGGATTGACCTAAGGTCATGACAAGCGAGCTACTGCGGAGTGTGGACGGACGAAGTACACGTACGCGGAGAGCACCAAGACCAAGGAATCTCACTCTCGCGCTCAAGTATCCTTGGACGCCCGCGTTAGAATGCTTAGCGATGCTGCCAGGGTCAAGGTGGTGATCTCGCTTGCCATGCATCGAGCTGTCGAGTACCAGCATGGCCGAAACACGATAAGATGAATGCACATACACAGCTTACCACCTGTTGATCTTCGTCTTGAAGGTGAGCAGCCACACCATCCCGGGTGTCCTGGCAGGAAGCGAGTCACCAAGCCGACTACAGCTCCGTGCGGGCCTGTCTGCCGGGTAAAGTGCTATGGGCCCCCCAACCAAGGCAGCCAACGATGGATTCTTCCCCAGCTCTCTACGAATTAGACGGCGGGCTTAAGCCAGAGAACATGACTCTCTTCCTCAACTGGCGAGTGTGGAACCCACCAACGGTAGTGCCACACGCACGCTATTGCTGCTATCGACCGGGGTCCTCATTCAATGAACATGTTCCGCACTCGAGGTCTGGGCGGGAGGGATCTGACGGCGCAGCCACTCGTATTCCCATTCTCGAGTGACCTCGGAGAAATTATGGCGAATGTGTATTAATCTGGTACATCCCAAGTCTGTCGCAAGTTTCCCTGCCGCACTGTCCTGCATTGCATCTTCTACCTCTTTGCAATACGAGGGGAGTTACTGTCCTTCGTCACTTTGCTTCTTCCAAACATTCCATCGGTACGACCCCGCCTCCGCAATTACCCAGTTCTATTTCCCCACGGTCACAACGGCAGCGCCGCACGTGAGGGTGTTGGGGAGTGTGGCGAATCGACAGGCAACATGAGGAAAGCGTCGAAGTTCTTCAAAAAAGCGCTTTCACCAACGACCGATTCGCCACCATCTAAAGGCTTTGTTGAGAAAATGCATGCCTCGCGGAAAATGTCATTTACCTCGTCAAATGAGGGAGGAATGGGAATGTTGCCGGAATTCGACCCACTGGTTGTCTCGGCGTTTGAGCTGTCCGAGCTGTTGAATGCGCAGGCGATCTCAAGTGTCGAAATTGTAGAGTTATATCTGCATCAAATTGAACAGCACAATCGGAGGGGCCGACAATTGCGCGCATTGATCTCGGTGGCACCGAAACATGAGTTGTTGAAAATCGCAACGAAGTTAGACGAGGAACGGCTTCGTGGAAAGATAAGAGGGCCATTGCACGGCATTCCTATTGTCCTCAAGGATAATATCATGACGGATGAGTTATTGGGCATGGATACCACAGTTGGTGCGCACGCCCGCAATTCTTAGATTCATACAGTACTGACAGGGCAGGGTCATATGCTTTCGTTGGATGTATCCCGAAGAAAAATGCGACCATTGTCGACCGACTTCTACGACGCGGCATGATCATCATTGGGAAAGCAAATTTGACTGAATTCTGTGGACTGAAGAACCCGTCAATGCCTCCAGGGTGGTCTGCAGTAGGCGGCCAATGTCAATCGCCATATGTCTCACGGCATATTGCGAAACGAAAATTGCACTGGGAACTATCAGCGCCAGGCGGGTCATCCACCGGGTCGGCGGTGGCAGTAGCCTCCGGCTTCAGTACGCTCGCAGTCGGTACAGATACAATAGGCTCACTCATCACGCCCGCAAATCGTGCGGCTCTGTATGCCTTAAAACCTACAGTTGGCCAAGTCCCAATGGACGGTATCTTCAACTTGAGCAAGACATTTGACGCTGTGGGTGGCATGGTACGTAATTCGAAACTCATGATGTGGGATGTTTCTTCTGACCTCAGCGATAGGCGAAATCTGCAAAAGATCTAGTAGCCCTGATGGACGCGATGATGGTGCCAACCAACAGGGAAAGCGACGAGGTAGCACCTCATAGGTCATTCAAGATCAAAGCAAATTTTGGCACACTCAGGATTGGGTTTGTTGAGCCAACGATATGGAAAACATGGCGTAAAAGTGGTCGAATAAACATCGATGCAGAGAGGTTCATGGTGAGTCGTCCCGTCCCGTGCCGTCAGCTGCGCTCTGCATTGTGACCGTGCACTTGAGTGCATGACGGGCGCAGCAAAGCTGACTGCAGGGGTTCGTGTTGGGCTGAGTGTTCAGAGCTGACTTGACCATAGCTCCAGAAGTACGACATGGTAGTGCAGAGTATGATCGAGATGGGTGTAGACATTGTCTACCCCGTTGAGTTGCCCAGCCAAGCTAGCCTGACCATCGATGGGCAGAACTGCTTTGAGCCTGTCGTTTGTGAGTGTTGTCGTCACCATCATCTGGGCTACGCTGATTGTATCGTAGATTCAGAGTTTAAAGAATGCCTGACAGAGTTCATTCGCGACTTCAAGACGACGAAGATGCACTCGCTGGCGGAGATCATCAACTTCAACCTTGAGCATCCCGAGCTCTGCCTCCCACCAAGTATGATCATAAGCTTTATCTTCCAATACTAGAGACTGACATTGAACAGCATGCCCGGACCAAAATGATCTCATGGCTGCTCTCCAATCTTCCGCCAAACGGGAAGAGATCAACGCTGCCCGCCACCACCTCCACAACGCTGGCGGCCCAGACGGACTTGACTACCTCTTCACCTCACAACAACTCGACATCGTCATCGCCCCTGGTGACGCGCCTCTTTCATCCATTGCAGCCGCAGCTGGATATCCCACCGCCGCGTGTCCCCTCTCCGCTCTTAAACTCAACGGCCAACCTTTCGGTCTCACACTCGCATCGCGTCCGCATACCGAGCATACCCTACTCCACTTTCTCACTGCATACGAGAACATATTTCCACCACGAGCATTACCTTTACCTCTGTCATCTGTACCGCTACAAGATGCCCATCCCGAGCCCTTGCCAGATCAGCCTATCGTCGACCTTATTCTTCATGAGTGGGATACGAGGCGCTTCAGTTGCTCAGCAGATGCGCTGGCTGATTGGTTGAATGCTCGTTGGCGGAAGAGCGGGTATGAATTGAGTGCAGAAACAATTTGCGAGGTATTGAGGAGTAATGGCCGCATTGCATTTAGGGGGCTTGGAGATGATGCTGAGGGTGCATTTTCGAGGTGAATATCATTGGCATGGAAATTGGCGTATACTTGGTATCTCATTATAAGCATGTTGATCAGCGGTGGGGGACTCGGTTGTTTCGGTATTGGTGTTCGTGTTGCGCATTATGATATCCACTCCCATTCGAGAACTTTTCCATAGCGTGACTCATAGCCGGAAACAGAAATTTTCTGCTCGTCCTAGCACGAAGAATGACCCATAGTATGTAATCATTTGCTTCGCGCTAGCACCACTCTCACACAGCCTCTGCTCAGCATTTTTTTAAGTATGATTATTATCTTATTTCGAAAAGTTTCCATCCAATGAGATCGCAAGCTGAGTGGCGCAGCGGAAGCGCGCCGGTACGTCTCACCTAACATCACACCCATGTTACATCTGTTCTAACAAATCGATAGGGCTCATAACCCGGAGGACAATGGAGTCAGTACCTTTCGAGAACGCTTGAATTCGAACACCGGTCTAACCAGCAACAGTCGAAACCATTCTTAGCTATCTTCTTTTTTGTTAAATTTTTTCGACTAAAATGAAAGTTGAGGGGGCTTATATTTGAAGGAGGGTTGTCAGATTTATATGTTTTATTTATCCTTTTCGTAACTTGTGCATGCAGTTCACGAAACAGTATTTCTTTGAATTTCCATCACAGGCAAGCGAATGTCTGTGCCCGGAGTTTCATTCAGGACGGCTTTGTTGCTTATTCATTATTTTGCTTGATCATTTATTTCCTAGCTGAGCGGCCCGTACCTATTGTCATGGTGCTACTAAGCACGCAAACGGAGCTTGATCCTCGTTATTGTTGGACTAGAGGCAGGAGGAGGCGTATCGACATCCCCTCGCAAGAGCGGTAGTTAGGGAAAATAGATAGTTATCATAAAGATACACCTAGACCGGGTGCTAGGTGGACTCACCTAACACTGATAAAATAGGGTGGACGGAGCAAGGGTTCATAGTTTGTTGGACTAGGTCAGTACCCACTCAATTTAGGTAAATGAGGTGCTTGTATACTGATAAGCAGGTAGTTGCTAGTAATTGTTAAGTGGACAGCAAATCAATGTTTCCATATCATTGTAGGCTAGGGTATAAAGTCAGTCTGAATGTCGTATCAGAAGTTTCAAATTCGTCTCTCGAAGGAGATTCTTGATAGCCAAGCCTAGTCAGTCTCGAAAATCGAACCGACTACAGGTGCCGCACATCAGTGCCATGAGAAAAGCAAGGTACCAAACCAGAAAACCAAATGAGTACCCAGAAACCTGGCACTATGCCTACCGGGGTTGTCCGATATGTGCTCACAAATTCCTTGGGCCGCATAAACCGACCTTCACGACGAGCAACTCATATCTGTCCGATCCCAAAACGCCAGCATTGAATTTGCTCGTCCAGTACTTCTCTTCCCCTTCATCCGCCGCCTCTAGCTCCATCGCCTTCTGATTAAGGTCCGCCAAATTCTTATTCTGCCAGGGCGCGTTCGCAGAGTTGGGATTTGGCTCATGACTCAACTCGACCTGCAGGCTTTTGGCTGCTCGATTGGCTCCACTGAGCGTGGTGTAACATTCAGTTCGCGAATGCGGCTGATGGACTCGAACATAGTCTGCAGTGGCGGAATCGTCTACTTCGCTGCCCGCTGTTACAGAGACAAGCTTGAACAGTCGGAGAACGTAAACCGTCTTTGATATGAAGCTTGTATGCTTCACCTCCGCAGGTGTCCGACCTGCGTATGTGGAGACCAAGGCCCTACGCACCCAGATCTTCAAGAAGCTCTTCTTTGTTGGTTGATCAACGGACGCGAATGTGCCGACGAGTTGATCGCATCCTTCTTCATCACGCTTGCTCGTGGACTCGCTGAAGTGGACTGACAAATGTTGCTGATATTGCGCACGCAGGCAGTCGAATATTCTCTTGGCTTGCGCATTCGCTTCGTCAACGTTCGTATAAGAGCTTGAGAGCTCTAACGCAGTATCTGATGGCGCATTAGCGGCACTGAACCTGATATCATGAAGTACAGAGTATTCAAAGAAAGGCTCCGCGTCTTTGGGAAGTGCAGTTGAGGTAGATAGATCCATCCTTGGGGGGACCTCGGAATATGTTTCCAAGCGAGCTTCGAAGCCTAATTCCACATGCGGCTGATCGTTCTTAAGACAGCTTGGCATGGTAACCACCGGAGATCGATGGTTCTTGCCTCGAGACACCAAACTTTCAGCCGGCACACTATTTACTTCCCATGGTGGAGTGTCTGGCTTTGCCGGTCTCCTTGTAGATGACATGCTACGCTCGTGCTCACTTGCATCGGTCTCGAGCTTCCTCTTGCCCGTGGACGATGCGACGCTTGATGTTAGGAGTCGAGATCCATCTCTGCGAGCCAAAGATGTATGCATACTCGAAATCTGTGACGTTAAAGGCTTCTTTGAGCCAGTACCGATGTCTGTTCCATCCGTTCCTCGATTGTAACCATCTGCTTGCGCAGATCCAGGTCGTGCCTCCTTCTCCTTCTGAGATTTGCGCACTATTCTACCATCAGAGTTGCGTGTGGAGGTGTGCAGCTGCTTATACAGACCAGTGAGACGTGTAGTTGGCTTCTCTGGGCCTACTGATGAACTTGTGCTCTGCCTATCTACAAGATCGCTGGACTGATCATTCTGGCGGGATTCTAGTAGACGGCCGCCGACAATATTTGTGCTTCTTGATATTTGAGCCGGACCTTTTACACGACCATTTGTTGCATCACACGCTCTTGTAGGATGGCTCGCCACGTTATTGGATGGCACCACCGAGGCACTTATTGCATTAGCATGCTTCTTGGCGGTTGGCTGCAACACCTGTGACTTTGGTCCTAAGGCGCTGGAGACTGAGTTTGTTGATCTAAGCACGGCCGTAGGTATTGCTTTGGAAGATCGGGGAAATGCTGCTTTTGGTGCACCCGAAATGATTCGCATCGAAGCTTGTGTCTTAGGCCGCTGATTCAATTCAATTCTGCTTGGAGGGTGCATTTCTTGTTGCTGTGCTAAATCTCCAGTTTTCGGTGCCTCCAAAGATACATGTTGCCTACTTCCGTTCTGTGACTGCACTTGACGGGGATGGTTAGTGACGGATGTTCTTTGTATAGCTTGCCTTGTGGAGGAGACAGGAGAGGGTCGATTCGATGAAGCATCTTGTTTCATGCTCTTCATGCCGGCAGCCAAGTGATCTCTCATATCTCGGATACTTGTCCGACTAGGAAGCGAAGGAGAAACTTTGGGCACAGGTAAATGCATCATTCCAGGGATTGATTGGAAAATCGTCAGATCTGCATCGTTACTTCGCTGTGAAGATGATGAGTCTTCGCTTTCATCGTTGCTGTCGGCATCAGTCCCGCCATCAGAACTGGCGTCAATGAAGAGCCCGTATGTTTTATGACGTTTGCTGCTCGTCCGTCCAATCGGGAATTCTGCTTGTCGCTTTGTGCTATTTGTTTTGTTGGTCATCATGGCGCCTATACTCCGGTCTGGTGTATCATTGGCTTCTGCGGCGGATGTATATATATATTCGTCGAAGGTGAGACGTCGTCGACTTCAGTACAAGGGTAACTTTCCTGACGCAATCTGGTCAGCCTACTGAAGTTATCGCTGCTGGTTTTTGTTTCCGCTACTTTAACTTGTATTCACCTTATCGCTCACCCACCTTTCGCGGCGTCCCAACGCTGTGATCGTTTTCACTTCCTTGCTGGTTGTATACTCAGTGAGCTTTCCCAAGACTATGTGGTCCTGATCTGCTCCTCGCCTTCGAGGAGACGTCAAAGCCAATGGAAGACCCACCAGACATGACGTGTTCAAGTGAGTTTTACCGCTTGTCTGACTCGATGGGTGAGAGGGCATTGAAGCTGTACTACCTGTGGCCACGTTCACAGCGGAAGTGAGAGAAGTATCATGTGGCGCCATCCCATCAAGATAAATTGCCGATATTTCGGAGTCCACAATCTCGATTTCCGAATCATAAGTTTTTGGACCACTTGTCTTTCGTCTTCGAAGCTCCATGCATGCATCCTGCGCGTTGGTGAGCCCAACGGTCGTCCGTTTGTGACTGACGGTCAAACAGATGATAGAATGACGGCACATCTACCACAAATACGACAGATGTCTAAATCAACACGGTACAGGTGGAACTTGATACGAAACTACTGGTGAGCAATGAGGACCTTGCGGTTCCTATGTAAGCGAACTTTGACTCGGCTGCAATCGCAATAAAGGGGAGGAATAAAATCGAAGTGTGCCAGAGGATATTTGTGAAGAGATATAGAGGATCAACTGTAAAGGGCACTCAAGAAGGATTTCAATGTGTCATTGCTCGCACCAAAGCTGAACGTTCCACGCACTTCTGGACAAAAGTGGAAGTCTGCAGGCCGTGCGGTGGTGAAGGGCACCCCTATTTGCGCTGGAATGGTCGGTTTCTGTTCAAGGGCGGTGTATGGTAAGTTTCTGATAGTACTAGATTTGAGATACATACATGACTCAGAACCACACGATTGTCGGTGTCGAAGTTACGACAGCAGCTGTCGAAGTCGAACCTTATTGATGACTAAACCACGCTAAGTCAACGTAAACCCCACAATTTGCCCGCTGAATTCATCCTCGAAAAAGTACGATGAGCGTATCGAGTCCCAGTCACTATTGGTCACTTCTCGCCAACAGCCATGGCGACACTCGCTTCAGCTCCTAATGTGCCAACGTCCGAGAAGGAGCTGCGCGATCTTGCCAGGAGCGCAACAAAATTTCTTCCCAAGTTCGCGGAGAAAGACCCTATAGTCGGTGTGAAGTAAGGATACAGAGTCCGTGAATTTCGAGTTGGCGTCAAAGATGAATGCTAATGCTGGAGTAGAGAGCTGCACGGAGTTGTTGACCCATTGCTGGAAACGACAGATTTGCCAGATCTGAGTCCCAGCCATCGAGCAGCTGCATCCAATGCACTTTGCGCGGTAATAGAATGTTGCCAGGCATGTCCTTCCAATCATGTCCGCGAAGAGATTTTAGGCGACTCTATATGGCTTCGGGCTTTCGAGATATACCTTGCGCGATCTGAAAACGCCAAGGGCAAGTCCATGAGGCAAATGCTTCTGGTATTGACCAACGTGATCACAAGGATTGATAGCCCTCGTGCATTCGAACTTCGCAGAAGAGCTGCTTCTATATTCTTGGATATAATATGCGATCGACAGGATCGTCTCAAAGTCAAACCAGCGTTACAGGGACTGGCCCATTTCCTTCTCCGCGATGTGATATCTGTGGCGGAGCTGGTCGAGCTTTACAAAGAAGTGCTTGATCGCTCAAAAGTTACCACTCATATCGCATCACCGCAGACATTATTTCGGACATTCCTTGCATGGATTGTGCATCACGACACGTCTCTTTCAGCGGGACACCTGGTGAAGAATTTTCTTATCCAAGCTCGCAAACTGTCCAATTATATGGTCATGATGCCGGAATATCCTGTTGCACCACTCTGGATCGAGCCAGT
Source organism: Phaeosphaeria sp. MPI-PUGE-AT-0046c (assembly GCA_020747045.1). Taxonomy (NCBI): domain Eukaryota; kingdom Fungi; phylum Ascomycota; class Dothideomycetes; order Pleosporales; family Phaeosphaeriaceae; genus Phaeosphaeria; species Phaeosphaeria sp. MPI-PUGE-AT-0046c. The sequence goes on from JAGTJN010000004.1 coordinate 1,312,809, forward strand.
CATTCAAATGTTGCATGCATGGCCGGACCGAATGCAAGAATTCAAGACCCACGTCTTTTCTCACTGTTTACAGCCAAATATCGAGGAGTACCTGCGATTCTTGTCTTATTTGCATTTCAGCGACCATATTCAGTCAACATGGATGCTCCCCGAGTCCTTTCAGATTTTCGAACAGCAAAACAACGGATTAAGCAAAAGCGAAGAGTTTAGAGTGTTACTCGCAGCTATTGAGTCCGGCAAGGAGCTCAATATCATCTGTGATAAGGGTAGGTCGTAGCAACTCGACGGTATGAATAAAGCTAAGATTTTATGAAGACTCTAGGATCTGGAAGAAGATCAGGGTGCAAGAAGGTATTATACAGCTTCCAGACGACATTTTTGGTCCATGGATGTCTCATACCGATCCCGAAGTGAGGCTTGCTGGGATGTTCTTGTCTGTTCACTCGACTGCCATCACAAGACCCATGACCGCAGGCATTTTTCGATCTCTCAAGCAGAACCTCGTCCATCTACAAACGGATACAGATGCGTATTTCCGGAGAGATGTCAATGGTTACCTACAGAAGCTATTTGATCGACTAAGAGCGAGTACAGCGACTCTCGTGAAGGGGTCGTCAAAAGCTAGCGGCAGTGGGGCCACGCGTCTGCCAATCCCTAACTGGTGCTCCAACCCGGGGAACACGATCTCGCAGACTGGACCTCAGGATCTGTTATATGAGACATTGTCGTTCATTGTCTGGTACATTCGCTTCCTGAGGTGGGAAATACGCTCTACCGCGGCATATCAGCGACGTATCACAGCCTTGCAGTCACTTACAATTGTGCTGCGGTCCGGAATCGATCCAGGCGTACCTGTTTCACACTTGTCAAAATCGGCGCAAGGACAATTGAACTGGGCACACGGTGTGCGGATAGCCAGTCCAAACCTGACACGCGTTTTGATGGATCTCATCCTTGATCCTTTCGATGATATCCGCAACTCTGCTATCTCAGTCCTGCAGTTATGCTTGTTGGCACAGCCACCTGATGAGAGGGATGCTGTCCTCGGATCAATTCCTCACCTCCTAAGCCGTGCAGAGAGTATGCAATTGCGAACCGGTCGAGCTGATCAGGCGGATGGCGTGGCTCGCGCATACTCGTTACTTTACTCATCGTTGAGCGCCTCACCGAGGGAGAACGACACTGGAACCTTCTCAACGAGTCTTGAGGTGTTCTTGTTTCTCAAACAACAACTGAAAGACACCCTTGCGTATGCTAATAAAAATCTTTCCGATGCGGTCAACGGGCGACCTGTTCATGGCATATTTGCAGCCCTCAGGTACATCGTAGATCATGACGATTTCTACGATACATCGTCAACATGTACCACAGAAACCTTTGGTCAGTGGAGCAACGCTCATGGCGAGATCTTGGACAATATAGAGATCTTCTGGAATTGCGTCCAACACATCCTCTGCACCGATGCACCCGAAGGCCACGTCCCAGAGGAGATTGACGAGGAATCTAGCTTGGACACAAAGGAGATCCTGAGCTATTCATGGCGAGGCTTGAAAGAAGCCAGGTGAGTTGGATGCCAAACTCCAGGAGGCCGAAACTAATCATGGCAGCGTATTGCTTCGCGTCATGATCACAAAAGCTCCCATTGGTGACGACGACCGTGCATTGATAAGTCCTGCTCTTTTTAAGAAGCTAGGCCAACTTTGTTTCACACAACTGCTCGAGCTGCGCCACCGTGGTGCGTTCTCTACAGTCTCCCAGACTTTTGCTGCGTTCTGCCGTCGATGCGTCTCCTCCAATATTCCAGCTCTACGAGCTTTGCCAGAGATATGGTATCAAGTGAGTCTATTGTCACAGGCTCATATTCACTGCTGAGATATGGTAGGAAACATTCCAGTCGATGCAGGCTAAAGCTGGAGCAATCACCCGTAGATCTGCTGGCATTCCAGCCCTCATGGCAAGCATTCTTGCCGCAGAACCAGGCACACTTTTCCCTCGTGCCATGAGAGAGCTGATCGCCGAAGCCTCAATCGAAGCACACAGCACCAATATTGAAGAAAGTCGTCTACCTCAAGTGCATGCTCTGAATTGTATCAAAGAGTTCTTCACCACGTCAAGGCTCAATGTTGCTTCCGAAGCTTACTTAGGGAAAGGTCTTGAACTTGCTGCCAAAATGCTGAATTCGAACATTTGGCCAATACGAAACTGCAGTCTGATGCTCTTCAAGGCCTTGATCGAACGCTTATTGGGCAGCAGCGAAGCTCAAGACTGGAAAGAGCTAGGACGAGCAAGCACCTCGCGATTCTCCTACGATGACTACCCAAGTTTGGTCGGCATCCTCTCTGACCTTCTAGATCCTGAAGGCGCACTGAAGCAGTCTATCGAGAGCACACCATCGAACAACTCGCCACTCGACCTTCATGGAGCAGAAGGAGTATTTCCGGCATTACAGATTCTGAGACAGGCACGACCACCAGAGAGTAACCTTCAATTTATCGTAGCGTCGATCGAGAAGCTCCTGACGAGTACCCACTGGCATTTGCGAGACATGGCAGCACGCACTGTGGTAGCATTGCGACCTGTACACAAGTTGCGCGAAGCTGCTTTCGCACTGCTCTCTTCGCAGCACAAGTCCCACAATCTGCAGCATGGAACGTTGTTGGCGGTGAAGTATATGCTGAGAAAAGCTCTGCAGGATCCCGATGCTCTCGGTAAGTTTTCACTTCTTAAGCTTTCATTCACCGCGTAGCTAACAGCCTGACCGATCTGGAATCTGTTGGTCGTCTGATGCAAGAATTGTCAGCATTCACTGAAGGATGGTATAATGACAGCATTTGCCCCTTCACCAGAGCTACTTTCCTCGACATCATCAGCCTCTGTGGTATGACTATTTTGAGGCGGTCTGGCTCAAAACCAATACTTTATGCTTGGGAAGAACTTACCCTATCTGTTTCGATCGGCCCACAGTATGCGCTGAAGGTCAGCATAGATGCTGGTAGTGCTTTGCTCCGACGATCACTCGCGCAAGTATTTTTCATCGATCGAGTCATACTCCGTGAGAGCGCCCCTGGTCAGTTGGCGTCCCAGGACCACCAGGACATCGGAGAAGCCCTCATGCTCCTCGCTCTATACGATTACGATACATGCTATGCAGCGTTAGAAACACTTGACAAAGTCTTCGCGCTGGATACATCGAACGACCTTGCCGTGCCACTTGAGCTAGTCCTGGCACATGTACACAAATTATTGTCCGAGGCCACCGACGTGGAAATCGTGTCGAAAGCTCAAGCTGTCCTTGCCAAGGGACTCACCAACAACACGATCAGATCGGAATTCTTTGCACTTATTTCCGAGGATCAATGTATTTTTAGCCTATCTACTCTCGAGCACCAATGTGTCTTCGGCCCGCCATCAAACATGCAAAACGGCTTACAGTTGCTGGGCTTCTTCCTCGACTTCGCATACATCAGCTACCCCCATCAACGAGCTACCGTTCTCGCTGCAGCAGCGCGGTACATCCGCCTTCTGCGCACGACCATCGTCGACACCAACCCGTTTGACACGCGCTTTGCAGCTGTACAATCTCTCAGCGCACTGTCTTGGATCTGGGCCTTTGATCCTCACTCGAAAGCCACTGGTCCGCTTTTGCTTGGACTAGCACTCGTGCTGTACGACCTTCTCAACGACGATGACGACGAGATACGCAATATCGCTGCATCATCCGCCGCTTCTCTCTTTCAGACACAAGGATACAAGAAGAGCGAAGCTACCGTCCCGCTGCTCACATCGCACAAGCTGGCGACTTTCCTTGCGCACACGTTTGCTTCGTCGACTAACTTGGCTAATGAAGCTGTTCGGCGCTTACTTTGCATTGCATCTACTTCAATTTTGATCTCGACCTCGGCAACGTTTGCAGACGTCCTTGCTGAGGCGCGAAAAGAAGATACATCCCTCTTCGCGACGGAGAAACAAAATCTGTACAAAGACGATACATTGGATGCAATGGTGTGGTCGCGCGTACTCTTACTCATGCCCACGCCCCTTCAATCTAGCCTTCTGTCTAACCTGACACATTACGTCAAAGCCGGGCTGGCGGTGTTGACAGCGACTATGGCAAAAGAGCACGACGACGCGTTAGGGTGGAGTAGTAAAGCTGAGGTATTCACGCTGGGAATAAGGTTGATTTGCGTGGCGGAGGTGCTGATTTTGCGTGGTGAAGGGGAAACAAGAGGGATTGTGATGAGGGCGCTGAGAGATTTTGCGGATGCGTGCAGGCGGAATGAAGGGCATGGGTTGTGGATGGAGAGGATGGAGAGCGTTTTAGAGAAGGGCGTCTTGCGGATGTTGAAGCAAGTCAAACGCACTTTGGAGCAAATTGGGTAGATTAGCTAGAAATGACCAAGTTTGGAGCGGATAGAACCGTGAATTCATGCTTGTCCATCGAAATATCTATCCACGCCAACTGGTCCAGTACTCGACGCGTTGGCCAAAACATTAGGTACCAAAGTCGTCCAGATGACACTAGCGTCTCGAAAATATTTGGTATGCAGGGCTTTCGTGAACCTGCTTAGATACAGATCCGTACTTAGCCTGCCACGCGAAAAAGTACAAGAGCGCAGCGAGCGGCTGTCCTACTAGACAGAAGCTGACCCAGAAAATCATGTTTCCAGCAACCTTTCCTTGGATCCATTTGCACTTTTGTACGAAGTCGGTAAGAACAATGAGCGGGATCTGGATCATCATACCCAAGAAGGCGACGCCAATAATGTTGTGTGTTGGAACGCCAACGAGCAGTTCGTGGAGGATGCCAGAAAAGATGAAGACGATGATCTGCGCAACTGCGGGAGGACAGCCACGCCCGACGAGCGGACTGTAGATGTGTCTCCGCATGAAGTTTGTGACGGGTTTGTTCCATGTAGTCCAGTATGTACGGATACTACTCACGTTCCACCAATCGCCGTAGAACTCGCGATCACCAAAGCGCATGACTTCGGCTAGGGCGTTGAGTGCAGATTGAAACAGGGCGAAGAAGCCACACAGCCAGCAGAAAACGGAGATGGTGGACAGCTTCATGGTGCGCTCGGCGATGGAGGTGAAGTTCAAGGTGAGGATCTTGTCGAGCGAGTTTTGCAAGAGGGGCGCGGCGTACTGTGCGGAAGCGATCCAGATAACGATGCTCAAGCCTGCGAGTTCGGCGAGGCGCTTGAAGACAAAGTCCCAGCGAATTTTGTTTGTGCGTGGGTATACAGGCTGGTATACGAGGGTTGGTGCCCACCAGAAGTAGCAGAGGTTGTTGAAATTGATGTTCTGCGGGTAGGGACAGCTCTTGTACAGCTCGGGCAACGGTGTGGCTTGCTTGGGGTGCAAGTAGGCATGGCGCAGGTCGCGGTTCGTTAGGGCGTACGAGGCGCACTTGAGGAAGACGATGATGGCATGCAGCTCGCACATGGTGCCGATACCTGGGTGGTAAATGTCGTAGTATACGAACTTGGTTGCAATGTACAGATTCATGGTGGCATTCAAGCTGTGGAAGAAGGCAACAATGTACCAGGTCGAGTTGAAGCTGCGCAGTGCAGCGGCGTACTTGGCTGGGCTATCGTGGTCTCCTTCTTTGGCAATGCGCGCATATGCGCGCTTGGCCTGCCATGCTGCAGCGAGCTCAATCAGGTACGTAACGAACAGGTGGGCGGGAACGAGCAGGTAGAGCAGCAGGCCCGTGATGAGATCGGAGCGTCGGTAGTCGTGGCAGGCGATGCAGATGAGAACACCATACTTTTGCAGGTTTACAATCATCAATCGCAGATTAGACACGACTGTGATTCATCAGCTGTGAGTAGAGAGGAACGATGGTGAGGAGCGTACGTAGGACCAAGATCATAAGATTACGGAAGCCAAGAAAGCTGGGGTGGGATTCGGCATCGTGACTGAGGCAGGAATTGCGCCGCAGCGAATGTGTTGCGAAGACATGGCGATATTTGGTATCCTTGGTCCGTCGTGTGGTGGAGGTGGAGGTGGAGGTGGAAGTCTGAGGCTCGCTCGGCTTCCTGCGGTGAAGGGAAGATTCTGGATTCATATCAATGGGGGTAGCGATGGAAGTGTTGGTCAATGTCGAAGTGGACGTGAACGTGACCATGGCTGCGGTCGTCAATGGTCAAGGTGAATGCCAGACGCGATTCTGCGCCTTCCGCTGGCTGGCGGGCGGTCTTTCCGTAGTTGTCTGGGGACACTGGCGATCAGGGCTGCGGAGAGGGAGCGAGGAAGTCACGACGCACGGAAGCGGCCATGGACGGAAGCAGCGACTTGGCCGTCAGCGCTGGGCCGCAGAGGCAGCTCCCGAAGCCTTCCATGGCGCTGGTCCGGCTTGCGTTGGGACAAAGAGGCGGCGGGAGGGTTGTTTTGTTGAATCGCCCCTCAGCGGGGAGTTATGCAGCTCATCTGGTGTCGGCATGCATGCCTGCCATGGTCGATTACATAGCTGTGGCGCCGCGCATGTGGCTGAGGCTGTGGCGCCAAGAACTCAAACGCCGCGGGAGTTTCCTTTGTCGCGTCCTGCCTCCAAAGCTACCAACACACCAAGGCACCCTGCTCCATGCCAACACAATAAGACACGCGCGACTCAAACGTCGTCCATCATGGAGCGCGAGTACCACCCACGCCAGTTCGAGGACGGCCCGCGCCCGCGACCCAAACGTATGTCCATTCCATTGTTCGCACACGATAGATCAGAGACACTCTCCCATGATAGCCGCGTTACCATTACATATGTACTAGTGGCTATGAATCAACTTGTTCAACTCTGACTACTACCACATCATCATCATCATCATCGTCCTCGTCATCATGGCTTGTTCAAGTGAAGCTCGTAGCAACCGGCGACTAACTCATCTCCAGGCGCGGTAACTGACTATGGCTCCACCACGGTCCATTGGATGCGCAACCGGCGACCTCGATACAAGAACATTGCCCTGCCCGAGGTCGAGCGCCCAAGTGCAAGCTATGTTGTGGACATGACACCCCCAGCAGCCCGCATCCCCAGCGCCGCCGAATCAATACCTGCCAAAGCCGTCCATTCGTCCTTGAACAAGGTCAAGCACCCCGTCACCGTGGTCAAGTGGACGCCAGACGGGCGACGTCTGCTTACAGGCTCGAAGAGCGGAGAGTTCACCCTGTGGAACGGCATGGGCTTCAACTTTGAAACCATCATGCAAGCGCACGAGTCCACCATTCAATGTGTCGATTATACCCACACCGACGATTGGCTGCTTTCGGCAGATCAGAACGGCATAGTGAAATACTGGCAGACCAACTTCAACAACGTCAAAGAGATACAGGCGCATGGCGACGCCGTGAGCGGGCTGGCCATTGCCCCCACCGACACCAAGTTCGTGACTGGTTCAAATGACCAGACACTGAAGATCTGGGACTTTGCCTCTAGCACCGAGGAGTCGACGCTGACGGGTCATGGCTGGGAGGTCAGGGCTGTGGATTGGCATCCCCACAAGGGACTGCTCGTGTCAGGGTCAAAGGATCATCAAGTCAAGCTCTGGGATCCGCGCACAAGTCGCTGTCTGACGACACTTCATGGACATAAAAACCAATTAACAATGACCAAGTTCGAGCCTGTCCAAGGACATCTCCTAGCAACATGCGCCCGTGATCACATCGCACGCATTTTTGACCTCCGCATGATGCGCGATGTGCTACTGCTCAAGGGGAACGACAAAGACATCCTGAGCCTAGTATGGCATCCTATGCACAAAAACTTGCTCTCCACAGGTAGTCAAGACGGCAGCATAAACCACTATCTCCTCGATGAACAAAACCCACCCGAAGACGTACAGCCCTCAATATCACCATACGATGCCGCCGATCCGCAGAGCGCACCAGCACAGACCATATACCCGGCGCACAGCATCAAGGAAGCGCACGACTACCAAGTCCTGTCCATGGATTGGCACCCGTTAGGCCACATCCTCGCTTCCGGCGCAGGCGACCGCGTAACACGCTTCTGGACACGGCCGCGGCCAGGCGATACAAGCTACATCAAGGACCGATATCACATTGGCGAAAAGGCTGCCGAAGCGCAGGGCACATGGGACGGTCGACAAGGGAGACGACGACGAGAACAAGAAGAAGAGCTCGAAGCAGAGGACGAAGCAGAAGGCCTCGTCGATCAGAAGATGCCCTCAAGAAACCCGGGCATGCCAGGCCTACCACCCGGCCTTTCACTCCCAGGTCTCAACGCCGCTCCAGACGGTACCTCGAGCTCTCTACCCGGTATCGGCGGCGCACATCACCCACCGCTTCCTCCTCCGCCGCCATCTGGCTTTCCACTCCTCCCCAACACAGGCGCGATACCACCAGCATTCCAAGGCATGGACCCGTCACGAATTGCTCAACTCATACAATCCGGCGCTCTTCCTCCTCCACCTATTCCTCATCACGGCGGTCCACCGCCACCCAACACATCTGCTGCTCCCCCATTTCCTCCTCTAGGATTCCCAAACTTTCCACCGCCAGGCATGCCTTCGGCGCCCCCGCACGGTATATTCCCACTGCCTCATGGTATGCCTCCTTTACCGCATGGTATGCCACCGGCTGGTATGCCGCCTATGCCGCCGGGATTTCCTGGCTTTCCACCTCCAGGGATGGGAGCGCCCCCGCCGCCGCCTGGGTTTCAGAATGGAGGACCAGTGGACCTGGCCGTGGTTGGGAATCTGTTGGATGCGAATGGGAGGAGGAGGAAAGCGCCGTTGCCGGATCAGAATGAGGCGTTGCAGGAGGAGATGAGGCAAGGGAGGTATAGGAAGGCGAGGTGAGGGGAAGAGTGAGTAAGGGTAAGGAAGGAGAAGGGGTGTATGATTAGTTTTGAAGAGTTCACCGATACGATTTATTCGCGAAGAGATCGAGGTAGGCTGGATGAGTTGTTACTGGTGTGGAAGTCTAATACCCAAATTACCTTTACATGCCACATCACATAGTAGCGCGTGAAGAAAAGTGTGCTGTTGATGTGAACATGCATCACTTCTATATGTATTGTACTTCTAACGTTACACCAAATCCCTTACAATTCCTTCAGCAACCCAGCATCCGGAATCTCCTTGAGACACTTGATCTTCGCCAGTCCTTCATAGGTAAAGGTCCCCTCCGCGATCTCCTTACCACAATGATACAACTCATCTATAAAGGCAGGTACAAACGTTCCTGGGCCCTTTACATCATCTCTCATTGCTGCCCTCTCCGCCGCAATCTCGTAATGTAAAATGCCCGCCACCGCCGCGTGCAGTTTGTCCCCCTGGTTGGCAGCCAAATAAGCCGACAGCGTCGTCCCCAATGTGCATCCGCTCCCCGTAATCATGCCTAGGTACTCATGTCCATTCTCGACCGCATATGTGCGGATCCCATCCGATACTATATCCGTGGCGCCCGTCATGAGCACGACATTCCGCTCGCGCAGCGCGAGGCGCGAAACCATGTATGCGCGCTGCTCAAGCGAGAATAATGCGTCACCAGAGTCGACACCGCGCTGCTGACTGCTCTCATCGAGCGAGAAGCCCGAGGCGCGCGCTACGGCCATGATCTCGCGCTCGTTGCCTTTGATGAGGTCGAAATAGCCGTTGTTCATCAATTCACCAAGGGCGGAGCGTCGTACGCTGGTTGCGCCTGCGCCGACTGGGTCGAGCACGATGGGGCCGCCGGAGAGGTTATATGCTGCAATTGCTTTTTTGTAGTTCAGCAAGCCGTCGGGAGTCACGGTGCCCATATTCACGACTAGAGCACCGCCGAGAGCAGATAAGTCCTTTGCTTCTTCACCATAGTTTGCCATGATGGGCGAGGCGCCAATGGAGAGGGCGACGTTGGCGGCCAAGTTTTGCACAACAAGATTGGTCATGTTGTGCGACAAGGGGCTCTGTTGGCGGACATTCTTGGTGGCTTTGAGGGCGCTGATAAGGAGGTGGGCGACTTCGTCTTCTTCCTTTTCGAGCCAGAAGTGTGGTGCTGTGGAGTTGGCTTTGAATGGGGGAGGGGAGCGGGAGAGTTGAGAGAGATGGGAAGATGCTACCAAGGGATCTGGGGCGCCGACTATGGCTGATACGATGGCGACACCATCGATTGATTTTGTAGGGGTTGAGGGCGTGGATGGGGCGTGGAGCTGGTGAGATATGCGTTGGAGGTTTGAGGCGTTGACGCCGCCGATGCAGACCGTCTTGACTTTCTTCTGCGGGTCATTGCCTTGGCCAAGGAATTGTAGAATCTTGCGGACGCCGTTGATGCCAATGATGTCCTTGGTGTTCTTCTTGGTGTTGGTAGCATACAGGGTGCCAATGCCCAAGTAGTCAGCGCCTCGATCAACTGCTATCCTTGCTTCTTCAATGGACGACACTGTGGCTCCAATGATGGCATCTTTGCCGAGTATCCGACGTGCCTCAGAGATGTTCATGTCGTCCTGACCGAGATGCACGCCTTGACAGCCGACTGCAAGAGCCACGTCGACACGGTCGTTGATCAGGAGGGGGATCTTGTGAGCCTTGCATATTTCGTGGAGTCTGCTTGCTGTGGAGATGAGATGGCCAGTGTCTGATGTCTTGTCACGATACTGCACGATGGTGACACCTGGGGGGTATTAGTTGGTGGTCAGCCACAAGAAGAAGGAGCGCGTGCCTCCAGTCAAGGCGTCGTCTACAACCTTGGCCAGGTCTCTGGTGCCCAGAATGGCCTCTGTCGAGTCAGTGACGAGGTACACGGAGTAGTCAACCTGGTCCTTCATGGCTGCTATTGGCCGGGGCGGGTAGTGTAGATTGGAAGACGCAACCCCACACTTGGGATGGAGAGAGAGCAAGACGCGTGATGACGCACGCTAGGTACATTTTGCTAGTTTTTTTTTTATCAAAGAGCCCAGGGGAGCCTGTGTTCCATGGCTCAGTGGGGCACGACTCAAGCGGTTGTGAGCAGGAAATGTCTGTGATTGATCACCTGCAGAGGCCGCAAACCGCTGGGCTGATTGCCGCAAGCACGGCGGGCAGCAGTCTCGCCAGCCAAGCAGAGGACACGCAGCAGAGGGTGGTGAAATGTGTGGGCGTGCCTGTGGGGTGGCTCGGTGTAGTGCCGTGGTTCGCGCGGATTGGCGCACGGGCAAGATTTTCTATGGAACCCGTTGCTGCTGCTGCCTTTAAAGGCCCTCCCTCGACCTCGTCCGCCTGCCCGCACACTCCACCTCGTACCCACAACGCAAAAATAACTCCCGCACGCCGCCCTCCCCAGTGACCCGTCACTGGCAACTGCTACACAAACAACACGCCCACGCGCCCACACGCCCTCCCCGTCGCTCGACCAAGCGACGTGCCCAAACCGCCACCTTTCCCTGCAGGACCGCGCAAGCACCAAACCCGTACCATACAGCCGTCCAGACAACTGCGGTATATGTATTCGCGCCACATTACCTCTTTCCGAGTCGAACCTCCTCCCAAACTGCAAAAATTTCGCTGTACGCGGATACCCAGCAGTTCCATCCACTGCACCAACGGCTAACCTAGTCCCACCACGACTCCACGTCACATAACCACGTCCGACACACACAGACGCAGCGCCCGTGTCTACTGCATGTCTCTTTCGGCCCTCGTCGACATTCCCCATCAGTCCTTGCACCTCCCTCTACGCCACCTCTACCACCAGTAATCTCCAACCCCAGCCAGTCCACCCCGCTACCGTGACCATGGCCACCATCAATATCCGCCGCGATGTCACCGACGCCTTCTACCGCTACAAGATGGAGCGTATCCAGTCCAAGGTGGAAGGCAAAGGCAACGGCATCAAGACCGTCATCGTCAATCTCAGCAGCGTGGCTCAATCCCTCGCCCGCCCTCCTGCTCACGTCATCAAGTACTTTGGCTTCGAGCTCGGAGCCCAGACCAACACCAACCCAAATGACGACCGCTGGATCATCAACGGCAACCACGATGCCAGCAAGCTTCAGGACTACCTTGATGGCTTCATCACCAAGTTCGTCCTCTGCAAAAAGTGCAAGAACCCCGAGACCGATGTCCACATCAAGGACGGTAACATCACCCTCGACTGCAAGGCTTGCGGCCAGATCTCCAATGTTGATCCCCGCCTGAAGCTCACTGCCTTCATCCTGAAGAATGAGCCCAAGAAGGGCAAGAAGGACAAGTCCACCAAGAAGGCCGAGCGCCGTGCTCGCAAGGAAGCCGAAGCCAAGGGCGAGCCAACCTCGCCTGACGGCGGTAGCCCTGGTGACAGTGCAGATGATGGCGACGAGAACGGCGACTTTGAGATTGAGGCTGGCAGTGACGACGAGCTCACCCGTCAGATCCAGGAGGGTGCCAAGGATATTGAAGAGGAAGAGGCTAAAGAAGTCGAGTGGCACATTGACACCTCTGAGGAAGCTATGAGAGCCCGCGCCCAGCAGCTTCCTGACGATCTCAAGCGTGCCCTTGTCATTGAAGGTGAAGAGAATGGCGAAGGCTCCGCTTACGATACCTTTGGCAAGTGGATCATCGATACGGCCGTCGAGAAGGGTGGTGTCGACAAGCTTGACAATGTTGAGATTTTTCTCAAGGCCAAGGAGCTTGACATCGACACCAAGCACCGCACGCTCACTGTTATTCCTCAGACGCTGTTTTCTGACAAGATCGTCAAGCAGATTGACACACGTGCGCCTATGCTAAAGAAGATGATCACTTCCGACAAGCATGAGAAGGCGTTCCTCGGCGGTATTGAGCGCTTTGTCGGCAACGATAAGCCTGAGCTCATTCCTCAGGTCTCGTCCATCTTGATGAAGGTGTATGACAACGATCTCTGCTCTGAAGAGACACTCAAGCCCTGGTGCGCCAAGGCTAGCAAGAAGTATGTCGACATCAAGGTTAGCAAGAACGTTCGCAAGTCTGCCGAGAAATTCAAGGAGTGGCTCGAGAACGCAGACAGCGATGAAGAAGAGGAGGAGGAGGATTCCGAGTAAGCTTAATGCTGAGGTTTCGAGTGTTGAAAGGCCGTACCAAAAGTCGCGTCTTACGCTTCTTGACATTTGACTGTATCTTGCCACTTTATTGCTTTTGCCTTTGCTTTTCGGGAACCGACAGCGCGTGGCCAACTCCTCTCCTGTCTTTACCTTCATGCTGGCAGCGGTTGACAGCCGTTCCATCTTGCTTTTTCTCCCTACTCTAGCTAGCCAATTACAATACTCTTCTGCAAACTCAAACTCTGAAGTACTGCAAGCCACGTGGTGATCCGTTCACTGTTCGCCGTTCCTGTCTCCCGGCTCACGGATCTATCGATGCACCTAGCATTTTCAGGAAAGTTTCTGCATCCCAGGAACGTGGCGAGTGCATAGGTAAATATGGAGAAGAGCGACCCGTCCCTGCACGACGAATGGACTTAAATGTCACAAATGCCATATGCAGGGCTGTCAGCAGATCCATTACTACTATGTTAGCAATACGATTTTGCACAATTTACGCGACGCCCATCCTTCGACCTCGCTGTCCAACAAATGATGATTGATTCCCTCAGCCCTCTCTCGTCTCTTCCACACGCCACCCCACGCGAAAAAGCAACATTCGGCTCTCGCCTCTCTAGCCTAGCCTAGCCTCGCAGACCAGGCATCTGGAGCACAGATCCCATGCATCTACCAAACTGCAGCAGGCAAAGCGCCGGAGGCACATGTGGAGATCGACACGCTCCAACGCAAGCGGCCAAGCGAAACTTTTCTCTGCCAACGCGGGCCGACCACGATTGGACGAGCTGAGCGCAGGTGGAGGTGTGTAAGATGGGCACATATAACAGTGGCGGACCCCCGCTTCTTGATCAAAGTTATCGCAACTTTTTTGCTTGTCTGTAGCAAGACATTCTTCCCGTGAGCGACTTCTGGAGTTTTGCGCTCACGATTGTATACGAAAAGCTCCAATTCTAGCTTTTGAAGTTGCAACGACATTGAGTTGTTGATTGCACAGCTCTTCCATCCGCGTCGTCAACAAGATACACTGCCTTCCGAACACTTGCATCCCTCACAGAGACTTTTCAAGATGTCGCAAATCCAGCCCGAACAGCAACCCATCACGGGCTACTACAATACCAAAGACGCCAACGAGGGCATCCACGATGGCGTCGACAAAACCGGCGCTGGCATCGCCGTGAGTTCCGCGCCCGAACACGCCGGCTCGCCTGGCGCGGGCAACGAGATGCTGGAGCAAGTTGCGCAAGAAAAAGGACGGTGGTTCCAATATGTCAAGACGAAGCAGTTTTGGATCACGCTGCTTTTGGGACAAGGTAACATTCACCCACCTGCACCACCCATTTTCCACACCTCTGAAAATCCAAATAATACAGCTTCAATACTAACAACGGCATCCAGTTCTCGCCATCTGCATAACTTCCACCAACACCTTGTCAACGCTCTTGAATAATGAGGGAACTTCCATCCCCGCCTTTCAATCTTTCTTCAACTACGTCCTCCTCAACCTCATCTACACGTCCTACACCATATACAAGTACGGCTTCAAGCGCTGGGTCCGGTTATGTGTATTCGAGGGCTGGCGCTTCTTCATCCTCGCCTTCTTCGACGTCGAGGGCAATTATTTCGTTGTGCTTGCATACCGTTACACCACCATCTTATCTGCGCAGCTGATCAATTTCTGGGCCATTGTCATCGTTGTGGTTATCAGCTTCTTCTTCCTGAAGGTTAGGTATCACTGGACGCAGATTTTTGGCATTTTGCTGTGTATCGGTGGCCTAGGAGTCATTTTTGGATCCGACCACATCACAGGCGCCAACAACTTTGGCGCCAGCGATGCGGTCAAGGGCGATTTGTTCGCACTCCTCGGCGCAACCTTCTACGGGCTGAGTAATGTGTTTGAAGAGTTCTTGGTCAGCGAGAAGCCCTTGTATGAGGTCGTGGGCCAGTTGGCGTTCTGGGGAATGTTCATCAACGGTACGCAAGCAGGAATCTTCGACCGCGCTTCCTTCCGCTCGGCGACGTGGAATTCCAAGGTTGGTGGGTATCTTACGGGATATACCTTCATCCTTACGCTGTTTTACTCACTTGCGCCTCTGCTGTTCCGCTTGAGCTCGGCAGCGTTTTTTAATATTTCGCTGCTTACGGGTAGCTTCTGGGGAGTGGCGATTGGCGTCAAGGTTTTCCACCTGGATATTCACTGGATGTACCCCATTGCCTTCGTCCTGATTATTCTGGGTCAGGTTATTTACTTCCTGAGACAGACTCAGCTGGGTGACGCGTTGAAGCCGTGGTTGGGAGATGATCAGAGCAAAGGCGTCGCGGGACTGGGAACTGCGAGGAAGAGAGTTGAGAGGCCGGATGCTATTGTTTAATTCGAGATGTGCGAAGCGTACATCATGGTGACAGCAAGAGAGAGGGCGGGTTGGTTGTTCAGGGAAGGGGATAAGCACGGCATCCGTTTATCATCAAGGATTCAAATTCAAGTCATGGAGAGCGATAAGCTCTGTAATTTCATTATACACATGGGTGGCAGTCATGCATGCACCCGATCCATCCTAAACTCCCGTAATATGTACATAAATCGAGCAGTGGTATCTAATGTTCCCAATTCCCGTAACACCATAATCGCTCAGTCAAGGGTATCACACTCCTCAGGCCATGAAACACCCCATGCGCCGAGCTTGCTATATAGATGAAACGCAGCCAATTGACATAGCGTCAAACGAAAAGCACAATTACGAAGAAGACGATGCAGAGTCATCCGCAGCGGGCGACAGGACTGCTGTGTTGCTCACGCGGCGCGCCTCGATAGCATACTGCACCTCGGTGCTCGCCATCTGTTGCCATTTCTCCCGCGTCGCGTGGTCTGTCATGGCTCCTGCACCAGCCTCACCAACTTTTTCGTATAGTAGGCGGGATACATCGCGATTGATGTCTGTGTATGCTTCCTTTGTGACTTCTTTCTTGAGGTAGACTGGCTTCAGCGCGGCAGTGACCATGCGTTGCAGCTCAGCTTTGGTGGAGTACGATAGCGCAGCTCGAGATGGGGAGGAGTCCTTGGAGCGTGGCGGGCTGCTAAGGCCTGCGGAGCGATGCGGCATGGTGCGACGATTTGGGCGATCCTCATTCGCCGGGGAATATGGAGAGTAGGTGGGCGACTGTTGCTGGTCGTGAAGCGCAGGCGACTTGGTGCGAGTCAGGTTCAGTGGTGGCGGCGTGCTCATGCCTTGAGATTTTTGGTATACAGGTGATAAACCGGGCGAGGTGGGAGAGCAGGCGCGTTCAACAATGACGCGTCGAGGCTGCGGGGCAATAATCTCCTTCTCACGCTCAGCAAAGCGGTCGATTTCGACTTCTTGCAACAAGGACTGCAGGAAGCCTGGTGCTACAGATCCATCACCGGCCTGGGCAGCTGGTGGGGACGATGCCAGTGCTGGAGCACTATTCGATACGACCATGCTACGGCGGGCAGCTGCGGAGGACGATTCGCCATTGTCCAACAGCAACCGGGTACGAGGGCGCTTCAATTTGCGTTCTGGTTGCTGTTCGCGAGGCTCAGATTCGGTGGGCGATGCGGGTGAGTCATTCGACTTTCGCTTCCTGCCTCCTCGCCGACTCGTAGCGGTGCTCGTCGTGCTGGGTGCTGTGTTGCCTTCATCCTGTGCAAGCTGATCTCGTGCCTTCTCGAACTGGTTCCATGCACGTATCTCTTCCTGAGACTCGGGATCTCGTGGCGTCTTGGAAGGGTCACGGTGTAAAGAACGATTGGTCGGGCGCGACGAGCGATTTGATCCTCGGCGGCGGGAGTGCACATTGTCAGCGGCAGCACGGAAGCGGGTGCCGGCACCCATCTGGCGGGCAAGCTCGAAGCGACGGTCCCATTCGTGGTTCTCGCGTCGCAACACCTCGGACTGGTTTTCTGACTGTTCGTCATCCTCGAAGGGGAACTCGATGTCAAACTGTAGTCGATTCCACACACTCTGCCACACACCGACCCACTCATCTGGGGCTCTATTGTGACGGGGGACGCGGCTGCGACCGTTGATCCAGGCAGCAGGACCTCGGGCGGCGGGACGTCGATGCGATGCAGTCTCAACCAATCCATTCTCCATGCAAGCCTGGCAGTACCACGCACCACGCGATGGCATCCGATCAAGACCAGCACAAAATACGTGCGAAAGCTGCTCGCAGCTGTGGCAGTACATCAGCTGGGATGCATCGCCAAATTCGTCACAGACCATGCATGCGTCATAGCTGCCATCATCTTCGAGCGTATACTCGTCCTCCTCGACAATCATGGAAGGGTCGATGTCGGCGACTTGCTGCTTGTCGCGAACAGCATATTCGGAAATCTTGGGTCCTGTGTCATTGTCAGCATGCGTTCGTATAGACGTTCAGTTCGTGTCGACGGCAGTGATAGTGGTGCAGAGGTTAAGCTGAGCTCAACTGACCATTTAGCCAGTAACCGGGCCTCTACCAAGGCAACAAGCACAGCACCGCCACTACGCCAACCAGTGGCATCCTATTTCCATGAAATAACATACCTCCTACACGGATGCTAAGCTCGACTAAGTTGAAGCTCGCTCGACATATTGGACAGCTGTTTGCTCGTTCGACCCAGGGTTTCAAACACTCGTTGTGCAAATCGTGGCCACAAGGCAGTAAATGCGCGACCAGTTCGTCGTCGTTGGTCGTGGTTTGGGTGGCTGTCTTGCGAGATCTGACGCGATGTTGGCGATCATCATCGCCGTCTTGCTCGACCAAGTGCGTCGCAATCGAGGAATCGGTGGCTTTGGGGCCTTCGTCTTGGGGGACGAGATCGCCGAGGCAGACTATACAAGTCTCGGCCATTGAGCTGGTGTTGTGAGGGGAGAGGGCGAGAAGATTGTTCGAAGCGATTCATAGGTTGGGGAGATAGGAAGGTGAAAGGGAGCGGGGCGAGTTAAGTATGGTTGGCCAAGGCGCTTATCCAAACCCAGCCACGCGCTGTGTATGGCTTGCAGGCGCAACCACTACGCCCAGGCAGTCGCAGAAGTGAAATGTAGATTGAAGTAATTGAAAAGACTCGAAATTTGGCAGAGATTTGGAAATACCCTGTTAATGGACCGGCCAGATGTCGCGCAGTATGCGACACAGCAGCCTCGAGGTCTAGGTAAGTATCAGGTTGGGCTTACCTTCCCACGTGTCACGGTTCTCTAAGCGGACGCCCGTATGACCTGCCTCCAAGGCTGTTGAGTGCTGAATCGTCGCTCGGAATGCAAACAATGTTCGGGTAGTGTTACGCTTGAATTGCCCGCGCCCTTGAACTCCAGAAAAGGTGTGGTCGTAACCTCGAGTTTCCCGTGTCGTACCTTTAGCCACTCGCTCCTGAGGCAATGGATTTTGCGAAAAATGTGACTCGAGTTACACGCGGTATTGCTCTCTTGCAGCTCAAGCTGCCTGATGGTACCCACCAAGAACGTCGTCTTGCTTGAACTGTTTATGCCCACAATGTCACACAACATGTGGGTCAAAATATCATTTGCCGACGTGAATGCTGTGTTCCCTTCCTTCAAAGGCAGAATATATAGCAGGATTCTCGATGCATGTCTTCTGTGGTGAACATCGACCTGTTCACCGTCCTTTATCGATCGCAACTACGTGAAGATGAGCACCGCGGTAGGCTACGAACACCTATATACCTCTTGAGTCTCCTGGCCGAAGCAGTCGATACAATATGTGATGGCGAGCTAGAGCGCGAGCTAGAGCGCGAGCTGCTGGGATGGTATGGATAGGAAAGAACGATGACCATAGTGAGACTTGTTCGCCGACTGCATGGACTTGGCCGGCGACAGCAATTACTGGGTGCGAGAAGTGCTCTCCACAATCAGCGGCCTGTGTACGGGTCCAATCTCGCGGGCTGAAATCGTGAACGTGTGGTTCTTGTATTGTTTAAGTCTAATGCTTTGCAACTACGCGCTGAAGGACGGCGCTTCGGGGGCGCGAACGAGTCGTGTACACCAAACGCCTGCTTGCGATTTGGTAGGGCTGTAACGGAAAAGGTTTTGTCCACCTACACAACTTGAATTTTTCAGTAATGCTGCGACTGTGGTAAACTGGAGGTACGAAAGAAGACCACCTGGACAAGCAATCCATCCGCAAGCCCCACCACTCGCCGTGTCACAAGCCCTTAACTTCTTTTGATAGATGTCATCAATGTGGTTCTAGCGGCTGGATTGTCCATTCGCTTCGGAGTGGTGATGACTTGTCAGCGGCGTTCAGACATCATGGCGGTGTGGAGGGGTTGTTGTCAATGTCAATCCTCGGTGGGGTGGTCCAAGGTTGTTGATGTAATTACAATGGGCCTAGCCGAGAGATCACGTGCGTACCGGTTGCCCACATGCATCTCATGTACAGTCAACCATGTGATGATTAGTACGAAGGTACTGCAGAAGGGAAATGGTAGATTGGCCTTTATTACACAAACTTGCGCCTGACTCGAATGAGCTGACGGATGTCATTGCGGCGCTCCGAAGGCTTATCACGTTCAACGTGCCGCTCAATCGCTCTCGCCGACCGCCTCGGTATGACAAAAGCAGCGTTTGGTCCGACGTGAAGAGGCAACAACACTATTCGAATTTTCGTCCGCGCAGCACGGTTTCGTTTTCATAAAAGCCAGTTCAGTTACCTGGTAATCGTGTGCCCTGGCATCCATCATCAGCACAATGGCGCAACGGGAATACGAGCTCATATTGCTTGGAGCTACAGGTGTGCATCGTTGTCTATGAACTATACAGGTATACCTGACGATTAAAATTAGGCTATACTGGGAATTTGGTGGCCGAATGGATTAGCACACGCCTACCTGAAGATCTTAAATGGGCGGTCGCGGGACGTAACACGAATAAACTGCAAAAAGTAGTCGATGGACTCAAGCAGTTGAACCCCGATCGAAAGCAGCCTGGTATGATGAGCCTCGACCTGCGCAATGCGGAGAGCTGACTGTCTCAGATATCCAGACATGCGAGCTTGAGACAGATCAGCTGGAAGCCCTTGCAAAAAAGACCAAACTTGTTGTCACCACGGTGGGCCCATGGTACTAAAGCCCTGATACAAAGAGTACACTGTCTCTCAAGGTCTCTGCATCTAAGACACCATGTGAGGGGCATCTTGCTTGTATCCTTCCCTATTCTCAGAGACCTAGCTAATAGATAGCAGTACGTTCAATCTGCCTACAATAAGTATATTTTCTGAACATTGAGAACCCACACTAACTCTGTAACCTCACCTTCAGTCATGCATTATGGCGAACCTGTCCTTGCAGCATGTGCCAACAATGGCACACATTACCTGGACTGCACAGGCGAGATTCCATGGGTCTACGACATGATCGCCAAATACGATGCTCTTGCAAAGAAGAATAACAGCATCATCATCCCTGAAATCGGTCTCGACTCTGTCCCAGCAGACATTCTGGCCTATGTCCTGGCTAGAGAAGTGCGCAGGCGCTACAATACTGCCTGTGAAAGAGTCATGGCGACGCTCTACGCTGCCAAAACGGGCGTCAGTGGTGGCACGAGCTTGACCATGGTAGAGCTCTTCTGTAATTACTCGCTCACCCACCTTGCGAAGAGCATGCATCCGTATTCTCTATCACCTGTGAAGGCAAAGGAATCGATGAGTAGCCCTACCGGGGGTTTCCCTCATCGTCTCTTTGGACTGCTCTCCGTCCCAGAACTCGGTGGCACACAGACTGTCGGCTTGATGGCTGGCGTTGACGAATGCATCACTCATCGATCGTGGGGTCTTTATGCTCAGGCCGCAGACTCATCGAACAATGCTTCGCTCTCCTACGGCCCACGCTTCCGCTTCAACGAGTACATGCGCACCAGTAGCATCGTGACGGGCGCTCTCATCAAGCTTGCTCTGGGCACTGTAGGCCTTCTGCTCGCGCTGCCACCAACGCGGTGGATTCTGGCTCCTCTAATCAAGACTTTTGTCATTCAAGCGCCTGGTCAAGGACCAAGCAAGGAAAGCATGAAGAACGACTTTTTCAGCTACAGAGGTGTTGGTATCGCCGAAGATGGCAAAGGCAAAGTCACTGCGAAACTCGACGTTGCACACGGTGGATATGCGACGACTGGCTTGACGATGAGCGCTGCTGCTCAGGTCATTCTGAGAGGACGATTGGAGGAGACAGAAGCGGGAAGATTGGGCGGAGGCATACTAACCCCGGCAACCTTGGGAGAGCAATACGTTGAGACCTTGAACGACTTTGGGATGAAGATCAAAATCGATAACTGAGCGACGGTTTCATACTCCTTGATCGTGGACGCTGTAAATGATCGTTATCAATCGCCATGATAGCTGGAACACGTTGTAATACAATAGATTCTTCGATCGTTGAGATCAGATCGACAGACACTCGATCCAATTACTCCTGCCCAATTAATTGACCAAGCAGAGTTCACTAACTGCAGATACCACCAAGTCAAAGCGCTAAGTCCACTTCCCAAAACAGATTTTTGAGAGCATGCTGACTCCCAAACACTCTGTACTCACACTGTATCATGCCATACATTCGGCAGGGATTCGAAGCAACGATCTGCTTTCAGCAACGTCCAACTCTGATGCCACGTTAGTTAGCTCCGGTTCCTTTCTGGAATCTATGATCTGTTCGATACTTATCACTTTCCACAAGACGTCCATGTTCCCTTCTTCTACAATCGTAGCCATAGCCGCGTCATGGTAAACCTCCAGCGCCGACTTTATATAGTCTACTTCGATTGCAGGATGGCGACAATTGTTTTAATCCAGCAGCTCAAGGAGCGCATAAACTTTGTCGCGAGGTTCTAATGCTTGCGCATGTGTATGTTCCCTAGCCTGCATAGTAAGGATGATATCTTCAATGTGTGTGTCAAGACCCTCACTCGCTGGCGCAGTTTGGAAAGGCGAAACCTGAGCCTGTGAATATGACTATGTCTAGGCGAGTAGAGAGCACAGCCGAAAAGCTGACGTTGCCATATATTGATAATAAAAAAAGGCTTCACGTCTTGAAAGAGGACAGACTCTGAAGTCGCAAAACCGGCTGCCGGCATACATCGAGCAGTCAGCCAAAAGCGGACTGCACAGCATCAGAGATAAAAGCTGGAGGCTCAGATTGGGCTTGATTTCAGTTGATATACAAATCAATGCAGATCGTATGGACACCAGGTTTCAGTCATGCCAGCTATTCTTTACAAGGGGTATCGCATAGCAGCTCAAATTTGACCAGCTTTTTCGAGCGTGTCTTGTTCTTCAATAAAGATCAACACGTCACCTTGGGGGAAGAAGTAGATAGACACCGATAACAAGGCTCGGCGTTGTTGAAATCTATTTGGCGTAAATGCATCTTTGTTACAACAAGAATCTTACTACCTTTCGCTTATTCAGTCCACATACGCCAGCTGAGGTTGCAACACAACACCTTGGCCCAAAATTTCCTTTTTCTGAGCATACTTGTACATCAGAAAGGGCGTTGAGGCCTGTATCCTTTTCAATCTCTGCGAAGAAACATTCTTGACATGCAAATTCGTTCCCGGAATCGGCTGTACAAAGATTGCCACAGCTGCCAATTTTCCTTTTTCGTCGCGCACCCAGCAATTCAGTGGCATTAGAACACCCTTCATGATTTTCTTCTTCATGAGTCCTTTGATGATGAAGTACGCAGGTAATGCGCCAATGACCGTGAAAGAAGAAACGTTCCACCACACTTGATACGTTGTATTGCCTTCAACTTTGGACACCGGGATCTGTACGCCTTCGCGGACCTGTTGGAAGACCTGTGCAGGTCGAGTGATCCGTTTGCCGCCTTCTATCGTCATATTACTGCAGGATCTGAACCAGTCGGGTGTAGGGGCCAACATGCCCCATTCGTTGGGGGCCCAAGTCGTCTCAGAGGATGATGTGATGACAAATTTGGCTCCTACGTTGGGGTCCGGCATTTTCCATGCGAAGAGAGACTCGTCCGTCGTCTTCGACAACAGCTCGTGCTGCAGGCGCAGGAAAGCGTATTGACCCTCCCCGTACTGCGGAGTCATGGTGATGCCGAATAACCCAAGCATTCCGTAAGCAATGTCTTCTTGTCGCGTTGTTGTTCGCCCCGCCATCCAGCTCATCTTCGTTGCGATGCAAGCTTCTCGAAAGTCTTGAGCTCCTGTCAGATATGGTGCGCTCACGCCAGTGATGCTTTCAATCTCCGTGGCCAACGACTGCTTGGTGCCCATGTAGTTCCAATTCGTGTCGAAGAAACGCATATCGCGTGGCGCAATGAGCTCTTGCAATGTCCAGCCTCGCGAGAACCATTCTGACGGTAGTTGAGAATTTGACTTGAAGAAAATGCTGAGATCTGCTTGTTGCTGAGCCGGAGACGTGAGCTCGACATCTTGCAGGTAAGTAATGCAGACGCCTGCAGACCAGGTTATGTAAAGTTAGTAATGTCTCACATGCATTTCGTACACTATCAACTGACCTGCGTCGCGATACCACTTGAACATTGAGTTGATACTTTCTGACAATTCGGCACTGGACTCCTTATTGATGCAGCAAGAATCGATCCACATCCATCTGAGTCCGAGTTGGCGAGCGGTCATGCAAGCGCCGCGGATCTTGTCGAGTTGAGGGCTGTTCATTCGATGACTTGCTCTTCGTAATTCATGACTGTATCCTTCGATTTGCTGGAAAGTGATCTCAGCCCCCAACCAGCGATGGGATAAAATCGCATAGCCTTGGCTTCTGAAGTACTCCTGTCCATTGAAAGAAAGCTCGAAAGTGGTTGTGTCGAGGACTCGCATGTTTAGCGAGGGGATCCGGTGTGTAAAAGGGTTGTAATATCGCTGGTGATGATAGCTGAAGGGAAAACAAGGTAAGCTAACTGCTCTGATGTCAATTGTGTAAGATTGTGCTTCGGCAGCGAGTGGTCATTATAACTAATCGTGCAGTACCATGATACTTAAAAGAGATCTGTGCTGTGCATCAAATCGGGGCTGATGCCAGGCGCAGCTTGATATCATTAGAAATGGCAGGCGATGAAGATCACTACAAATACTCGAAGCGAAAAAATGATCGAATCTTGGAGAGCGGTGCGCACCGCAATTGCAGTTCGGCATAGTCCCATCAGAGGAGAATTACATGAGGCACAGAAGATAGGAAAACCGACAACAGCGCTTGCCTCAATATACAATTCACACACTTCATTCCAATAATGCTTGAGGTTGGTGAGGGAGGAACCCATGTCAGGCCTGTACGCGAGAGTCGCATCGTGGTGCGAAGCGCGCAAATGACAACCAGCATGGGGCGAAGTAATGACTAGGGTCTACTCGATGTGGATATTCCGTATATTCATAACATATGATTGGATATCCTAATTGTGATGTTTTCTGTACTGTATTCGAGATATCTAGATATCGAGAAATTGTTCATACTTGCCTAAATTTGGGAAGGGTGTGGTAAGGTTAGGCTGGCAGCCAGCAACTGCCACCAGAGCCGTCTCGTCTTCTAACATGCTGTATCTTATATGTATCGTGCTTTAACTCGCTACCCAGTGACACATCCTCTAGTGCAAAATGCGCGTAGTCCCACTCGGTATGGAAAGTTGACTCTCGAGGCGCGAGTTGCAGCGGGACAAAGGCACCAAACCCGGTCGAGCGCAGTCCAAGATCAGACTAACTGTCCCAGTCCTATCAACCGCAACCTCAAGTCTGTGATCAATATGAAGGAGTCTTTCGTTATCGATTTCGGGTGTCACTCCTGCTTGTACCGATAGGCATATAGCGAGATGTTCCGGGTACAATCTCTTGCACATACGCACATGAATTATGGTCGATAGCATGCATGAATGTACTAGTGTTGTATCGTTTTCATTCATTTCTAATATATCATAAGGAGTGATTCAACCTGTAAATGCAGAAGCTACGCTATGCAAAAAGCAATTGAAGGCAATAAACATTACCACATTTTCCGTACTCATATGCCCATCACAATTGCTCCACCAACATGCCGAGGATCTACAATCCACAGTTGCTAGTAGCCACTTGGGCATACTGTGCCTCAATGCGACCTAGGGCCTCAGCCTGACCGTTGGTGAGATCGTTCATGGCAGCCTTGGCGATGTTGAAGCCATTGCCGGCGTGATCTACGGCGAGAATGTACACGGTCTTGCCGTTGTATGTGACACCGTAGCAAGTACCGCACTGAACGGAACGAAGTCAGCAATGATCCATTTCAGGTATTTCGTTGGGTCTTCCGCACCTGTGCGCTGTTCCATCCTCCAACGCCCATGTAGCCTCCAATGCGAGGGAAGCCAGCGACGGCGCCCTGATTTTGCCAGCCGTATTTGGTGATCAGACCATTTTGGCCATCTGAGCAGGACACAGACGTGAGAGATCGGCCAGCATCATCGTAGCCGGTGTCGTATGAGACTGTATTAATTAGTCTTCAGAAAAATTGCTTCAAGTCTTGATCAGCTCACCAGAGATGGCAGAGGCAAGGCTGGCGAAACCGAGGACGGCGGCGGAGAACTTCATGATGATGGTGATTGGGTTTGCGATTTGAGATTATGTTAATTGGTAGATTGACGTATAGGTACAGGATCTGATTGATGATCGAGTTGGATGTGTAAAGGCTGGATGATGCTTATTCCTCCTGCGAAGACTACATTCTTATACCCAGTGCAACTGAATGCCTCAATCGCATGATGTCGGTGAAGCTCATGGCTTTGCCTACTTTCTCGTCATTGCTTCGTCCAACTCGGTAAAGATGGGCAAGACTCGAAGGGTATCCATGGAGATCAATAGCGCAATCTCGAAGCTAGCTCTACACGTACGAGCAGGTGACGGTGTGCAGGCTGTGCTTGGCACAGCAATACGGCAGGTGAGCTCATAGCGCTATAGAACACGAGAGAAACTGCGGAGGTCGACGTTATTTTGGGAAGTGTTTGGAGCAGGGTAGCAGCGTGTTCGGCGCGCTCAAGCCTCTTCGAGCCTGACAGGCGAGACAATTCCCCGAGGCTAAGGACTGGTTACATCGCCTGTAGCCGCAATTGGAAGTGATCCATAGCGGTCAATAATTGGTTGCAGCACTTGGTCCAGAAAGAAGTATGTGCGCAATACATCGATATGAGGTGTTTATGCCAACGCTGGGATACTGCTGGGAAAGCGGCGGAAGAATACAGCCACGTCGATTTTGCTCGCTAGGCAATGCCATGGGCTGTCCTTGTTGCTGCACGATGTTGCTAGCGTCATCCGTCTCCTGGCGCACAATATTTCGCCAGACCAAGATCACTCGCTCTTCATGTTGCGCACGACTTTACGAAGTAAGCGTCATCTACCAGGAGTATGTGTGGGCCCTGCCATCGGATAGACATGATCCATAAGAAGACGAATCTTGTGCTCCTCTGAGACGGGCGGTGGCGATTCGCTAGCTCTCATGTAATCCAATTGTTGCGTTGCGACGTTACCGCACGATGGCTGTACACAGCCTCAGCTAGCCGGACCCTGGCGGCTTCCGGGTGAGAGGGAGCCGAGCCAGTGTGCGACTTTGGGAGGATATATCTACGGACTGGCGCCACAGTGGAACTTTCTTGCGAGATGAAAGATATTTGGTGTCCTCGGGAACGAGCGGTCCACGCGCACGCGCAATGTCGGAAATGCTGGTTAAATCGTTTTGCTGGGTGAAGCCGTTTGATGAACGACGTAGCGTTGGGTTGAAACATTGATCGCGGTCATAACGGCTGCACCCCAGATCCCGAGCGGAACACGATATCAAAGAGGTGTGGCTTTGGCGGGCTGTGATGACAGTCGCCGCGTGGCAGTCTGTGCGGCCATCGCCTCTGCCCTTTCTGAACTCCTCGCGTCTCACATCCTGATATCCGAGTTTCATATCTGCCACAGGAACACAACCACACTTCTATCCTGGTTTTCACGGCGCCAATGCCCTTGACTGTCTAGTAGCCACATCGGGGACCTCAGGCACAATTCTGCGCGTGGTGGCTGGAGAGAGGCGCCGGAAACAGGGGCTAGCCAATGACAACAGGGTTCATCGGCCATATGATATCTAGACGAGATGTTTCAAAGTCCCTGGCGTCAAAAGTGCATGCCTTCGAAACTGTTGCTGTCGCGAAGCTGTTCCGCCATGGCTTGCGCAGGCCGACTTATCCATCTTGGGCGCGCTTTCAAGGCACACAGCCGGCGGCAACCGTTTCGACATGTATGCTATATAACTCTCTCAAATGTTCTCACCTGCAGTTTTCTTTCTTCAGGCAGGTCCATCAATTACAGTTCATACTAGTACATTCACTTCTCTTTCCATCCACAATACCCAAAACGAGCTAGTCTCTTTCCCACACAACCAATCATAATGCTTTTCTCATCAATCTTTGCTGCTACCGCCCTTGTCGGCGCCGCTGTTGCGGAAAACCACTTCGTCGCTGTTGCCAACAAGACGGGTGCCCTTGTCTTTGTTCCCGAGACCGTCACTGCTGCTGAGGGCGACACTGTCACTTTCCGCTTCTGGCCCAAGAACCACTCCGTCGCCCAGAGCACCTTCGCTCAGCCATGTGCGCCCATGAACAATGGTTTCTGGTCTGGTTTCGTCCCCACTACCTCCACTGAGAAGGTCGCGGACTGGACCTTCACCTACGAGGTCAAGAACGCTTCCGCTCCCGTCTGGTTCTACTGCACCCAGGGCCAGCATTGCCAGGCTGGTATGGTCGGTGTCATCAACCCTCCGTAAGTCTCCCTCACCCAGCATCATGGCGGACAGAGCTAACATGAGATATAGTCGCCAAGGCCCCAACACATTGGCTGCTTACAAGAACGCCTCTATGAATGCCCAGAGGAATGTCAGCCCGACCTCAGTCGCCGGCACCGGAGGCAACCTCACCGAGTCTGGCAACTCAACCTCAACGAACGGCACCGGTCCCAATGCTCCTCAGAGCACTGGTGGTGCTGCCCACGTTGCTGGTAGCGCCGCCTTTGCTGGTCTTGCCAGCATCTTCGCTTACCTCCTGATCTAAACTATATGGCTGGAGAAAGGCGGAGCTGATTATATCTGGGTTGTATATACGAGGCAACGACGGATGGCAGGGAGCAATTCAATTCGACAAGTGGATGCGTTGTAGCATCAACACAAAGGGCCGAGCCGCGGGTGGCATTTTCTGGGGTTGATCTCGATTGGTTGGGTTTAATTATACCAAGGCATTGTACGATTGAGCATTGAGTGATCTAGTATGAACAAAAATTTGTCTCGCTACTTGACTTCCCTTGTGACGACAACTATCATGAATCTCTGTGCCTATGATCTTCGCAAATATACGTGCGCAAGGGAAAGTTGTACACGAAATGTACAACTTCAGCCCCAGACTCGAAGAGCGGTCCTTTTGACTTAGACTTGATGTGACTACTCGAGGCTCCATTTCTTCGAAAAAAATAACTCCAAGAAAACCACATCGTAACCCCGCCACATCCCATCCGGTATTTCCGCCAACACAACACAACACAACACAACACAACACAACACAACACAACACAACATAACACACTCCCTCGACAAGCTACAATTGCCGAAGATGTAGCCGCATTCGTACACTCACGACTCGAACCATCGAACACAGCGGCATTGATCGGGACTTGAGAAAGGAGTGAAGCATGGGGCACAGACTCTGTCGTGGGCTTTAAAGTTGCCGAACACCAAAGCGCGGCCGCTCGGGAGACGTCGGGAAATGTCGGCCTTAAACACAGTACGTGGTACACAATGCTAACAGCTACAGCACGTGGTCTTGTAAACAGAAGATGGGGGTGTGGTATGTGGCGATATGGACAACCGAAACTTGATAAAGACATTGATGGCAAATGTTTGCGATGTACAACGTAGATGACTGCGGTTGTTCTTCCGCACACTCCCAGCATTGCGTGCAACTTGCCACGGAGGCTCATCTGAGATCCATCCTCGACTGTTATCATACATGACTTCATCACTTCTTCTGGAAGTTCATTGCGTATCTGCTTCTCCTTCGACCACCTTCTCAGACGCGGTATGGCGCATGGCCTGCATCGCGTGTGGTGTCTCTCTTTGCTCGACCCGTGTAGGCTCTTGCCTACTCAGCCTCGGAAGCGTGGCTTTCCTTCAGCTCTGCTTAAAGCGAGTGGTTGTGTGTGGTGTGTGTATGCTTGTTCCCCGTCTAGCTCGACAGATCATTTACTGCACCTCATACAGCTGCATCGCCCTCTCAAGATCCTTGAGGCTCGACTTGTCTCCATAAGCCTCTTCGAGGATCTTATTCCTATCCTTGGGGCTCGCTGCCTTGGCAGCAATGCCGGCGATAGCGCGTTCCATGTCCTCCAAAGTGGATCGCTCTCCGTACATCTCCATCAGCGCCATGTTCTTCTCTTCTTGTGTAGGCTCGAGCACTTGGTGCACCTTGCGATTCGCCTCGTTCAAAGCATTAGTTATGCCAAAGCCTATGTGGCTATTAGCAGCGTCGAGCGTGTTGATAGTACGACGGCTGGTCAGTGCCATACCACCAGCAATAAGTGCCATGGTTGGTAGATACCTTGAGATGATTAGCGAGGATTGATATGCGATGGATAAGATGCGTACCATCTTGCTATCCTTCCAATGCGGGGTACAGCCCTGACTGTTGTGGCGAGTTGTGCTGTGGCGGCATGCTCCATGGGGATGGCTGCCCGAGCACGTGATGATGTGGTAAAGAGCCGTTGACGGACAAGTGGTGCGATGCGGAACGACATATCGGCGGCTGGTGAGAGGTGATGCGATGAGATGTATCTCTTATTTGCAGATTCGATATTGGCGCCGGCGATGTTGCTTTGTATATACACTCTCGGTACCGCTTGGTGAATGGATGGACGGATGGATGGAAGGAAGATGGTTGGTTGCGATTGGCCTGACACGTCTTGATGGTGTGTGTATCGGCCGCGGGTGGTTCACGATGGAGCAATGTGTATGATGGATGTGACAGTTTTGAGGCTCGGATACCGATTTCCAAGCAGCCGGGGGCATGTGAAATGTATATACGACAGGCTTGATGCGGGGACGGCATGTCACGAGTAGGCTGTGCCACCAATCTCACCACTTACATACCACAATGTCAGGCCACGAATCACAGCACCATAACGTCACTTTACCCCGTGTATGGTCATACCAATCCGGAGTGTTTTCGCGTCGCAGGCCGTGCCCAGGCAATTCCAAGCTGCTGCAGCCTTCATTACGGGTGTACTGACATAGAGGGCCATTGGAGCAGCCCTCTCGGCCGCGCATGTGCTGCGGCTCATCGTCTGGGAAAGGGGTCGGCAGCAGGGACGGGAGGCACCGAGGCTAAAGGGACTTCGAAACCGTCTTTGAAAAAGGAAGTAGGCCGGCTGAAGTTAGCTGATACCCGAATGTAGCCCAGATGAATGCATCGCGTTTGTGGGGTGAGTCGCGCATCGCGTGATAGGGCCGAGCTTCCCGATTCGAGAGAGTCCGCTGATGTCATCTTGCAGACCCGCTCGTGACCGGCTTCGTGGGAACGACCACAAAAACATCATCGTGCATCTCGATAGCGCAGATATTCTGATCACTGTGTCAGATCCCATGGACTACAACGTGATTTAAGGGCTTCGGTGCCGTCACATATGCCATCAGAAAACCGAGACCATCGCAATGACGCACAGTAAAAAACACACAATTCTCCACATTGTCCTCATAACAACCCAG
Source organism: Phaeosphaeria sp. MPI-PUGE-AT-0046c (assembly GCA_020747045.1). Taxonomy (NCBI): domain Eukaryota; kingdom Fungi; phylum Ascomycota; class Dothideomycetes; order Pleosporales; family Phaeosphaeriaceae; genus Phaeosphaeria; species Phaeosphaeria sp. MPI-PUGE-AT-0046c. Next base: position 1,343,506 of record JAGTJN010000004.1, read on the forward strand.
ATTTCGCAATGGCTCAAGTCTCCTGCCCGATGTTACTCAAAAGATCATTTCACCTGATGACGTAAAATATCGGTGAATTGCCCAGCTACTGTTCCACACGATTCTTATCACTTGGAAATGGATCAACGTCTGAGATTGAGTCTAAAGCAAGGATCTAGGGGAGAGCTCCTGCAAGAAGGGTCTGCAGACCAGCGAGTGCTTTCAAAGGGTCACACTGGACTATCACTTCCTCATCTCTACCGCTTCGCCCTGGAATGTCAAGCCTTGAGGCCGATTGGACTTGCACAGCGCAATCAAAGATTGTAGATCTCGACGACTAGATCCCTCCAGAAGACGAGCTGTGCAGCATTCATTTAGACCAGTTTGCGCATCGCACATGCTGCCAGAAGCCGATCAAGACAACATGTGGCCATTTCTTTGGGCACCACAGTCTTGTCGAGGTACGCCGAGAGTGTCGAACGTTTTGTTCATGGTGCGTGCAGAACTTGATTGCTGTGACGGTCGACAAAGGGACACGCAAGGCCAAAGTGGTTTTGAGCTGGGGCGATCCTGGCGGCAGAATGCTTTTCGAGCTATCGAAGAACATGTCACTTATTGGGTATATTATTCGGGACGTGAGATGAGGATGAGATAGTGATGGAATAAACACAGCTAGACTAGATGTAAAGTACCATGTGTCTTGTTCTTGTACAGGATCAGTTGTTGGGGGAAGTACTTGCGTAGTGCCATAGCAGCGCAAAGCGACGTCAAACTAATTGCTTGGAGCTTTTACTGTACTGAGCCTCCGTCAACATTTGATATCTAGACATTGTACACTACTTTCACACACGCTTCCCCTGTTTGAGATTTTAGTGGCATTGATTGCTGCGCATCGTGGTATGCGGCAACGTGCGGTAGCCACATGAAAGAAGACACATCATGAACCTCTAATCTTCTCGGACGTACAACACCTTACATCCACTTCACTTTAGAAACGAGACACCATGTAGAGCTGGGGATGCACAAAAGTAGTGGCGGATGGATTATATACTTGCTCTTATTCTTCATCACACACTTGCACTACGGCAGCAAGCACCGCCTTCACTCAACAGTCCATGGCACTTTGAACATCGCAACCGCATAACAAAATGCCGAAAAGCTGTCTCAAGCGCCTTTTAAAACCACGTCGTCCATACAGGTAACATGTCGGAAGCCACATACCTGCCGTAATCACTGTCAATTGTGCCAGTCTCTCATCGCTGCATGCGTGCCCGTGTTGGATCTGACTTTTTCAAACGGAGATAAGGAATGGGCTGCTCTACGCTCGGTACTTAGATCGCATGATATTTGGGGAAGTCAGCGTCCAAGAAATTCTGAACAAGCATCAACATTCTAAAATCGAAGCAATCCAGCGCTGTCCTCTGTAGCCGCATGCAATGACGCTGCGGAGCCTAATATCATGACAGGCGACGGAGTTATTGCTTGAGTAGAAGCACTGAAGAAGGTTGATGTATTTACCATCCCACGCGACGCTATGCGTTGCGGCCACTGCTGGTCTGACTTCGACGAAGTGTCAGATGGCATGTACAACGAGCCCGTTCATCTGCCTTGCGACGACCGGCACATGCTCGGTCGAGACTGCATGGTCGAAATTATTGTTGGAATGGCCCGATTTGTCGTCGCGACATGGTCAATCTTGCGGCGTAGGCATCGCGGGGTCTATCATAGGTGGTGTCAAGTTCTGATATCCGAATAAGGGGGTTCCCATTCTGGCTACATAGTGCAAACTGAAATGATGTGGGCGGATGTGGTGTATCCGCCGCAGACTCACATTAAATATCTATTCGTAATCAATCCAATCATGATTTGTGGGTGAGTTCTTGGTGTGACAAGTGTTAGTCGGCTGCCATTATGTGTAAAGCATCGACGCACAGCACGGAAAAGAAGTGGAACGTCAAGTGATCAGTTGTGTGATATCGAGCTCCGCGGAACTCACTTCAATATTTCTTCCATTGTCATGCTTTCTAGTGGTATAATGCAATCAAGTTGAGCGTAAAAGACAAAAAGGTTCGAATCCCCAACCGATAGACGTCGACTTTCCGCGTGCGCTACGCCGGCATAGATGATCCGAAGGTGTCGAGATGAATTAAGACATGCGACATGTCCTAGATTATGATCTGAGGAGAAGGTCAAGAGCCTAGCCTGACAATGGCAGCAAGCAGCAAGCTTAGGCGTGGGGTGTCGAGGCTAACAACCGGCCCAGACTTCCGTTGGCAGCAGACAAAGAAGGCACGGGCGATTTGGCATAGACGATCTCACCCTCGATTGTGCTTGTTGACGTCGTGGATATGGGTGAGGTTTTGTGCGAATATGATTTCGGACTTGACGGAGCCGTCAGTGGAGTGACGAGATCTATAGACTTTGATCCGTATGATGAGCCGTGAGGGTAGCGGGGCGGCAATGGGCGATTAGTCGCTGGGGTGTACGGCAACGAGTAGCTGATTGACGATGTTGGCGTATGTGATAATGATGGTGCAGCACTGAAGTTGACTTGAGATGTAGATGCACGGCTATATCGAGGTCGGTGAGCTCGAACAGTGTCGGCTGAGTACGTAGTAGACTGAAATTGACGCAGATATCGAGATGCTTCAGAGTTCATAGTTGAAGACTTTTCGTTGAGTGACCAGCAATTTTCGTCCGAAGAGATGTCAGAGAATGCACAAGACGATCGTTTTGAGTCAGGCAGAGTGGGCGATCGCTGAGGCACAATGTCGCGAAAGTGGAAATCTTCAAAAGAGAAGTTGGTGAAAGGGGTTGTTGGCGGAGAGTAGTGCTCCAGCGAGTAGGTCAGGCTCTTCTCAGTATCCTTCTTGCGGCAGCTATGCTTGTGAGTTGGTGTACATGGTTATGTTGACAGAAGCAAGTCTTACCTCTCGGAGCAGTACAAGATGGAATTACTTGGTGTAACTATTTGCTTTTCGCAAACCGTGCTAATGTCCAAGTCAGTATGCGGTGGTTCAGCGAACTAAAATTAGACGAGCGACTTACCAAAAGTTCAAGAAGCTCACGGCCATGGATTCCTCGTCGTCCCAGGACTCGTCCTCAAATTCCTTCTGGTGGACGGGTTTTATACTGCTCTTGCCGTAGGAATGTGATCGTTTGGAAAGAGGGGCAGGTCTGGAGGGACGGGCATGCGCCGCAACCGATCTTTTCGAGTGATGCGACGGATGACGGACGTGATGCGTAGCCATTTCAAGGAATGGAGGTTGGTGGATTTAAAAGCCTCAATCGATAAATCGCGCACGGAGCGCAGCAATGAGCGCTCTCTTGTCACAGGCTGGGAGAACGGCGAAGAGGCGGTGACACAGCTGCAATGTACCTGCCTGTGTGCTGCTGATATGACGGCAACGGCTTTGTTACAGTTCCTTATCTGAGGGCCCCTGCGCGGAAAGTTTAGCCAGGAACACGCCTCGATCGAGCACTAGATCTCGGGCAAATGCAATGGCAAAGACAAGGGAGCGACGAATGAAACAGGGATCCACTGATGTGCATGCCAAAGAACAAAGCGATGTGATGAATGGTAAAGAACAACAAACTCACGGCAATGGCGTGCGACGTCGGGCGGCAAAAACTAGAGAACTCCCTTTCTCACAGCTTGTTAAAGGTGCCCGTGTTGCGGTAACGGTAGTTTGTCCGACAGGGCAGAGCGATAAGAACCCTTGGCTGAAGACCGTGGTTGATATCTACTCCGTGTAGGTGCCGAAGGTTTCCTCTGGGGTGGCGGCAAGCGTCGGCGTTTTGGCAGCTGTAATATGTCTGATGTCGTCTGAGACGAGAACGACGGCAGCTTGCGAGGGAACTGCGTCAATAAGTAATGAACACCCTGGCGTCAGCGCGTACGGGTAGGCAGCTCTAGAACGCAGTTGACGACGACAGGTTCCAATTATATAGCCGGCTTGTCCTTGGAGTGTGGGGAAGTTTCGCGATTGCGATAGCCATTGATATCATTCAGCACACAAGAGCACGCCATATTAGAGCAGTTGTTGGCTGACTCTATCGGCCTACCCCCACCCACGCCCACCATGGTATGCCTCGAGATTAATTGCTAGCTTCTGCCGCAGCAAGCCATAGCGGGGTATGACTGTTGTTTCCATCCATCACGGTGTACCGCAAGCAGACTGGCGTAGACTGTCCGCGAATCGCAGAGTCAGATCGTGCCACGAATTAGCCGAGCGTACCAGGTCCACGCCCTTAAGGCGGGTTGAGGGTGCTCGCAGCGGGTACCATATTAAAAGCCTTGTCCATTCGGGTGCGTATCAGCTGCCGCAACTTCAACACACTCTTGTTCCGCAAAGCGAGGATTTCACAATGTGACACAAGTCCTTAGGAGCGGAACTTGCCCCTCAATGTAATGAGATCACGCAACGTCAAAAAATGTGTTCGACGCTCCGCGCGTCGGATTCGCATGCCCCATTATGCTAGTCCCGCACCTGGAATTCCGATTCGATGCATTGCTGCTGCCTCGAAGTCTGACGATGCACATAAAGTGCGGGTCCAACTCTGCTAGACAGAATGACACCAATGAACGTTCTCAGTCAGGGACCGTTCTCGGGAACCTTGCCGAACCGGAAAAAAATTCGAAACTCCGCGACTCAAAACATGGCCGCGTGCAGCGATCCACGATTGCTATGGGACACAATAATAACAATCTAGAACAATACGCGGTTTCGACCAGGGAAACCTTTATTGAAATCATCAGATTGAGAATGGGTTTTTACTCGCCCGACCTATAGTGATACACCATATTTGGATCGGGGTATGTGTTGGAAAAAACGGGCCATCCTGGTGATGCTCAGGCACTGTCGGGAAATCCAACTGGACAATATTGAAGCCATTCCGCTCTACCCCACAGTGTTAGCATCAGCTGTCGTAATTCCGCAGTTTCAGATGATGAGGAAGACCCACTGCATGCCAGGAGAAAGGTCTCGAACGTTTCCTCGTTGCGAATCGTGGCAGATATTAGCACACGAAGCGCTGGGTTCAGCTCGAAAAATTCCCTCAATGTCGTAACTAGACGTGGAATGACGGACTTGTCGTATGTCTATACCTTGTAGTAAGCATTGTTCCCAGTAATAGTGGTATCGCAGAACTCACCACATCCGCCCCAACAAGTACATCTGGCGCTTCCATGCCATAGTCTTCATGAAATGTTGTTGCGTCTATCGGCCAGCCCCACTTTAGCGCAGCTGTTCGCACTACGCAATGAGAAGAGTCATCGATGTCAAGCGCATTGAGAAAGAAGTTTGTTTTAATAGCGTCGACGACTGCCTCGTCACCATCTGTTGCAACGATAGCGGCTATTCCGAGATACTTTGCGCACAGGATGGACAGCACGCCGGTACCTGCACCTAGTTCGAACACTCTCTTACCCTGGATTGACGTTTGTCCATCTGGAGATGCAAAGTACGATCCAAGTAAAAGTGCTGCCTCCCATGTTCTTAAGCCGGTGGTGCCCGACGACGAAATAACAGATCGAGCCTCTAGTAACGTAACAGTCCGGTCATGCGAAGTGCTGTCGTTAGTCGAGCGGTCAGGGAACGCGTACGTCACATATGCCTTTTGTTGTGCAGAGTCTGCCTCCGAAGGAACATTAGAAAAGAGTAGGGACGACATAGCAGACATGAGATCATCCGATATTCCCTGCAGCAAAGGCACATAGCGTTAGCTGATGGTCGACTCATGATTTCGATGGTTGCAGAAGCATAACACAGTTGTAAGTGAACGAAAGAGTAGATTGATTTCGAAATTGCTTGTCGGAAAGAGATGGGTTGGCGTACATCCTCCTCGGGGTCCTTGATGGCCCTTTCAAGCTTTGAAATGAGCATTTTGAGCACTCTAAGCTGATAGCGATCCGGTGGCGGCGACTTGACACTCTCTGCATCAAACATTCCGTGGAACATCCAGGCCTGAATAGCGGGCTGCTTTAGAGTGTCCTCCCCCAGCCAGTTCAAGCTGTGCGGCTCTACCAGCTGGAAATACTGTCGCTGCAGTACTTGTAGCTGCCCGATGGTGGCTGCATCTGTCATAGTACAAAGATGGCTAAGATGCGGCTGTGAGGGAGAATTTTGAATGCAGATGTAAATCCAAAATCGTGTTTCTCCTTGAATGACGAGTTCGTGATGCGGGTGCAGGAGGTTGCGATAGCCATACTGAAGCCAAGACAGGATTACTAACGCGTAAGTGGGGCGCTCGCTTAGCCCACGCCGGAAATTGAATTTGCGAGAGTCTTGACGACGACCATCCTGCGCCGCCCAACTAACACCACAGCAAATCGACAACAGCGGGATCGAATTCTGTCCAGTACGTCCACACAAATAGTCCCAATACTATATTCTCGGGCATGTCGCAATTCTAACGCATCACAGGTCGACATAACCGCCATCATGTCCGACTCCCAAGTTACCCTGCGCACGCGCAAGTTCATCCGTAACCCCCTCCTCGGTCGTCGCCAAATGGTCGTGTAAGTGCAGGATACAAACAATATTGGCAGTAATTCCGGTCGACAAGGTCTGACGGTTGCCATTATAGCGATGTTCTCCACCCCAACCGCGCAAACGTTTCCAAGGACGAGCTCCGCGGCAAGCTCGGTGAGCTGTACAAGGCCAAGAAGGAGGATGTCTCCGTCTTCGGCTTCAAGACACACTTCGGTGGTGGCAAGAGCACTGGCTTTGCTCTCATCTACGACAGCGCCGAGGCTATGAAGAAGTTCGAGCCCCGCTACAGGCTCGTCAGATACGGCATGGCCACCAAGGTCGAGAAGGCCTCCAGGCAACAGCGTACGTCACACGTGTCGCTCCTCATACTGTCGCGCCCGTCGAGACATGGGGAGAGTATAGGCCTGGAAACATGCTTACAATCAAACAGGCAAGCAGCGCAAGAACAGGATGAAGGAGTTCCGCGGTACCGCCAAGACCAAGGGTGGTGCGAAGAAGGACAAGAAATAAGCAGGTGCACCCTAACGATGATCACGAAGGTCATGGTCGGAGTCAAGTGGTGGATGCTCTGGAACTGGTCTGCCTGGCACTTTTTCGCCACGGCCGACTCGGTGTTGCTGCGAGCATTGGCATGTACAGCTATGAACGCATGAAAAACTCTTGCGCATGGGAACGGCAAGAAAGATGGCGTTTGAGGTTCATTTCCTGCTAAACCACCATGCATATCATGGACCTTTCGAATCTAAGAATATTCGCCACCCGCTGTCCGGTGACACAGTCACTTGCATTCTCGTGCACCTCAATCCATGTTCGTTTTGATGTCGCAACTGCTATTCCACGATTGGAGGTCCCTTGCTTATGATGTTTGTCATCAGACATGTCGTCATCCAGAACTCATGCATGGCGGATATGGTGAAGAATATTACTAATTGTCGTAACACGTTACTTCATACACTAATCTGTATACAACTCACGTTGCAACCTTCTCCGTCTTAACCGTCTCCACGATTTCTGGTACACTTCCCGTTGGTGGGGAAGCCGCGGCATCATTGTCAACAACATGTGTTTCCTTTGAAGCCTCTGTTGGTGGCGGAGGTGGTGCTACAACCTTCTTCTGCATCTCCAAAAACCTCCTTGGAACGCCTTTTGCCGGCGGCATTCCTAAGAATCCTTTCCCGCCCATACTCTCCAACGGCTTCGCCCTGCCCCCAACATAACAACCCAAGTCACCACACCACACGAAGCCACCACCCACAACGCCTCTGAGCACACCAAACGCGCGAGCATCACGGTATGCTATACCAGTCTCTGGATCTCGATAGCGAGCAACAGCGTTGGAGACTGCACATAGAGGCTTTATAGGTTTGAGAGCAGCTTCGCGCTCAGCTTGGGCTTTCTTGCCTATCTTGCCGGCTGTGCTGAGCATGGTGTTCACAAACGCGGTTGCATCTGGAACAGACCAGTCGAAGAGCGTGGTAGAGAGTTGGATAAGTGCGGCGCGGTCTTTGTCTTTGAGCAATGATGCACTGGACCTGGCCCGGGTAGGTGGGAGTTCGAGGTTTGGGAAGGACGAGAGGATGAGGAGGTTCCGTAGGGCACGCCTGATGACCCTTCGGCGAGGTGGTGCGGGTGGTGCAAGCGGCCCTTGGAATTGTTGGAGCAGGGCTTGGGAGCCAATGTGACCGTCGATTTGAAAAATAGGATCATCCTGAGTGGGTTGGTGTGCTTGGGAGACTGGCGTTTGTGATGTTGCATATGTTGAGTTGAAGGGTGAGGCTTGTGTAAAAGGATTGGGTGGAAGATCAGCTTGCGTGTTCTGCGACTGCTGATTCTGGGCATATTGGTCGATCCCAATGAGGAAAGAAGTGTCTTGACTCGGTGGTGCAAACATGATGCTGTTCGGGTATGGCATGCCGTGAGAACCCATGAACACATCCCCGCCGGCAGCCTGGGATGCAGCTGTCCATGGTAATTGTGGCATTTGTTCTGGATGTGAGAATGACGTCGGGAGTACTGGTGTCTGGTCCATGTTCAGTGAAGCATTGGTGTATTCTGGACGATCTTGCAAGGAGTGATCGTTGCTGTTGATAGTGCCATTAATGGATGGCATCTCGTCGGCCATGTCAAGCCCTGACTGCTCAGGCGCCACACATTCAGTATTCGGGTCCTTGGGGATGTCCTGGGCCATTTGGGAGGTTGGGACAGCCGTCTCTTTGTTGAGCTTCTCTTCCAATTGCTCAATGCTCGGAGCGTCCTTGCCAGTAAATTTGATTCTGTCGTCCACCCATATCGCGGGTCCACTGTAGTATCGTATAAAAGGCCCCTGGATCTGACGATTCTTGAGCGCATCAATCTTAGCTTGTCGTTCAGCAGCTCTCGCCTCCTCTGCTTCCTCCCATCTGTGCAATGTCTTTTTGTTTACCCGCTCATTGCGCGCAGCTTCGGCGAGCCTCTCAGCTTGCGTCAAGGGTTTAGGTTCGTCTTTCTTCTTCCGGGCCTCTGCGGCCTTCATCATAGCCAGGGTGTCATCCCGTCGACGGTCCTTCTCCAGGAGCTTGGAGAGCGTAGCCTCCTTGTTCGCTACTGTTTGCGTCCTTGCAGATGCGCGTACTGGGCCGTCCTCTTCGGTAGGCACCCATGATGCTCGCTCCGACTTCTTCTTGGGGCGTAGGGGTGCATCGACAGGTGATTGTGCGCGGGGAAGATCGAGTTTAACTTTTTTGCGGGTGACGGCGGCGACTCTGGCGGCGAAAGGGTTGGTGACTGCTTTGCGCTTCTTGCTCTTCTCCTGGCGCTCGGCCTTCCGGAGCTCTCTCTCGCCCGCATCGTCATCATCTCCGGCGTCGGCATCCTCTTCTGAGGATGATGAGTCCATGTTGTAGTCGTCCTGTTCATTAACATCGTCGCCACGAAACTCTTCCTCGTTAGGGGCCTCCTCCCACTCCTCACCCCACTCGTCCTCTTCCTCGGCTGATTTGGCAAGCAGTGTAGACATGCGGTTACCCGCATTGGATCTACGAGCCCTGGTCGTGACCATCAGGTCAGCCGGCGCCTCTGATCCGCTCTCATCCTCAGAATCTGCAGAGGTCTCATGTCGGGTGTCACCCACAACATCGCCGACCTGTATCTCGTCATCAGCCATGTGGGCAGCTCGCCAACGGAGTGCTCGTAGACGGTGTGGCGGGTCTGGGGAAGGTGCAGGCGAGCTGGCTGGGGTCGTAGCAATGCACTATGGCTTCGAAAAAGCTTCCATGGGGCGGAAACCATGCGCTCAAGGCTACAGACGGGTGGGGCGATAGGGAGGCCTGTGCCGACGGGATTATGCGCGCGCGGAGTGGTAGAGTGGTAGAGTGTTAGGAGCGCCGTTGGACGTGGCAGGCGAGGTCGACGGCGCGCACCCGTGAACGACGAAGATGACGCGACGCGCTGGGTCTGAGAACCTTGCAGTCTTGGCTGAGATATGAGACGTAGCGTCGTCTTCGATTGACATCCACCAGAGCTAGCGGGTGCTCCTCCAACGCTCGCTAGGCCGCATTTGCAAATCTGTTCAATTCCAATTCCAACCGTCAGGCACGCTCACCCGCCCAGCAGGTAAGGCAGTGAATGGTGGGTCGCTTGACACGTTGGAGCGTTGCGGCCGGCTGCATCCAGTAGCTCCCACGCCTGATCGAGCTGCCTCACACGCAGTCTTGTACAATGGCCGGATGGTCATTTGGCATTGGAATACATGTGAGATGAAGGAGGATCAGGTCTCCCGTGAGTACTGCACCGTCTACGATCGAGCATGAGAAGTGGGTGTTGGCATCCAACGTCTACAGACCTTGTTTCATGCCGTCGACGGTTGCACCAAGTCGTCTATATGTGAAAACAGTCCCTATCACCGCAGGGAGATGCCGCGTTTCTCAAAGCTAATACAGGCACACACCCTTTGCGCTGGCGTGCAGAGAGCCAATGGCGGCGCGCACCAGAGCGAGGAACACGTCAGATTGTGAGTGCACTGCGTGGAGCGACCATCTCCCTGGCCGCGCCTCTGTTTCATCGTTCCAGACGCAAGCCACTCAGGGCGGACTGCGGACGGTGCCCCCCTATTGCCGGTGCAAAAGCAGTGCCGCGGGGATGGAGTAGCACCAGTGTCCGCTGAGCACCATGGAGAGATCCTTGAAAACGTGCTCGTATACACGAATAATCTGTTACCAGGCCAGTCGTGCCTGCCTGTTAGCCCATCTTGCCTGCGTACGCGCCTTCCCCAAACGAGTCGGCCTAACGACACCTCGCACTTTCTCAACCCTCACCTCTCCCTCCTCACCTCCCCCCCTCCACTCAGCTGCTCCCGTCGGCCTCTCTGTGAGCAAAGGTGCTTAATTGCCTATCTGTTAATCCCGTTTTACCTTCTCCAGACACGCGCGTGTTTGTCTATTCCGCCTGTCCGCTGTACCGTAATCGAGCAATCCCCACCAGTGACCTGACCGCTCGCTGGCACAGCAGCAGCCTCTCGACGTTCCTTATCCTCTGCGAGCGATTCCTCCATTACGCCGTCTGCCTGTCCAGTCATCACTTCGTGGCGCCGCAACATCTCGACTCCTGTATCTTCAGCTCGAGCATTCAGCATCCACGCGTCGCTGCTAGCTTGCAGTCGCTGCTACACCACTCGAAAGAGCTGTCTGCACGACTAAGCATTGCGCCCTGCGATCCGTACTGGCGTGAACAGCGCTTGCGCACAGCCAGGACTGGATCCACACAGTGCTCCCACGCACACCCGCTGCTCCCACGCACGCAGCACAAGCCTTGCGCGCGCTGATTCCGCTCTTGCAGGCAATTGTCCCTTGTCTCGCCTCACGTTCCTTTGGCCGGTACCAATTTGCGTTCCTACATTACCCTGGCATTGGTAACCGAGAGTCATTTCGACTATTCTTCCCAGCTATAGAACTACCGCACAGATAAAGACAGGGTCTGTAATTCATAATGGCGCCCACTACCCGCCCCGAACAACACCACATCAACCTCAACTACATCCCCCAGTTGACCCCTCAGGCGCCCCACTCAGGCTCTTCAACTGGCAACACCTCGCCCGTCGAGCCTCCCAATAGCGGCTCGATTCGCTTTCCCACCAACACCTCAAACCCGCTCGGAAGTGCTGCCGCGGGCACAAGGCTGGGCGCCGGTTCCCCGTCTCATGACTATGGCAGCCGACTGTTCTCCAAACGGTACGCCACACCCTGAAACAGGATGCGTTCTAGCTAACATGGTTGACAGGGCGCGCGAAATCCAGGCACAGGAGGGTCTAACTCCACAAATGTGGGGACCCCCTACCAGCGGCAACTCGACACCATTGCGTGAGACCATTCCCGAGTCTCCCAGCGCAGACAGCTTCCCTGACTTCAACAACGCTATGCCAGAAGTCACCTCCACCGGTCAGACTTCTGGTCGCCGTGCTCGCGCTGGCACTCTTCCCTCACGCTTCTCTCCCACCGCCGCGCCTCCTGGTCTGATGTCAGGCTCAACTTTACTGCCTCAAACCTCTCGTCCGACACCCTCGACTAGTCCCTTCAAGTCGGGTGCTGGTACCCCCACTGAAAGGAGCGGTTTCGTGCCGGGACCGACAAATGCTGCAGCCAAATCTGCCCTGCTGTCCCGCCTACGAGCTGGCTCTATGCCCCAACGCCCGGGATTTCTTCCGCCTGCTACGTCTCCATTTGGCAATTCCATCTTCTCAACTGGCTGGGCAAGCAACCGTGATCGCAGCAGCACCCTCCAGAGCATTGCGTCTGTTCCGTCGAATGGACCAGGCTCTCCCATGTCCTCCTTCTCCCGTGACTCCCTTGCGGATACAGATGTCAAGACTTTGGATTATCTCGGCCTTGTTGACACTCCCCAACCGAGCCGAGCTACCCTCGCTCCATCTGACATTGAATTGCTGCTCGAAAGCCAGAGGAATGCTAATGGCCAGAATGCCAACTCAGCCAACCGCTTCCGTTCCTACTCAGTGAACGCTAAGGAGAAGTACGCCGAGGACGAGGATGAGATGGACCAATATGGTGCCTACAGCGGCACAATTACGCCTGCTGAGGCCAATGCACTTCTTATCCAAGAGGCTGTCCGCCAGCACAACCTGGAAGTACAGGCCTTTACTCAATACGCCTCAGCTGCTCGACCCCGAGCTCGGACGGCCGGTGTGTTGGACGCTCCCAGCAGAGGACTCATGCGGAACTATATGCCCACCATGTCTCGCCTGGACAACACCCTGACGGCTACTGATTTGACCGAAGACGCCGAGTACAACTTGGCCGAAGCTGTAAAGAAAATGCACTTGCCGAGTGGCAACCTTGGAGACGATACTCTTGAGGGACCGACGAGGTCGCTGTGGCTGGGCAACATTCCCTCTTCCACCACTGTGTCTTCGCTCAATGTCATATTCGCAGCCTTTGGTGCTATCGAATCAACCCGTGTCTTGACCCACAAGAACTGCGGATTTGTGAATTTTGAGAATCTCGAGAGTGCTGTACAGGCCAAGTCCCAACTCAATGGCAAGGAGATCTTCCCCGGCGCTGGTCCTGTGCGGATTGGCTATGCCAAGATCCCAAGTGCGGCAGCTACCCCTGGCCACAATGGTCTCTTCCCATCGCCCAGCCCAGACCCACTTTCGAAGGGTCAGACAGAGGCTACAGCTGGAGCGGCCAATAATGCAAAAGCGAACAGCCCACGTAGCGGAGCGGTGCATGCACCCCTCGTGACTCCAGAGCTGAACGACATCCGTGAAGACATCATCCAGATTGTCAAAGAATTGGGAGCGACAGACGATGAGCAAGCTCGAATCGTGGCGCAGGTTGAAGCAGCCGTCCAGGTGAATAACTACGTCGACGAGGTCCCTTCCGTTGAGGAGCCTAGCCACACTCGAGTCCATGATGCACCAAGGCTACGCGAGATCCGTAAACGTATCGACAACGGTTCTTGCTCGAAGGAGGACATTGAGCAGATCGCTATGAACATGCTGCCGGAAATCGCCGAGTTGGCATCCGATTACCTTGGAAATACTGTCGTACAGAAGCTGTTCGAGTTCTGCGAAGAGTCTACAAAAGAGGCCATGCTACGCGAGATTGCTCCTCAGCTCGCCAAGATCGGTGTTCACAAGAACGGCACGTGGGCTGCGCAGAAGATTATCGACGTTTCAAAGACGCCCAATATGCAGAACATGGTCATTGAAGCACTGCGACCCTATGCCATGGCTCTGTTCCTTGATCAGTTCGGCAACTACGTCATGCAGGGCTGCCTCAAGTACCAACAGTACAACCAATTCATCTTTGAGGTCATGCTCGGCCGCCTGTGGGATCTTGCTCAGGGGCGCTTTGGTGCTCGTGCTATGCGAGCATGTCTCGAGAGTCACTTTGCTACCAAGGACCAGCAGCGTATGGTAGCAGCCACGATCGCACTTCACAGCGTTCAGCTTGCCACCAACGCCAATGGCGCTCTCCTGCTTACTTGGTTCTTGGATACGTGCACTTTTCCCCGAAGGCGTACCGTTTTGGCTCCTCGTCTCGTGCCACATCTGGTCCATCTCTGCACACACAAGGTCGCTTACCTGACAGTGCTCAAGATCATCAACCAACGCAATGAGCCAGAGGCGCGGGACACTATTCTCAAGGCTCTGTTCTTCAATGACCAGGTTTTGGAGGAAATTCTCAATGACCAGAACTGCGGTGCCACATTGATCTTCAAGGTCCTGACTACGCCGTTCTTTGACGAGCACATTCGTGCGGAGGTCGTACAAAATGTACGCAACGTTCTTGTTCGTATCAAGGCACAGCCTCAGCAGGGCTACAAGCGTCTCATGGACGAGGTAGGCCTGTCCACCCGTGGACCTGGTCATCGTGAGCACTCGCAGACGCGTCCTGCATCAAAAGACAGCAGCGTCGCGGGTGGACCAGCAGGCTTCTACCCAGGTGGCGTACCGGGATTTGATCCAGTCGGCCTGCAGCGTACCGCAAGCATGGATTCCAACAACTTTGAGCAATACCCCATGGGCGGTGGTGGTCCAATGTTCATGCCGAATATGCAAGCCATGTCTGGGCCCCAGCAGTTGCAGTACCAGCAGCTACTGGCTCGTCAACAACAGTTCTATCCTCAGATGAACGGATTCCAGCCTGCTATGGATGGCTACCGCAATGCATCTCCTAGCGGAGCCCCTGGCTTTTCTGGGTCGCCAATGATGCAGCCTGCTAGCCTCGCTAGCCAAGGAATGGTTCCTGGCATGGGCGGGCAAATGTACCCGTACAACATGTACATGCCGCAGCAACAACAGCAGGCTGCTGGAGGTGGTCAACGACGTGGGCGGGTAAGCAGAAATGCCTCCCCAGCGTCCGTTGCTCGGCGCTAACATCTCTAATAGAGATAAGCCGTGAGAATTATGACGTTTCGACAGCATTCTTCATGTATATGGCCTGTAATTTCGTACATGTCATCACCTAGCGAGCGATTTGCGAGCATACTCTACATCAAAACGTTCTCTTACATTTCACCCTGCCTTGCATTTTCTTACATGAAAGCTGGAGAGGAGGAGGCAGGCCTACCTTCTATCTCATCATCTGACGACATGTCCCCATGTCTCTCTTCTCCTCGGCGTTCAGCGTCCCACACTCGTTTTTCCAGCATTTGTCACGGGCCAATGACTTCGCATACACTGTCGACGCTTGGTCACCAAATCCGCTACTTTCTTGTATCTTAGTTCGAATCGGCGCCATGCCGGCTCTGGTGATTTTCCGGGTTGGATCTTGGTCGGTCTCAACATGGATGGGTATCTATTTGAGACTGTATGACATTGGGTGAACGGGAGAAAAGTTGGCGACCGAGACTCATCACCTCGGCGAGTCGACACAACAACGGGAATGGAATAGATATTGTGCCATCTTGTCTAGGCCATGTACTTGGAGATGGGATATGGTATCATCTGTCTTTTATGGGCACTTTAGAATGGGAGCTTGTTTCATTTTGCACATATTTGTCCATTATGCTGTGAATTGTGAAGCATCTTTGGTAGAGAGAGAGGGATGGTTTGATGGCTCGTATGAAAGGAACATACCAAGAAGCCACATACAAGTCAAGGAATACGATGAATTCAAAAGCCAATAGCATATCAGTGACGATCTAAGCTCGACTCTTTGGGGTATCTTAAAAACGCCCTCTTTTCCCAACGCCGAGACCATGTAACCAATGAAAAGTCGTCTCCAAATGCGATGAACCATGTCTGAAGCACGAACGCATCTGCAAAAAATGTATACCCCTCTGCTTCTGCTCCCAAGCCAAGAAGTGACAAGATCTGGCCAGCGTACACACCTACTGGGGCCCCGACCCATTCAGCCCCGACTCGCTGAACTTCCTCTTCTTTGGGTCCCTTTCGCCATCGTGCTGCTGCGACTGAGGTGGTGGCTGATACTTGTCCCCCCTTCCCTGAATGAAATACACAGCCTTTTTGATGCCCTCCTCATTCGCGAGCAACATGTCCTCTGTAACGGGCTCCTCGATACTCGCGAGCACGGAATTGACCGTTGAGATGTGATTAGCATCCTTTTTATCGTCGCGCCAACGCGGGGTGCCGTCTGCTTCGGCTTTGTACTTCCACTGGCCGGATAGTGCGCGGTAGCATTCGATGATGCGCCCATCAAGGCGCTGGTTGAGTGACTTGAGCGTCTCCCAATCTGTGGGGCTGACGGCGAGGTCGGCAAAGTATTGGTAGTCGCCTTTGTTGTGCTGAACGAGGAGTTGAAAGGACGAGGGTGCGGCGTCGTAGTCTGGAATGAGGCCGTCCTCGCCGTCCTCAGGGTCGATGAGCGGGAAGTCGCCCAGGCGCAGCTTGAAGTCTATAGTGTTTTCGTGTGGGGGCTTCCATTTGAGGATGTGCCGGTCGGTGCCGAATTCGTAGCGTGTGGATTTGCAGGTGAAGATCAGGCCGTCGTTGCCGTGCTTGAGCGAGGGGAGGACGTTGTCGAACATGGAGCGGATCGAGTATGCGGGGTATGTTTTCTTCTCTTTGAGCGCGAATGGGCGCAGGTCGGGGGTGGGTGTTGATGTGAGCTTCTTGTGGTAGGGCTTCAGGACCCATTCTTGAAATCGACCCAGCCGCTTGTCTAGCGTCTTGCCTGTCAGATTCTCGCTGTCCACTGCAAGTGCGTCGAAGATGTAGAAGTTGAGTCGCGGCACCGCCTCATTGGGGTACTGGTCGTGTACAAGCTCTCCATCCAAGATTGTGCCGAAGAGGAATGGCTCTGGATTATGGGGGTCTTTGTAGTATGGTATTCGCAGTGCAGGTTTGACGTCGAAGTAGTTGTTCTTTCTGTCTATGAGGAAAGTCACTGGCTCCAGATTCCCGTCTGCGCCTTCCTGCCACCACATCAAGAGCAGGCATCGCAAGCCGTCTGTCTTTTCGCACATGAAATATTCTTGGCGTTGAAGCTCGGTGACGTGTTCGCGTGCAAAGGATACGGGCTGCGCGCCGGGAAAGCGCGTGCTGTCGCGTTGAAGAATGTCGGCAACCAAGGACCTCAGTTCATGGGCATGGTGGTCAGGAACAATGAAGCCTGGTATAGGCGGTGGCGGCGCGTGCGAAGGTGTAGTTGACGGCATAACGGCGAGACAATCTATATGAAGCCTACGGCGAAATATATTGGGTGCAAAGGGCAAGTGCACCCTTTGAGGTAAAGGTGATGTTGGAGAAATATCGAACGAGTTGGAGTACTCGGTCGGGTGAAGCTTGGGGTTGCTTATGTAAGCGCCATGTTCACATCCACCGCAAAACGACCACTATCAGCACAGTCTATTACTCGCTGTATCGGAAGTGACTTGAGTGAATAGGTGTTGGTAAACTTCTACACAGTGCATATTGTACAATCATCATTACATCTGTCAAAGTTTTGAAACTTCCCGAAGACTGCCCAAGCATGTTCACGACGACTTCGGCGGATTAACCATCATCCTGCTGGTGGTCCTGACAGTACTTGCCATGTCGCCTGGATCACCACTAAACTTCCACTCTCCGCTCACAACATCGTCATGTGAAGCATCATCTAGTCGCTTCAATTCCCTCCGCATATATCCCACAATCTGCGCCAGCTTTTCAAAGTCGACATTGTCCCTGCCACCCATCAGGTTCCTCCACAACGCCGCCGCCAGCATCGCATCGCCCTTGACGAGTCCTTCGTCGTATGCGAGTAGAACAGCTCGCCATTGTGCAAACATGTCCTTCAGCTGCTTCTGACGCAGCGAGTTGGCATTGAATTTATGCCATATAACGAGGCGATCCTCGGCTGACCAGAAGGCTTGGTTGGTGAGGTGCTGAATCCAGACCGAGGAGTGTGACTGAGGCAACATGCGGAAGCGGACTTGGAGCATCCACATATGAATGAAGGTGATCTGAGCCCAGTTGGAAAAGGTTGGCTTTAACCCGAGAGCTGGCCCCTGTCAGTTTTGTGTCGGCATATTAGTCGAGTGTGCACATACTGTCATACCACCATCCCTCGCCCACGCCTATGTGTGTACCATTCTCGTCTTCAGGAATCTCTGCATCCTTCTCAAATGCCTGTGGTATTGTGTATTCACCGGGCCTGGAGCACTCCTTGATCAGGTCTCCGGTTGCGCCATATGCGACATAGGTCTCCGTCATGAGCGGAGCTTTCTCGCGAATCTTCATTGCTATGCCCGCCATGCCATTGGGCTGACCCTTCTTGACTGGCTCGGTCTTGACATCGGCTCGACGGCTATGCGATGCATGGTAGAGGGTGGGTGTGGTTTTTGAAAAGCTTCGCTGCACACTACGGCGTGCGAGTCTATTGGCCGGCTGCGCTTGTCAATGGAGGCCTCGTGTGGGTGAAGATTTACCTACCTGTAGTATGGAGGGATATGATCTCAACATTGCTCTGGAGCAAGTGCTGCAAACGTAGTTTGTCGCCATTGATGCTTAGACGTAGTTGGGCGGGCAGCGCCATCAAAAGTTCGCGAGTCGCGCTTTCTCGCTTGGGTCATGACGTCCACTACCCCGGCTGCCTATCACCCCCTCGCCAATTCGGATCATGCCATGTCTTTTGCCTTTCCACATTCTTGGAAATATATGCATGCAATATCCGGATAGCACGGCTAGACAGAGCGGGTCACAAGAGTCTGTCAAGCTTGGAACTGGGCACGTATGCTGGGGTGCATGCGATTGATGCATACTCTCTCGTACCAAAAGAGCAGATCTAACGTACTTGTGGCGTTTGGGTCTAAAAGCGTTTGCCATGCACTGCCTCTTCAGCAACATTTCCGCACCTCAGAGCCTTCTAGCTGCAATGAGCATATTTGGACCCATCGAAATCGTGCAGCTTGGTGTAGCCATGGCCATCGCCATGGCCAATAATTAGCCACGTGAGCTGACCTGGTCTTGGATGCCGTAACCCAAGCCTGGGGTTGTCGCAGGAGTGAGACCGAGGACCTGTCCCGGCATCTCCAACTCATATCCTGCTTCTCTCTGCAAGCTCGACCCACACGATATTGTCCTTGATTAGAATCCAACATTCAGCAATAACTTCACTTGATATCTCGTCGTCTTTGCGTCCACTCAACAAGTCACGTCAGCGGGATTAAGCACGACATGGCGCTTCCTCCACAACCAGGCCCAAAGACAAACCCTCGGCCCTTTTACATACATGTGTACCAAGAAACGCACCCTTTCTATACCTGTGGAGACCTAGTGCGGGGGATTGTACGAGTAGAGCCTACCCTTCGGCCTCAACGCATCACCATCGTCTTCCGCGGCTGGAGTGTTATTTTTGACCAAGATGCCAACGGAGCATCTCCCTCCTTCTTCAACTACAAACATACTCTTTTCGAATCCTCAGGTGCACATGAGAACTTCGACATATTGCGAAGAGGCACCGCCAGCGATGGCAAAGTTGACCTCCCATTCGAATTCACCTTCCCACATAACGCGTGGATGGCCCCTCCTTCTGATAGAGAATGGCGACGAGACGGCGACACATCCCATCATCCTCGCTTCCAGTATTCTCCCGGGTTTTTGCTTCCACCAAGCTGCACAGTATTCGCTTCACCCCGAGGGCCTATGCCAGCAAAGATCAAGTACGGCCTCGAGGCCAGTTTGGAGTCTGTTTTCGTTGACAATGGCAAGATTGCCGCACGGCATGAGCTAAAATTCATTCCCCCAGCTCCCGAACACGACTTGAGTCTTCTCGAACCCAATGTGGAGCGAAGCATCAGCCTACCTAAGCATGCTAGTCGCTACAAACTTATTCGTACTCGAAAGCTTCTGCCTGGCTATGCAGAAAGCAGCAAACTGGGGAAGGTCAAGGATCTGTTAGTCGAGAAAGAGTTATTCTTTGGCCTACAATCATTCACCGAGATTCCGTTCGCAAAGTTCAATCTGGTCGCTACGCCCGCACGCATCATAGTCATAGGTTCTCCACTACCGATCACGATAACTGTAAAACATCTCGAGCGCTCGGCATCGCTGCCGGATCCGCCCAATGTGTTCATGCGGCGCATACGCATTCAATTGATGCCCGCTTACAACGTTCTCATACCTCGTCCGGCAATCAACGCTCACGTCACCAAGGAATTGGTGGAAATATCCCGGGAAACGTGGACACTTCTTGACAAGAAATTCGACGAAGGGCCGGGCCAACCGCTCTTCAATGGCCTGCAGCTTGCGGATATTGGAGGGCCACTGCTAGCTCACAACAAGCTTCTTCCAAGTTTTTCAAGCTACGGCGTCAATCTCGAGTATGAGATGCAAGTGGAGATATGGGGCGAGTGCGTCAAACACGAGTTCTCCGGCCTTGCTTGCAGAACAGAAGTGCAGATTGTATCTGGCTGGAACGCATCACCTCCTCCACCAATTAACCTGACCGATACTGACGGATCAATACCAATGGAGCCAGTATATCAGGAGGTGGATCCAATGATGGCGCTGCACGATTTGAACCCAGAAGCACGAGGAACCAACTCTGACAATGGAATACCCGCTTACGAGTCTGTGACACCTTCAATCGCCTTGAGAGAAACAAATTCACGAGAATTGCCGCCTCCATACATGGGCTAGCATCACAGCTTGGCAAGTTGTACAGAAGCAAATGACGTACAACAAAGCATACTCCGGTCCTATTCGAACAGTTTCTCGTCGTATCCCACTCACACTTTTCCACCACTCCGTATCTGCGAGTAACTATTCACCTGGAGGGCTTTTTCCAATGGTTGTTTCGTCATTTGGCCCTTGGGTACAGGGATGTCACTGCTACTTTTGGCAGCGATACTGCCCACTTCGGGTACGTAGGAAATCCGCGGTGCGAGCCATATAGGTAGGGGACTTTTGTGATGCCGTCTTGGTTTCGCAGTCTGCGGGAAATTTAGCGGAGGTTCGATGCTAATCGTGGATGTGGGAGGTAGATATGCTGGGTTGGGATGGGAAGATCGGTGCGGTACGCTGAGTGAATATGTGAGCAAGCATACCCTAAGATCAGATTACGCATTGACAACATGTATCCCGAGTCACAGTAGCTGAGTCTCAAGAGTATTGTCATTCAACACATTGGCGTCAGGGGAGGGAAACTTTTCGACATGTCAAGCTTGGTCACATTGCGCACGAAGAAGACACAGATTCATCATTCATTCTACCAAGATCTACAATGGATCGAGGCAGCATTCTTTGTATTCATATTCGTGCTCTCGCTCGAACTGTCAAGCAAGATTTTGGTAACCGTAAACCCGGGAAGATAGTCGACCGTAGACACCAGCCCGATAGACTCCGAATAAACTTTTGCCGATAACCCGCTAACTCGATCGAACTAAGATGAAAGCCGCAGCCTATATTTCTATCAAGGTAATGGGTAGATGTCGATACAGGGCGCAGTCCTTCGATACACAAAAGCGCAATGCAAAGCAATCGACGGCGCGCCCAGTGGTAGTGAGGGTGGTTGGGCGCGCCTCAAGCAGCCGCAGCAACCTAAGCAGCGGTGACAGCGGGCGACTCGGTGGCCTTCTCGGCGGCCGTGGTGGCGGCAGCGTCGGTGGTGGCAGTCTCGCCGTCGACGGCATCCATGTGATCGTCCTCCTTGCCGGGCGAGTCGATTGCGACCTTAACGGCAATCTCGCGGCCCTCAATCTCCTTGCCGTTCATCTCGGTGCAAGCCTTCTGCTGGAGCTCCTCAGAGCCGAGGGTGACGAAACCGAAACCACGGCCCTTGCGGGGCTCACCGCGAGCCTGCAACTTCTTGACCATGAAGCGGGGGATGGGGCGGAGAGCGATCTTGGCCTGGGTGGGGGAGTAGTCCTTGAAGATCTCAAGAAGCTGGAAATGGTCAGTGTGTGGTGGAAAAGTGTCGGGTGAAATGACGTACCCTGTCCTCCTTCAGATCGTATGGCAGGTTGGCAACCATGACCTTGGTCTTGGAGGCAACGCCGTCCTCGGGGGGACCACGCTGCTTGCGCTCGCGGGGCTCACGGGGAGCGGCGTCCTTCTTGGCATCGGTGGAACCCTTGTCAGCTGTGAGCGCTTCGTTCGTGGTCTCGGTAAGGGGAGCGACTTGGCCGGGTACATTTGTGGGGGTAGACTCAGCAGGGGCGGCATCAGTGAGCTCGACTTGCTCAGCACCCTCAGCGCCATCGGCCTGTACATTAGTCAGACGTGTATCATTACAGGTAGTTTTGCAACACTTACAGCACGGCCACCACGGCCAGCGCGACCACCACGGCCACGGCCGCGTCCGCGTCCGCGGGTAGAGCCACGGCGGCGGTTGTCGCCAGCGCCCTCAGCGCCGCTGCCAGTGCCCTCGGCGTGAGCCTCGGGGGTGCGGGCGAGCTGGATGGAGACCTTGCGGTCGAGGATGGCCTTGCCGTTAAGCTCGGCGATGGCACGCTCGGCCTCGGACGGGGTGGAGAGAGCAACAAAGGCGTAGCCGACAGGGCGCGAGGTGCGAGGGTTGGTGGGGATGGTGGTGGACTCGCTGTGCAACAGGTTAGCTCGAGCATGGTGGGTCGTGTGGGCGCGGGGAGCATGGGAGCACGTACACCAAGTAGTCCTTGAAGAAGTCCTTCAACTCCCCCTCGTTGGTCGCGTATGCGAGGTTTCCAATGTAAAGTCGCCTACCCTCGGCGGCGCTTGCACGGACAGCCTCATCCTCGGCGGAGGTGGGCTGCTGGGCGCCGGTGCTCTCCGTGGCCGTGGTGGCAGCGGGAGCGGCGTTGTCGAGGGAGGTGGTGGCCATCTGGGCGGTGACACTGTCGACTGGGGCGGACATGGTGGCTGAAGTTTTGTGGTTGACGAACACGGCGAGGAAGCGTGTAGTGAGGTTGAGGAAACTTGGAGTCCTGGTAGACCGGTAAAGGTAACCGTGAACAGTTGTTTGTGGGGTTGGGGCGATGGATTGACGAACCGCCGGTCAGGTGGAACAGTTGGCGAGGGGGGTGGGGATGGGTAGCTACGAGCCCGGGGGTTGGTGGGAGGGAGATGGGGGGATGGCTGCGTGGATTGTCTCTTGTTGTTGACTTGATGCAGAGAAAGGGAGGGCGGTGTCGAGAAATTTAAAGCTTGGGGACGGGGACGGGGATTGCGCGCTTGCCCTTGTTGGGGGCGGCAAGCGATGGCCATGGCAAGTGCAACCCATGCCGGGAATGAATGGCGCCCGCGCTGCGCAGAGGCAGGCCGAGAGGTGTTTGCATAAAGGGGCCAGGCGCAGCTGGACGTCGACTGTCCATGTCTATGTCTGCGAGACTGCGCGCAGCGTCGTCGACATGGGGGACTGCCCTCGCGATGCTCTTGCAGTCTGCAGTCGTGACGAATGCACCATGGAGCAAGCGAGCTGCAGGCTGCACATCGCTGTGGCGCCACCCATCGTCGACTCTTCACTAACCTCTTCCCGACCATGAGGGCCCGCTTCCCGTTGACGTGTCCGTTAGTGCAAGGCCGCCTTCTTTTCACCGCGGCCCTGGGGAACCGGCCCTCGAGGCTAGACTCACCGCACCCACGGCGCCCGGGTCACTCCTTCACCGCCTGCACATGCACATGCACCTGCCTGCCATGGCGGATTCACAGCAACCGCGTCGGGCTCTCGTCGTCTATGGCTCCGAGACGGGCAACGCCCAGGATGTTGCGGAGGAAATGGCAAGGCTCGCCGTGCGACTGCGCTTCGAGACCCACGTCGCCGAGCTAGACGCCATCTCTCTTGTACGTCCGACCGGGAGCCTGACCGACGAGAAATTGATGCTGCCCAGAAACAACTGCTGCAACATCATGTCGTCCTCATTGCCATTTCCACCACTGGCCAGGGCGACTTGCCGCCAAACAGCCAGGCATTCTGGCGGGCCCTGCGCAGTGTGCGACTCCGGCCTGCATGTCTGCACCAAATGACCTTTGCCTCTTTCGGACTGGGAGACACCTCCTACCCAAAGTACAACTGGGCACATCGCAAGCTCTACAATCGCCTGACCCAGCTAGGAGCACAGCCCATTTGTGATCGTGGCGAGAGCGATGAGCAGCAGCCAGAGGGGTACGCAGTATCTCTTTTCTTGCTTCCAATGAGATGAACAATGATCAAAATCTGACTGACTTGCTAGTATCGATGGATCGTTCGTGCCATGGTCGGTCAAGCTCCGCCAATGTCTGCTGGAAGCCTACCCGCTACCTGAAGGCGTCGAACCAATACCAGATCATGTCCTGCTCGATCCAAACTGGTTGCTCGACTTTGCAGACAGCACCCATCAAAACCAAAATGGAACCACAGGCCAACCACAACCCACAAATGGCGACACCCCTTCCACCCCTCCACCAGACCTGCTCCCCGTACCCAACAGTTTCCCAGCAACATTAACCAGCAACGACCGCATTACCGCCAAAACCCACTGGCAAGACGTCCGGCACCTCAGATTCTCTCTTCCGTCAACACACCCCTATGTCCCCGGCTCAACCCTGACAATCTATCCCAAAAACTTCCCCGTCGACGTCAACGAGTTCCTCTCCATTATGAACTGGTCCTCAATCGCCGACTCGCCCATTCACTTCATCCCCACCAACCCCGTCGGCACCAACACCACGCCCCCTCCCATCCCCTCCCTCCCCACCCCAACCACACTCCGTGCTCTTCTTATAAACCACCTCGACATCCTCTCCATCCCGCGCCGCTCCTTCTTTGCCCAACTTGCCCACTACACCACCGACCCCTTCCAGCGCGATCGCCTCCTCGAATTCACAGATCCACAGTACATCGACGAACTATACGACTACACGACGCGTCCACGGCGGAGTATCCTCGAAGTCTTACAGGAATTCGAAACTGTAAAAATCCCTTGGCAGCGGATATGCAGCCTCATACCCGTGATGCGTGGAAGGCAATTCAGCATCGCGAGTGCAGATGGAGGAGTAGGGCAAGTAGAGTTACTTGTTGCGATTGTCAAGTACAAGACAGTGATTAAGCGGATCAGAGAGGGGGTTTGTACGAGGTATATTTCGAGCTTGATGGCTGGAGATAGGCTTAGCGTCACGTTGCAGAAGGGCGGATTAGGGGTGAGGAAGGAGGAGAGCGAGAGGCCTATTGTGATGGTTGGGCCAGGCACGGGGGTCGCGCCGATGAGGAGTCTGATCTATCAGCGGATGATGTGGAGGGAGGAGCTTGGTATCAAAGAAGCAGGGGTCAAAGACATGCTATTTTTCGGATGCAGGAACGCCGAGGCGGATTACTTCTTCAAGGATGAGTGGAGGGAGTTGATGGAAAAGGGAGTGCCGTTGGAGGTTTCAGCGGCCTTTTCGAGGGATCAGGTATGTTTAGTCTGACTCGAATCATGCCGTGTAATGCTAATTCATTCTTGTAGCGCCAGAAAGTCTACGTCCAAGACCTCATACGTCAACAAGGACAGCGCGTGCACGACGCCCTCGTCACGCACAACGGCATCGTCTATATCTGCGGCTCATCTGGTAAAATGCCTCAAGCAATCCGCGAAGCCCTCATCGAAGTGTTTGGAAGTCATGGTAGGCTCTCGCGCGACGACGCAGAAGCATTTCTTGTCACCATGGAAAAAGTAGGGCGATATAAGCAAGAGACATGGTGAAAATAATGCCACTCAACCTCGAAGGCGTCTGAGTGTCCAAGAGTGCATCAATCCTTTTCGTAGCGTCCCGATCACTCCAAGCTTACACCGTGATGACGGGGTAAGCTCGCCACTTCACTTCAACAACCACGGTCGTCCTTGGAACTTGGCTTGACGACCAACCACCCCAACTTCTCAATCATAATAATCCACCAGCTCAAATTCCAAACCTGCACTTGCAAATACGCCTTGAGTAAGAAGGAAGCAGTCGGGCGCAGGCAGGTCACACACGCTGAAAGCAAGACATACATGTTTCAGCCCACGCTTCGCCAGCGCACGTAGCACCGTGACCGAATTCAGCGCATTATCATCCGCAAACCGCTTGCATGCCGGGGCTCTGCAATGACGCGCAAAACTCCTCGAGAACGCACGTGCGGTAACTGCGCTCCGCAGCTTGAGCGTGTGCAGCGATGCAGGAGGGAAATAGGCCTCGAGCCACATGTCCACCTCGATTGCGCTGGGCCGGGATGGTGTCTGGATAAGAGCCTGTGCTGCCTCGTGCGGGAGCTTAATGTCCAGCTCTTCAAGACGATGCAGCCGCGTCAGCACATACATGAGGCCTGTCATCCACGTGTCGTATTTATCGTGGAGGCGCAGGGTAGCGAGCGTGTCGGAATGACGAGCGAGCGCGTCGGCAAGATGCATGTAGTCAACCAGCAGCCGCATGTCTCGCGGGTGGGAGAGCTTGTGTCGGACGTGTTCGTAGGTGAAGCTTTTGAGGCTTTTTATGCTGTTGAGCAGCATGGAAAGCGCAGTCGTTTGAAGGTATGATTTCTTCAATGCGAGGGATTCGAGTGCAATAGAGTTGGGCGTGAGGTTGTATTGGTCGGTTTCTGACGCCTCCCAGGGGAGCTGTCGGTCTGCTTGCGAGGGAAGTGTGATGGCTTGGTGCAGTTCGAGGCTGCGTAGAGTCGGCATCAAGAAGAGTGGTATGACGTTCGATAATAGTAGGGGCCCGTGTATGATGACAGTGTTCAAGCACTTGAATCGTGCTGCATTGGTGGCGAGATGTGTAAACCCTGGAGAAGCTACCATTAGCATATGTTCATCGACCTATTCGTGAATGAACAAGGAGACAAAAGCTGTGCCCATAGTACAGTGGGGCAAATATAACAGCAGGTGTAGTCGAGGCCGCCGACTGCAAAGTGCGGTGAATAAATCCAGGCTGCTGAATGTCGAAAAGTTATAAACTGCAGCCTGAGCATTACAAGGTACTATGATGCGTCTATACTGTGTTCTGGAACATAGGCTTCTCCGCCAGATGGGCTCACTGCTCAAGATCACATATGAAAATTGAGCTAACACCTACTGCACGTATTTCAGCGGCTGTCCCGAGTGTATCATGTGTCGGGTACTTACCAACGTATACAATCGTCCCAGTGCCATGCATCATGGATTTCAACGTCTGTAACGTTTGGCAGGAAAGATAGAAAGAACTCCAGATACCAATGCTCATAGGGATTCAGCTTGCGAGCAAAGAGAACATCCAGAGGTGGACCACATGAGTCGGATGGACCCCGGAGGCCCAGTTGCTGATACGCTTTAATGACCGGCTGTCGTTCTGATCCAGTAATGCATCTTTTGATCTTCGCCCTGACGCCTGTGGGATCTTTGACATCGTTGATGTATGCTCTCCATTGGACCTTCTTCACGCGTTCTGCCAAGCGATACTGATCTTGTGAAGTTGTAATGGTTCGTAGAAACTGCTGCGCCTTGGGTCCAGCAAAAGTAGCATAGAGGTGGGAAATGGTCAAACTGTGGAAGCGATGATTCACAAGGCTGACTTTTGGCAACGATGGAGGCCTAAGATATCCAACGACAGCAACGAGGAGTTCATCGGGTAGGTCTTCTAGCGAGGACATACTGGCCAGTTCTGAATCTCGACAAGCTGATTAATAGCAGCCCCGGTCAAACGAGGCCGTGTCGCAGTCGCCGCGTTGTTCGATAACAAATAGGTCGATCTCAGCGCGAGAAGACCAAGTGACGAGGTTCAAGCTCGTCGCTGGTATGATCGGACATTAGTGCACGCACGGACCGCCACAACTACTGCCAGCATAGTTGTGCTACAACTCAAGAGGACGCCAGACAGCCTATGTGGGCGAAAAGATGTTGATGGGACAAGTCATTTGGTCCATATTGCATTCGTTATCCTACAGACAACGAAATTTTGGTATCATAAAAGCCAACCTGCACAACCATAGCAAGCAGCCGAAGCCTGCGTCAACGCCTAGATATGCCCAATATATACCAAAACGCTAATGAGCATGTGCATGTCCAACTTGAGTTACCAGAGGGAACAGCATGCCACACAGGACGATCCCAATGTCGGTCTTTGAAAGATTCTTCCTGTCTGGGTAGGCGTCCATATAGCCATTGACAGCCGGGTCATCATGTGAGCTTCCAGAAGTAGCTTCACTCATGGAATGCATAGCAACGTATCTATACAGATTAGCTTTTGTACGCGACATTCTCTCCAATGGGTACTTACAAGAAAGTGCCACCCGAGAAGCATAGTACCCAACCGGTTGACCAGGTCAGACCTTCGTCTCCACCCAAGCGACCACGTCCAAAAGTATGAACAATGGCCCAAGTCATGAATGCGCCAACAGGGGCTGCTAAACTGAAGAAGGCAAGATGAGTGCGAACAGTCTTCTTTGAAAAGCCTTGTTTGAGTAGGACTGATGTCAGCCCAAAGGCCGCAGGGGCCTTGTGGAGCATGATTGCAAAGAATATTACTAGAGACAGGGTTGTTGAAGGCGCGGTGGATGAAGCGCCCAGAGCAATGCCGTCGGCGCAAGCATGCACAACAAGGCCGATGGTAGTCGCAGATGTCTTTTTAGGTGTCATGTGCGGGGGCATTGGGGTTGCCAATGGTGTGACGGCCTCGCTGGCCATGCCGTTGAGACTGAGGGAGGAAGCGTTGTGTGGTCCTCGGTGAAGATTCGATAGCGATATGTGCATCGGCTGATATTTTGGTTTCGAGCTGGCAAAGGTGTCTGGGAGGTGGTCGACTAGAAACATGATAATATAGCCCAGGATTAGGGCAACACCAATAAAAGCATGAGGACTGGACTCGTCGTGATGCTCGACCGTGGTGTGGTGCTCGTCCTCTTCTGGCGCATGTACACGAGTGTGGCCTTCTTTGTGGCCCTCTGTAGAATCGTCGTCGCCCTTCTGTGGGTGCGTCTCGTCCAAAACCTCCTTGCCCTTGCTCTTCTCCTTGCTGTCCTTGAGCTTCTTCATCTGAATGTCGATGGCCGCCTTATCGTCGCTCAAGTCTGGAAGAGCGACCTTGAGACTATCCACAGCGTCCGCACGCTTCCAGGTACGGAAGTCTGTAGGATGCCGAACACCGTTCTGCAGGTTGGACACAGAGGGGATGGTGGGCTGCATGGCTTTTTGCGACATATGTGTATGGGTCTTGGCGCCTGCGCTGTACATTGTTTCAATGCCCTCTGGTATTATAACAATGAGCGAAGTCCCTACTAGCACCCCAGCACCGAGCAATGTGAGGATGCGCAGTTGGCGCGCAGAGAGCGAAAAGGAGAGCGGCACGATGCCGGCCAGAAAGGAGCTGCCAACGTCAGCGAGAGGGATTCGGAAGTCTCTGGCACGAATCGCCATGGGATACTCACGCAATGCCCATTATTGTGCTCAGAGTGAGCAGCATGAAGAGGCCGTCCCACATGATGATGCGTGTACGTTGCGCAATGGGGCGGGTGCCGAGCAGTGGGGATGTATCGGAACAACAGTAACGAAGGAAAGGAAGCCAGAATCAGGGTATACTGGCCATGTCTCGCTCCGTAGGGGATTGTAGGTGCCGGCAGTGTCGTGGGGGGTGTGATGTGGTGGTGGTGTTGCTGAGTACCGTCTCGGGGAAGGCGCTGCTGGCCTCCGCAAATATCAGGGCTGCTGCAGGGGTAGTCTAGCAGATCGCTGGTGGCGCTAAGACGCGTGCCGTCGCGCTATCAACGCCTTTACCTCTGACGCGCATCGGCTGTCGAGGTCTCTCTCTAACCTGTCAACCTCTCAGAAGCCCGTCACCATGGATCTGGACGAGTGTGAGTAAATTTCGGCGCACTTGCACCGCTCTTGCGCACTACATCAATTAACATCTGCAAAGGGGTCACCAGCTCCACCGACTGCTTCTTTGTCAACCTCTACCGCCAGTCGTCGGATACCGAGACTCAGCCAGTCTTCGACGACGCCTTCAACCCCACCTTCACATACGCTGTCATTGACGACGATGAGAAACTCGTCGGCTACAAGAACCCTAAGATCGAGCTCGACTTCCGCGCTCATGATCTGAAGCCAAAGCTCAAGCTCGCCTTTGACGAGAAGCTGGAGCTCAAAGATGTTGCAGAGATCAACCAAGTCGACCTGTCGCCCGAGTTGTTCCGAGAGCATCTGCCTGAGGCGAGCCCTGACGATGCAAACGCAACGTCCAAGGACTGGAAGCCCCCGGGTGAGCTTTTGAACAGTTTCGCAGTCGAAAATAAGCAATATGAGATATGGAAGGCGCCACTGATGGACCCTGCTGCGAGGCGGATATGGAAGAACATGAGCATCCTGGTTCTCCTCTATATTGAGGGTGCTACCACCAATGGGCTCGATGATGAAGAGACACTGGATCGGTGGTCGCTTTACCTACTCTACGACGTGACGCCTCTTACCAAGGCTACCACGACGCCATATACTCTGGCTGGCTTCTCCACGTCATATCGATCATGGATCTTCCCCACATTCGACATCATGCGCGCTACCAAGCAGCTTCCATCGCCTCCACCAGACTCGAACGGAATGGCCCCCAAATACACACCTCCGCGCATGACCCAAGACCCCGAAACCTTCCTGTTCACCGACAAGCTAGACCGCCTCGAGACCCCATCACGAGAGAGAATCTCGCAGTTCCTGATCTTACCGCCATACCAGGGCCAGTCTCTAGGGGCGCACCTGTACGATATCGTCTTCGATGATCTGGTCAAGAAACCCTTCATCTATGAGATTCCAGTCGAGGACCCCAGCGAGGCTTTTGACGCCATGCGGGACTATAGCGACATTGTATACCTCCGCAAGCTCCCAACATTCCAAGCATTGTCCGTCGCATCGAGCTTGTCTCCCGAATCGCTCCGTAAGGATGCGCCTATCCCTCGCAATCAGATCCTAGGCGGTGGTGCCGATCTAGAGAATCTTCGCCACGAGACCAAGATTGTAACGCGGCAATTCTACAGGATGGTAGAGCTACATCTGCTTTCGACTATCCCTTCCTCGAACCGCAACCGAGCACGTATCACTCGCAAAGCAAAATCGAGCAACGAGAACGACCGCAAATACTATTTCTGGCGACTAGCCCTTAAGCATCGCATATACAGTCAAAATGCTGACGCCCTCGATCAGATGGAGGTCTCTGAAAAGGTCGAGAGGCTTGAGGATGCAGTTGATAGCCAGCAAGAAGAGTATGAGGAACGGCTCGAAGGCATAGAAAAGCGCGCGGCATGGGCGGCGGGACAGAGCGCTTCTACGAGCGGACGTTCAAAGATAAAGCGGAAGAGGGCAATCGTTGAGGATGAAGACGACGAATGGGAGGACATGGACGATGCATCTGTCGCCAGCTCGAAGCGCATGAGGACTTGAACTTTACAGGTACCTACCGCTGTAGGCGCCCTTGAGGGGGCCGGTAGACTTACCTTCAAAGACTTTGTCAAAGCTGTCCGACAAAGATCTTGATCTTTCACGGCATTTCGCCTTGCACACGAGGCATTCTGTAGTCGATTTCCGGGGGTGGTGAACTCGCGTGTCTGGTGGAATGCGGACCCCCGAGACCGCGGGGTAAACTTGAGCTATCGATACCCCCACCCTCCAAAACTTTTTGGATGCGCAGATGCCAGCTCGTTTGTCTATATACCCAAAGAATCCAATACCTTTTCATCCCATAGCCTCTTCTCCTTCCAATATGTCCGACTCACAACACAACCTCGTCGTGCTCATCTCAGGCAATGGCTCCAATCTACAGGCCCTCATTGACGCATGCGCGTCTGGCAAGCTCCCCAATACACGCATAACACATGTCATATCAAAGTACATAACCAGTCATTTCCATCCTTTAGCACAGCGACTTACCAAAGATTTTGCAGTCGCAAAGCCGCCTTCGGCCTCGAACGCGCCGCTCAAGCTTCCATCCCCACCAGCTACCACAACCTCAAGTCCTACAAAGACAAGAACCCAGACAAGACCGATGCCGTGGTGCGCGAGCAATACGATGCCGATCTTGCAGCCCTAATCCTTGCCCTCACCCCCTCTCCCTCCCTTATCGTTTGCGCAGGCTGGATGCATATTGTCTCACCCTCGTTCCTCACCCCCATCGCCAACGCCGGGATCAAGATCATAAACTTGCACCCTGCTTTACCAGGCGAGTTTGCAGGCGCAAACGCAATCAAGCGCGCGTGGGAGGCGGGGCGGGACAAAGGATCGAAAAGGACGGGTGTCATGATTCACGAGGTGATTGCGGAGGTGGATGCAGGAGATGCGGTTGTTACGCAGGAAGTGGAGTTGAGGCAGGGAGAGGGGTTGGAGGAGTTGGAGGAACGGATGCATGCGGTAGAACATGGGTTGATTGTGGAGGGCACGAGGAAGATGCTGGCGGAGATGACAAAGTAGAAGTAGAGAATGGTATTAGTGTAGGTGTGGCTGACAGGGAAAGCAATGGATCAGGGAGCCGATAGAGAGGAGAGGATGAAGATACCCCGAGAGAAGAGAGATGAGATCAACTGAGTTGCGATGCACTTTATGTCTACGATGAGCTGGAAAAATATTTACGGAGCATTTGAACTTACGCCGCACGCTTGCTGCGTGGCTACATCTGCCATTGCACATCACTTCCCAAGAACAGAGCTGTTCTGGCACACCTCTTACACCTGTGATCAGAGGCCATACAGTGCGGACAAGCCCGCATTCCTAGCCTACAATCTGGTGATGACCACGACTGTGCCGCCGCCGTACTCCGACGCCAGACGCTATGCGCTCTCTTCCGAGCCCACTCTCCCGGGTCACGATGTGGACCTGCATACATGCAGGTCAGCGTCACAGGATAAGTCGGATACAACCTCCCGCAGGACGAAGGATCGCACTACTACAACGAGTTCAAATGAGTCTGGTTTATGATAGCACTGCTGTATATGAACAGTTATACAGGACTCGAGCGTGAATTTCCTAGACATCAACACCTCCTTCGACCGTAACCCCAGCCAGCTTCCCCGCCTTGAACTCATCCACAATCCTCTCCATTGTAACCCACTCCACCCCCTCATACCCATTAATCCACTCAATTAGCCTCTCATGCAGCAGAATCACCTGTGGCTTCCCACTAACCTGCGGGTGAATGCTGATTGGGAACACAAAGCTGCCGTCCTCCGGACATTCGCGGTACAGGTACTCAAACTGCTCTTTCCAGAGCCGCTCGATGACAGCTGTGTCGACGAAGCCGTGCGTACTGGGCTGTGAGAGCGAGAGCTGGAAGGGAGGCCAGTCGTCCAGGTGCCAGTTTGCGGGGATTTCGACGACGGAGCTGGCGTGTAGGGTGGACATGGGCGTCATCCAGTGCGAGGCGGCCTTGGAGACGTCGGTTTCGGTGTAGCTGGTGAGATGAGGGTTGGGGACGTAGTAGGGTTGCGAGTCGTGGTGCATGAAGGAGTGGTCGTATTCCTGGTGACATGTGAGCTCATTCGCTTTCAATACATGTGAGGGGTTAGGGAACGTACGATGCCGAATTCTTCGAGGAGCTTAATAGTCGCCTTGCTTGTTGTCCAAGCTGGAGCGGTCCAGCCTCGTGGTTTTCTTCCGACCATGTTTGTCAGGACTTCGATACTTTTTTTCAAGACATCTCTCTCTTGCTCTTCGCTCAGAGTCGACACGAATTCATGTGTGTACCCATGTAGTGCAATCTCGTGGCCCCCATCAATGATCTTGCGGATCTGCTTGGGGAACGACTCGGCGGAGTGGGCTGGTGTGAACCATGTTGCCTTGATATTGTACTTTTCCCAGAGCTTAAGCAGACGATCAATGCCTACAGTCGCGCCAAAGATACCACGAGATACATTTGTAGGATCTGCTGGTGCGCCAGTCTTGGTGTTCAGCCTTGTCAAATATTAGTAGAATTTACCTCTATAACGAATGAGAACTCACCATCCCGCTGAAGCATCGATATCAATGCCATACGAACATAGCACTCTCTTAGGCATATTGGCAGTGTCGGTTGTCTACAGTAACGTCGTAAAGGAGCCATTACCACCCGCAACCCACGGGCACAAGCTCAATCTTAACATGGCCTGATACATCAAGCTCATATTCCCTGCAGAGCCAACAACTGCGTGGCGCTACGTAATGCAGCAGATGCTCCGCTGCCAACAGCCGTCTTAGTGGCTATGGTACGGATATCATGGCTCCGCAGGCCACATCGAGAAGGTCCGGTCGCTTCACGCGGAACGACACTTGCAATTTGAGTCAGGTCTGGTGGCGCGGAACTTATCCGCTCTCAATCGGTACGCATGCTTAGGACTTGAGCTCGTGAATGGCAGGGGTAAGTATGAGTGGGGTACGGAGGGCGTTGAAGAGAGGGGCAAGTGGTATGCCGAGGAGTGCTTGATTGGGTAAGCCGTGTTGACGTGATGCATGGTTGTACAAGCATTACATGGAGAGGCCGTTGCTCCAGACTGTTTCATCTCGAAACACACACAAGGCGGACATAGATACTCGGGATGTTGATTGTGAATTGTAAAGGAACGCCATATGAGGTGCGCAGAACAGCTACGTCATCGCTGGTGATAACCAATTCTAACACTTTACCAAGATCGGCCAGCAGCATGGTCAAGCTGCAAAACTACATATCGACCGCTGCATCGAATTCTATGCTGGATTGTTCCAGAAGAACTGTAAAAAGACGTGGCCAGAAGTGCAACAACTTGCTTCGTCCTTCGAGCAACAAGCGAAAGAGACATGGCCAGCTTACCATGAGGAAATGCGAGGCATAGCCGATGGCGCAAGTCGAGATCTTCTTGACATCGTAGCTCTAAATGTGCGGACAGAGATTAACTTCGGCTTATTCAGCGATGGATGCACAGCACTCGCATGGCACACAGAGAAGAATGCTTTACTCGGTCAGAATTGGGACGTAAGTATAACATCGCATCAAGGACATGTGTACAAACACAATCTAACATGGACCAGTGGATGACAGCCCAAAAGCAAAACCTCATCATCACAAGCATAGCACAACCTAGCAAACCCAGGATCTACCAAGTCACCGAAGCAGGCATCATTGGCAAAATAGGCTTCAACAGCTCGGGCGTAGGCACGCTCCTCAACGCCATCAAAGTCCACGGCGTAGATCCGACACGCCTACCAGTGCATTTTGGACTTCGCATGGCGCTCGAAAGCACTTCGGTCCAAGAAGCTGTCCAGCGACTTGAGAGCTACGGCATGGCTTCATCTGCGCACATTCTCGTTGCAGACGCAAATACAGCAGTCGGACTGGAGTTCACTAAGTCGACCTTTGCACACTGCGTGCCCGACTCGGCGGGACGGGTTGTGCATGCGAACCATCTGTTGCAAGATCATCCCGGCGAGACAGATACGGTGTGGTTGAAAGACTCGTTGACGAGAGTGAAGACTATGACTGAACTAACGGACAAATTGGGTGATGAAATGAGTTGGCCAATGTTTACCAAGTTGTTTGAAGACGAGAAGAATTCGCCGGGCTCGATATGCAGGACGGAGACGAAGGAGACGGGCAGTGCAACGTTGTTCAATATCGTGATGGATCTGAAGGCGAAGAAGGCGATAGTTAGGCTGGGTAGACCGACGGAAGTGGAAGAGACTGTGGAGCTGAGTATGTAGTCTAGCTGAATCAATATCGTTTCTTAGTATTGAAGGTCTTCTTGGATAAACTCGAAGGCATTGCCTTTTTCCCAAAAAGAAACCGACACTACCGATTGCATTATTCTTGATTACCACAGAAGTGCGATGAATACCAAATCTCAAGATCCAACCACAATACAAGTCCACGTCTGATGTGGTCAGAATTGACGCCAGTAAATTTCCCCATGTTGCTCTGACGCAGCCAAAATTTATAAAAGTGAACGCCTTAGACACCCCAATATTCCCGTTGTGTTGTGAGACCACAAATTACGTGTCGACTTCCATACCGGGATTCAACGAAAACTCCAAGGTCCAATCTTGCGGCACGTTGTACAACAAAGGTGCGCCTGCTGGTTCGATGCTATCAGTCGTTGTAGTCGGATTATGGACACTCCAGAAATGAACTGCTTCATCGATCTCTGCTGGAGCAGGCGCTGGTCCCATGGTTGAGTAACTATATAGGTCATCTGACATGGATGCAGCCTGCATGGAAGTTTGCTGAAGCCTGCTTTTCTGGTCTAAAAACTCCATGTAGTCCTTCTGGACCGGGATGAGCAAGCGGTCGTACTCATCTAGACATCGCTTTGCCGCGGCCCAGCGCTCAGAGATGGACGAGAAGCACTTGGCAAACATCTGCATCCACTCCTCAACAACTACCCACGGATATTTGTCAGAGACTTCTTGTTTGCACCGCTGCAAGCCTTGCAGGAAAATGATTGCACAATTGAAGACATGGTGACAGGGATGGAAAACGTATTTGATCCTTCCCTCTTCAGCTTCTGATTGTTGAAAGTATCCGTCTGCGACCTGGACAGCGTTTTCTAGAGCAATCATCGTCTGATCCGTAGTCGGGTTCTGATTATGGCGAGACTGTCGATATAATGTGACGAGGATATACGGGTAAGCAATGTCTGAGTACAGAGTCATCTCTTTCCATCTTTGCACAAGACTGGGTTCTTTATTAGCTTGTGCTGATGCGTGTATTTCATGTCGCCACTGTGCCATGTGATCGATACACCGCTGTTCCCATTGCGCCATGGTCATGCTCTCTGGAATTGGATCGCCGTGCCAGCGGACGGATATAATCTCAGCTTCGATGAGTCGAAAACGGCATATAATTTTTGATGTGAATTTAGACACTCGACCACCTTGTTCAACACCTGATTGTGTGATAACAGTGTCATCGATTTCGAGCGGCCAATCGACCTCGATGTTTCTGATGGGTAGACTGGTTGGGCGCAAAAATATGCAACAAACACCAACCTCCATCTCCCACGCACACCAGAACAAGCGCCGACGCATGTCTCGCTGATATGCTGTCACTTTCGCATCGTTTGGAAGTTCTTGATGCAATCCCAAGTCGATCACTGCCTGACTGATCAAACCCGTCAGCAGCCATAGATCCGCCATGCGAGGATTCAAGAAAATATATTGGGTCAGTAGCAATACTGCCTGCAAGCCCGGAATATCGTTTGTTGCGACTTCTGGTATCCATAGCATGGCATGACGAACAAGCTGAAAGGCTATGTCGTTGGCTTTGTGGACGTTGCTTCTAGCGGTGGAATTCAGAGAGATGGCCATGATGATGCAGACGATGTAGCGGTTCCTAAGCGAGTCTTCGGCTGTCGCGGTTGCCTTTTTGTGGTATATAGAATTGAAGGCTGTTGTTACATCATTTCGATGGTAGATGGGATACTGTGTGATGACTTTGTCCAGGTAATTTGTGAAGAGCTGATTCGCGCCCACTTCATTTGGTATTATATCATGGAAGAGACTCTTGGTCGGCTGGGGATTTAGGATGGACCTGGGATGATTCTCATCGAGATCGTTGGAGACAACAGGGCCTCTTCTGGAGGGTAGTTGAGTGCCCCTGACGACGCACTGTAGCAAGGGCCTCGCTTTTGAAACTCCGAGGAAAGCAGGCGTGATGTCTTCCATAGCCTGGTTGACCAGGCTGTCGGCAAAGGCACATTTTTCTTTTCCCCAATGGCGTGACCGCGAATCCGACACATTTGAGTCTGGTGGAGAAGGAAAGCTCGCAGTTGGTTGACTTGGGCGCTGCAAGGCTGATAGATTGCGTGGTCCTTGGAGGGTGGCGATGTGTGCTTCCAAGAAGTCGGCGAGGCTTCTGGGAGCCTCGCGCTGTGTCGCACTGTCAAAGCCTTGACACTGCACGCCTGCATCAACACATCGACTGCAGGCGGGAACTTTGCCGTCACACTAGGATAGTCAGTATCAATACAGCAAGCTAGCGAGGAGCAAAAAGCACCGAGAGTTTGCGCTTCCGGCATCTTGCGCACGCCAGCACTCGCCGCCTGACTTTGCTGCGGGCGGGCTGCATCGCGGGATCCTGACGTCACGTGTGCAGAGAAGAACAGGGCGCTGCTCATGGCTTGGAGAGCGCGGCGGAGGACTCGAGAGGCTCGATATTGCGGATGCAGATGGTGTCACTGAATGTATGTCTCTAACGCGGATGTGCATGTGGATGACAACAGCGAGCCAGCATCGCACGGGATATGCAGGCTGCCGTGGCGCTTGCCTTTGATAAGATCGCCAGCCACTATGCTCTGTTCCATCGAGCCCAACCCTCGCAGCACGTCGCACCCAGGCGCCCCCGTCTTCGTTCCTTTTGCACACGCTCCCTGCGTGCGCGACATGACAGCACGCGTAGAGCGCGTGGTGCTACTCGACTAGACGGCTCTGTGCACGTCGCCGCATCTCGACTGATTGCCCCACAATCGACCTAGCAGCCGCCAGCTATACCAGCCAGTACGCGGGGCTGCGAGTCTCCAGCATCATGGCTTCCGCAAGCGACAGCAAGCCTGCGCCGCTCGACTTGGACGTTCTCATCCAGGTAACCCTGGCCCAGCTGCTCGCCCTCGCACGTCGACACTCGCTGACATCCACCAGAGCTTACCTGCATGCAAACGCTGTAGAGACTGCCGCCGCGGCTGCGATACGCTGCTGCCCAGGTGCCGGTACGCCCCGTCTTTGTTTCCCCTGCCCTGTGCACTGGTGCCCTCTGTAGCCTGACTCGTGCCCACAGCCAGTGCACCAAAGCCGGCGCCGACTGCATTTTCTACGACCACGGACGCAATGAGTTTTTACCTCGCAGGTACCATGCCAATCCCTGTTACACTGCACTATCGCGCCTGACAGGGCCACAGTTACATAGCCGAGCTGGTTGATCACGTGCGCCGTCTCTCACCACATGCAGACTCCTCCCCTGCGGCTTCCTCAGCAACGCCTGCCAATGATACCCCCTCGACCAGCACCATCAAGATCGATCCAGATTCCGGATTTGCCGACTCTCGGCAGTATGAGCATTATTTCGCTTTTGCTGGAGATGACTATCGCTACCTTGGCTCCGAGTCCTGCCTGCTCAGGTCACCCAGGTTGCAGCCAAGAAAAGTTCGTTCTCCACTCGTGCTGGACGACGATGACGAAGACTGGCATCTGACGTGGAAGAAATCCTCTGCAAAAGAATGGGAGCTTCTCGATCTCTATCTCGAAATCATCCAGCCCGTGTACCCCATCCTGGACTTGT
Organism: Phaeosphaeria sp. MPI-PUGE-AT-0046c; assembly: GCA_020747045.1. Taxonomy (NCBI): domain Eukaryota; kingdom Fungi; phylum Ascomycota; class Dothideomycetes; order Pleosporales; family Phaeosphaeriaceae; genus Phaeosphaeria; species Phaeosphaeria sp. MPI-PUGE-AT-0046c. The sequence continues at coordinate 1,382,551 of JAGTJN010000004.1, forward strand.
CACTTCCCGTGGGCCGTTACCCTCGTCAAGGATGTGCCGTCGGACCTGACTGCTACCGAGGATTTTACACTGAACATGATCTACTCGATTTCTTGTTATATCCTCCCAAACACTGGAAAGAAGCGCGATGCTCAGCATATGTGGAACCCCTCTGGACGCCTTTCTTACCATCAGGCCAATTCGCTGAAATACCGCGCACTTGCCACAGAATATTACAACAAGGCCATGGAGAAACTCGAGGCAGCGACAATGGATCCAAACATGGCCACGTTGCGAGCAGTCCTCCTGCTCGCCATCCACAGCTCATTTGACCCCAAGTCAGGTAACGCAGGACAGCAAATCGCACTTGCAGCGCGCCTCGCTTTCGATCTTGAAGCCAAGTCTGAGCTGCAAACAGGCGAGCTGCAGGAGTTACAGCCGACCGAAATCGAGGTACTTCGCAACATGCATATGACCATTTTCAGTCTTGAAAATCAGATTGCCTCCACACTAGATCGACCTGCACTTTTCCCAGAACCGGTATGTACTCATGCATTCCATTATATTTCTTCGCAGGCTCATCAGTCCTAGAAAGAGGAAAAGCTATACTTCCCCTTCGACAAGCCAGCTGAATTTATGTATGATTTGTTCCGACTGCAAAATCGCTTTCGGAAAGGAAGAGGGAATCCAGCTACAGAGCAGGCGTGCAAGGATGCGCTGCCTCCCCTCGATGATCGTGCCAAGCTGCTCCCCATTGTTCGTATCGCATTACATATGACGCATCTTCTACTCAACCCTGTCTGGGGCAGTGCTTGGCATGTTTTGTATGTACCCATCCATCCTTGTCAGACTGTTTCTCTAACATTTGATTCTCAGAGAAGCCGTAGTCAGTCTCGGAGGTATACATGTGTTCGTAACTCCACATTGGGTGTATCGGGCTGGGACAGTTCTGATCCAGAACATACCAAGCATATTCGGCGGCAATCTCATCCAATTGTATTCCAACGCGCTGCTGGTCCTTGAATTATCGTCCTGGAAATGGCCAAGTTCTGCTACCTTATCTGCATCACTTGTCGATTTGATGCAGCAAATGAAGATCAAGTATCGACCGGATTGGTCCGACAAGCTTCAGTCAGGAGACGTAAGGATATGAATTCTCGGTTTTCAGAAAACATAAGACGTTTGACCTCGCAACATGCCTAACGATACCCTTAGTCTCGACACCAACCCTCGAGCTCGTACTACAGATGAACGTGCCGCAACCAGCGGCAACACTCTTACGACCATATAGAAACGTAAGCTGTGCTGAGTTGCAAGGGAGCTGAACTCGGGTCGGGGGCTGATTGTTCGGGTACCATAACCGAGGGTGGAAAGCCGCGGCCAATACAGGTTTACTGAAAGCGTCAACACCACACTCACATATTGCGGGAATCGACACCATACGACTAAAAGTGTGCGGAGATTCTGGCGCTTCAATTCGCAAAAGCCAACCCTGAATAGCGTGTCGCGCGGTGGACAGATAGCTGAACCTCTCACACTCATGGCGAGAGATTTCCCGACAGCGAAGGCAGCTCGACGTAATGAACAATAGTGGATTGAATCAGGGTCTTGCTTTCCAAGCCTGTCTTCCGTACTCTTAATCTGAGATGTGGTACAGGGGGCAGTCCTATTCACAGAGCGGACGAAGACTAGTCGCCGACTAGTCATTGGCATGTAATTGTATGTATGTAGCATATGGTCATCGAATCATTTCGTCATAGCTCTTCAGGCTCGTCTTCGACCTCTCCCGGCATTGCGGGCAACTTCCTCTCGTCCTTCAATGATGAGTATAGAGCCAGCGCAGCCAACGCCTTTGCATCTCTTGCGCCAGCTCTACAGGCCTTGCTCAATGGCACGAGCCTCAACGTGATGTTTTCTCCCTCGTCTCTCAGTCCCGTTGCCTTGCCTTTGAGCCACTCCATGTGCCTCCTTGTAAGTCTCTTCTGACACAAGAAGAGCGGAATGAACTCGTCGCATGCGCCCACACTGGGGTACATTGCCGTCTCGACGCTCCCTTGCGTGCTGCTTGATTCTTGCTGCTCGTCCTCGTCATCTAGTATAAGCTCAGACATGTTGATCAGATCGCTCTCCTTGACTATGAGTTTTGCTTCTTCGGCAATTTCGCTCGCAGCAGACCCTTTGAACGTATCTCCGTCGAGCATGCCAGCTGGTATCTCTGTGAACGCAAGAGACCCGACTGCTATGCGAGGCTGCACAGTGAATATGACATGCTTCTCATCATCGTCCGTCGCTTCTGCCGGTTGCACAATAACCTACAGCTCATCAGCATCCACCTGATCCCATCCACGAAAGATAAGTGCAATGCTCACCAAGATCGCAACACTCCCACCCCTCAGAAACACCGCTCCAGGCAACCAATCCACCCTCTCCTTCTCCTCCCCGTCATGAACATACTTATCTGTCTCAATCTTCGCCTGAATCTTCATGAAGCCCAACTTATCTTCTTTGCCCGGCACATTACGCCAGAACCAGTCTACAGCCTGGACGTCGAGCTCGCGGAGGCGGAATGGATGTTTGTGGTAGGGATGTGATTCATGCTCCTGGAGCTGGAAGTTTTGGAAGAGTCGGGTGAGCCAGTCTTCGAGGGCTGGAAAGGTGAAGGAGGGAGGCGAGGCTGAGGTGGGAAGTAAGGCGTGAAAGTCGAGGGTGCTGAGAGTTGGAGGCAGATAGACAGGAATGGGGTATTTGAGGGGTCCAGATCGGATTTGTAGGAGCTTTAAACTTGGCCTGCGGGGTCTGGACATGGTTTGGTGATGGTTGCCTTGGTGGTGATAGGTGATGCCAGGCTGTGGATGGGGAGGGGCTGACTTTCCAAGATTCGGTGGGCTCTTTTTGTATTGGATGTCCTAGTGTACACTCACGAAACGGACTTTTTATCATATGATGTGACTAGATATTCGATAGTCGTTGGCTTGAGTGAGTGGATATGAAGCTATGGTCGTCGTGCATACATCGCGGCTTCCGTAACGGCTCGCCCCCACCTTCGTGCATATCGCGCCAGCGATCTGCGTTAGTGCCCCAGACGCGATACCGGTAGACCTCCCGCCACCAACGACAACCACTAACAGCAGCTTAACTTCACTCTTCCACTTGTAGGTTTCGTGCCTTCTACTCAACCGGCGACTGCGTCTCTTTATAACTTCTGCACCATCCCGCGCTACGGGCGAAGCAATGGGTACGCTCACAGCGGACTGCCCGCAGCTCGATGCGCATTGTCCCCATAAGCTTGCTACATCATGCCGATTGACCTCCACGCTCAATTGTTGTGCATGTGCAGACGAGAGAGTCCACTCCCGCACTTACCGAGTATACATTGACGGTATCGGTTTTGTGCAGAGGGGCACAAGATGGCAAGGCTATTGCTGGTTCTGCAAGGGTATGTTTGCTTCCCATTGACCCTCCGCAGCTGTGCTCGTGCCAACAATGATGGTAGAGTTCTGGACAAACCGCCTCGCTTCAACGGACCCACCGCTCGAGATATCGCAAACACGTATTCCCGAGATACCGGATCAGACCGAGTTCCTCGACCGGTGGTGCGAGTTCCACCAGGGCTATCGAGTGGCAAAGCTTCCGGACGGCACCGAGCAACGGATGCCAGTGATCGGCGAGCCCTTTAAGGAGGTCAGCCCCGGCTTCCTGCCGCGAACGTTGGATCAGCTCAGAGCTGGCGTGGAGAATGATGCTAGACGTCCTGAGAATAGGCTGAGGAGGAGACGATTGACCTCTGAGGAAGAGCGGCCAGCAGTGCCACAGCAGAGTCTGGACTCGGCCTTGGATAGCCTGCTTGCCGAAGCAGAAGATGAAGATACACCACAAGCGTTACAGGAACCTGCGCCGGTAACTGTTCAAGCACCACAAGAAGCGAGGGAATCAGCAGTTATTTCAGACATCGTGGGACCTTCACAGTCGCCAAACCCGCCTCAGCTTCCTAGTAGAATTGGTCCGCGGCTGGAAAGACGTGCGCGGGAACGTTTACGTTTCCAGCGCCTCTTTGGAACAGCGGAAGACGTACAGCAAGACGACTATCAGTCTCCACTATCAACCATGTACGACCGCGCTTATGACCGGTACAACCAAGCCGAAGAGCGGCGGGCGACGGATACTACAGCACCACCGCCGCTCGATGGCCTCTCAGAACGAGAGCGAAGAGACATAGAAGAACAATTACTGTGGGGCGTCATGCGCGAGTCGGCGAACGAAGAGGGCAATGTTTGGAGTTATACGCCACGCAGACTACAGACTGGCGCACCGCCACGCCTCCCGCTGTCAGCAGTACCAACAAGCCATGGCTTCGACACGGCAAGAGCCACAGCTAGGGCAGGGAACCAACGCTCCCAGCGTTTGGTCATGAGACGCTGGCCGGAGTCGCCTTTGACTGCCGCGACTCAGACTCCGTATCCTGGCGCATCGGCGTCTTCGTCTAATGCTGCGCAATCTGAAGCATATGTTCCTTCACCTTCTGGCTCTCCCGCAGACGCAGTGCCTAACCTAGCTAGTGTTGCGATGCTACTTCGACATCAAGCGAGATGTGAAGCGATGCTCGCAGAGAGAAGGGCAGAGTTCGACCGCCTACGTCCAGATGCACAGCCGCCTAATGCCTCCTCGTTGCAGGATAACAATCAGCACGGAGCTATCGCAGGACCTAGTCAACAGCCTGCATCATCGCCGCTACGTCGCGATGAAGGGGCCAATGGCATGACGCAGATACAGAGCTCAATTCAACAAATTACTTCTGAGCTGCAGCGTTTGCGCTTAGCTTCTGAAGCTATCACGACTGCACGTCAGTCGATGCATCCCCACTTCCAGCATTCACCCGAACCACCTCCTCAAACTCTCGATAACCAACCAGGCCGACCATCCGCCATGAGTGACGAGGAGATGACGAAGAAACTGGAGTGCCAGGTATGCTACCAGCAACTTGCTGATATTGCGGTCTTACCATGCGGCCACATGGTCATGTGTCAATGGTGTGCCGATGTAGTGATTCCTGTCAAGCACACGCATCTTCCCATCCGGCCGAGCAAGTGTCCAATGTGTAGGAAGACGGTGAAGCAGAGGTTCAAGATTCACATGGGCTAGGGAAGCGTATGTATCTATCACGACATTATGGAGAATGAAATTAATGCATGTACGCAATGAGTCAGATGTATCTTGGTGCCACCATAGCTACTGTTTTGACAAAAATTGGGCAATCAAGGGTACTCTTTTCGTAGGTCTCGGCTGACAAACTGCGCAGCACGCAGCACGGATAGCGGGACCCTGCACATCCGGCTATGAATTGTTAAGCGCCCAGATTACCAACACCATTTTCAAAGTAACAATGCGCCCGTGCAGCATTATCTTTGCAATACACCTTTATTCTGGACACCGGGTTTCGGCCGGTTCAGCTAAACTTGTGATGAGTGAACGGCGTGTGCCGATGCGGCATGCTACAAGATTTCGTCCGCCACAAAACGGCTCGACAACAATTCCTGGACTTGAAAGTGTATATGAACTAGCTGTGATCTCCGGTATACAGCACATAACAAACACACATTAACAACAGCCTCACTCTATCAACTTCACGTCCTCGTCTTCACTCAACACAATTTCCCATCAATCTCGCATTTTTCTCACCATAAAGTTGAATCATCCTAACCTACTACAATGGTGGACCAACGCAACATAGTCATCGTTGGGGCGAGTGCGGCTGGCCTCATGGCTGCGCACGATGTTATGAAGAATCTTTTACCATCCCTCAAGGCGAAAGCAGACGGCAGATATCACCTCTATCTTATCAACCCTTCTTCGAGTTGGTACTTCAGAGTAGCGTCTCCGCGCGCCGCGACGTCATCCAAGAGGCTTGCGACCGAGAAGATTCTATTCGACATTGAGAGTGGCTTCAAACAGTATTCGTCGGATGACTTTAGCTTCCTCGAAGCATCGGCTACCTCGTTGGATACGTCTGCGCGCACTATATCTTACAAGAGCAAGAGATCAGTGAATGATGAAATTCTACCCTACCACGCCCTCGTCATTGCTACAGGTAGTCGAACATTCTACCAGGCATTCTCTCAAAGCGCGGCCACCCAGGAAACAGTTGATGCCATCCAGAAGACAAACCAGAAGGTTGAAGCAGCAAAGGACGTCATTATAGTGGGTGGAGGTCCGACGGCGGTCGAGTTCGCTGCAGAATTGGCAGAACACCGCAATGGCAAACCTGGCTGGTTCAGTAATTCTGATCGCAAGCTAAACATCACACTCCTCACAGCCAGTGACCAACTCCTGCCACCCCTGCGTCCAGCGAGTGGTAAAGCCGCTGAGCACAAGCTCCAAGCTCTTGGTGTTGACGTCGTCTACAACGCACGCGTCGTCGATGCAACAGAAGACGAGAAGACGGGTCGCACAACCGTCACCCTCGCCAAAGGCGACACCCTCGAAGCAGACCTCTACGTTCCCGCGTACGGCGTCGAGCCCAACTCTTCCTGGCTTCCGACAAACCTTGTAGACGAGAAGAAGTACCTCATAACAAGCGACACGCTTCGCGTCGATGCAGCAGGACCCCGCGTCTACTCCATAGGCGACGTAAGCAATACTACGCGCAACAACGTCGTCGATATCCTCGGCAGTGTTCCCGTGCTCGCCGTCAACATGAAGCGCGACTTGCTGTCCTACAGCCCCAGCCAACCTGACGCGAAGCCCAAGGGCAAAGATCGTGTATTCAAGCAGGATCCTAGGACGATGTTGCTAGTGCCGATGGGAAGCGGGGGTGGTGTGGGTGAGATTATGGGGTGGAGGGTATTTGGGTTCTTGGTGTGGTTGATCAAGGGGAGGGATTATCTGGTGGGGATGAGTGGGTTGCCGACGGTGAATGGTGCGAACATTAAGGCAACGGTCTGGACGAAGGAGGAGGCTGCTATTGTATGAGTTTGTTGAAGGTCAGGGGTTGTTTGTTTATGTGTCTCTGACTAATTTTGAGCGTTCCTTTACTTTGTTGAAGCATGTTACCCTAATATCATCGTTGTTCAAATTTTACCAACCACTTCACCTGCAAGTACGCAAAGCTATCGGAGCCTTCTGCCGGTCTGCTCCGACATATCTTGAGACGTTAAGCACAGGGGAAGTAATGGACTACTTTTGAGGATGACAGCTTCGCTATGGGTGTGGTACCTCGGGACCACATCACGTCCATCACCTTCCTGTCTACGTGTATGGGGCGGTCGGAACTGCTCACAGTCCTCCGTAAATGGCGAAGGATGACAAGATGAGCACGAGAGTGTTGATGACAGCCCACACGAATGGTATCCAGGTTGACATCTCGAAGTAACCTGACTGGTAAAAGCCTCCTAGTCTGCATGCTGTCAGCCCATCTTCCGCAAGTTGCAGGCAGCTAGCACTGACAGGCCGCCAACAATTGCACCGCTGATTAGAGCCTCAATGCCGCCAATGACTACGAAGATCAGGGGAGCGATCCATATGAGCTTCCAGTTGCGCCATTGTATGATGCATGCCCACAGTCCAACAATAAAGTGGATGCCGCCGACTAGGAGCAGCGTCCAATATATTGTGAAGCGCACAATGTCGCTTGGATCGTAGAGATAGTATGACTTTGACTTGCCGACAGGGAGCGGCCAGTATAAGGATGGGAAGCCGGGAGTGGTGTAGCCCGGGGGTGCGGCGCTGTTCACGCGCTGGATGAAGCTGTGCCGGCATGTGAGTATGGATCTTTGCGTGATGCCGGGCAATAGCGGGCGCTGTTCACCTCATGGCAGCATCGTTGGAACGTCGCTTCACTGCTGGGCGGGGATGATGTCCACGCGTTCCTGCGCGTTCCTTCGCCGGCGCTCTAGAGTGCAGAATGTCGATGCTTGTGACGTCGACCGATGGCCGAGTGAATGACAGCGTCCGCAACGGGACGGGGCCCAAGCGTGGACCTCGGCTTGCGGCGCGATGCTGTCAACACCAGCCCAGCCATCCGCCGTCGCGCGCCCACACTGTTCATGAGCATTCTGTGGTGGATTTGGTGAGGCTGCTCGACGTCACCATGCCGGTTGATCGCCTTCTCTCGACGCTTCTGCGCTCCTTGCAGACATACACTGATCAGCAAGATACTCCTCGGTACGTATGGCGAGCGTCGCCTCGCATCGCATGCCTCGCGCATACTAACAGCTCCACAGGATACTCGGGACAGCGTCTTCACTGCTCACTTCCCTCGGAAATCCCCACAACCTCAGCCTTCTCACGTCGCACCTTCTGACCGCGCCTGCTCTCTGGGACCGTCCCGATGGCGTCCGAACCCCCCTTCGACTCCTCTCCGTCTTCCACGCTGCTGTCACCACCGTCGTGAACCACCACAATGACGTCCGTTGGAATAAGGCGGCCAAGCTAGAGCCCGGCCAGCTGCCCGTCGGCGGTGGACTGTCACTGGACGACTGGATTCGCGCAATCGTCGCGGGAGCAGATGAGCGGAGTCAGAGATGGAAGCACCTCGTCCTCCTGGGCGGACTGCTTATTGGCATTGGCAGCCTGGAAGAGCAGGGGATGGAGCTTTACTGGGCATCATCTATGCGCAAACTTGTCGAAGGTGCACTAGTAAGAGCCACCAACCTCGCACTCGTCGAGGTGAGGGAACGCAACGAAGTGGACGGCTTAGGGGGTCAGACCATCACACTGGTTCTGAACCACACATTTGGCTGTCTTGCAGATATGGAAAGAGCTCAGATCAACTACGACCTACTGCTGCCCGTCCTGATAGGCACTGCTTATTATTCAAGCGAGGGCTTCCAATCGGCTTACTTTCTTGGAGGCTTGGATTTGGATGTACAAGTCACACAGTCTGGCAAACTGGAATGGAGTGTAAGTTCTACAGTATAAAACCACCAAAGGCGATATGGGCTGACCGAATCAGACGCGCTCAAGCTCTTTCAGGCAAGTTGAAGGCATCATGAATCGACCACTAGTCGCCTCAATGGGTCCGCTGTCAAGGCTCATTGCCCACTCGGTCGAGAACGTCAAGAACCCTTGGATCATTCAGACTATGATGGACGACCTGGCAAGCTTTTCCCGAGCACTCACCACTCAATGGCGCCAAATCAAGTTTTCCGACATTGAACCTGCAGAAGAAGCGGCACAATTGGAAGAGGAAGCCCTGCATCGAAGCACCCCACAGCTTTGGAATCTACTGAAGGCCGCACTCTTTGCCACCACCGTCATACTCAGAGGCGTTTTCACACGAACATTAGGCGACAAAGCACTTGCAGGTGATGCAATTGCGCCTATGTTGGCCTCGCAAGCTTTGCACACCCTTCGTCATCTTTACTTCATCACCTCACGACTCGGTCCAGCGTCTTTCTCACAGCACACTTTTGTCTACTTGACGGCGATCGATATCCTTGCCGCATATCCCAACCATACAGACAAATTTCTCAAGTCTATCGCACCACAACAGCTTGGCCACATTCCACGACACCCCCTCGATCGGATTTTGGATCTTTACTTCCTAAATACCGCAGAACATTTCACACTGATACTGTCGACAGCGACAAATGAGGATTTGCTTGTAGCATCGGCGGTGCCATATCTCGCGGCAGGAGAGAACCGACACATGCTCCCCGTCTTCGAAGCCGCACACAGCGTCATGCTAGCGGTCCTTACTGCACCACAATCTGCGAAGATTACAGCAAAACATCTCCCATTTTACATCGACGCTCTTTTCAGTGTATTCCCGCACAATCTGTCGCCTCGACAGTTCAGGCTCGCCTTTAAGACTTTGATGCGCGTCACAGCACCGCCATCTATACTATCCGCAACACATCCAGATCTGCCTGCAACACTACTAGAACTCGTCTTCTACCGCGCGCAAACTGCACCTAGTGAACCGCTACCACCTGATGCGACTGCCCTGGCCCTGCAAGGCTCCGATGCGCCTCCGCCACCACTCTCAGAGCAAGCTGTTCTTGCTCTAACCTTAATCGACGCCTTACCCATGCTTCCAGTACCGCTTTTGGAAGAATGGCTTCCACTTTGCGCAGATTTACTGAACCAGATTCATGACGACGAGATGAGAGAAGTAGTAAAAGCAAGATATTGGGAAGTACTGGTCAGTGGTGAAATGGATGCGGAACGCAGCGGCGCAGCGGTCACTTGGTGGACAACAAGAGGGGGACGCGATCGAGTACTGTTCGGGAGAGAAAGTTTGCAGCATGGGATGATGAGCGGAGCTTTACCGGTCGAGGAACGGAATGTAAGAGAAAGCAAGTTGTAAGATGGCGCAATGATACCCGTCGATAGAAATCGACAAGATGACACAAATTCCCCTAGGTTACATCAAGGTGTTAACGACTCAGGACCATGAGTGGTTTCTTTCTGTCGCACCGAGTGCTCTGAAGAGGGCAATTGTCCGAATCGAAGTGAGAAGCGATCCTGTCAAATTGAAGAAAGCGAATGCGAGGCCTACTGAGACTGTGAAGGTGTGTTTCGTGAAAGATGCGCGCGTAGCAAGGTTGAGAAGCGGACAAAGCAGGATCGCAGAATATGGCCTCCCGCTGAACCCTGGAGGCGCATTCGGCAGTATCAATAATCCACTGTTCCATCACCATCGAACAGTCCGCCATCCACGCAGCTCGTATCGACCCCAAGTTCGAGGCTGTCAGATCTCTTCCCACCAACTGGTATTACGCAGTTGCCAAGCCTAGGACTTTGCCATGTCACCTGTATCGGAGCTTACGTAGATCAGCTACCCCAAAAGCCTGATGACCCGAAGATAAAGAAACTCACGCTACCCTAGTATATATAGACTGAAACAGGGACACATATCAATCGAGTCCACCAAGCACGACACCTTTACAGTGTTAGCTCAGTCGTACGATCCGCGCCCCACTCTCCTGTCGTTTTCACGAGGACCACTTGTATGTCTCACCTATCAACCACTTACAATCATAGCCAAGCGTTGCACAGAAAGCCTCGCGAAAGCCGTCTAGCTGCTCCCCAAAGAGCACAACCTGGAAGCAGGAGACAAAAGTGCTCAACAGAGACATTTCCACGAGCGGCCAAGACATGGATGCGCCTTCCATCTACCGGCATAGATCTGAGTCAAAATGATGCTGGACGCCTCAGAAAGGGAGAGATATAAAGACGTCACCGCTGCTGATAACGAGCTATATTTCTGCAGTGCAAGCAACCCAAGCTGATTGTAATCAATCCTTCTTTGGAAAAAAATCCCTCGAAGCGTACACTGTACGAGAACAATTGAAATATGTCCATGCTAGGTAAAGTCCGCATTGGAAATAAAGCTCCAGACTTCCACTGCGAAGCCGTCGTCAATGGCGTCATCGAAGGTTCGTTTCTCCAACTCTTTCCCTACAACTCCATCCCGGCTTACACCCTCCTATAGAAGTTACTCTGAGCACCTACATCTCCCCCTCGATCAAACCTAGCACCCCCGACCCCTCTAGACCCTGGCTCATTATCCTCTTCATTCCCGCAGCCTTCAGCTTCGTGTGCCCGACTGAAGTCCTTGCGTTTCAAAACTGCCTCGATGAATTCAAAGACCGCGGCTGCAGCGTGGTCTTCATGTCGGTCGATACGAAGCATTCGCTGTGGCATTGGCAGAACGTGCCGCGGAAGTTTGGAGGCTTGGGGATGATTGATGTTCCGCTGCTGAGTGACGCGACACATCGGATTAGTAGGGACTATGGCGTGCTGATTGAGGAGCAAGGGGTCAGTTTGAGGGGAATGTTCATGATTGACGGGGAGGGAATCGTGCAGCAGGTAAGTAGTTGCATGTCGAGGGCGACGTGGTGTTTATTTGCTTTGGATACAGACTGATAATCTGCAGATCACGCTGAACAATCTCACTGTTGGCCGCAGTGTGCTCGAAGCTTTACGACTGCTCGAAGCGTTCCAAGCTGTTGCCAAACATGGAGTACTGTGCCCGGTCGACTGGAAGCCAAGTGACAATGCTCAGGATACGCTGAACACAATTGCCAACACATTGACAGAGTCGTACGATGAGAGATTGGCTAATTTGCAGAACGACTTTGATGGTATCATAGTCACAGACCTTGATGCAAAGCACAAACGAGGGGAGGGGAGCAAGGAAGCCCATGGCGATGCTCGTCCTCAAAAGAGCACCGAGGACGGCAATAAAGGTACCACCAGACCCGCTGTTGGGCGGAAGCGCGCGTCTTCCCTACCTTCATCACCTTTCCCCATCCAAGAGGTAGTTTGCCAGCGCCCCAGGCAACTCAGTTCAACGCATAGCAACCACAGGGACTCCCTGTCACACCCGTCTCCTCCCCCGCCGCCGCCGCCGCCGCCGCCACCACCAGCGCATTCTGAGTCCACCAGCTCCACGCTTTCCACCAACTCCACGCTCTCCATCTCAACCCCTCAAACCGCAACCAACACGCCAATGCCGACACCCCGTCCATCAAAGACAATCGACCGCCAAGTCACAGCACGTCACGCTCGAGGTAGGGTATCCTCTCATATCGCCGCTCTCTTCTCACATTCCGCACCATCCATCTTCCACCCTCTACACGGCCGCAGCTCTCATTCCCAATCCTCCAGCTCGGATTCAGACACTGACTGACAAAATTTTCGCGCGTCAGGTCACCACTCCACAGCCCGTCCATCTGCGCCCCCGAACCTCACGCGCGCACACACCTCTGGCGCCGCGCCCCGCCTCGCCTTGCAAAACACATACGAGTCTAGCAGTGGAAGCAAAGTGGTGTTGGACTTTGCGGACCCAACAATCAGTCCGCAGAAGACTCCGCTGGGCATGCCTGCGCTGCGCCACCATAGCGCTGGACCCCCACCGACGCTGGCGCGTGGGAACGGCTGGACGAGTGCGTCAACGCCGAATGTGTGGCTGACTCCGGAGCCGGCAGCGGCTACGCCATCTGGGCTGGCACCGACGAGGTTGCAGATGACGTTTGAGGCGCTCAAGAGGATGGGGGCGGGCATGGCGAGTCCACGAGCGGACCTTAATCCGAGGAAGAGCGGGAGTACGAGCGGGAGTACGAGCGGGAGTATGAATGGGGAAGGGGAGGGGAGGGCGCCGGGGTATTTTGATGTTGTGTCCGAGACGAATGAGTAGTGGAAAGTTGGCTTCGAGGCCAGGGTTGTCGGAGATTTCTGGGTAAGTGTGCATTGTTGCAATGTGTTGGTTCAGTTTCCTTTTGGGCGAGATAGACCAGTACGATTAGAACTGTATTGCTAACGACGATGTTTTTCTTCAAGTTTAGATCTGCCATGCATCAGCTTTGGCTGGTGCGAATAGTTCTCCATGTCCGATTCCTGTATGAGACACGGCACCTGATGGCATGATGTGCGTGGAGACTTCGCAGAGACCCCGGAACATTCGTAACGACCACAGTTCCTCGAAACACTCTCCATAACCTGCGATACCTGCGATCTATCATCTTATGCCTGCGAGTCGTTGGCGTCCCAATTGTGCAAGTTGAGGCCATTCTTCAACTTGAGCAGCTTGACTCGGTGGCGCAGCCAATTTTCGCAAATATTCTTTCTCTACTTCCATGTCCCCAATCGACTTGTAATGGTCTGCGAGCTTCAGGATCGAGGGCTTGTGGCCCATGTTTGCGGCAGCTTGTAGCCACTCCGCTGCGAGCCTCACTGTACTGTTGCCCTTCCATCCCAGCAGCCAACCAAGTGCCTTACGCGTCGCACTATCTGCAAGCACAGGAGAATCCGGTGCGCTTGCTAGACTGTAGAATTCGGCGAGATCGACCATGGCGTCTCGATGACCAGAGGCTGCGACTTTGCTCGTGTATTTCAGCCAATCTAGACTTCCCCGCTTCTCGAAAGCTGCGAGTTCAAGGCAGGAAAGTGGATCGTCTCCTTCGCTGGCCCCCCTTTTGAAGTAGCCTTTCGCCTGTTCCCGTCTACTTGGGTCCTGGCTTGTCTTTAGGAGCTGTCCAAGCGCGTTCCAGGGAGTGATGAGGGGAATTTGCATTGGGTGTCTCGACCTTGGGTTGAACTTGAATTGACATCGCTGCACAGCCTCTGTATATGCTTTTTCTGCCTGTTCTGTCTTTCCATCTCTCTCGAAGAACAACCCCTGCAATGTCAATACGTCTGGTCCAAGCTCGATTTTGGCAGCTTTGGCCCCAAGTCTTGTCAAAGCATCCTGGCACTTTGCGACCACGGCTTGGGGAAAGTGAGAAGCGAGCTCCCGGGTTCCGGCTTCATTGCTCGTTCCAGCAATATATACAGCCGTCAGAATCTGAGTGACGGCAAGCGGGTCTTCCAATTGAGCACAACCTTGAAGCATTGCGATCGCTAAAGGTTTGTGACGGCTTGGAGGGAGAGCCGCTTTCTTGTCTGGGTTACTCAGATCAGGTATCTTGTAAGTGATGAGAGCAAGGGAAGCCAGGTCTTCGACGCTGACATTGTATCCTACGTTGATAAGTTTGGCTTGCCCAACCTATATAAGTAATGAAACGCACTGGTGGTCAAATTCTGGACGTTTTTGCCGGGATCCATGGTCTTTTGGTTGACAAGGAATTCTTTGGCGATGCTGTTGGCCGTGACTCGATCTATAAGCAAGACTTTTTGCTTTTGGTTCAAGGCGTAGAAGCCGAGACGAGCACGTTCGTCAACATCGACTCGTAGTCTTTGTGTATCTAGTCTGGGTTTGGCCGAAGTTGCATAGGCTTGGTGAAGGCCATGAACATGTGACTTTGTTTCCCGGCTAGACCGTTTCGAGGGGTTGTTCAGAGCGTTGCCATGCATATATGATGTAATTAGACGGGCCTGACAAAAGGCACAGGAACTCGCAATTGGTAACGACCTAGCATGCCGTACCAAAACTCGAGAAGAAGACATTGCTGTGCGGATCCCACGAGTTATGGGATGGGATGGTGGAGGTGAAGTTGATTGGAGCTCGATCTCGGAGGTCCGCAATCGAGCTACTTAGCCATGCATGAAATCTTGGCGCGCCAAAAATTCGAGATTCTCCAGTCTTCTCCACCACCATGTTCAATCAACTCTACAATACAGCAAAGCGCATCCTGAGTCGCTCTCCCTCATATCAGGATCGCTCGAGCGAGCTATTAGATACTCCACCGACCTCACATCACCTCGAAGTCAGCATGGTTACCACGCGACGAGGAACCGAGACACCTGGCCAGGACTCGTCGGCGACGCCACAAAGCACCGGAAAGAGGAAGGTTCTAAAGCGCGAAATAGAAGCGCTGGAAACGCCGACTTCAGCCAAGCGACAGAAGCGGACTACACCTAAGAAGAAGGTCGTGGAAGAAATTCAGTCTGCCCAGGACGAAGAAAATGCGCCAGAAACTTCAGAAGACACGACGGACACAATCGCTGTAATTGCAGGTTCTCGCACCGAGGACATCACACAAGAGGGAAACCTGCCCATCCGCCGCCGCTCGAGTCCCCAAGTAGTCGTTGACAAGCTCTCGCCGCCATCAGCAGGAATTGAAGACACAGAGGAGGCGATCGCAGAAGACGCGGCTACACCCACGCAACCAGCCAAAGATAAGGACACAGAACAGAAGACTGCTTCTGTTATTACAACTCCGACTACCAAGAGCAAGACACGAGATTCTCCGACGCCGAGGGCTAAGAGGGCCAGTGGGCGCAAGAAGCAGTCGCACAGCGAGGTGAAGGAGGCGGCAGCAGAGATACCGTCTTCCAGCTACGAGAGCGAGCAAGTTGTTCCAGAAGAGGATGTATCAGCGCAACCGAAGAAGGCACACGTCCGTTTCGGCAGCGAAGAGCCAGAAGAGACCTTGGAGAACACCAATTCAACCCTCCAGGACCACAAGACCTACGGCGCGCACACCATCTCCCAGACCACACAGCCTGAAATAGCAGATTCCGACGACGATGCAAGCGACTCGGACGAAGCCCCCGAAGTCGTTACCACCAGCGCCGCCGCTTCCAAAGCCGCCGCCACCCAAAAAGACGCCGCGCGCGCCCAACTTGCGCAGCAAGAAAAAGAGCGCCAAAAGCGCGAAGCGCGCGAGCAGCGCATCGCCACCGAACAAGCCGAGAAGCGCAAGCGCGAGGAGAAAAAGGCCAAGAAGCTCGCAAAGCAACTCGCCAAACAACACGAAGCCGACGACGACGATGACGGTGCCGTAGAACCCAGTATCGAACCCGCAACCTCGCTCTCCAAATCCATTTCCCTCTCCGGCCTCCTCCCCACCTCGCTCCTCTCCGCCATCCCAGACCAACGCGCGCCTACGCCTCCCCAAGCGCGCCTAGGCAAGTCGGACGAAGAGCTGCGGCGCGAGAAGCTAAATCGGCACATCAAGTTCCTTGAGCGCTCAGAGAAGGGGGTCAAGGATTTGAAGAAGGGAAAGGTGAGTGTGGCTGTGTTGGGGAAGCAGAATAAGGTGTTGCCGCCAAAGGCGAATCGTACTACGAGGGATGTGCGGGAGACGTGGTTGAAGGGAAGGCAAGGGGATAAAAGGAAGGGGAAGAACGGGATTGGGGGAAAGATGGAGCGGAGGGGGTTTGGGCAGAGGGGTTTTCTGAGGGGTGATGATTAGAGGTAGATGCCATGAGAGTTGTAGAGGACGTCAATATGATTTGATTGACGTGACATGACCTCGCAAGTGGCCTCTTTCTAGCTTCCACGTACTCCATGCCAGGCTGTGCGAATAGTCCTCTCTCTACTTCCGTCCTGGCCTTTTCGGCTTCGCGAATCCCTTCTTCTCCTCCTTTGCTTCTTGCTTGAATTCCTCTAATATCACTGCCTCAGTTACTTCGTCTGGGTTCGTCGCCTCCAACTTCTTCGCAACCTTCAACCCTCCCTCATTCTGCGCAAGCCCAACCACATTCCCCCGACTCGCCGCATACAGCATGCGCTCCCTAATCTTCGCCGCACTCGGACACGTCGAGATGAAGACAATCGACCCCGCCGCATCATCATGTCTGTAAAACGCATACCTCGGCTCCTTGGTATCAAGCTGGCTTGCAATCGTCGCCGGCGTCGCAGACGAGCTAGAAACAAGCTCGAGTGTCTCATTCGTGGGGTTCATCCGTAGTTGAACAAGATTGTCGCCACCTGCTTGCCCCAGGCTTTGTAGCGCCTCCCCAATGCCCCCCTCGGCCCTAATCGCAATCCTTCCCCCCTGCGCCAGCCCTTGGCCCCTCGTTCCCCTACTCTCCAACGCCTCCGCGTCCTTGATGTCCTGCAAACTCTGCTCCTCGGCCGTCAACGGGTTCTCCTTCTTCTCGTGCGCAATATGCTTTTCCCAGCCCTCAGCCGTCAACTCTGCTGGCTCGGTCGTGAAGATGGATTCTGGGAAATGCTCGCCGCCCAGTTCACGCACGAGGGTGAGCCGCGTGCTGGCGAAGAGCATCTTTTGCCGCACAGGAGCGGCGTTGGGCACGTAGGTTATGGCGACGAGGGATTTGTCCGGTGAGGAGAGGGAGTCGGCGCGTCGGAGGAGGATGTACAGAGCTGCATTTGGGGTGATGTGCGAGGAAAGGGCGGAGAGATCGGAAAGGAAGGAGCTGGATGTCGAGGTGATGGTGGCGCCAGGGACTATGGTTTCATTCTGGATGGTGGCGACCAGGCCGCGCTCCGAGGTCGAGGTGATGAGGCTTCCGAGAGCAGTTTTGAGCTCCTGCGAAGCTGGAGACGAATTAGCTGTCTGTGGTGGACGTAGGAGGTGGAGGGTGGCGTGTACCTGCAATTCCGGATTGCATGGTGATCGTGGAACCTTGTCAGGTTTTGCCGGTAGTGGGAGGTCTGGTGTAAGGTTTTGGCCAAGGTAGATGTAGAATGCTGTCCCGTCGAGCTTGAAGCTTGACCGATGTTTACGCTGACGACGAGGGGTGCCGATTTAGTGGGGCAGGTACGTAGAGCTACTTGGCGACCTTCCGCCTGCCGTCTACTCTCCACCATTCGCTTTTGACACACTCTTACAACTTGAATTATATTTTGATGGTATATACAGCGCTACACTGCCATACTAACGTAATGCATAATGCACAATAGACATCAACACTCCCCAAAGCCTGCAGCTTCTGATCATCCTACTCTTCATACTGTCCACCAGGCAGCATATCCCTGCCCTTCTCCAATATACCTTTGAGGTATTCATATACTGTGAACGTAACGGCCTGACCAGGTGCAACACGCATCACGCGAGGTGTGATTCCCTTGTAGAAACTGCGAATACCCTCTTGTCTCCACATTTCACTGTTCAAGTCAGCACATGCTGGCGTACAGCGAATACTTCGGCCCCTTACTTTGCAATGTTGGATATGCGCTTCATGGCGCTCACTCCAGGCTCGGCTGGCGTCTTCTGTAGTCTTGTCTTGATGGTATCGATCGGCGCATTAGTGAAGGGTCCCACAGCACCCGAAAGCAGCCCAATCAGGGATGTCTCGTAGCTAGGAAGATCGTTTGTGCCGTGATATTTCTGGAGAAACGCCCTCAATTCCGAGTATGTAGTGAAATTGGCTGCTTGGTTGGTTCCTTGTCTCAGCGCAGTCAGCGACACACCGCGCCAAAGAGTCCCCGCGCCCTCTTCCTTGACCACAGTATAGAATGCGTGCGCAGCGTTTCGGTACTTCGGTACGTCCAAGGGGTCGGCCATTGAGTGATGTTGCGCTTGTAATCGGATCTTGATAACCTCCATGGGTGTGACGACGACAACGGCCTCAGTGACACCGGCAGATAGACCAGCTACAGAGGATATTAGTAAGTGTACTGCACAACATGAAACAGGTTCAATTTTGACATACCCAAGAATGTAGATTTTGAAGTGACTGTTCCGTTGCTGTCCGCCAGCATCTGCTTATACCATTCGTAACTTGTGAATCGAGTCGCCATCTTCGGAACAATGCCAGTGAGCACCGCGCCCAAGCCCTTGTAGAGTCCTAAAGCAGTTTCCCGCTTCACGATTTCTTTGCCCGTTGTCAGGAAGCCGCGTTTTGGTGCCTGTTTTCCAGCGTGTCAGTCTCGTCTGATCTTCTGTGCGGTATCGGATTGGAAGATGGTGATCTGGAACGGAAGTAGACGTACTCCTGGTGCGCGTGCTCGTCTTGACAATTGCATTCGGACTTTAATGGTGTCTTATTCCGACATTAGTGAATGTGCCCAAATCACTGTTAGAAGTGTAGCTTACCTAGAGGGTGGCACACGAGTGCCTCCATCATACCTGCACCTCCACCAGCTGTCCAGCAAGTCAGCACTTTCTCAACACCCCCAGAATTTACAGTGGCGCGTCTGAAAGCGTACCGATCAAGTTCGTAGCTGCCGAAGCAGGCTTCCTGCCGCCAGGGCCAGCTGTTGACTTCGCCGACATGGTGTGTGTAGTGATTCAAACGCAAAATCACACTGCAACGCGACGCAGCAATTGAAATGCTCAAGTCTGAGTGTTCACTCGGTCGCAAGGATGCAACAATGACGGGACCCAAGCAGTGACGATCAATCCTGTTGCAACGAGCTCCTGACCCCAGTTTTTCCCCAGCTCTTCCAAGACCCTCGGCTTTTGAATTTAGTGACGAGAGACGAGACAGAGAACTAAGCAAGTCAAGAAAGGGACTGACGAGATACGAGCGCAGAGTCCAATGCAGCAGAACCAAGTTCAGAGAGCAGAAGAAAAGAAAAAGATCAGAGACCAGTCACACCCACAAAACCTTTTCCCTTCAAACATAGCTACCCGCGGTTGTGTTAGGCTCGACCCATGGCTGCGAAAGCCTCGGCCCTTTGAGCACCACATTCGCGGAAGTCAGCCGGACACTTATTCCTAGTCCCTGGTTCATCTCCACAAAGAAAAATCATAGCGGGTGCTGGCTTGTCAGGTGCGCGCAGTTACCCCAGAACCACTTCCCCCGTGGACGAGCGGAGCTGGGTCGTCGAACCTCTCGGCCGGCCATCGGCTGTTGGAATTACGTTGCCGAGATGCCCAGGAATCAGTGTGTATGGTTGTGTTGCCGCTTGGCTCTTGGTGATATGCGTAGCTGGCTCAAACGTTCTAAAATCGTTCGTTGCGCGCATGATCTTCAGCATTTGCGCCTTTCACGAGCGAGAGGGTGCTGCGGCGCAATTGGGGGTTGCATGTGGGGTACAAGGCATGTGAAAGATGACGTTGAGCGAAAGGACCCCGGAAAACGCTTCCTTCAACGTTCCGATTATGGCCGATGGAGCACGTGCGCCTAATCTGCGAGTTGAAATCGGGGACTTCAGCTATTTCAGCACACGGTGCTCATTCCGTGCCTAGGCTTGTGATCGCAATATGCTCACAATGTTCTGGAACTCCGAGGTTGTGAATCTGATCTCTAAATGGAATTCTTCAAGAGCATTCATATGAAAGTAGCTGGGTATATTCTCTACGATTCATTCATGCCATACGACACTCTCTTCTGCCAAAACGGCTTAAGCAAATCTCACTTCGTTAAACAAGCTAGCCCTGATTTGTACCAGAGCAACAAGTTCTAACACGAACTCCTGCAGTATAACTACGTTCGTGATGATGTGTAGTAGACTGGCTTCGCGAACGTCATTTTCCTCCCCGTCCTGCTCGGTATCAGGGGAAGGTTCCTCAATGTCATCCTTGGGTGGGGGCTGATATTTCGATAGCAAGACTTCTATTACCTGCGAGCCAGGAGGTCTCCGAAAGCGTATCCGTCTTTTCAAGAAGTCCGAGTGTTTCAATCCCGCAAAGTTTGCGTCAATATCTGAAAAGAGAGTAGTTTGTCGCTTTGCTGCTTGGGGAGCAGGAAGCGGCGACAAGCCTCTCGACGGGGATCCTACGAGTGTTTGTCCACCAAGCTTTGATGGCGCTGGAGACGAAGTAGGTGTGTTGCGTTGCTCTGCCAGAGCCTCTTTCCTCCCACGTGGTGATTGCGTTCTTGATGGCGTTGTTGGATTATCCAAAACGTGCTTGGGAATCTGTGGGGTCCAGGTACCTGCAGGTGTTTCTGTGGGCGGTCGTACAGGCTTCTGCTGTGGTGTAGACATCTTCATTGCATCGTGCATTTCTTCGTGAAAGTGGAAGGCACTCTTACGATTGGCTACATGTTCGTCCCAGTCCTGTATGTCATTTCGCAGCGCTTCCACTTGTGCCTGTAGTTGTTGCAAGCATGTGAGCAATTGCGGCGCTGCTGATGGCTTCCAGGACGGAGCACGACCTGCCAAGAGCATGTCTCGGAAGCTCTCGTTGGTGAAATCCGTGGGTTCTGGGCCGATGTCTTCAAATTGGTAGTCTGCAGGATCAACCGCGAGCCAGCCTTCGAGCCTAAGCTGAGAGCAGCTGCCCAAGCCGATGATTGTCTCGGTAAGTGCGAGATTTGTCTCAATGTCGTTTGTGAGGAATGTGAGTAGTAGATCAACCAGAGACTGAAACAACGGGTCTTCCGGTAGAAGATAATGTGGGTCTACGTCTCTGGCTGCAGCTTCGGTCTCGTCAAAATACCCAGGGCTCTTGATTGCCGCGTCAGGCAACGAGATTGCTTTCAGAGAGCAGGGATGACTTTCCAACATGCTCTGTATATCTTTGAGATGGCTGTCGTACGCTTCGTCCACTCCGTCTTCCCCTCCGATGTCAATAGCAAGATTGAGGTAAGACTCCAGTTCAGCGTTCAGAGCGCCCACTGTTCTGTAATGCTCTTTATGATGCACATACATGACCTTAACAAGTGAACCAAGAGCGTAGCCGTGGTTCTTGCCAAGTATGACGGTAGTCAGCTTCAAGGCTGCACCAACAGTCTGTGCGTTGCTTGAGTTAGTGCTTCCAAGAACAAGATCGACCAAATTGAACAAGGATGGGTTCAACCGGTCATCATCTTGATCTGGAGCATTGAGGAGTATCAATGATTGCCGCCGCTTGACTGCAGCTGGCGATCGCGGCGTCCTAGGTGAATTCGCATTGTAGTCCTGAAGCGCAAGCAGATATTGCAATATCATGGTGACCAACTCAGGGTGGTCGAGAGCATCAAGGATGCGTCTGAGATAGGTGAGGACTGCAACCGAAGAGCCACCATCAGCATCCGAAGACTCTAGCAGCGAAGGGTACCTGGAACAAAGTCAACAGAAGTTGCATTAGTCAGACAGCGCTGACATACAGAAGTTGCTGCAGGAATAAGATCTGGAAATGGTCGATCAAGGTATGCCTGACATCCGTGGACCGACAGTGCTCAAGTACATCTTGCCAGAAAGTAAGATAAGAGAGGAACGTTAGGAGGTGGTTCTGAAAGTCTTCGCCGAAGAAGCTCTCAGCCTGAGGATTGGACTGCATTTCGCTATAGTCGGATAGAGAGAGGATAATGGGCAGGTTCTGCGGCGGGTGCAGGACTGATAGTTTCCTAGACCTGGTTAGACAGCTCGTACTGGTTATCGGTGCAAGCACTGTCGTACCTGCTGAGTTGGCTATATAGTGCCCCCAGTCCAGTAGCCATCAAAGTAGGTAGATCACTGTTCACGATCCATGCCTCCAACGTTAGCGACTTGGACGCTGACTCGAATATGTAGAGCAGTCCTGTTCGCGCAAAGTCACCAATTCGGCCCTCATGATGAACATGATCAATGAGCTGGTAGCACAGCGGGAAGTCCTCCTTTTGCGTAACACCTGCAAAATCTACTTTTTGGTTTACCAGTCGGCCATTGCTGTCCGATGAAGCAGTAGTGAACCAAACGGGCAGGATCTCAGGCTGTAGTCTGATCTTGGCTGCGATGCCAAACAGCAGCTCCACGATGTCCGCTTCAATGTCCTCTCCCACGCCCATGCTTCCAGAGCCGACGGTGCGATTGATGAAGTTCATGAGAGACACGGCGAAGACGTCATTTTCGAGGAAATCCTCCTCTTCGCTGTCGATGAGGGCATTGTAGAAGCCGACGGCATCCCTCACCATTCCCTCATCATGGGAAGTAGCTGCGATCTTGGAGACTGCCGTGTATATTTGGTTGCCGGCGGCGAACTGAAGGCACATATGCGGTGCAGGCGATCGAGATTCATCGTTGAGTATTGCGGTAAGTGCCTGGAGACCGCGGCGGATGTTGCCCAGGGCTTCGCGATCACTTGCAAGATTCTGTGTCTTCTGCCATGCTTGCTGGGACTATCGTCAACTTGATTCGATGGACATTTTGGAGGGGCTCTACCAAAACTTGGTTGTATCGTTGCCGGAAGCGTGCCAGACGCTGCTGTGGATTGTTTGGGACGGCCTGCTTCTTCTGGGAGGAACCGCCGAGAAGCCTCACCCACTATTGCGTGTCAGCAGTATAGACACGCCCACGGAGAGACCACATACGAAGTCCATGTAGATATCTATTCACCCCGCATTGGGGCGAGGTACGTGGGGATGCAGGGTTGGCAAGCGTGATGTTCAGTGCGGGACGCGCTCATGTTGGCGCAAGCTCTCGAAACAGACCCTGTCGCGGCTTTCCCAACCAGGTAAGAACCACCGACCTGTCACCACATGGTCATCAATCTCGCCGCATGCTGATATGTCTGTCAAACATCACTAATTCTTATCAAAGAAGATGATTCTACGCAGAAACGTTCTGGTGTTGCTCATTGCCTCGGAGCTGTTTGCCATCTCACACTCTGCACCAGACATCCTCCTCAGCACTTGTCATGTTCCATCATGCCCACTCCTTCACTTCCCCATCTCCTCCACCCCCTTCGCCAAAGCTTCACAAGTCGTGCAAAACCCATAAGTCTTCGCCGCATTATATTCATAACATTCCTGCGCGCTCATCGGGCTCGTCGTCCCGCACCCATCACTCAACAAGACGCAGTCATACCCTTTACTAAATGCATCCGTCAATGTCCCGCCTACACACTGATCTGTATTTACACCTGCAAAGAGCAGCGTCTTGATTCCCTCGTTCTCCAGAAACTTTTCACAAGCTGTTTCTGCACCCCACAAACCTGACATGCGATCTTTATGGATCGAAACGTCGGGCTTATGCGGGAGTTTTGTGCCTTCGGTGTAGATGGTGTCGAGAGGCGGGTAGAGTGCTGCGTTCCATTGATCGCGCATTAGAAGTTTTCCTGCGTCGATGGCGCTGCCGTCTTCGAGTGTGAGGGTGCCGCAATCGGATCCCAGGCCTTTATATGCAGATTCTTTTGCACTCAAGACGCCATTCCTATCGACGCTGACGCTGCCAGGGTGATCATCAAATGCAGCGCCAGGTTGAAGGACTGTATCTGCAGGCATGGCGTAGAATCCAAATGTGCGCTTGACCGCTGGAGGAAGGGTTCTCATGTCTGCATCTGAAAGACCCCAGTTGAGCCAGATAATCCTGATGCCGGCTTTGCGGGCGGCGGGAACGGCGTGTTGGATGAGTTGTGTGCTGGCAGCGTGACCAGCACCTTGCTTGCGACCGAAAGCCGAGGAGAGGAAGAAGTTTTGCATGTCGATTATGACAAGGGCGGATTTGCTTGGTGAGACCTAAGCTTCGGGTATGAAGTCAGTGTATGTTTCATGCGCGAACGATAAGATATAAGGATAGCGGGGAGCATACATACTGCGCATAGTTAGCTTAACCTCAATCTAAGGTATGCGGTACTCAGCAGGAGCTGCAATGCTACCTATATGGCCGACAGTGTCAGTCATTTACGCAGAGAGCAAATCACCCACTTCGTACACGGGGCTTGGTCACTGGTGACTAGAGGCGAGGGTACAAAGTTAGTGCAGATTCTTATTGTGTAGACAATATACTTATCCTAGACATGTTAAACCTACTGTTAACTGTTAAATAAGCTCAGATGTTCAGGGAAGATACAAATAAGTTGCCCCTTGCAAGGTATCTCATATGTAGATACCTTGAGAGGCAGTACACACTTCGTACAGGGGGGTTGGTACCTGGGTGTATTGGTGGTTTGAATGGTCACATTGGGGCCTGAGGAGGCTTCGGACGGTGATCTTGGGTGTGTGAGGTCGAAACCCGTCTGCGAGGAATGGAGCCAGAAATTGGATGGGGCGCCGATGACTGCTTTGCGATGCTGTGCTTCGGGATCAGTGGACGTCATCTTAGATGATGATCCAGACTGTGGGCGACGTTTCTTGCGAGATTATTGTGGTTACAAGGCTTAAGTCATAGAGTCATGCGGTGTATCAGGTCTTTATGTCGATACCTCACGTCTACTATCTTTATGCCCGACGAGGCAGGAGCTTCGTCAGGTCTCTTACTGCGGGGTAACTTCCCTATCTCCGAGATAGGCAGTTCACTCAAATTGCCACTATCAGAGCCCCTCTGAGCGATGTGTTTGTTGAAACCTCTGGTTCATCGCGACTCGAGGTCCAGATTCTCGAGTGCGTCTTCAGGCCGATCCAAATGACACATGGCCAAGATCAACCTTTCTGGCTCTTCACCGAAATTGACGTCTCCAATATATCCCAGCTTGCCGAGTCCAATCCTTGCAAAGGCAGCGTACGTTATGCTGGCAGGGCCTCCAGCGTATACTACCTCAGTCGTGGGAACATGGCCAAGATAGACAGCGCTGGCGTCGAACTTCGGCGCCAGACTTGACCTTCGTATCATGTTTTCATCCACAGTGTGTTGCAGACGGACAGTATGCGATGTGTATGCTGCGACTCGCCATTTCAGCCCAAAGTGCTCTTTGAACAAGCTGTCCATAACCGGATATTCGACCGTCGAAGCAAAGAAGCCCATACAGATCATCGTACAGCCGTGCTTGACCCAATCAACTACTGCCTTGAGGAGTTCTCTATTCTTGGTATCTGCAAATGAAGGATCAGAACAAAGTATAATGTTCGGCCATCCTGATCCGATGTAGTTCAGCGCGTCGTCTGGTGTGAGGGACTCATGGACAGCGGTGCGTGAGAGGATCTTTGAGAAGAGCTGAGGGTACATCTGTCGTGAAGAAGCAGAGAAACCATCAAGTGAGAGGACAAGAAGATTTGGCATGATGCTTCAGAGATCGCAGTTTTGATAGGGCGGAGTAGTTGGTTTTGTCTTCTTGGAATGGTTAGGACAGAGCTGCATCCAACGATTTGATGATAGGATGAAAAGTGCAAAGAAGTATAAAACGAGAACGAGAGCCCTAGGTCTTCAGCTGCAATCCTTGAATCGACTGGGACCGGTCGGCACTTGATCTGAAATATACTTAGTCACTTTTCCTTACCTGCAGAAGGCTTACGAAGCAAGGCGGCCGTCACGTATTTGCGCTGATATCCAGCTGTTTAATCCCTACGATGTCAACCAATACGTTGGCCATGAAGTGAGATGCATGACGAGGTTGTTTAGCGGCTTCGTATCCTTCAAGTTGTCAATGAGGCCGCCAAGGCTTCTTCCTGAACCGTGACGACGGGAACGCCTCGGCTAAGTTGATTGAAGCTCCGATGCTATCCCCCACCCTGGCCCAACTACGGCTCCGATTGTGCATGTCCAGCATTTCCCAGCGAACTCTTGGGATTTGACACCACACCACTCACAATGTCGAGCCTACGGATATTAGTACCTGTCAAGCGGGTCATTGACTATGCGGTAAGTCTCTCGCTCCCATTATATACCCCAATTATGATCATGCATTGCCTCGATCCAAGGGCAACAATAATGACGAACATGGCCTCCGTGTTGAAAGTAATTCTACAGCTAATACCTCTGTCCAGGTCAAACCCCGCGTCAACCGCGCCCAAACCGCCGTCGAAACCGCAAATGTAAAACACTCCATGAACCCCTTCGACGAGCTCTCCATTGAAGAAGCCGTGCGCATGCGCGAACAAAAAGCCCACCACTCCTCCGCCCCAAAGGTCGAAGAAATCGTCGCCTTCTCCGCCGGTCCACCAAAGGCCCAGGACATCCTGCGCACCGCCATGGCCATGGGCGCCGACCGCGGCGTGCACGTCGTCGTCGAGGAGAAAGATGCGCTGGAGCCGCTCGGCGTCGCTAAACTCCTCAAGAAAGTTGTCGAGGAGAACAAGAGCAATCTCGTCATTCTCGGAAAACAGAGTATCGATGACGACGCGGGACAGACGGGGCAGATGCTGGCGGGGCTGTTGAGTTGGCCGCAGGCGACGCAGGCGAGCAAGATTACGATCAAGGATGAGACGGTCGAGGTTATTCGCGAGGTGGATGGCGGAGTTGAGACGCTCAAGGCGAAGTTGCCGATGGTTATCACGACGGATTTGAGGCTGAATGAGCCGAGATATGCAAGTCTGCCGAATATCATGAAGGCGAAGAAGAAGAAGCTGGATAAGAAGACTTTGGGTGACTATGAACTGGATACGGAGTTGAGGCTCAAGACGGTCAAGGTTACGGAGCCGCCGCCACGGAAGGGTGGAGTCAAGGTTGAGGATGTGGATGGCATGATTAGCAAGTTGAAGGAGTTGGGTGCGTTGTAAATAGTACGCATAGAAGGATCAAGGTCACGAAACCTCCCAATGAAGCATTTGCAGCTTGAGTCCTCTTTCATTTTCTCTCAACAGACACAGTCACGACTAGTTGCCCTGCATCCGCTTGAACCTCTCCTCAGCCGCCCTCGCTCTTCGTTCACGCTCGATCCTCGCCCGCGCCTCTGGCGTCAGTCCTCTCATCTCTTCTTCCCTCCGATCTGCACCTGTCTTGACAGCCATTGCACCCAAGGCCTTACCTTTGCCAAGTCGCTGCTCTCTACGCCTTGCCTCCTCTGCCTCGCTCTCTTTACGCACCCTCTCAGTCTCGGCTTTGCGCCGCTCGGATTCTGCTTTGTCCTCAGTAGCCTTTTCAGTTTTCTCTTGCGCATCTCTCTTCTCTGCATCGGCCCTAGAAAGCGGAGCGGGCACTCCCGCCTGGTCCCATGCCCAGGCTGATTCACCAAGCTCATGGCGTGCGACACGGAACGCATCGCGAGTGGAACGGTCTCCAGCTAGTGTGAATGGCGTCCGAGCATCGTCGTTCATGACTGTGGGATCTGCATCACCTTTGGTCAAAAGCGCGACGATAATCGGCGCAGAGTTGAGCGAAGCAGCAAGATGTAGAGGGGATGGTGTGTGGTGGTTCGCTGGCAGGAACGTGAATGTCGGTGGAATGCTATTGGTCTTGAGGTAGTTTAGCAGTGCTGGTACTTTTGATCGTTTGATCAAAGGTATGATCTGCGACGTGTGTAAGGTAGCCTCTTCCTCTTCCTTCGAGGGCTTCACAGGCTTTGGCTTCGCTGGCGCAGGTGCTGGGGCGGCATCAGCTTGTGGAGCGTTCATAGCCGCGAGAGCAGCCTCATCGATTGTGCTTTGCTTGACGCGGGTGAGCTCGACGAAAGCTCGCATGAGCTCTTTCTGTGTCGCTCGTCGGGTGCTGAACGGAAATCCCCTGTTGCGAGGATCATTGTTGCGCAGGACCTGGCCTTCGTATGGACCAAACAATGTCCGTCGATTTGTACTACCAGTCGCCCGCACGAAGACAAGGTCGGCTGTGTCGATCATGGACTTCCAACTTGACAGTAGTTCTCGCACCTCATTTACTAGCGCAGTCTCGTTGTATCGACGTATAGAAGAACCAGCCGAATGCGCATTGCCTTTGGCGTTGTCATTGGCAGACTGGGATCCACCTTGTTTCCGTCGAGTGGTGTATCGATGGAACGTCTTATGCGCAACTACAGTCGCTGTACGCTCGTCCACGCCAGTGTGCTTTTTGCCCATCTTTGGTGCTAACGCCACAACCATGGCGGCGAAATGGCCACCTCCAATCATGCACAGAAAATAATGCGGTCCTATATCAGCGCCAGGTAGGGGAATGCCGCCATCCGGTTTGACTTTGGGTGGCTGAGTTGGCGAGAGCTGCTTCTTACGTAGCGTTTCTAAAATGTGCGACTCTTCCTCTTGCTCTTCGGCGGAGAAGATGGCGCGATAGACACCAAGTGACAGGTTCTCCTCCAGCAGAGGCGACGAGAACCACAGCAGAGGAGGCTTACCGGGCCCTCGTTGCCTCTTGGTCACTGCGAACTCATCAAATTCGGGATTCGAGATCTTGGCCTGCCTCTTCAGCAGCGCGCTTAGCGTCGTGTCTTTTGGTTTGGTGCCATCCTGGTCGTCCTCATCCTCGTCTGACTCGGATGATTCAGAACCTGATATGCTTTCGTCCAAGTCTCCAATGAGCTTCTCAAAGTCTGCTTCGCCCACGGGCTTTGCGCCCTTGATCTTCTGTTTCAGATTGTAGCCATGGAGGTCTGATCGGATATGGTTGCGCTGCTCTGCGACAGAGGCGAAGCTCAGGCCGCAAAGGGAGCACGAAGTCGCTTTTGTAGGACCAGATTCCTCGGAACCGGTCGCATCGAGGAACTCAGTGGATGCAGTGGGTATACGAGGCGGGGATTGTGGGACGGGGCGATTGGGTTGGTTTTTGAGGGTCAGTGTAGCCAGCAGCTCTTCGGGGAGATCAAACACTGCCATGATCAGTCGCAAATACCGTAGCTGGAGGAGTGCATCTTACCATATAGTGGTCGCTGGAGCAGATGTTCGACCTTCTGAGACATGGTATAGTATTCGCGATAGAGTCTGCTCTATGGCTCGAGTGAAGTCGCCGTTGAAGGCTGCGGATTATTGCTTTGGTGGGGAAGATGACGTGAATGGTCAATGTGTAACGCGAGTCAGTCACCCCAAACGCGTTCAAATCGCGTCTCCACTTACCCTTCCCGGATGGACCATCACTACCATATCAACAACGCGATAGTACCGTCTTGACGATGATATTGTTTGGGAGAATTACCGATATGCCTAGGATGGAATGGAGTATCCAAAGCTGGAACAAATCATCACCTACTTCGTAATTACCCAGTCACGTGGAACCTTTCAAAGCTCTTTCGTATTCCTCCTCGACACTTCATCACCACTGCAACCCACTCAATATATCTCACAATGCATAATATCCGCCAGCCCATCTGCCGTATTTGTCTGATTAGGCGTGGTCGGTGCGGATGAGGAAATATATGGTTACGTGGGATGTGGCGAGGGTGATGGTTGTGGGCTTGAAGCAGAAGAAGACATTGGCTATGGTTGCTGGTGTGACTAGCAATTTTTTGGTTAGATGAGGAACGTGGCCGAGTTGACAAGAGATAGATGATGCATATCAGTATTCACAGCCACTGGATTACCTGACTGTGTGCTCGTGAGTCTTCTGATCATGTCGCGTGGAGATTGATAGCAAGTTTCCTATCTTGTTCTTCGATTTGTTGTCTTTCATGAGTATTCGTTTCCCACTTTTTTAACGCCTCCGCTATCTCGCATGGACTTCAATTTGTACTATTTCTTTCCCATATCCAGGAACTTGCTCGCCTTGTTCATCCACCGACCCTATTCCGCTTCCACGACCAACCAAATCGATCAACCCGCCCACCACCACCAGAATCTACATTCTCGTTCGCACAATCTCGAACGAAAGGATCAAGCTTGGAACCTAGACCATCTATAGGCTCTTGCTTCTCACTCCTACTCCTCTCGATCCCACATAACTTTGGTCTAAAACAGAAGGCAACGACGGAACCGCAACATGGACACTCTGGGTGAGTATCCCACACAACAGTGGTCTACGCTGCATGAATCTCAATTGCAGCAACATTGCTGGTGGGGAGTTTATCTACGATATGGCGGAGAACATCGCTGGCGAGACGTTTGATGGAGTCAAGCTCTGTCATCGGTTTGGGGAGCTGTGCTGGGAGTCTGGAGAAAGTTTGGATGAGTATGGCACGCGCGCTCATATGAAAACAGGACATGTAGATGGTGATGAGAAGAAAAATGTATGGTAGGACACTGTGAACACAGATGTGGTTAGTTCGCGCTGGAACAAGGTCAAGCTTCGTTCATTCAATCCAGACCGTGCGAAATAGTCCTTTTCATGCTCAGCCGATTGCTGAATCACAATTGCCTTGACCCGAAGGCATGAAAAGTACACTTGATATTCTGTAAAGAATAGACATTGGCGAGAAAGCACGGCTTCCTGATGGGTTCAAGCACGTTTGCTCCACGTGGTTCCCTTGATGGCATGAAACAATGTCGGTAGAGACGAAGTAAGTTCCCATTGGTCCACTGTAAATGAGCATTGTACATGCGATCTCGGACGACTAACACCGGGAAGACCATAATTTGCATCTGTACCTGCACCAGTAACGAGTGAGACATTTGCGCAGGACGAGACATAATCCATCTCAGCGACTTGTATATTTATGATGCTGTGATCGTGTTTTTTGATACAGTACTGGTCGACTTACAGGAAGCGCTTACCCAGCTTGACAACTACTCTCATTGCGTCTAAGATGACCTGACTTGCATTCGCTGGAACGTGACCTTGCAGGGTCTCCAGCTTGATACTCGCTGAAGGGTCCCAGACATGGCTTAGAGCGATTTATTCATCATCGTTGCTGATAGATCCAATCTCAGAAGTGCTATAGTCAATGCACTTTAGAGGAACAGTAGACCGACGGAAATCCTTCGCTGCCGCACAATTCTTTCCATGCAAAGTCGAGCAACATGTGATCCACGCATTGCAGCGGTCATAATTCACTTCAGATGCCCTTACAATAGCCACTGCAATTCCGGTTTCGATCTCCGTCGAGTCGAGCGTAGCGTGGCTGTCGACATTGGGCAACGCAACACCTCGGTCGACATACCCCACGTGCGCCGTTTTAGCGAGTTTCCCTTTGAAACAGCCAGGAAGGACTGCAAGGGCAACTGCAGATCTCGCCTGTGTCATCACTCCCGTTGACCTAAAGATACTTGCAGCAGAGTCTGCCCGAAGATGATGTCCAGTGATCTTGGGTCCGAGATGTGGAACTGCAATCTGGTCAAAGAGCCTGCAAGCTGGCAAGGTGCTTTGGCATAGCATATTGTCAAGACATGCCACGAAGCGACCTTGAGGGGTAGATATGAGGCCTTCTTGTTTGAAAATAGCTTGGAAATCAATTTCCTTACAACGGGAACAGAGCTCGGATCCGATTCGGCCCGTTTTGTGTCGTTTGGGAACCGATAAGACTGGGCATTGCGCAGTATCTTGGGGTTCGGACTTGGAAGAGAGACACGATTTCATTCTTCGCGGAGGCTGAATCCATGGAGGCATACCCGTTATAGTTTCTGCAGCAGTAGGTCTCACGAGAGATATGCAAGCCCACTGTGAATGCAACGCAACGTCAATATTTTGGGAGGTTGTGAGCAGAGGACGAGTGACATAAACGAGGGCGTGTTGACAATTAAGCACCGAAGGTCGTCCATGTGGGCATCGTTTGCGCCATGATCGCTAAGCTGAGAGACCCCTATCGCTTTCTTATGACATGCACGGCTTATCGTCCATGACATCCTGCATCGATGACAGCGTGTTGCCTGCATATGGATTTGAGGTAAAAGAAAGGGGGGTTGGGTCTGCGACCGAAGTCAAGGTGAATTGAATTCGTCTAATTATTTGATTAACGTTTAATGCGGCCTACGCAAAGGATGTGCTTCCGTGTTCCTGCATTGATGTTAGCCTCGTAAGCCTCATTCTGCTACTGGTAACAATTTACTCACAATACATAGTCATCCAGACTAACAAGGCTCGGCTCACTGAAGATCAAGTAGAAATACTTGAGTGTCTCCGCCATCCAAAAGCTCTCGCATTCATCTAGCTTCTCAGTCTTCTTCCCTTCAGGGACTGTAACATCGGCGATAGCAGAGTGTGCATACTCGGCCAAAGTCGCATTGTTGATCGCCTCAAACATGCGCCATGCAGCGTCTTGCAAGTCGGGGTCGCCTGTGATCCTATATAATACGAAGACTGATTCGATAGCTTCAGGTCTGTATTAAAACGTGTCAGTGATACACACGCAAAATGTAGAGAGTGAGGGCTGGTACCTAAGCAAGAAGCGCGGATCGTTGATACTTGTGAAACCAGGTTGAAGTCCGGCCGCCTTGATGACTTCCTTCACATCAGAAGCTTCCGGATGATCATCCCCAGATACTTTCTGCACAACATCATGCCATCGATCTGTGCTCCAGATACAATCTTTCTCATCATAACATGGAATCGTCTTGAATGTTTCCGGCATGACGCCAGTCGGCATAGAATCGTAGGCCCAAATGCAGCCATCAACCAACCTGCGTGCAATGTCCATGTCGTCGGTACGATTGAAGATCTTGGCGCCCAATGCTACCATTCCACCTGCAAAGCAGGCCAGGTGCTGACCTTCAGGATCCAGCTTGATCGTTCCCAACGTACTTGTGCGAACAGTACCGGAGATGAGGATGTCTTGATTTTGCGGTATGAGGGGGCGAAAGAACAAGTGTTTCTTAGCAGGCTCGATAGCACCTTCGTACAGTTTCCTATACTGGCCTTCGAGACCGCCCAGAAGAAGATGCTGTTTAGGAAGGTATTCGTATAAAGAGTCACTCATGCCGCCAAATGTGAATGTGTCTCCATCGAATTCTTGACGAAGCGGGCTAATGAGAATAGGGAAGAGCCCTGGAAGATTGGTACGGTTCTGGTGCGTTTCCAGGACATCGGTGATCCTGCGCACAGCATCGTAGTACTTGGGGTCGCCAGTCAGCTGTGACAGACGAGTGAACTCGAGGGACAGCGAGCCCAGTTCGGCGCTAAGCGATTGAGGGTCTGCTTGCTGCTGGCCGTGTAGAGCACCACTGATCGTGGTTAGCATAATGCGATATAGAGCCTATAGGCGGCACGTACTTCTCCCAGTCCCATCTTGATATTGGCATTCGATTCGGTGTGTCGAATGCGGCGAATAACATATCTCCCAGCTGTGTTGCCTGCGTAAGGAGGAATTTATGCTTAGCTCTACTCAAGTCGTATGCGCTCAACAACCCTCCTAGGAATCTGATGGTCGTTTCGAACACATTCAGGAACGCTACCCCTGACGTTGTAAAGTCAATCTTCTTCGTTGCCTGCACCGCTTCCTCAAACTCTTCGTCAAGCCCCATGATGATCAGTGTGTCCAGAGTGTCGACGAGGGTGGCCGCACGCTGTCCGAATCCATTCTTGAACCCCCCTGTGACTGGAGTAATCTCGTCCTGAAGCCATGCATACTTCTTGTAACCGTTCCAGGTGTGCAAGAATGCGTCCTTGACAGCGGCCTGCCGCCGTAGCCTTTGCAGCCTGTTGTGATCCGTTTCTACTCCAAACGCATGCTGTATCTTCGGTATGACGACAGCATCACCGGTTGGTAGAGGCGCTACCGAGGTGACAGTGTATCGTACTGGTAGATCTTTCCATTCTATAGGTTTCTCGAACGTACGCGACGAGGTGTAAGTTGGAGCAGGGAGGTCGTAACGGGGTCGAAGTTGACGGAACGCGAAGATGATGAGCGTTGTGGATACGCAAAGAACGATAACACGGCGTATTGAAAGGCCCATTACGTCTATATTGTGTGTCTATGATAAACGGAGGTCTATAAAGTCTAGTGAAGTAGGTTGCGCGAAGGAATACTTCGAAGGTGGGCAATTTGCCAATCGTGCAAAAGCCAAAAAGAGAGTACGGAAGACTTCCAGCGAAGGCGATGTAGCGCACCCCCAGAACTCCAATCGTGTAAAAAGAAACACTAGGTATCTCAACGAAGGAAAATAACGAAAAGGTTTCGAGGTGGCAGGAAGAAAGGGATGCGGAGTGCCATGGCAGTGCATGGGCGATGACCTCAAGCCTCGCGGACTCGCGGGCGCGCGAACATGGGAGACTTGCCGAAGCCGAAGCCAGGGTACATCCTCGCGTCGATCTCACAACGCGTAATCTATAGAACATTCACTTGCAACCACAGAACGAGACCGCAGGCTAATCTTTCTTTTGTGCGATAGCAAATTCATGCAACTGACCTGATTGACTAAGTAATTTATGGTTATCCTCTAGGATCTGAACAGCTCGGTCCAAGGAAATCCCACATCCTAAAGCACAATGAAGTACAGCGGGTAAGTACACAAACTCTATTAGACATCTCAGTTCGCATATCTGCATACCTCGCTGGGAAGATACATACTCGATTGCGTATGAGACACTCGTTGATC
Source organism: Phaeosphaeria sp. MPI-PUGE-AT-0046c (assembly GCA_020747045.1). Lineage (NCBI taxonomy): Eukaryota > Fungi > Ascomycota > Dothideomycetes > Pleosporales > Phaeosphaeriaceae > Phaeosphaeria > Phaeosphaeria sp. MPI-PUGE-AT-0046c. Next base: position 1,417,489 of record JAGTJN010000004.1, read on the forward strand.
TGAACATCTACCAGGCTCTACTACATCACCAATCCCTCTACGAGCCTCGATAGCTCCCTCAGCATTGTGACAAACCTCGTCCAAGGCATAGAGTCCAACTTTCATACAGCGACACGACAATCAACATGGTCGTTACAATACAGACTCTTTCGCGACACGATCCCGCCCCGCCATACCCCAGCTACGGATGCTGAGGGCAAATCGAAACCGTTCGCACATACGCTGCAGCATATCCTCCACCTGTCGAGCATCGATCAAAACCGAACATACACTTGCATACAGCCACCAACAGGGTCGAGTATTGTCAGCGCGATACCCTTGCGACAACAGGAAGCTCACGCATTATTACTTCGTAATCAGTTCTCTGCGTTGTGGCAGCCACGGCACGTTCTTTACATACAACAGGGCGTGACCTATGCCGCCGGGCTTTGTACTATACAAATCGGAGAAATCCGTTCTTCTAGGGAGGGACTGCTGTCTGGAGGCACACAATCACCTGGGGTTCTTGTCTGCATCAGCACCACCGTTGGGTCGGACGATAATGAAGACTCCCAGGTAAAAACCCCTGACGACGGCCAGGATACACCTGATCTCGACTGCGCTGAAGCCTTGGTGCGCCACTTCTGGAACGTGATCAAAGGTGATCGAGATCTGGGCAAATCGGAGGTCAAGGAAATTTTGATGAACCACAATATCTTGAAAGGACAAGAAAAGGAAGCTGTTGTCCGAATGTGGTGCGATATACTCCGAATGAGAGGCTAGTACTTGCAACGGTTTGTCCGTATAAGACTACGAGCTAAACATTATATGCGCGTCTTAGCATGAGAACAAGGTCACTTTCGCACACGCCACAAAGGCTACAACGAATATGCCCGGGGGCGTTATACAATCGAAATATTGGCTATCACAAAAGCCTGATCTTTGAAACCTTGGCGAAACATATATACATGGACGACATCCCGCTCGAACTGCTCACCAACTTAAGGCGTAGTAGCACCCAGTTCTGCTATGATAATCTCCGCAGCTTTCTCTCCAATAGCCAACGCAGTGTTGTTAGTATTTGCACCCACATTCGCTGGTGCAATACTCAAATCTGCCAGCTTCAATCCTTTGACGCCATACACGTTCAGACTGGAGTCAACCACACCGTCTTGGTCGCGTGGTGCCATCTTACAGGTTGCCATTGAATGCCAAGTCGTGTTGACGTTCTCGCGCAACCACTGCTCAATCGCTGCGTCGTCCTCTTTGGTATAAACCAGATCTTTGACATCCTTGAGAGGCTCAGATAACTCAACCGCCGCTGCAGCAGAGCCCTCGGGGAATTTTGGATGTCCCGCCGCGAGTTCACCACGGTAGTACTTGGCGCGACGTACTATCTCACGCTGCTTCTTGTATGCCCAGATCTGTTTCTTGAGATCAATGTCCTTCGCGTCATTGAAGAAACCGACATCGAAATCGAGCGGGTCATCGTGCTTTGATCCAGTAATGTGCATGTGTCCTCGAGAGTACGGATATGCAGTGTAGGTACCTGTTGTAATGTACTGGCCTGCAGGGACTGAAGCTGGGTCGCCAAGGAAGCTGGATGGTGTTAGAAATAGTGTATGCAGATATGTTGGTCAGACGAATTGTGGATTGTACTTACCACTGAATGACACCAAGAAGCATGAGTGGTCGGTTGGGCTTCTCCTTGAAGTCTCGGTCCCAGGCTTGTTGGAAATCTGGACCCAGAGCAGAAACTTCCTCTTCAGTTGGCCGCAACTTTGACGAGATATCAATGGCATTCCAACTGAGTACTTTGTCGTTATTCTTGACGAGCTCCGCAGCATCAACACGACCGCTGAGGATACGATCAATAGTCTGGTCTGGCTCGAGATTCGTCCTGTATGGATATAGCAGCAGATGATGATCTTGGTAGTCCTTGCCTACACCTCGCAACTCCTGAACAGTGGGCACCCCTGCGCGAGCAAGAATCTTGGAATCACCAAGTCCTGAGCGCTCAAGTACAGGCGGCGTTCCGCAGGCACCGCAGGTTACTACCACGAGCTTTCGTGCCTTTACAGTCTTGACAGGATGCGCAGTGAGGCCGATGACTGCCTGAAACTCTGGGTTCGGGGTATACTCGACACCGACTGCGCGCTTTGTATCGTCAAACAAAACTCGCACGACCTTGGACTCGACGAGAACATGCAGATTTGGGTGCTCGCCATCCTCGAGCTTTGGGTGGAGGTATCTGTGCGCTGTGTCCTGGCGTTTGCCGTCTTCCGGGTCAACATATCGTAGCCAACGCTCAACGCCATTGTTCGCATCAAGGGTCTGCAAATCTTCAATCTCTTTTACGCCAACAGCCGCAGCGGCCTGGATGAAATCGTCTTCGGCAGTCTTAGCCCTGAACCGACCATTCGAAATATTGATAGGACCTTCGTAGCCGTGGTGTTCTTTCTTGCCAGGTCCGTGGTATGTTTCGAGCTGTCATCTTTAGTGGATACAACAGGCATTGATTTCGGTCCGACTCACCTTCTTCAGATAAGGCCACATATCGTCTGCTGTCCAGCCTTCCGTCTGCCAGCTATCAAAATCACCGCGTTGTGCCCTCGTGTACATCATGAAGTTGATCGAGCTGCCTCCTCCAAGCGTACCTCCGCATGGCACAATTGGCTCTCGGTCGGCAAGTTGCGGCGCCTTGTTGCCCTTGTAAAACAAGGCCGTCTTGGTTGTGGGTTGCAGATTTTGTAAATAGAATACTGGGTTGACGATATGTGGTACATCTTTGTTGTTGGCGCCACCTTCAATTACGAGCACGCTGAGATTAGGGGACGCTTCAGCGATACGGGCTGCGATGATACAGCCTGCTGTGCCACCTGGAATAAGGAACTTAGTACACCGTCAAGATTCTTTCAGAAAAGGATTTCAAGCCTACCACCAGCAATGATGATATCTACTTCATCAATGTCCTCTGCAAGTTTGTTGTAGAGACCCATGGTTAATTCCAGTACAGTAACCCCTTAGTCTGTTTTCTGTCTTCTGTTGTCTTATAGGATGTGGATCGGGATGATGATGCAGTGTTCGAAAGCTTCACGACGATTCAACTTCAGATTTGAGAGCCATGCGCGATTTTATACCTCACGCACAAGCAGATCCCCCTCGTCTGTACCTGCGCCACGGAGCTTCACACATGGTCTTTCCCCGCATTGCATAACGCTGCATACTCCCGTGTAGGCGTAGTGCGACGGTCTAATGTCCATACTGGTGCTCCACTAGACGGTCTCGTTCCGCATAGACACACATAGTGCAACTTTGCCGACATTCACCGCACAACAGTCTTTACTTCTTCCCCGCGTTTTTCGGCTGGTGTCCGCACGCCATATCCGGGCCATGTCGATCTCGCGGGTGTCCGAAGTCATCTGAGGCCTTCAACTTCAACTCGAGTTTTTTAGAGTTGTCGTGCTGAGTGCACACCGACAGCCTCACTTATGATGCTACAAGTTGAGAATTTCGAAGTCGCTTTGCTTGCCACGTTGGGGTCAGGCGCGCGGCTTGTGGGTATAGCTGCTCTAGATGTGTTTGAGAGATCCACTTCCGCCAGATCTTCGGGTCGGCTCTGAGCAGAATCAAGGGTTTGTGCTTGTCTAGGTCCAGGGTGAGGCTCAAAATAACTGACAACGCACTCGGTCGTAAACCAAATTGCAAGGATAAAGAATTTGGCGTAGCGTACTAGGACGCAAATACGGTATACATAAGCAGTAATTGTGGATCATCATTGGGCTGACCGACAATCCCCGTCTACTGTAATGCTGCTAATCGCTTCAATAGATTTCGATCATGCGAGTTTGAGCTCCTAGGTCGAATGGCTTTTCTAGCCAAAGACCCTTGAAAGTTCCCGGGCACCAGTAATCCAAATTTGCTGCCGCCCAAAGGTAACAAAGCCCAACGATCCGATACGTGCCCGAGCCGACTGGACGAAGAAGGAGAGGCCAAGACACGCCATCTATGGCAAATACATGGTCTCCCACTGTATGCCAACTTCGAGAGGATCCAACACTATAATGCGTGCGAAATAAGGAAAAGTCTGGAGGATGATGGCCGAAGAACCTAGATGTGTCCGAACCATCTTGTATATGCGAATCACATTGCATAAAATCGATTCCGTTGAAATCCGATGAGGTTTCTGGGTTTGCCAATGTCATCGCTGTCGATCGCTGATGATTGCTGCTCATCTCTGCGTCCTGAGGTCTCTGGAATACTCGATGTAGCCAAGCGTACTTCGAATCCTCATCAATACCTTGATTCCTCACTATGTCGGACAGTGAGGTGCATTCACGGCTCAATTGTCCGAGAGAGATGTCTATTAGATGAGCACGGACCTTGATCCGTGGAAGTATCTGGTGAGTTGCGTACCACTCTGGATTATGCTCAATGTATGACAACTTTTCGGCGCTCAGAGTCTTTACGCTTTCGATGCTTCCTGTACGTATTGACTTCATTCGAGCTGTTACGTGAGCAAACCAAGGAACACATCGATAGTCATAGTCAAAAGCTAGATGGATGTCCTCGAGCCAAGGGTCGTTGTCAAGCCCGCGAGTTGTGCGAATATCATTGTAAAATCGTCTTCTATGCTTTTGAACGTCGTCCCAAGTATCTTTGAATGAAGCAGAACGACCCAGAATGCCGTTTTTTCGGTCACACAAGAACCTGCGAAACTCTTCTAGTCCGAACGTGCAAGCAGTGCTGTGATCCGAAGTGGCCGGTAAATGAGCAAAGAGTAGGAGACGCAGGTCTGTGCATTCTGCAATACATAGCATCACTGCAAGACCAAGGACCTGATTGTAGCTCAAGGCGTAGTCGACAGGTATGAAGTCGCGAGATTGAGTGTCGAGCAGGCTGAGTACGCCAAAAACTTTGTCTCGTGGATCTGATGAGTGAGCGGCTGTGGATATCCTGAGGCACTCTATGATTGTCCTGGTGTGCTGGTCGCTTGAGATATCTCGTAATAATTGAGGCACATGAATAGCATCGTAATGACGTAGCCTGTTGATGACACTGTTGCGGAGGGTAACCTCATCTGAGTTGATGTGCATAACAATGATTCTAGCCAGATGGATCTCTTGTATCACCTGAAGAATCAGCCTCTTGTTCTTGCTGACATGCATGTAAAGTAGGCATCACGCGATCTTTTGTCTGACCATACCATGGCCAGCCTTGGATTTGGAGTGACATAATCGAAACAATATTGGAATCTCACTTACCCAAACCCTTGAGAAGTAGCGCCTTTGGAACATCTCGTGTGTTTGTGTAATTGCACTAGGAGTGAAGTCATATTTCTCCCAGGCGACAGGGTTAGCACCAGAATTGAGCCAGCGAACGCACTCGGTGTAACTCCGTGATGGATCATGAATACACACATGGACTGTGGACGCCAATCGATATATCTGATCCATCTGCCCGACCTGATGGTTTCTTTCCCGTAAATTTGATTGATCGATGCAGATGGCATCTACCCATAATTGGCGCGTACTTGTGCGTGATCGCAACTGCCGCAATGCCACCTCGCAGTTTTCTGTGATTGGAATTACGCCATCAGGCAGATGAACACGCCCGGCTTTCATGTCGTCTCCATCTTCTGATGCCCATGTGTATGATACTGCGTCGTATTGTTCCTCGCGAGGATCAACTATAGCAATTGTGCAAAGTATGGGGTCCCGGAATTGTCCCGGGAACAGGATGAGTATTCGGATTTTGTGACCCATACTGAGTTGAAGGTCACCATAAGTGTGGGTCAACCCGTTGCCCACACCAAATGGCGTTGTCGGCGATGCATGCTCAAGCTGTGGTGGAGTGCGATGCTGTGTTAAGAGAAATAAAGTCTCTCCGCACGACATGCAACATTTTAGATTATCGATCTGCCGAATGTCTCTATGAGCGCACGATTCTGGGCCCATGCTTGAATGTATGTTGAAAGAACGTTGATAATCGAGCAATTCAGAAAGGTTGTGTGCAATACTCACAAGGTGGAAACAAGCAGAACCAGCAAGAGCTCGGCTGCACAAGCGCGAGATGCTGACACGTCGAGACTTTTGGCGAAATCAAGATGGCCAGAAATGCTGTGCAGGAAACTCAGATTGACTTCTAAGTCGTGCAATTACGGTAGGTACTTCGATCTTTGGTGACCTTCTGCGACACTTCGTTGATGACGACGAGCTGATTTAATACCGTCAAATGTTAGATGGGCGAAGCTCTGGCAAGATCCAAAAGATGCAGCTGTAATGATAAGAGTGCGTCTAGTGGAAGTCAACCCCGCCTTCCCTAGAGGCGTAGTCGCTTACTCAACACCCCGCAATGACAACGCAGCAGCCTTGTACCCCTAGTGAAGCAATGTACCCTCTTGAGATGCGCCTCCAGTATCTTGGATTTCCATCATTACATGTTGATGTGTGGCGTACCAATTCAACAGGGTTTTATTCCCGCGCATCTGGAATCGAGCAAGTGCCTACTAGACTGGTAACTAGTGCTCACTCCTAACAGCTCCCGATATTACACTTCTCTCTATAGTCAAACAATTTGTGCCCAAGTCTCTCTTATTCATCACTCGGGTTTCTTTTACTATCCATAACCGCATTAGCACGTATGGGCGGAACCCCGCGGATCCTATGATATACAAGAAGGATATTCCATGATCGGTGTCATACGACAGAGCTTGCATGCGATAGTCGTTCGATACAGTCATGTTTTGGAACGTTTGAACGCAGTATATATAATCACAATGCTCCCTTTGACTTCTACGACAAACCGTTCTACACTCTTGACGCAGCTCGATGGCAACTCTGGCTTCAACATCCCTTGTAGCATTAGTCGGATCACTTGTAATTTACCTACTGATACGCCTCTTCCAGTCTGCGAAACATGATTTACCCCTCCCACCTGGTCCAAAGGGTCTTCCCCTCCTTGGAAACGTCAATGATCTGCCAAAACCTGGCATGACCGAATGGCAACACTGGCTCCCCCACAAAGATCTATACGGACCTGTAAGCTCCGTCACCGTGCTTGGTCAAACTTTTATCATCATTAGCGACGCGGCCATCGCGCTCCAATTGCTTCGCGATCGAGCAAATATTCACTCAGGGCGACCAGTCATGATCTTTGGTGGCGAGATGATTGGTTGGAAGAATACCCTCGCCATGCAACAACCCGACGAAACCTTCAAGTCGTATCGTAAGAACATGGCCAAAGTAGCAAGCTCGGCAGCGACTCTGTCAGTATTCGATCGAGTCCAAGAGGAGGAGTCTGCGCATTTCCTTTCGAATATGCTCGAGTCGCCAAATAAGTTATTCGACCACATCCGCATGGAGGCTGGTGCTGTGATTTTGAGGATCACATACGGATATACGCCCAAGTCGAATGGGAAAGATCCACTGGTTGATCGAGTAGGGCAGGCGATGGCAAGTTTTGCAGACGCGACGACGCCGGGGAAGTATGCCGTGGATGTTTTCCCTGTTTGTAAGTTACAGAAATCGCAGATGCGCATATAGCTGACGGTGTTGATCAAGTGAGATACCTCCCCGAGTGGTTGCCAGGGACTGGTTTCAAAGCCAAGGCTCGCCGTTTGGCAGAGCATCTGGACCACACTGCTGAGATCCCTTATGCATTCGTCAAGAAGCAAATGCGCGAGAAGAAAGACAAGATGTCTTATGTCTCTCAAGCAATCGGAGAGGTTGGATCGGACGCTTACTTGGAAAAAGGTATGGCACTCCGCAACTTCATACATAACGGTACAGTACTAACACGCCATGCTTAGTTTTGAAATGGTCCGCTACATCTCTATATACCGGCGGAGCAGACACAACCGTGTCGTCGCTCATGACTTTCTTCCTCGCCATGGCGCTGTTTCCAGACGTTCAGAAGAAAGCCCAGGAAGAAATCGATCGCGCCATTGGCAATGACAGATTGCCCGTGAGTTCTGACAAAGACAGCCTACCTTACATTTGGGCTACAGTGAAGGAAACACACCGCTGGCATCCAGTGGTGCCCATGGCTATTCCGCACTGCGCGAGCGAAGAAGACACGATTCGCGGATATCGAATACCAAAAGGTTCAATTCTGATACCAAATACATGGTGAGTAATCCTTGTCTCACCTGCAGACAATTACTGCAACGAAAAGAGTTCCTACAGACTAACACATGTCTCTACACACAAGGTGGTTCACCCACGATCCAGCTGTGTATCCCGAGCCCGAGAAGTTCAACCCAGCTCGCTTCCTCTCAGACGTACGTATTCCGCATCTACAATCTGTTCCTCCCCATTCCCTGGTTGACTCCCTTCTAGACCCCCAACCCCGATCCGCGAACATACACCTTCGGCTACGGCCGCCGCGTCTGTCCTGGCCGCTATGTTGCTGACAATGCACTCATCATCACCATCGCGCAAGTGCTCGCTGTATTTACCATCTCCAAGCACCCTGACGAACCTAATCCTGTCGTTGCGTTTGAGCCGGGCATTGTTAGTCATCCGCTGCCGTATCAAGTCAGTGTGAAGCCAAGAAATGAGGGAGCTGAGAGGTTGATTAGGAAGAGTGGTGAGGTGTGGCCGTTGGGGAGGAGCGATGAGGGAGAATTGGTTATTTAGGGGTTGGAGAGGAGAGAGAGGAAAGTGAGGTTGGAATGAAGGGAAAAAGGAAGTAGAGCAGCCAAAAGAAGTTGAATGAGAAGAGAGGGGGAGAAGCAAGGTCATGATAATTTGATTGAAATTCCAATGTAGAGGAAGCGGATCGAGGTATCTATGTACAAAAATAATAGGAGCTTTGCACCCAGGTCCGTCTGAGCCCAATCCTGCGCCAACCAAAGCCCACATAAAGAGAACTGCTGTCGATGCAAGGAAGCGTCGGTTGACACTGAACGACCTACACCCACGGCTCAGTCGGTGTCCTGTCTTCTGCTGGCATCCAGTTCTTAAATTGTCTCGCAGACAAGTTTTCCTCAAACATTCTATCAATCTCATTGATCGTCCTGCCCTTCATCTCCGGGATGAGGAAGTAGCTCACTACCAAGCCCACCAGACAACTCGCCGCATACGTGTACCCAGTCTTGCCGCGAAGGTTTCCTTCGTCGGGGTTGAAGACATAAGGCAGCACGAGACCTGAGATAGTAGTTGTGAACGCTGACGTCGCCCAGCCGATGCCCTGAGTTTTGGCACGGAGTTGTAACGAGGAGGTCTCGGCGGCGATGGCGTAGGATGCGGGCCAGACGCCAATGCCGCATACGACGATGCTCATCATCATGCTGGCAGCTGTGTACCTATTTCAGAGTCGTTAGCGATTGGAGATAAGAAGCAGACCGGAGAAGGTATGACGAACCAAGTGACAGCCGGCTTCATCGGAGTGCTGTTCGCGATACCCATAGATGCCCACAGTAGGATTGCAATTGAAAGAGTCCACATGATACACGGGCGTCGACCAACGCGGGACATGATCCAGATGGAAACGACGTTTGCGATGAGACCGAGGATGATACCGAGGATGAGGAAGATGATCGATGTACTGGCCTTCATGCCCACAAGCTGCAAGAAGTAAGATGCCTTTCCCAGAAGACTGAGCCCAAATATGTTGGTTAGCGTGTTCGCCCACATGACGATGATGGTGCGGCGGATGTTGCGCTTGTGGAAGCACTCCATGAATGTCGACTTGGCGGACAGTTCCTCGTGCTCGATGGTTGCAAGAATTTTGGCGACTACAACGCTGGTATCGACACCCGGGGGGTCCAATCGTGCTTGAGCTTTATGCGCTTTCTCCATCTCGCGCCTGCGAACGTACCAGGTTGGCGACTCGGGGATCAAGAATGCGACCAACATGGGAACGGCAGAGAACGGCCATTGTGAACCGAATACAACAGCATAGCCATTGTTCTTGTTCAGAGCCCCGTAGATGACAGCAGCGCCAGTGAGTTGGCCGAGGAGTGTGATCGCTGGGAATAGAGCCATGCCAGATCCGCGTAAGACAGGAGGGAGGATTTCGGACATATATGTCTGCGTGGCAGACATGAGACCGCCAATTGCAATTCCTTGAAAGAACTTGCCCATCATGAAGCATACTCGGCGTCCATTGATTTCGGCAGGTAGGTACGAGACGTACATGACAGCCACGCCAATTGCTGCTAGAAAAGCGTTGATGGCAAGGGCCCGGCGGCGACCTATTTTGTCGTTGAGCCATCCTCCACCGAGTGATCCAGCCATTGCTCCCAAAGGAGAAGAAACGTTCCACGCTGCAAGCCAACCGGAAGGTAGAATCCATGCACCTTCGTAGAAGACTCCAAAGTCACGCCTAGTGAGCGTGTTAGCATGATGCTGCTGTATGCAAGTAAACGATCCTTCAGGGGCCAGCTTACTGAAAGATGGGCATGGCCGCCACGGTGCCGACGACTACATTATCGTAGCCATAGAGCAGAATGGCGGAGGTCAGGGCGATAGTGATGCAGCAGACTTTTCGATATTTCTTGATATTCTGCCAAAGCGTGCGCTGCTTGTCGGTTTCCTGGTCCGTGGTAGGATGTGTGCTGTTCACCTCGGAGACCTGCTCTGCGGGACAGCTGTTCCTCTTCTCTGTGCTCTGATTGTCGATGCTGGCCATGACGCTGTGTGGTTAAACAACCTGGCGAAGCCTCAGCAAAGCCGGCGAACAAAGGAAGATAAATGGCACTGACTTCGGGACACCAGACTAGCGCAGCCACGGGCATTTCGTGCAATATGAGGATCCCTTCAGCCAAGCATCCAACAGGCAGGGCGCAGGCCACGGGCGGGGCTTGTTGTGGGAGGGGCTTTCAAGGGGGCGAATCATTGGAGAGCGAGCGCCCCTGCCACTTCCGTCTGGGGAAGGTGCGATCTGCAGGCGCAAACTTAAGAACAAGGATCACGCCTCTCCCGAGCCCCATCGTTACCCATCTGACGTTCCCCACAGTTCGTTCGCTCCTGGGCGCGGCTTCGGGTTTCTACATCACTCACACTACCTATTCTCAGACCGAAAAGCCCGTCAAGTGCCTTGAGAGCGCCCTTGAACTGGGCTCGAAATACTGCCTCAAGGCTTCAGCGATGTCGTAAAGGCGAACAAGACGAAAGTTTCGTGGTGCAAAAGTGGGTATGAGCATTGGGAATAATCATACAGTCCTAACCGCGACCTTGAGGACAAGGCATAATTCAAACGACGAATTTTGGAATTGATTGGACCTTGGCGAAGATTGTTGATTCGCTCATGTGCATTTCGGTCAATCGCAGGGTGTTCGTACGCCCGCCGTCAGGTAAGATGATGATGTCGTCTGTGTGCCCAACCCTTTCCAACGAGAGAAAGCGGACCAGGCCAAGTAGTGCTTCCAAGTAGTATGTCCTTTCTTCGAGTGAATATACGGTGAAGAAGACATCATCATACCACCTAACACCGGGGCTGAGATGACCTGCCTACTGCATGTAGTCGGTGATCGGTAGCGAGGACCTACGTCCGAGGCTGTGTATGGTCCACTCGGACAGCGAGTATGTCGCACATTGATGCGCACACACGGCAAGTAGCGACTACGATGCAAAGTGGCACGGTCGTTAGATCGCCCTGCAATGAGTCGCAACTGCAACCTTTCTCGAAAATAAGACCTCACCAACGCCACCTTTTGAACCCTGCCGGCCCCAGAGCGCCTCGCAATGGACGCTGAAATACTCCTTGGTATGAGCAATTCCCCAAGTAACAGTCAAAAATGGAGCGCATGCGGAGCGCATGCGGATGCAGGACACTCGACCTGGACGTCCAGTGCGTGTACCTATCCACCTCACCCTAAGAAGGATTTGACGGCTCCACCAACGTTCTGCAGATCAAGCAGGAAGGTGTCGTGGCCAAACAAGCTCTTCTCTTCCCCTAGCTCGATATGTGTAACGTTCTTATTTCCTGTGCGTTTGAGCGTGGTTGCGATTTCGCGCTGTTGCCATGCTGGGAACAAGATATCGCTCGCAACGCCCAGGACCAATGCCGGAGTATTTGCAAGTGGTCTAAGACCAGCGACAAGATCAGCTGGCGGTTCACTGCCTTCAGCCTCAACAGCACTCGCGTCAAAGTCTGCAGGCTGTTCTTTCTCTTCATAAGGTTTTTCGGGTAGTGTCAAGCTGCAGACGTCGCTGCTGGTGTCGGCTTGAATTGCGCTTCCATCCAGGTACGCCTGGAGCTTGCCACTGTTTGCGGCCCGTACTTTGTTGATGCGCTCACGGTGCTCTTGCCCAAGGTCGAACAAGTCCATGGCTTTCGACACGTAAAGTAAGCTATTAGGATCATACTCAAGACACCATTTCTCGCCCGCATGATCAAGGTACGTCTCGATCAGGAAATCCGGGCAGAGTGCGGGTGGTCGTGACGGGTCTGCGCGCCTTCGACCGAATCTCATCTCCCATTCTGGGCCACTTCGATATGTGACAGTCGCAATTTCGCGAGCTAATTTCATGCCACCGTGGGGAGGGATACCGTCATAATAGAAACCACGAGACCAGTTTGGATCCATCATTAGGACTGTATACGTGTGAGCGCAATACATCAAATTGCTGGAGCACGCGCATGCTTACCCTGCCGTTGCGTATGCCTCATGGCAATGCTGTATGGGTGGCTTCGTGCGCAGCCACTGATGCTAACGATGCGACCGACACGTTCTGAAAACAACGTGCCAGCTGCTAGACTCTGCATGCCGCCCATGCTCGATCCCACACTTGCGTAGAGCTTTTGTATGCCCAGATTGTCTAACAAGCGGAACTGCGCCCGTACCATATCCTCCATGGTAAGGATCGGAAACCTCGTCGCATAACGTTGGCCGTTGGCAGGGTCAAGCGAAGACGGTCCTGTCGAGCCATAACATCCGCCGATGACATTCGTGCAGATAACGAAGTACTTGTTGGTGTCGAGCGGTTTATCTGGCCCTATGAACTTCTCCCACCACCCAGGTTTGGTGTTTGTTTCTGTGCTGTGGGCATGACTCGATGCTGATAGACCTGTATGAAGCAGAATTGCATTACTCTTATCCTGGTTCAGGGTGCCCCACGTTTCATAAGCTATGTTGAACTCGGGCAGTATACCTCCCCAGTCGAGAAGTATGGGCTGTCGTGAATGGAAGTTTAGTGTATGTCCAGATGTGTAGGACGGCTCAGGACCGGAGAGGGAGCGTTTTGAGAGCGAGGCAGATCGGGACTCGTGAGCATCGAGGCATGGGAAGGACAAGGCGGGGTTGGTCGAGTCAATTTCTTCGCGAGCGGCGGTTGCATGCTGTGCGGCGCTACGAGTCTGCTGGTGTATTTTTCTCGTTGCTTGACTTGACTGCTGTCGCAATGCACCAGTGTTGCGTGGAAGCAGGCTTGCTGCGCGCGCTTGCAAAGGTGATGGGCGTGCAGTTTGCGCGACTCCGAGCAGCCTACGGGAGAGACTCATGGCTGCGGAACAAGCTGAGAACCTCCAGCTTGAAGTTGTGAGAACTAACAACGGTGGAGAAGGCAAGAAGCAGCTCCATGATGACGCTATCCATCCTGATTATTAACAGTTCGTGCTTTGCTCCGTAAAGTGAGGGCAACGCGACGATATCGGGACCCAATCGTGTGCCGAGGATATTGCGTGCTCCTTTCGCGTCAGGCCAGTTTGGGCCGAACGAGCGACCTCGACGTCTTCAGCAAAACGACACGACCAAGTGCTTCCTTTTGCCTGAACTTTGGCTGGGGTCCGAGATGCGTCTCACACGTGCAGTCAATGTTGAGTGTTGGAATCCTTCAGTAGCCCGTGCCACCCGAACATTGATCACCAATCGAGGCATGGGCATATTGAAAGTAAACAGAGTATATGATGCGTGGCAACATTGGTATTACTTTTCACTGTGTGACTGTTGCAATCGGTAGCGTCTTCGATACTGCCTATTCTTGTTCATGGTCATGGTCTTCATGGTCGCGCCGTTCTGCTCCGCGAGACGTTTGCAGTGCAATCTCAACCATCGAGGTCGGCGTTTCACAATGTGGACATCGATGTCTAAGCAGTCCGACAAATGCAGCACGGTCGCACGATTAATGTGATTCGCCTCGTACCCGCAGCATTGAATAATGTACAGTCCGTAAACATTGCGTGCTCAGGCGGTGCATGCTGATGGCGATGGGGATGGCAGAAGTCGATGATATTGGTTGCGAACGGCGGAACAAGTACATGAGCGCAGCTCCTGACTGGCCCAGCTGTTGTTCTGCACATTCGATGGTCGACGACGCAGAGTGCGACATTGCCAGAATTGCGCACTCTGGACTTCGACGTGCTTGCCGAGCGCCGCGTGCATGTGCAGGCTCATCTACATGGTGTAGCATGCACGCGGCTATGAGACAAGGCTGATCTCCTGACCAAGAGGCAGGCGTTTGAAGTGGAGATGCTAAATTTGGCAGGTCAGGGGGACTGTTTGTGAAGGACAGACGGTGAGCGACTGCGCGCGAAGCAGTCTGATTGCCATGAGCTGAAGCAGCGCAATTCACCACTGCGCGCAGGGCACCGCAGGCCTCGATGCAGGCGCCGATACGGAGGCCAGCGGGAGCGAGCGAGGTGGTCCTTGTTGGCTGAAGCTTGGAATCGTGAATTCGCAGCCTTGGCACGCTGACCACATGCATTCGAGCCGGTTCCTGAGCCAGCAGGCGTCACCAAACTGCCATACCCTGTGCGGCTGTCCGACACTTTCACCGTCCACTTTGCCTCTGTGCCTGTGTTGCGCTTGATACCCCGTGTCTATTCTGATCTGCCGCTGCTGTGCCTGCCTCTGCTCGAACCGTGAGCGAGCCGAAACACCTGCGGGCCTCCTCTTCACTTCACTGCACGCCCTCGCCCTCCTTGCTTTGCACTCTCGCCGCCCTCGCTGGTGCATGTCCTCGACCCTTCGGAACCCCCGTAACACATCTATTGCGCCCGTCTGCGCACTCACGTTACGTGCGCAGCATCATAGACGTTGAGCGCTTCCGCACCTGGCGTCGACGTCTGAATGCACGGCCAGTCCCCACCAGCCGTCATGGAACAAGACGACTACTTTGCCTCGCAGAGAGACGACCAGCATAGCCTCAGCGTGCAGCATATTGAGGATTCAGACACCGACATGGCCGCCTCCGCCACTGCATCCTCCTCGCGCGCTGCCATGTTCTCCTCGCCCACCGCCCACAACCGCAAGCCCCGGAGGATATCGCGCTCGGGAGTCCCACACCCCATAATCACTCCCACAAGCCCTCTGACCTCTACAATACCACACAATCTTCTACCGTCGGCTCCCGCATCACCGCCGACTCCAGCGCCGAGTCCGACCCCTACGCAGCGCGTGCCCGACTGGAGCACGGCAGCCGAGTATGAGGACTCGCATATCAAGAACATACGCGCCCGCTTTGGCGACATGAACAGGGCCGAGCGACTGCGACTGCTGGGAGAACTGCTCAATTTGTGTGACAGTCAGGAGCTGAGCTTCGTGGCTGAATTTGTCAGCCCCAGGCTGAAGAAAGACCCCTTCATGGTTCTCCCTACAGAGCTGTGTCTGCGGGTAGGTTCCGTCTTATGTCACATGGCACGTCAGACGCCGCTAACGTAATGCTTAGATCCTTGAATGCGTAGACGACCCCACCACTCTGTCGCGAGCCTCACAGGTCTCGAAGAAGTGGCACGAGCTCGTGAACGACGACGGCGCTTGGAGACTGCTGTGCAAGAAGTATTCATTCCGTGGGTTGACAAGAGAAGAGCGCAGTGAGGGAGAGCATTTGGGCGACGAAATGGAGGAAGCCGAAGGCGAGTCCTGGTGCGCAAGCGGTAATCGCATGTCGAGACAGGAAGACGCTGGGCTAAGAGATCACCTCGATCCTTCTTCTGCCAGCAGCGCCGCCGAGGGACTACGAACACAGAGCCTCGATCGCGGAGCGAAGCGAAAAATGTCGCAACGAAGGTCAAAAGCAATCACGTATCGATCGCACTTCAAACAGCGCTACATGGTAGAGACGGCTTGGAGAATCGGCGGCGTCTGCGATGCACGACAAATAACACCCGACCAGGGCGTTGTGACGAGCCTGCACCTAACGAAGAAGTACATTGTGGTTGCGCTAGACAATGCCAAGATCCACGTCTTCGACACCGTCGGCGATCATCAAAAGACGCTGCAGGGACATGTTATGGGTGTCTGGGCTATGGTACCGTGGGGCGATCTTTTAGTCAGTGGTGGATGCGACCGCGACGTGCGGGTGTGGAATCTTGCTACTGGGTGCGATACATTTCCTTCCCACAATCATGCAACGACTAATCATACTAGATATCCTCAATTCACATTGCGCGGTCACACCTCGACCGTACGATGTCTGAAGATGTCTGATGCGAACACTGCGATATCTGGTTCCCGCGATACCACTCTACGAATCTGGGACCTCAAAAAGGGACAATGCAAGCACGTCCTTATCGGCCATCAAGCGAGCGTTCGCTGTCTGGAAATACACGGGGATATTGTGGTATCCGGCAGCTACGACACAACAGCAAAAATCTGGAGCATTTCCGAAGGCAAGTGCCTGCGCACTCTTACCGGCCATTTTAGTCAAATCTATGCGATTGCCTTTGACGGGAAAAAGATTGCGACAGGAAGTCTGGACACCAGTGTCCGGATCTGGGATCCAAACGATGGGTGAGTTTATTGGTGTTACTCAACAAGTTCGCTCACTGACTGTTCCGTGCAGCAAATGCCTAGCTGTGTTACAAGGCCACACTTCCCTTGTGGGACAACTTCAGATGCGCGACGATATACTCGTCACGGGCGGTTCAGACGGCTCGGTCCGTGTGTGGAGTCTCGCAAACTATCAGGCTATTCATCGATTAGCTGCACACGACAACAGCGTGACAAGCTTGCAGTTCGATAACACTCGCATAGTAAGCGGTGGCAGCGACGGCCGCGTCAAGGTCTGGGATGTGAAGAATGGCACTCTTGTGCGCGAGCTGAGTAGTCCGGCGGAGGCAGTGTGGAGAGTGGTGTTTGAGGAAGAAAAGGCAGTTATCATGGCCAGTCGAGGTGGTCGGACCATCATGGAGGTGTGGGACTTTTCTCCTCCGCCAGACGATGATGGCTCGAGGGCTGCTAGTCCAGCGAGCATACCCGACCATCTTGACGTGGAATATGGCCGCCCACGGTCTGCCATATTACCAGTAACTTCGCCACTTGTCACACATGCCGACAGCGCCGGCGACGTTACTATGGCCGACGCTGCAGAGGACTGAACTACTACATCCCGACCGTTCCCAACACCCCGATCCTATACTACAAGGAGATATAATACTACGCCGCATAGCAGGAACTTGAAATGAAAACGACGTCACTTTTCTGCATCAAGGGCGACTACCGCCAGGGCACACTACTTCACATGCTTGGGGCTGCGCGGTTGAGGTTTACGCGCCCAGGGCCCAGGGAACGCAATTTGTCGATACAACCATACTCAGCGAGCATTTACCATCTAGCATTTACGGGCGTCTTATATTTGCATCAGCCCAACACGGCCCATGGATTGGGCCCTCTTTTATTTCGTGGCGCGGGTTCATTTTGTTTGGCATTTGCTTCGTGGGCTTGGAAATAGCAGACATGTATGACGGGAAATGGAAGCTGGGAAAACAAAGGCCGCGCCATCTATACAGGCTGTCAGGCGTAAAGACAAGGGTTATAGGAAGCAAAGTCGGTGTTGCGTTGTGTGAATAGATTTGAATGTTGTCATCATATTACTAGCTACATCATGTCGAGGCATCGAGCTAGTTCTTTTCATTTCTTCTTCCCAACTGAAAGCTCAGTCTGCACGTTCACACCCTTCCATTTCGCGCTCATCGCCTCGTCTACCCACTGACACTCAGTCAATCCGACCTTCTCCTGCACAAACTCTTCCAGAGCCTTTGCGCCAGGTGCATCGGCGAAGATGGCGAGCGCCCCAACGCGAGGAATGTGCAGTGCTGCTGCGAGGCGTGCGTCTGTAGCTGTAGACAGGGGCACGAGGCGCGTTGATGAGGTTGACGTTGCGGAAGCCAGAGTAGACAGATGCAACAGCGTGGGCAAGTGGGCGTGTGCAGGTGACATGGAGGGCTTGGGATGGGTAACAAGTAGGGTACTGATGGGTCTAGGTTGCTCCCTCTCTTTATTTGGACGAGCTTCCGCGCCTGGCATTGCTGGTGGTGCAGTCTGTGCAGCGAGAGCCTCGAGATGGCGAGTTATGCTGTTGATGCCGACGAGGATGTGTTTGCCGATCTCTGGAGGTGGTGGAGGCGGAGCATCATCTTGTGTGGCTCCATCTTCTTTACTCTTTCTTTTCCTCTTTTTGCCTTTGGAGGGGTGGATGTGTTGTTTGCGATGGTCGCCTATTGGGGAAATGAGGCTAGTGGAGGTTTAGGTTTTCGCATCAATATGCACAATCGATATGGCTGCGGACCTACTTGCACACCAACGCGAGAATGACGTCCTGGTTGTCGTGTGATATTTGCGGCCTGACGACGCTTGTTAGCTGTGGCCGGCATGTTTGCGCGGGTGGCGGCACCACGTCGTCTCGGTGAAAGGCGAGGCTGTTTTGAAGATTGGCTTGCTGTTCTTTGTAGCCGGCGCCATGGCTGGTGACCATCAAAGCATGGAAGGACCACGCCAGAATGTGATTGGGATGCGTGTTGGTGGAACAAGTCACGGCGGGCGTCTCGGAGGGTTGCACAAGACACAGATATGTCACATGCCCACCGACCGGTCGTGGGGAGGCAGACTGGAAACGAGCAAACGGCGCTGCAGAAACTGTGGAGATGGTTGCGAGGTGTTTCCAACGACCTGTGGGCGGTCCCTGCAGCAGAACAGTGGATAGGCTAGCGCTAGCCGCAAAAGTGGAGCCCCGGGAGCCAATGGCGGATGACGTGGGTCTCCACATGTTCTGGTGGGGGTTTGGCAACTTTATGGAAATCAACAACGCGTCGGGAGCTCGCAGCAACTCACAAAAGGCCTCAGCTCTTCGTAATCACGCCAGGCGCGCTCCTCTAACTGTTGCTGCAGCTCATGGTCCACTTTTCCCCCGCCTTTCCGCCCCCGTTGTGTGCGGCGCTCGCCCACTAAGGCTGCAGGTGCATTGCTGCCTTCTGGGCTGCTTGCCCGGCTTCACCTGCCTACACGCGTTCGTGTGCCGCCAGCCACGTCTTGAGCAAACGGCCGCCGGCCTCGAGCACTGCTGCGATCATGACCGCACAAGACCATGCTCTAGCGCACCTCGCTGCTGCCGACGAGACAGCAATCACCGTCACTGGCCCTGCATCTCCGCCACGTCGCGACCCCGTCGAGGACGCCAACCCCAGTTTCACGCGCAAACGCCCGCGTCTAGACAGCGGGAGCAACAGCATACGCCCTCTCTCTGCCGAACCTGACTCCTCAGCCGACACCGTCACTTCGCCACGCGAGCCCCAGGTAGAAATGACCATACGCTCGCATCCGCCCTCTTCTCCCGTGCCCGCTGCTGTTGAACAAGGCCAGCAAGCTAATGGAACACCCGAGACACCGCAGAATACTTCTCCCGTAATCATGGCTAGCACAGAAGACGACGCCGGAAGCCCTTCCGTCGAGCTTGTCGAATCCGAAGACGACGAGTCGGTGGCCGAGCATGCTATCCACATGGACCCAGAAGATTACTTCCACCAGTTCCCATGGTCGTCTACACACCACTATACCTACGTCGTCCGCGACCTGCCAAAATACTTCCAGAACCGCAAGTCTTCCCACTTGTCCTGCAAGCCACCGTTTGCTAACCTGTCCCAGAAGCAGCCATTGACGGTCGAATTCTCGATGAACTGTCTCAATGGCTTGACCACCTTCCCAAACCATCCGCCGATATTCACGGCTTCTATGTGGCCAAGTACACCTTCTGGGAAGATTTTGCCGCCGCCGTCAGCAAATTGCTCAACCGGAGACACCAATGGATGAACGCCTTGTCTGGGAACCAGAGCACTGAACAGTGCAGGTACCCGTTTGGCGACGCTTTCGATGATGATGTACACGTGGATGCTGCCTTCGACCGCTTCTTCAGCTCCTACGTCAAACTATGCTCCTCTCTTTTCTTCGTCGACGCGTTGGTACTTTCGCAGCATGCTCCTGAGGAGACCACTCCAACACCTCTCTTTAGCCAAAGACACATGCGACATCTATGCACCATTTTCCGGACCGATAAATGCGCTGTGCTACACGCTTTGCACAAGGAATATGGCGTAGATGCGCGGGAATTGAACATGAACCTGCAGAAGCACTTTCTTGAAGCCAAGGGCGCTCAGCGTCTTTTGCGGCTGATGGAGGAAATTTTCCATCGAGTAGTACCAGGCGCACAATGTACTTATGCCACATACGCATCGCAACTCTTCTCGACACTTGCTTGGACCATCTTTGAGCTTCCTGGCTCCGAAACCTTTATCAACCCTTCGGAATACCACCATGGCATACGATCATTCTTCCAGAGTTACAGTCCCGACCTTTTCGATCTGAGCATGTCCATCGATTCCAACATTGTACGAGATCTCGTCCACGTTTTAGCAATTCTCGTACAAGATCTCTGCCAATTGAACGAAAGGATTGCTGCAGAACTTGTAGATCAAGTTCTTGACTTTGACGATCCGGAGTCACCGACCATGTCTTCTGTGGCCAGCTCGATCAATACAGAAGACACCAATTATCGCCAGGACCCCTCATGTTACCCCACATTGGTGGCAAATGCATGGAAGTTCAAGCTTTTACGCAAGTACATCGTCAAGGGGAACATGGCTTTGCGAGTCATGAGTATCGGGTCGATGGATGGTGCGCTGGTCGACATTTGGCGAGAGTTCAGCGCTATCGATCAGTCCTGCAAGCATCCCGTCATACAGTTCTTGGCGGATTTCCTGTTACGAGGCCGTGTAGTCGACTACATTGTCAGTGTGGACTCGCATCCTCAGCTGATATCGCGAAGCGGTAATATCACTGGATTTCTCATCATCGCTCATCGATGGTCCGACAACCAAGCTGATGCCATGTGGAGACCAGTATCCTCCAGTCTAGACCCGAGGGTTGTTGCAGCTACTATAACCATGATCGGAAGTATCATCAATCTCATGGCGGTCTCCGATCGCTTGTACCTTTGTACCAAGCTGTATGACTTGCCCATCGAACGGTACACCATAGCTATACTGCGCTTCTTCCGAAGTCTGACAACGACTCTTCTCGAAAATAACAACCATGCTCAGGCAATCGATTACGAGGAGCATGGGAGTAAATCTCGACCTTGGAATGTGTGTATACGAGTCATGCGTGACACGGCGCCGAGCAGAACAGCAGATAAGAATTCGCTGGATCTGCATGTCGAGGCCTTCGATCAGCTACGTTGCCTGATTGCTGCGATCTCCTCGAGCGAGCGACGTACCATGTATCAGAACTGCGCGCAGCAGATCGCCGAGCAGACTGATCGAGCTACTGGAAGTTTTCGAATCATGACCCTACTTATGCAGTATCCAATCATGGACGACAACATTATTTTTCAGGAGAACCACGACTTGATCTGCTCGATAGTGAAAGAAATACCTACTTTCGTAGCACGGGAGTCTCAGGCCGGTCATTACACCTATCAACTGCAAGCTCTACACTATCGGCTGGAATATCTTCGTGGAGCTATCATTCATCCAGCGATGCTCATCCCGCACGAACTATACAAAGATCTCTGGGACCATATGATCGGTGGTCAAGCGCTGTCCATAGAGGCGCGCGACATGGCCTGGGGTTTTTTGTTGCAGAGCACGAAAGTCCTGCCACAGAACGACTTCTGCAAACAACTTGTATCATCATATTTGCCTGCACTCGATCCTCAATTCTACACCTTGGGCTTGTTCGAATTTGTGGCCAATTACCATTTCCCGATCATAAGACAACAAGTCGAGACTTGCCACGGGGACGATATAATTCTGCAAATCCCAGGCGCCAGCTTGCTATGGCCAATTCTCCTATCGTCCCCATCCGACACCATTGAGGACCATGCTGCTCGTCTCCTGGCCACTCGATACGTCCGCGTGATCGATGAGCACGGCGTCTCGGTTGAAGAAGCGGAGAAGGCGCATGTTGCGCTTGCCGAACAGTGTATCCATGAGCTTCGAGCTGCCATGGAGATACTGTTGCCTTCTTTCAAGGCAGCTATTAACGTGGACGATCCAAAGACAAGCGACACCGGAGAACTAAACCGCTCTCAGATGCACGTCGAGAGGATTTTACTCTTCCAAAAGCTCTTCCTGGAATGCGTCCGACAGAGGCCCGAGTACAATCGTGGGCGGCGGATCGACTCCAAGGTCGACACTATCGAAAATGATGTTCCCTACGGTAACGCTATTACCGTAGACTACCAATGCATTAAAGAACGACAAAGCGTGACCATGGCGTCCGATCACACCATAGATGACCTCTATAGGAGACTGTGTCATGCAACTGGTTTCACCAAGATTAACCTGTTCGCGCGAGGCAGACGGCTGGACATGTCCAAAGAAGGAGCAATCAAGCTTTCTGAAGTCAATCTAGGTGGTTTAGTTATCGTCCAGCGGGCAGAGGGCGCGGAGCTAACGCGTCCCTTACCAGCCCTGGGAGCAGGGTCGTCCGTTTTCGAGGCTGCCGTTGTGAAACATTTCGACGAGCTTTTCGCATGGATGAACTCAACTGATAAGACGAGTCAATTGGTCTGTTGAGCCCTTTTTACTCATGTAAACCCAGCTGACTGTGGTAGCTCTTTGATTTCCTTACTTTCTTCCCTGCACGCAGCACCTTTGCGGATAGCGTAGCCCAAGGCGAAGCATCAGTCGATAGTCTTTTCCCTCCTGGGAAAGTCTTCCAAGCCAAGTATGCCGCCATGGCGCTGCAGGCAAGACTCCGAGATGACATCCATAATGTAGGTCTGAATGAAGACCATGCCGTGGTACAGGTGAGCTAATACGTTAGAAGTCTACCATGGACGAGAATTTTCTAGGGAACGCCATCCAGCATCTCGACAAGGCACTGCTCAACACTCAATTGATGAGTGAATCTTTCTCTGGCCCAGAAGAGTTACCTCTAGCCGCTATGCTTGTGGGTGTCCTATTAGAGTTCCTTAAAGGTAAATTCCGCCATATCGTCTTGTTGCATATACCAAAATCTTACCTGAAGCAGAGAGGCCCACCACCGAGACTTCAAACAGCTACTTCTCCGCCGATGCCCAGTTAGTCGATCGCCTTATGTCAATTGTGTCAGTTTCGCTGCAATCGTCACAATCCGCCCTCGCCGCACAAAGTTCGTACGCAACCATTCTAGAAGCTTCGCTTCATTCTCGTGCAGTTTGGGAAGCTTTCACACATCATTCAGATGTACATCAAATTCATTGTTCGTTGCTATTAGTTCAGTCAGGCTCAGCGAGGCGTGAGAGCATCGCTCGCAAGATTGCCTCGATTTGTGGCGGAGACCTTCCTTCAACTTGCCCCATCACCCGGGCCGAGACGGCGTCTCGATTCTGGTCGATCATCTCAGCCATCCTCCCCCAAGCTGGGCAGTACGCAGGTAACTCCAAACAGCTCTTCGAGATAGCTGAACATGTTTTTCGCACCAACGATGAATATGATCGAAACGAAACACAATTGCGGTCCCTCTTGACACAATGGAGTGGTCTTCTCCTTGACCACGAACACGAAGAGTTTCCTGGACGAGAGGATTCTGATCATATTGTGCTCGGATTCACCAAGCTTCTCCTTTGCTGCCTGTTGTCCATCAAGTCTTTCAAGAAGCCTGTCAATGCTGGATCCTTGATGAAAGATGTGTTCAAGAAGTATATCTTCGTCACCAGGTACGTTTCTTTTGCTTTACTCTCCGGTGTGTGCTTCACTGATATCACATAGCGCTCGACCAAGCGACTGGACTTACTCTGATATGGCTCTCCCAATACTGGAAAGTCATACGAGGCAAGAGCTGTACGATCTCATGCTAGCCCTAGCAGAAGACAGAACCACATACGATGCTTTACTTCAACTCGCCGGAGACATCGAGAACGAGGAAACCGACCCGGCATTATCTACCATCCTGGTAGATCGCTCGGCCGAAATTCGATCAGCAACTGGCTATGTAGGCCTGTACAACCCGCGTGCGATTTGCTATATGAACTCTTTGTTGACACAATTGTTCATGAACATGAATTTTCGGCGCTTCATGCTCGGTCTGGACGTCAAGGAAGCCTCCGGGTCACAACGCTTGCTCTTCGAGACGCAAAAGCTTTTTGCTCAGATGCAGCAATCGTTTCGGAAGTGGACTGATCCACGTGAGTTTGCGGCCTGTGTGAAGAGTATCGATAAGACGCCTATCGACATCACTGTCCAGATGGATGCAGACGAGTTCTACAACCTGCTCTTTGATCAATGGGAGGCGCAATTGTTGCAAAGCCAGCACAAGCAACAATTCCGCTCTTTCTACGGCGGGCAGACCCTCAACCAGATCAAGTCCAAAGAGTGTGAACACGTCTCGGAGCGCGTAGAGCCGTTCTTTGCCATTCAGTGTGATATTGCAGGCAAAGCGAATCTCCAGGAAAGCCTTCAAGCTTATGTACAGGGCGATGTCATGGAAGGTGACAACAAGTACAAGTGCGAGTCATGCGACGGCAAATTCGTTGATGCTGTCAAAAGGTAAGCCCTCAATCAGATCTAATGCTTCAATGCTGACTTGCGTAGAACCTGTCTGAAAGAAGCACCTGACAATTTGATCTTCCACCTAAAACGTTTCGAATTTGACTTGAGCGACTTCAGCCGGAGGAAAGTCTACGATCATTTCGCTTTCCCGGAAAGCTTGGATATAAGCCCGTACAAGATCGATCACCTTGCTAACCCGTCACAACATTGTGCCGAAGACACCTTTGATCTTGTCGGTGTTCTTGTACACACTGGTACTTGCGAGAACGGACATTATTACTCATACATCCGCCAACGCCCTTCACCATCCGCGGACACGGAGCCGAAGTGGATCGAGTTCAACGATAGCGAGGTTGGCCCATTCAATCCTGATGAGATCGCCGATAGGACCTTCGGAGGCTTCACCGAGGGGGATGGCTACAACCGCCAAATCAAACAATTCTCCGCCTATATGCTGTTTTACCAGCGTAGGACTGCAATCGACCATGACCAGCATGCTGAGAAGGCTGCTCCTCCTCCGACACTCCACCAAAGCAGACTGCCAATTATACTCGAGGAAGAGACAAGGACCAGCAATGAGCAATTCATCCGAGAATATAGCTTGTTTGATCCGGTACACGCAAAATTCTTACGACAACTCCATGCGGTCTCACGAATGGTCAATCACTCAACCTGCTCGGAGGACCATGGTCAAGAGACCCGCGCCTTGTACATAGTTCTTGCTCATTTGAGTAAGATTGCGTGGCGTCAGCACAATGCCGACATATTCCTTGATCTGCTTCATCAACTACGTCAGTCAATGATGTCATGCCCGACATGTTGCAGCATTGCGTTGGAGTGGTTGGCAAAGGACGATCACGCCATCACCAACACTGTCCTGAAGTGCACACATTCCAAGGTTCGGACGCAAATGCGAACACTCTTAATTGACTCTCTGAAGTTCCTGCGAGATAAGGAACCAGTCGTGTATGGAATGGAACCAGCCGATGGAGACATGGATATTGATTCGATCGCGTCTAAAAAGGGACTCTTTGCAAAATTTGTTTCTAGGCTGCGAGCTACTGCTGATGAATCATCGGAGAGCACACGTGGGTGGGAGGATTACTATCTGATGTTGACCCAGATGGCCGAATTGGGACACATGGAGATTGCCGTGATTCTAAATCACGGCTTCCTCCTATTCTGTTTGCGATTGTTCAGTTTGCACGCTATCCCGCAATACAAGGCTGACAATCCGGAATTTGTACGAATCATGGACAAGAGACGAACCATTTTCAACAGACTCGTCTGTTTTGTGTGGACTTTGCTGTCGCACATGGATCTCAGCTTACCGCTATTGCATGACAGTCAGCTGCATGATCGTCTTCCCTCCATGGATCGAGACTCTACGAAATTTCCTCTTCTCCGGCGCGAAGCCTATCCACTGGAATTGTGGTCCGAGGACCTGAAAGCAAATCCTTTTGTCGACAAAATCCTGGAAGTCTTTGACGAAAGCAAGACAGATCATTTCTATCCTGGGGATATCATCCGCTGGATGCTGGATTCACAGACCCCAGGACTTGAGGGTAAGCTTTACTGTACGATGCTCGAAGGCTTCACGCTTGATCCTCCATACCTCGACTCATACATTCGTGCGGCGCTGCCTTTCTGCGAAGCCTGTACTCAAATTGCCCGTATCGTCAAGATCATCTCTACTATTGTCGGTATGATCACGCCGGACACGGTACTCCCTGAAGAACGGCAACCGAGTGGAGGGGTCTTACTGCAATTCTTCACTGGACTTCTCACAGCTCAAAACGATGAATTGTTCCTACGCAAGCATCCACACGTCTTCCATCAACTCCTGATGTTACAGAGCCGTGGGTATTGTCTCTATCTCCTTTGTCACTACGACGAGCGTGTGCGGAAAGGAAGCTATGTCTTCTTTGAGCGACTCTATGCCAACGATGAAGCAATCCCTCTGGAGACTGTGAAAGCCAAATACAAGACAGCGCGCGCTCTACTCACCGATCTTATGCACAAATTTGCTCATGAGCGAAGTATCGGCCACAACCGATCCTTCATGATGCCCCTGGTTGACACCTGCCGGCTATTAGCTCAGCAGCTCTGCCTTCTCACTTCAAGTGAAGAAGAGGGAGTGGAAGAGCTTCGACATCCCAACGATATGGCTTTGATCAGCCAATTCAACCACGAGGTGGAAAATCGATTAGCGTCGTGGTCTCATGATGCCGGTACACCCATATCGCAGAGCGAGACATTTGATCAGTCTGACTATGGCAGTGAGTCTGATGATGCTCACGACCTTCTTGACAATTAGAAGGAACCTCTTGTTGATATTGTCAACAGTTCTTGGAATCAAGCCGTGTCGCCCTACAAAACTATGCCAGCTTGAAATCGATGGCACTAACGATGCGAATCATTTGGATGCTTCCTTGACAGACAAGTACCTCACAAGAAGGGTGGCAAGGATTGAATGTCCGGTTGATATCTCAACAAACTTTTGAGTCAGCCGTTCTGGGAGCGCTGTTCTTTCCTTTTCCTTTCTCTCCTTTTCATCTTCAGAGTCGGCCTATGCTGCGCACTTGTGCTCTTCATGGGGTTTGTAGACTTTGGGAAACTCAGTGCACGATGCCGGCGTTTGTGATTTCGGCGTTTTGTTACGGCCGCTACATGTGGTCTTGGACTCCTGCGTATACATATTTGACGGCATAGCGAAGGCGTATCGGCGCCTGTGACTGAAACGCTGGGCTGTGGTTATGCAGCCCGGACTCCAGCGATTTGTATTTCTTGGACGTGGTCTACCATTCTTTGATGATGATGATGATGATGATGATGATGATGATGATGAACATGGAAAGTCAAATAGACTTATGAATGTATAACGACTGCAAATCAATGGAAGTTGCTTTTTGGCAAGCATTGCATTGTAAGCCAAGCTTTTGTTCAGACTGTCCATAACTCTCACGCTCGTCATGTATCGACAATGAGCGCACTCCCAAAGCATGTTATTGTTGAAGCTTATCAGATGCGATCATTGGCTGAAGTCTTATCCGCTGCACTTGCGAACAAGCTTCGTAATCGCATTAGCGTGGTCGGGTAAGCGAGCGCGACGTCATTCGTACGGATTGCGATTGAGCACCAAGGTTCCTTAGGTTCCGCGGTGGACCGCCTTGTCTTTGTCAATAAAACCTCTGAGCTCCTCTCACCCTCGCTCGACGTGCCCCTCTGCCCTTGACAGCTCCGAGACTTCCGCGTAAAGTTCAATTCCGCGCTCTGGCAGCCGCGAACGCGCACGCGACACATAGCCGATATCCCAGAGCCATCGTTCACCTGGTAGAAGCACCTTGCAAGACGACATGGCAGACAAACTTGGCGCATTGAAGCCGCAAAAGAAGATTGAACTCTTCTCGGCCAATTACTTTGCAGCATGTACAATTGGTGGTATCATCGCGTGTGGACCAACCCACACCATGGTCACGCCGCTTGATTTGGTATGTTTGTCTGCTTTTTGGGGTAGTCGAAGCTATCCAGAAGCTGAGAGAAGAGTGCGAGGCTATTTTCATAACATACGTTTGCTAATATACTTTCCACCAGGTAAAATGCCGTCGCCAAGTCGATTCCTCCATCTACAAGTCCAACACGCAAGCCTGGAAAATGATCTACTCAAAAGAAGGTCTGCGCGGTGTCTTCTTCGGCTGGTCACCCACTTTCATCGGCTACTCGTTCCAAGGCGCAGGCAAATATGGCTTCTACGAGGGCTTCAAGTACCTCTACGGCGACAAACTCGCACCTAATATGCCGAAACAAGTCGTTTTCCTCGCTGCTTCCGCTTCCGCCGAGTTCCTCGCTGATATTGCGCTGTGCCCCATGGAGGCGATCAAGGTGCGCATGCAAACCACGCTGCCGCCATTTGCGAACAGTCTGAGGGAGGGCTGGTCCAAGGTCATAAGGGAGGAAGGCGTTGCAGGGCTATATAAGGGGATCTATCCTCTCTGGGCGAGGCAGATCCCTTACACGATGGTCAAGTTGTCAGTCGTCCCTGCCGGCCCTTTGCGCGAGATCTGCTAACTGTTTCGGTTCCAGCGCAACATTTGAGGAGACAGTATCACGCATCTATGGCTTCCTGGGCAAGCCAAAAGAGTCATTCAACAATTTACAGCAGACCGGAGTGTCTTTCCTTGGAGGTTACATCGCAGGTATCTTCTGTGCGGTAGTCTCGCATCCTGCCGGTAAGCACGAAATACATGATCAGGTCCAAATACTGTTTGCTGATCACTTATAGACGTCATGGTTTCGAAACTAAACAGTGACCGGAAAGCTGGAGAAGGCGCGGGTCAGGCAATCGGCAGAATCTACGGTAAGATCGGTTTCGGAGGTCTGTGGAACGGACTCCCTGTCCGTATCTTCATGATTGGTACTTTGACGGCCTTCCAATGGCTTATCTATGACTCTTTCAAGGTGTACCTTGGTGTAAGCTTTCTAAGTCCTGCGTTCCGCATGCATGATACTGACGAGAATTGTAGCTGCCCACTACTGGAGGTCACTAGAAATCGACTGTGATCTCAGTAATGCTTGAGCATGATGCCATACCACGATTATGGCTGCAGGACATGAGGTTCTGCGCATTGAAGAGTCGCGGTATTGGGAAAAGAGGGACTTCTTGCAAGAGGCAAGAAAAAGTCGCGCACAGCAGCATCATGATCGTACCCGCATGGCGTTTTGGCGAGCTTTCCAGAACTCGTATGCTCTTCACTTTCTGTTCTTCTTGGCGTGAGAGACGAGTAGGAATATTATTTAACGATTTCATCTTATTACTTGTACCTTTCGAGAGAGGCCATCTTCTCGGATATTTGCTCGTCTACCGACTATAGCTGGTCTGCCGCTAGCCAGATGCTTACAGGCTTACGTGATGAATAGCCCCGAGGTCGCCGTCTTCACGAATGTCGCCGACCCAAACACTGCAAAATACCTACTGACTCAACGGCATTCTTATTGCAAGAGAGAGTAAAATTAACCTGCATAAAGTGCATGTGGCAACGCTATGATCTCGGCGCGTTCATTTTTGCAGGATCCGCTGATCGCCGATTCGCTCCATCATGTCGGATGAGGGACTCTGTGGTCAACATATATGAATGCCTCTAGTCCCCGGTGCTTCGGGCTCTTCACTCTACCATACCACTGGCCTTAGGAAGTATGCCCCGTGTGTTGCGAATGAGCTGCAAATGCCTCCATCTAATCCCCATACGGCACGACCCACGCCATTAGCATGTCTCGAATGTCGTCGGAAGCACCTCAGATGCGACGGAGATCAACCTACATGCACGCGATGCCTTTCTCGCAGCATTTTTTGCGACTATACACCTTCAAGGCGCGGTTGTCGCCGAAAGGGCAAGCAGACGGCTCCCATCACTCAGATCGCGCCGCAAGCGTCGACATATCAATCTTCTGAGCAGACGCAATGGAACGCGCTCAGCGCGACAAGCCAAATAGAAGCGACAGATGAATTCACTTTTGGTCCGGCAGCGCTCGAGCCTCCGTTGAGGATGCCCACAGAGAGCTCTGAGACTCTACAGCATAATGAGCAGTCGCCGTGGCACGACAATGAACAGCTTGTTAATTTGTACTATCTCAATTTCCATGCTGGAAGCCCTATCCTGGTCTCCAAAAGTTTGTATTGGCAACGACATTACCCTCGCTTCTTGAAGGCTGTGGTCGAGTCCATTGGAAGCCTCTTCTCGCAGACCATTTCAAGCGATGAGCTTCGAGACGTCGCCAGACGAGAGCTCGAGGCTGGAAGACGGGATGTTCCAGAAATGGTTCAAGCACTTCTTCTATTTTCTATTGCGCTTTCTGCTAGCGATGCGGCGGACCAGGGCCGTCGAATGCTGACGGAAGCAATTGACATTGCTATCAGCCTGGGAATGCATCACCGCGACTATGTTGCTCCAAATGTATTCAACCAGCGGGCAGAAGAAGAGAGCATGCGCAGGACATGGTATGAGCTCTACATTTCCGATGGTTGTAGTGCTGCATTTCAACGACTGCCTTCGTTCAAGATGAACGGCATCAGCGCTGACGTCCTACTGCCTTGCGAGGATGGTGCAATTGATGGCGACACTTACCCATGCGCTACTGCATCTCGCGAAGACTTCGAGAACAGCACCTTCTCCAACGACGACATTATATTCTCCTCCTTCTGTTACCGCATCGAAGCTGTCCGACTACTGGGTCGTGTCCTCGCCATCACAGGGACGCACGCTGTCCATCGCGACCGCGTGCAGGCTGCTGACAACGCGCTCGCTGCATTCATACACCACTTACCTCCGTCTAAATCTGAACCGGAAATCATCAACACTTACGGCGAACTAGATGAGTTGATGTTCCAGACACATGCTATCATGCAATACGCTATTATGCTCTTGCACTTTCCAAGGAGCGATCTGAGCTCTTCCATATCGACCACGAATGCCGTGCCTGGGGGAAATGGCGGCAAGATAGTATGTCCTTGCTCTCGACAACGCGTTCATGCTGCCAAAGCCATCGAGGCCTCCAAGGCCATTTGCATGCTTGCTGCCCTGCGCTCTTCGATACAAGGTCATTGTCCGTTTTTCATCCATTGCTTGGCCCTGGGTGCTGTCGTGCAGATGTCGGTCAGCGCAAATCATTCCAGGGGCTCGGTGCATTGTCTAGAGCAGCACTACGAGCGTGTCAAGCTGATGCTTGGCGTGCTGAAGTCATTCAGTCGCAATTGGGCTATCGCTGGAGTCATGTTGAGGGCATTGAACAAGATGGCGTCGGTCATATTTCAGCCTCTACGTCAACATGCGACTGGCATTTCACAACAGGATGTAGACATGAACGAACAAGCAGAAGTCTGTTCATACGACACGCCCGCTTCAGGCATTCTTTGGCAGAGTGATCTTGATTTGCAAGACATACAAGAGCTTGTAGGCTTAGGAGCAAATGACTTTTGTCTCTGAACGACACAGACCAAGTTCCTTTGTTCACCATAGTCCTCCTTCTACTCTCAGCGGAAGACTCAAGAACCGATGACCCAAGTTCGTTAAGCTTGGTAACCTCCCCGCACGTATGTTCACCTGCAATGAAGGGTGCAATAATTTCGGCGCCGCCAGCCGCCTATCCTTCTCCATTCGTCTCTCCACAAACTGCTCTATCTTTATATCCTGCGCAAGCCATTTGTTCCGTTCCTTATGCTCACGCACACTGGTCCAAGCGACTGGCTCTTCCCGCTCTTTCGACACGTAATCGTGCCCCGTCCAGATCTTGACGTGATCGGGCAAGTGCATGAGCTTCTGCACGGAGCGGTACAAGTCCCTCGCATTACCTCCTGGGAAGTCGCAACGCGCGGTGCCGATGTCAGCATGGAAAATTGAGTCGCCGCAGAAGACGTTATCTTTCCATCCATAATCAGCATTATCCTTGCTCAGCATACAACGAAGCATGATATTGCTCACCTCCAACAATATACCCAACATGATCAGGCGTATGTCCCGGCAAATGTACGACCCTGACCCTCACCTTCCCAATCTCAAACTCTTCTCCATCCTCGAAAAGCTCATCGAATACCCCGTTCCACTCCTCCTTCTTCACCCCATACCGTGCACCGAACACCTCCTGTATCTGAGTTATGCGTTTGCCAATACATATTGGCGGCTTGTTACTCTGAATCTTCTCAAGCCGATGCTGCAGATAAGACGCAGCGGTTAAGTGATCGGCGTGAGCGTGTGTTTCTAGGATCTTGGAGATTGTGTAGCCGTGCTGCGCAATCATGGATATGAGGGAGTCTGCGGTGCGAGTGCTGATGGTGTGCGTGCAGGCGTCGTAATCGAGGACGGGGTCAATTATGATGGCTTGGAGAGTGGTGAAGTCTGCGACGAGGTATTGCCAGGTTCCGGTTTTGGGCTCGTAGATGCTGTGGACGGTGGGTTGTTGCGATTTGGTGTTGTTGAGGGAGGTGGCCGATATTGTAAGTGATGCCTTGGAGATTTGCGGCTGTACGCAAGGGATATGTTGGGAGGTTGGTGGCATAACGTGATGTGCTTTCTTGGGGTGTCTTGAGATGCTTGTGAAAACGGGACGAAATGAATTATTAGACGATAAGGTTCTCTTAGATGTGTAAGAGTAGGATATTGGTTTCTTGACCGCAATTTGAGATCGGACTGCCTTCATGGTCTGTAATATGTTTCTATCAATGAAGGAGAATACTAAGTCTGTTTTACAGCTGAGAAGTCTGAATAAGGTAGCTATATAATACCATCTCGCTGGCCACTTCTATCAACTCCAAACGATTATCGGGCACTACATTTGTGACTGTCCACGTTCGGTGAGGTCTGTAGTCGCCGACAGATCCCTGCAATTGACCAGTATTAGCAACAACTAACATCAGTTCGCCGAAAACAAGTGGGGCATAGTCAATCAGGAAATATTCACCAATGCCATCTCGCAACAATTGCTCAGAACACCCCTAAGTCAAGTCATGACCAGAAGTCCTTGCCTAGCCTCTCCAAGTCCAGACGTTCTTTTGTACTAGTTTAGCAGATAAAGACAGCGGCCCGTACCGCCCAAAGCTGCTCACGAGTCACGCCACAAAATTGCACCATCGACCAATTTTTTTGCTCGGCGTTTTCCTCGACAAACATTCATCTGCAACTGAGTTCAATATGCAAACAATTCGCGGCCTTGCAACAGTAGCATCCGCACCCGTGAGCAGTGCAGCTTGCAGCCACAAAATCGTGGTAATCGGAGGTGGATCCGCCGGTATCGCTCTGAGCCACCAACTCCTCCGCAAAGGCAACTTCACACAAGACGACATCGCCATCGTCGACCCTGCGCAATGGCACCATTACCAACCAGGCTGGACACTTGTCGGCGGTGGGCTGAAGAACAAGGAAGATCTGCGCCGTCCGCTAGATGGATTGATGGATCCCAACTTCAAGTTCTACAATAAGAGCGTTAGCGCTATATATGCTGAGCAGAACCAAGTCACATTAGCCGATGGCAATAAATTGGAGTATGAACAGCTTGTTGTCGCGCCTGGCATTACTGTCGATTATGGAAGTGTGAAGGGGTTACCTGAAGCGCTTGCAAATCCTGATGCGCTTGTGTCGTCCATTTACAATTACGACTACTGCGATAAAGCGTACCGCACGATCCAGAAATTCACTAAAGGCGAAGCCATCTTCACACAGCCTGCTGGTGTCGTCAAGTGCGCTGGCGCACCGCAGAAGATCATGTGGCTTGCGCTCGACTACTGGAAGCGCGCAGGCTTGTATAAAGCAGATGACAGCTCGGCCATCAACATTAGCTTTGCAACTGGTCTGCCGTCCATGTTCGGCGTGCCAAAGTATGCCGCTGCGCTCAACGAGCTGCGTCTCCAGCGCCGCGTCGAAGCGCTCTTCGAACACGACCTCGTCGCTATAGAGGGACAGACTGCCACGTTTGCGCGACCAGATAAAACTCAGATCACGAAACATTTCGACTTCCTGCACGTCTCGCCTAAGAACAAACCACATGCGTTCATCAAGGAGAGCGGTATTGCCAACGAAGCCGGATACGTAGATGTCAATGATAACACTACTCAGCACAAGAAATACACAAACATCTGGTCTCTTGGAGACGCGTCTAGCCTACCAACCTCCAAGACCGTGGCTGCCATCACTGCTCAGGCGCCAGTGCTCGTGTCAAATCTACTGCGCAGCTCCGAGGGCAAGGACCTCATTGCCGAGTATGACGGGTACACCTCGTGTCCGCTCCTAACCGGCGAGGACAAGGTCATGTTGGCGGAGTTCAAGTACGGAGGCGTACCGAAGGAGACATTTGGAAACTTGTTAGGCATAGATCAGGGAGTCCCAAGGAAGGCGTTCTACTACCTCAAGAAGGACTTCTTCCCGTGGGTGTATGGCAAATTCCATGTGAATGGAACCTGGGGTGGACCGAAGGGATTCGTTCGATGAAGCCTTTTATATCAAGGATAGGGCTGGATCGGCTGGATCGGCTGGCATGGAATTGGAGATTCTTTTGTAGCACAGCGTGTGTACTATTACACAAGCACGGCCCCCTTTGGTGTAGCAATACGTCGTTTCGGAGAAGAACTAGCGAAGGTTCCGTTGTACCTTTCGATGACGTTCTCTTCCGCTTCATAGACTTGAGCGATGACATTGGCCCTGGTTAATAGCCGTGGGCGATTCACTAGAAGAAGCTACTCTGCAGTCATAGAAGTATACACATACAGTTATAAGCATATCATCATTGTGCGGATCTTGATTCATCGGCCCATCCCCATCCTCGTCTCAACCTCAACATGGCGACCTCGTCGTTTGTAACCTCTCATCCCCATGATTCGTCCCCAATTTGACACTTGTATTCACCGTCTTTGTAATCCCTGCCGTTTGCAAAACGTACTCTTCACCGTTGCTCTCACATTCCTCTCGCTCGATAGACCTGTGTTCGCTACTTGACTCATTTCCGCTGATAGAGTGAGGCTCCATTTGGCCATTTGAGCGAGATCGAGGCGCGCAGTAGATGTTGCATGGTCCACCACTTCTATCATAGCCGGTACCGTACTTACTGCACTGATTGTAGGACGACGACGGGAATGTCTTCTTGAAGAATGGACGCAACGCGGGGATTGATGCGGAGATGATAGCTACGTTGACCTCGATCTGCGATAGTAGTAGGATCTAGATCTTTCAGTCTTGAACTTCCACTTAGAATGGAGAATTATTTACAAAGATTGCGTCGTAAGCTACATCTACAGTCGTGGTGTATATCCATAGAGCATACAGACGCACGATGGACGCGATGACGGCAATACCGCCCACCAGGAAGACGCCCCCCAAAGCCACTACACGATATGATGAGTCTGTGTCCAGGTCGCATGTACTTCATCACTTACGGCGCTTCTTCCGATGGAGATTCAGTTGGTCAAATGCTCTCAAGGGCATGAAAAGTATCATCACATCAGTGAGAATATTTATCGACGCCGTTGAGAAATATGTAGCAGTAAGGTCGTTGCATCCTTGCGGAAACGTAGGAGCCCATGCTCGCGAAGGATCGCGACATTCGCAAGCCTGCAATCGTCAGCATTAGATGTGAAATAGTTCAGGGCCAACCCTTACATTGACGAAGAACACAACTATAGTATAGATCGTCACAAAGGCTGCCACACTATAGACCGCATATTTGAACCTCCCTTGGGTGAAGATGCGGTGGTAGAGTGCTAAGATGCTCGCCTTGACGAAAAATAAGGACCATGGGTATATCAATTGATAGGCATACCAATGCTTCAGAGTCGGGATCAAAATTGTCTCGAAAGGTAAATCTGCACCATGTTGTCTTACACGTTTTCAGCAATGTCTCGGCACATTGCTGGAAGCATTTTACCCTGTGCCCCAGCTAACAAGAAAACCGTTCTGTATGCCCATGGCTATTGCCAACACAAGTGCAGCGACCGTGAAGTAGTCGTCGAGTCCAACGTGTCGAATACCTGAGACGCGGCAGTATAACCTATCCTACCGTCAATAAACTTTTTCGTAGAAGAACAGCTCGGACGTATTCATACCTTAAGGACACTACGATCGTCGAAAGGAGAAGAAGGATACCAGTCGCTATAAGGAACAGAGGCTGACGGGACCCATTCTTCGAGGTGATGAACGCCATAATGGGCAGTTAACGGAAGACGTAGGCAAGCATAAGTTCTATTGGAGATCGCAGCGCTTTTGTTGAAGTACCCCGTGGTCTCAGATGTGCCCACCACTGTGCATCGTTTGACGCCCAGCGCAGGCGGAAGGGTTAGCCATCTGTAAGCTTTGGAACGATGTATTTAAACATCCTTCCCTGCAGGCTATTTCTGTTGCACTCGGATAATGCTGGCGATTAGAAGTTTTGGTTAACTTGCAGGGGGCGTCGGGTCGGTCGGTCTACAGAGACGGACATGGACCTCATACGAGCTTCCGTAGCGACTCTGTCTGAGCGCCAGCAAATGAATATGTCTCCAATGAAGAAAGGAACATTCAACACAGATGCGATGTGTTCAGATGAGCTAAGATCAGCATGGGAGACAGCTCATACACGGCCCGCCGCTTACAGGGCGTGCCTTTGGCGAGAACAACTACAAAATACCATTGGAAGCTGTTTTTGGTCATTTTATGACAAGGTGGATCCTTCGAGAAGCGTTGGAACAACATGGTTGCGAAACGGCACGAAGCAGGACGATGGATTGAATTTGCATATTGCGGCCTCTTCGCCCGAATGTATGAGCCGATTCTGCCATGCAGCTGGGTACAACCAGATGATCGGGTTTGTGGCTGACGAGCGGCCGCACCCAAATCACATTCATTTAATACATGCATGAGTGAAACCTGCTCTTCGAGTTTAGTCACAAGGCTCACTAAAGTATACAGACAGTTCAGAGATCACCACTGTTGGAAGCAGCGCGTGGTCACACTGCCTAATGCCAATAACAAGCCACCTTTATCTTGACTATTCGCCTAAGTGCTCTAGGTTGTACATTTTTCTCATGCTGTTTGCCCCACACTTGCCACAAACGCATCTGCAGAATTCGCAAGATCCATGCCCGAGCTTGTCTTCCCGTATAGGATAATTTACTTAAGAACCACGAGTCACACACGCACTTGAAATCATTCTCCCATGTCATTTATATTCGCTAGGTACTCCCAGGGCTTATCTCAGAAGCGGCTGACATACCTGTATTCGCTTTACAAGGCACATAAAGGTAGAGTTGTGTCCGTCTTCAGGGATTCACCCGCGCCATTTCCCAGTCAAACGGGATCGTCCATTGTTTTTGTCTCAGATAATCTTCCACAATGCATTCCTTAAGCCTCTGTTTGGGGCTTTTCTTGGTGGCGCTGTCATCTGCTGCAGCTCTTCCGACAGTGACGCTTTCGGCTAATACATGCACGAACCCACCAGAGAGGTTCGAATGGTGAGACTGCCGAATGCGACAGTCTTGTCTCAGAATATGACTAATATTACTCTTCATCAGGAGAGAACTGTCGATGTAGAAAAGAAGGAGTATATCGATGCGGTGTTGTGTCTGACCACGAAAGATGGCCATCTCGGGCATTGCCAGCACTGTCCATCGAGTCGACGACCACACGGTAGTTCATGATAACCAGACGCCTACCATTCATTTCGTAGTATGTTCATCCTTTGCATAAGCTACGCTCCGCCAAAATGTACAGGGGCATTTCGTGATCTGGCACCAATACTTCCCGGCGACCTACAAAAAGACCATGAGGGATGAGTGTGGAAATACTAGTGGTCAGCCATAAGTCTATACTTATACCAATGTCTGTCAATTCATGATTTTTGAAAGCTGACCACTTTGACAGCTACTGGGACTGATCTATTGATGCTGTGCCATTATTCCAGAGTCAATGAAAGTATACGAGACTGCCGTCTTCGACCCAGTTACCGGCTTTGGTGGCAACGCCCCCTTTGTGCAAGCTACATCTGAACAGAATCCTCCCAACGTCACCGGTAGCACTGGTGGCGAATGTGTCGAGGACAGCCCATTCGTGGCTTCGCAATACATGCCCAGCTTCCCTGAACCTGGCTATCTCTGCCACGACTTCATCTCATGGATCATGAGTACCTTCTCAGACCCGGCCCTTGTGCAGAAGCCTCTGGAACAGCCGGACAACAGGAGGTCCACGTTCCAACATGAAGGTACACCAAGTCTCGAGGAACGAAACATCCATGGTGACGTGCACTTTGGCGCTGGTAGTGTTCTGAGGGATGTTGGCAATGTAGCAAACAGCCCCAGTGACCCTCTATTCTGCTTGCACCACGGTAACTTGAATCATATCTTCTGGTAATGGCAGCAGGAGGATTTTGAGGCAAGATTGAATCAGGTAGGAGAGCCGATCGAGCCGTTTGACTGCAGTGGAATGAACATCACACTGGACTTCACGATCAAAATAGGGAAGTTTGCAGGCGATGCTACGCTGAAGGACCTGCTGAATATGGAGGGTCGTATACTTTGTTTTATTTATGCATCATAGCCTTCAGTAACCTGTCTCGATCTTATCTCACAACTCAACAGCGCAACCTGTACCAGCAGGTTTATGCTCACAGTCGACTCATCGTGTATATGAGCATCAGTCTGGTCATTATGGTGCCTCCCCATTAATCAGTATATTATAGAGAGAAAACAAGTCTGTCATCAATCCAATATCCTCAACCAGCCAGGTACGTGATATTGCAAGATCAAGCATTAAAACCTCACAAAGTCTCCTACAACATCATCAGACAGTCCACTTCAGTAACAAATCATCTACAATCCTGTCCTCGCTCTTTAAAGCACTCTTGCCTTTACCCTTCGCCGTTCTGTACGGCATCACTACATCCTCCTCCTTTTTTATCCTTGTCTGTGGTCTTCTTAGCCCCGGACCCGCCATGCCTGCCATCCATTTCAGTACATTCATATCCTTCCCCTTCCCATCAGTCGAATGTCTTAAATATCCATGATCTATTGGAGGTATATAAATCTGTGCTGGAGGAGGTGGTGGCGGCGGCATTGCCATACCTGGTGGGGGTGGTGGAGGCGGCGCACCTGCGCCGCCATGTCGCCGTGGAAAGAGCGAGTCCATCTTCGGACGGTTTCCTATCGGAAGGTGTTGAGACAAGAACTGCGCTGCCTCAGGAGGTGGTGGAGGAGGAGGAGGAGGAGGCTGCGGCCGGTGTCGTGGTGCGGGAGGTTCAGGCATCGGCCACATATGCATGGTGATCTCCCAGCCAGGCTGTACTAGATGTGACCAGGTTTGGGGGAGAATGATTTTGCTATTTGAGTCTACGAGGTCGTAGTGGCCTTCTTGGACGTGGGGACCGATTACGTCGACATGAAGGAAGGCTTGCTTAACGAGCTCTTCCATGCCCTATATTGATCATTAGTGCTATAGCTTCGAAGTTTGTATTGAAATGACATCTCACCTTCCATGACTTTATCAGCTGAAATGGGAAAATGAATTTTCTTCCTACAGCATCTTTGAAATAGAGTGGCTCCTCATCTTCACTCGATTCCACCTCGGCTTTTGACGCGCCGCTGGCTTTCGCCTTACCCTTCCCATTCCCCGTGCTCATAAGTTCGATTTGCTCGTCATAAAGTGCTTCGACTTTGACGTGCTCATCTCTTCTCTCTGGTGATGACGTCACCCACATAAGCGTCACAATTTCCAGCAACCCAAACACGGTAGCTATTCTCTCTTTGTGCCACATGTCGATATGCAAAAGCTTTGAGTTTCCTTGGCGAGTATGTGCGAGAACAATATGC
This sequence comes from Phaeosphaeria sp. MPI-PUGE-AT-0046c, assembly GCA_020747045.1. Lineage (NCBI taxonomy): Eukaryota > Fungi > Ascomycota > Dothideomycetes > Pleosporales > Phaeosphaeriaceae > Phaeosphaeria > Phaeosphaeria sp. MPI-PUGE-AT-0046c. The sequence continues at coordinate 1,457,474 of JAGTJN010000004.1, forward strand.
CGCTGAAAAGTGTTCAGCTGGTTCAGAACATCTGATATACTGTCTTGATGTGCTTCTTGCTTTTGCAGTAGGGTACGAATGTCCATTTCTGACAGACTTACTTCCATGACACCGAGGGACGTCCCAAAGCCAGAGGTCAGACCAGGAAGTGCACTCGAAACCCATGCTTGAAGGTAGACTTCAGTTTCAGCTTTGTTGCTAACAGAACTTGGCTTTTGACCATTAACAGTGATTGGTTTTTCTCTGTTCGAAATGCTTCTTATTGGAGACTTTGGTGCATTAGGTGATTTCTGCTGCGTAGGTATGCTTTCGTGTGGCAGGTTTGAACCCAAAGCTTGTTCAACTCCCTGTACACGCGCTGGTGTATCCAGTCCAGTCGGTGTCATGAACGGTAGTTGATCTTGGGGTACCTCTTTCTCAGCCAATGTTTGAACAGCTACATCAACGAAGCGAGCTTCATGTTTCATTTCTTGATCTGTTCCCTCGCTGCTGAGAATCTCATCGAGGTCAACAACATGGGACACTCCATCCTTGTGCCCGATATCTTGGCCTTGCGTGGGCTTGATATCTGGCATCGTTGTTTCATCGCCGTGGTCAAGTTTATTCTCCATTTGTTCACTTTGAAGCTGATTGTCCTCGGTAGGGGTGTTTTCGACCGCTGGGCCATTTGTCCCACCTGAACGATGGCTTGGCGGAGCGGAGGCGACAAAGGCAGCTGCTGCATCCGCTGTCTGACCTTGCTCGGGAATTTTTTCACTCAATGTGACATGCCTGATCCCGGTAGCGGTGGGTGGTAGCCCCTTGTTGTCATCGGCATCGTCTCCCGACTGCTCCTTGCGTCCACCTTTTCGCAGGCCAAGCTTCTGCATCAACCTCTTAATCAGATGCTCTTTTTCTTCTTCTGATTCGTTGTCTGACTCGTTCACATCCAACGTGTTCATTCTCTGTATCTTTACAATTGTCGCTTTTAGGTCCGCCTGCTCTTCTGGGTTGAAACGTTGGCTGTGGCCTCTTCTTCGTGCCATTGCAAGATTTGCCACAGCAACCATCAACAAAAGATTGGTCTTGGAGTCTCGGAGATCGTTGCGCAGCTCTTGCACTGAAGCTTGCAGGAAAGGCCATTTGGCTTTTTCGGAGCGAGAAAGTGTAACCTTTGAGTATGAACGTGGTACGAGGTCTTTGACTTGTTTTGTTGCTCGCTCAAGGAATCTCTTGATCTGACTGAAAATTGATCGGCAGTGATGTAGAGCTGAATGAATGTCTGCAAGCGCTGTAGGGTTGAAGATGGAAGTGTTATGCGCGCTGATGAATCCTGGTTGCGGCGTAATTAGATCTCGAAGTTGATTTCTGGACCGCGATCAGCACAAAAACACACAGTACAGTTTCAACAAGCTGAAGGATATCTCTTGGAGAACTAGCTATAGCCTTTTTCTAGGAGAGGTAGCGCAGGTCGACATTTGTTGTGTAGTGAATGGCGAAAAGAACAAGAACTCACAGTATGCCGCAAGTACTACTGATATCATTTGCAATACTATTCACTCTCTCGCTTGCGGTACTGACAGTCTCAGCAAGTGCGAAAAGTGATATTGATACCTGCACTCCTGCGGCCGTTATACCGACTATCGACGCTGTGATGCTCAAGGGATCCGCCATTGGGCTGAATGAGGCTGAAGAGCCGACCGATCACGGTCTACGAAAATTGACTGATTGTAACATGAGAACATCAAGCAGTGCTGAGACTGTTGCGACAGAGAATGATTGACAGACCGAGAAAGAAGGAGGCACGTTTGGAACACGAGGCTGAATTATGGGGGCGGGGTGCTAAGGATGTTTTCGCTGCTTACACAGGAATGGCATACGAAGTACGAGCGGATCAATTGAATGTGGCGCCAATGAAATATCGAAAGCTCGTTGTTCGGGATAGTTTAATTCGCTCATCAGGAGCAGGGGTAAACACTGAATCAATGCACGTACAAGGTAGTTAAGCGAGATCAAGATGCAGTACAACAAGATTGTGAAGCTTGAGGACACAATTTGTTGGCATACCGTAGAGAGAAATGCCATAGAAACATAACAATGCTACCGAAAGATATAACACACTCGGCCACAGGCATACCCAAGCTTTTTCAATATCCGTTCCACCTTTATTTACGTTCGTTGCAGCTGCCTTACCCATTACGATCGCGAAAATCCGGAGTACCGTGGTCAAGCCGACGCAGCTAGCGCACTTGTAGCAGCAGATCGACCAACCGGGCTTGCACTACGCTTACAGTAAGAATATGGAGGAGACTCCGTAGTTGATAGCTGCCTGTCGGTGCTTGTGACAAACCTTCGGTGGCGAAGTAGCTGACGGCTTGATAGGATTCGAGACTGGAAACGAGGGCGTAGGTGAGCTCGAAACCATCGAAGCAGCGGGTCTCGGCGATACAGGAATAACAGGTCTTGACGCTGGTGCTTGGGGAATGGATGTTGGCGGTATGCCGGAGCTCACAGCATTCGTGCCTGACGATACTGCAACTAGCGACGTAGCTGGTGGTGACGCCGTTGTGATGCTGGAGCCATATGGCAGGCTAATATACGTTGACGGTGAGACACATTTGCCATCGGGACCAGCTGGATTGCCAGCGACGGGCTCATATTGGCCATTCCATGCGATATCCGCAACAGTGACACACCATGGAGCATCGCTTGACAGAAAGCTAGGGATCGGAGCCGTGGATGTCTTTGACAATGCAGGGGCTGAAGAATTCTTCGATCGACGAAAAGAGCATGCTTTGGGGGTTGTTGTAATTACGGATGGTTGTACAGTGATTGCTATTGTAGTAGTGACGCGTAGCGTACTTGGAATAGTTGTGGTAGACGAGACTGCGGATGTCGAATTCCTAGCCCATTTCGATAAGACAAGTGAGCTTGAACTAGTCGAGAGAGTGGTAGCTTTGGCAACAGGAGAATTGATTGTTGTTAATGACATATTAGGCCCAGAGAGTCCGGGGCAAGACAAGTCGATCCTAGGCTCGTATGTCGTGGGATCAAGTATACCCCAGTCGGGCTGCCCAGCCTCCGAGTCCTTAATGAGCTCGAACCAAAACATGTTGTACTTGCCGATGACCTCGCACCCTACATTGGTCCAGAAATCCTGCAATCTTTCCTGGCTAGCAACTGCTTCACCTAGTTGCGGGCCTTCGTATGGCCAGCCCATCTCAGCAATATAGATTGGCGTGTTACCAGCCCGTCGTTTGACATTGTCCAAGCTACCAAAGAAGCTATCTTTGGCTTTCTCGATGGGCTCTTTATTCCAATACGGATAAGCAGTCATGCCGTAAAAACTTGCACCTTCTATAACGACATGCTTCGCTGTATCGACGTGGCCGACTGGTTTTCCTTGCATGTAACCTGCAAATTGGGGGCCTTTCAAGGCTTCCTTCACTGATCCAATGGCGGCTGATATTTCCTTTGCAGAGACCCCGACCTCATCCGGGCTATCTTCGAAACGATAAACATCCTCGCTACCCACAGAAAGACCTATAACCAAATCAGACAAGTTCTTACCATGCTTCTTGAACCCTTTCGCGAGGGCAGATAATTCCTAGTCGATGATGCCTTTGATCGAATCGCCCCTTTTAGCGGGCGTCATCCAGAATCCAAGCAGAAGACTTGTGTTTGTTGCTACCGCAGCATCAAAGGCCTCGGTGGGGGTATCGATAGTGCCCTGCATTTTGCAGGTGAACAAACGGGCACTGTTAAAGGGCGTGCCTGTGTTAAGGTTGCGAGCAAGGTCAAAGTTATCGCGGAAGTCGGCTGCCTTTTTTACGTTCGAGGGGACGCCCCAGAAGGCACCATAGTTGAAGCCTGTATAGACTGTACTCACAGCTGGTGTGAGCAGCAGCGAAGGAAGAAGAAGAAGAAGAAGAAGAAGTGTTAGTCGTGTCATTTTCGTAAACCTCTGTCAAGATATCGATGCCGAGGATGCACGATTGATGGGGTGTAGATGTGTGCCGAATCACTTTTGTTACGTATAGACTTCTACATGTAACTGTTGATGCGCACATTGTGAAGTGGTCATAAAAAAAAACGTGGGTAGTGATAAAGCAGCGTTCATGGGACAAATTGACTGGTATTGCCCTGTTGTTCTCCACTGCAGTCAAAGAGCGTTGGCTTGCGTTATGTAGCTTCTGAAGCTCTTCACAACTTGGTAGCAATAAGTGACAGCTTGTTGTGACGTGTTGCAAATTGGATGGGTTCTGTACGTGACGAAGAGGTGGTGACGCATTTATCTGCGAAATGTGTTAGAGAAAGAGATTAAAGATCCACTGTGACCAGTCAAGAGCGTTTGACCCTAGTTAGTCGACGCATCGTGATGTGAATTCCATCGAGCAGATGAGGTATGACAGATGAATCATCACGTGCGCTCTGATTGGCTCGCGAAGACAGGCGTTCTCTCCGATGCCGCATTTACGGCGCTATGACCGAAGGCCAACTATTTTGCCGGAGCATCATAAATGTGCCCGCAACACTGTGGAAGAGAGTGCAGTCCGCCACAATGTCTCTCGCACGTTTTGGAGGTGCGCTTTCGCGTGTGAGGTGTGCACCGCGGCCACAATGGCACGCTGCGTAAGACAAATATCATCTTGATATATAGCTTTCTTATAGCTAACCAGGTCCAGACGAGCCCTCTCGAGCTCCGCCTTCCGCACCGCCAAAGCCGACAATGAGCTCAACTCGGTCAGCAAGCACATTACACAGCCCAAGTCACAGGGCGCCTCGCAGGCCATGCTGTATGCGACAGGCATGAGCGAGGATGACATGAACAAGGCTCAGGTTGGCATCTCGTCTGTATGGTACTCGGGCAACCCATGCAACATGCACCTGATGGACTTGAACAACAAAGTCAAAGAAGGTGTAGAGAGAGCGGGTCTGCTGGGTATGCAGTTCAACACCATTGGTGTTAGTGACGGCATCTCCATGGGCACCAAGGGTATGCGCTACTCGCTGCAGTCGCGTGAGATCATCGCAGACTCCATTGAGACCGTCATGGGTGGTCAATGGTACGATGCGAACATCTCTATCCCGGGATGTGACAAGAACATGCCTGGTGTCATCATGGCCATGGGCCGTGTGAACCGCCCTTCGCTCATGGTCTATGGTGGAACCATCCAGCCAGGTTGTGCAAAGACCCTTGACAACGAGTCAATCGACATTGTCTCCGCATTCCAGGCGTATGGTCAGTTCATTACTGGTGAGATCACCGAGGACCAGCGCTTTGATGTCATCAGGCATGCATGCAACGGTCAGGGTGCTTGTGGAGGCATGTACACGGCAAATACAATGGCTACTGCGATTGAGACAATGGGCATGTCGCTTCCAGGCTCCTCTTCCAACCCTGCCAATTCAAAGGCCAAGATGCTCGAGTGTCTGGCTGCGGGAGGTGCTATCAAGAATCTTCTCAAGGAGGACCTTCGACCCAGCGACATCATTACTCGACAAGCCCTGGAGAACGCTATGGTTGTCATTAGCATCACCGGTGGCTCGACCAACGCCGTACTGCACTTGATCGCCATTGCCGACTCTGTTGGCCTCAAACTTACCATTGACGACTTCCAGAGTGTCAGCAACCGCATTCCCTTGCTCGCAGACCTGAAGCCTTCTGGCAAGTACGTCATGGCCGACATTCATGAAATTGGCGGTACCCCCTCTCTTCTCAAATTCCTTCTCCGGGAAGGTCTTCTCGATGGCAGCCAGATGACTGTTACTGGAAAGACCTTGAAGGAGAACTTGGAGAGCGTCAAGGACTTTCCCGCCGAGCAGAAAATTATTCGACCACTCAGCGAGCCCCTGAAGTCGAGTGGTCATCTGCAGATCTTGCGCGGTAGTCTAGCTCCTGGCGGCTGTGTTGGTAAGATTACTGGCAAGGAGGGCACCATCTTCACCGGCAAGGCTAAGTGCTATGATGCTGAAGACGACTTCATCTCGGCCCTTGAGCGTGGTGAAATCAAGAAGGGCGAGAAGACAGTTGTCGTCATCCGTTACGAAGGCCCCAAGGGCGGCCCTGGTATGCCCGAGATGTTGAAGCCCAGCTCTGCCATCATGGGCGCGGGTCTTGGCAAGGACGTTGCGCTCATCACTGATGGTCGCTTCAGCGGTGGCAGTCACGGATTTCTGATTGGGCACATTGTGCCCGAAGCGCAGGAAGGTGGACCCATCGGTCTTGTGCAGGACGGCGACGAGATCACGATTGACTCGGAGTCAAACGAGCTGAACATTAGCGTAAGTGAGCAGGAATTGGCCGAACGAAGAAAGAGCTGGAAGGCGCCTGCCTTGAAGTACCAGAAGGGTACATTGTTCAAGTACGCGAGGTTCGTCAAGAACGCCAGCGAGGGGTGCGTGACCGACGCCGAGTAGAATCTCTTACCGCTCGGCATCAATATTCCGATCTTGTACGCATAGTTCCATCATCTTATGCCCAAAAGTCACGGCTCGGAGTTTGGCGATTGACTAACGGCACGTTGCACTAATTCAATGAAAACCTTTTTTTGATTGCAATTGAAATTTTCGCCATACGCACGAGATGATGATAACCACATGCGAATTCGATCAAATTGCAAATTAAAACCAAGTATATGAACAGTGAATTGAAAACCTCCATCGCCGATATGCGTCACTTCACATTTCCTTGCTCGCAAGTAATGTCCAGACCTTCCAGGGCCTATATCATAACGCCATTATGCCAGTACTGATTACTTCATCAACGCCCTAGCTCTCAGGGTGATAGCGTCGCGTCTCTAGATCTTGCCAAACTGTCGCACATGTTAGCATGAAGCTCACAACAAACTGGCACAACGACCTACTTGATAGTAGGGCTGAAGTTGATATCGGGCAAAGCGGGCAAAGTGATTGGCGTGTCAGGACTCACCGTAACCGTGTTGCCGCTGCCAGCTTGGTTTCCGTTGCCGGCGGAGTTGCCATTGCCATTGCCGTTCTAGTTGGAGTGTGTTAGCAAAGGGTCGATAAGAGTGGCATGTGGATGGATAAGGACGTACACCTGCAGAGTTTCCGTTGCCGTTTCCATTTCCGTTACCGTTCAATATATCCTTGAAGTCGTTACCCGAGCCGGCGGTGGGATTCGAGACGGAGCCGATAGTATTGGTGATGCCCTCGAGAGGGTCGAGCAGACTGGCTTCGCGCTTCTTGAGGATGCCGCCGAGGGAGGGAAAGGTGACCTTGTTGCCGGAGCCCGCCTGGTTGTTGTTACCTGCCTCATTGTTGTTGCCGTTGTTGTTTCCGGCTTCGTTGTTGTTCTTGCGGCGATGTTAGAATGGTGTAGGTAAGATTGATAGAGTATACGTACACCATTCCCATTGCCATTGCCATTCAACACATCCTCAAAACTGTTGTCGTTGCCCGCACCAGGGTTGGTAATGGAGCCAATGATATTGCTCAACTGCGGTGTAGGCGCCGCAGAGACAGAGGCAGTCAAGGCGCATAACGCAAAGGCCACGAAGCTGGTGGAACGCATATTGACGATTATTTATAGTTGGGTAAAAGCAGAGGGGGTAATAGTGAAGTGCGAACCACGGTACAAATGGTTGAACTGGAAAGACTCGGCTGGGGAAACATGAACAGCTTAGTTCAACGTTTTATATGTAGTCAATTCCTGCACCACCGCAATTGAGTTGCCTCGGTCTCACAACTATGTGATCGTCATACTCCATATAGGGGAAGAAGAGTGTGATTAGCCTCGCCGTCATGCCTAGCCGTCATATCGGTTGACCAAGTAGCATCGTATAGCACCACTGCTGATCTCAAGGTAGTGACCTCGGAGCTCGAGCAATGTGCACCGTTGATCATTATTGAAGGCACCAGCGGGTAGTGCATCCGTTGTCTAATGCCCACTTTCGATGGGGTTGCTAGAGCGTGTTAAGAACTTGCTTGCGTTTGAGAACTAACGTCCAGCAGAGCGAGGCTCGAGCTAGTCGCAAAGCTAATATGGTACGGCGACGTGAAAAGCGGATCTCGTCTGTACGGCAGTCAAGCTTCCAAGGAGAAAAGCTTAAAGCTAGAGTCAAGCCACTTACAACGTCAGCCTCTTTTTGGAATTCCCATCAGAGATGCCGACGACGACTTCTGCGAACTGTTTCAATTTCGACCCATTGATACGTGATGAAATCCTGATGGTACCTCGCACGTAATTGGCTCATCATCGCAAGTGATTGCTGCGTAACTTCCCATAGTGCTACGCAACGCGTAAACCAGACAGCAAGCATCATCTCCTGAACATCCGAATTTACCGGCAGTTGGGAATTAGCATGTCGATCAGTGCGTGGAGGTCGACAAATGCATGCTGCAAGTGCGCCGGCTTCGACGAACTCGATTAGCGGAAAGGCTGTTCACCGAATTTGGAAGCCATGATCAACGAGAACCTGGACAGGGTAGGTGTAGTATGCGGCTAGTGAAGATCTAGTGTAAGCCACATTCCACGATGTCGAAAGTTTGTGCCTGTCATTGAACCAGCATGGCATTGTAGGGGTTTTCCGTGTTCGTGTCGTGTTTAATGTCGAACATCTTTACGCGCACCGCACGTCACAGGCGGAACGCATTTAGTCACTCAGAATAGTACTCCTCTAGGGATGAATCAACACGTTCGTCCATCTTGGTTATCGATTTCAAACTCTCCTTACTCCCTCGTAAACTGATCAATGCTAACATCTGAGAGTTTTCCTGCTGCTTCGAGTTGTCTACGTGTCAAGCGCATATGGTACCTGTCTTCAATTTAATAATTCGATTGACTACCTACAAGCAGAGCCATGTATCCAAATAGCTCGGATACTTAAAGGGAAAGCACGTCGTGAATATGCTCTTGTTTTGTCTAGTTGATGCATCCCATGCAAGGAAGAAAGGTATAGAACGAGGAAGCACCGGCGCGCAGAAGAATGTAAGAAAGCGCCGTGTCGAAGAGAAAAAAAAAGCGAATGCAGTAATAGGATATATGAGGGAAGGAACATGAAGTCAAAATGAATAGAAGAAAGCAGTTGGGTTGCACAGCCGTTGTGATGACCCCTAGATGGCAACGTGCGGTGCCTACGTTGTAGTTGTCAAAGGTCTGCCCAGTCTGTAGAATCGGTTTAGCAGACCGGCCAAGCGATGCTCTTCAATAGCGATCACCTCGAAGGCAGGCTTGTTGTGCTGTCACCCACGACCTCATCTTCGGGTCTCATTTTCAGGCCACCTTCGACCTGAATACCTTGCTGAACCCATTCCGTCTTTGCAATATCGTCCAGACTCTTGCGACCACGGTTGGCTTTCTTCAGTAGACCCTCAACGCACTCGCGGGCAGGAGCCCAGTCTTGGCCCTTGGCGTCGTCCCACTCGCCATCGTCGTCGCCAAATTTCACCCACACCCAGTCGCAGCGGGCTATGCGATGCACAGCTCTACCACGAGCGGGCTTGCCCGGTGGCGGGTCGAATGGCAGGCGTCCCTCCATGAGGGCGTACAGCAAGACGCCAAGCGCCCATGCATCGGTGGCACGGCCGTCGTAGGGTTGGCCAAGGAGAATCTCTGGAGCGGCATAGTCTTCACTTCCACATCTTGTAGTAAGGAGGGGTGATTCGGGTGGTGCCGGTATACGACGCGAAAGGCCAAGATCAGTAAGCGTCGCTATGGCGTGTGGGTGTTTCTGGGGTTCCTTGAGGAGAGGCACGGTGGAGATGGGGATGTTGAGCAAGATGTCTGTGCTGCATTAGTACACTGTTACATGTGGTGCACATACCAATCTGGGCGTGGCGATAAGGGTGGAGAGGTTTACTTTCTAGTTTGATGTCGCGATGCACGATGAGCTTGTCATGCAGGTAACGCACGGCGCCCACCATTTCGGCGAAGATGCGTTGCACGATGGCAACGGTCAGCTTGTCTCTGTGATCGCTCGCTACATCAAAGAGGTCGCCGCCGGGACAGTAGGTCAAGACAATTAGTGCCTGGGCATCATTGTGATCGAAAGCTTGAAGATGGACCAAGGAAGGATGTGTGACAGATCGGAGCATCTCGACTTCACGTTTGAGGCTGAGTTCTACGCGCTCCTCGTCAGCACCGCCAGCAGGGCCGTGCTCGACGACCTTGATGGCAACGAGTTTGCGAGGGTCAAGGGCGACTTCATCTAGAGGGTCCTTTGCTTTTGTTTTCTCACATGTGGCCAAGTAGACTTTGCTAAAGGTGCCCTGGCCGAGCATTCGGACAGGTCGCCAGAGCTTCTTGGTGCTGTCTGGACCTTGCCGCACTACAATATACTTTGTCTTGTCGTCGTCAATAAGGTCCTCTTCCTCGGTGTCTGTGACGCTTCTGTTACTAGCATTGCTTGCGGGTGGCGTTGGGAGACTGGCCGAGACCCGGTCTGAGACAAGTCCGCGCTGTGCTGCAAGGTAGACCTCGCGGTGCAGGTGCTGTTGCACGCTTGGGTCGCCTTGGACAGCAGCATTGCCAATGGTGACATGCCGAGGCCGTGCATTGTGTAGGGGATCCGGAGTGTAGTCACTAATGCTCCTGTTCCTTTCGCGGGCTGCTTCATTCTTCTGGTGTGTGTGACTTGCCGCGGCGGCCTCAATGGCGGCTTCCTTCAATCTCTGATAGCCTTTCTTCTTCAGCGACCCAGATGGCGACAGCGTGCCTTTGGTGGGCGAGAAGAGATTGTCTCCCAAGGAAGAGCCCGAGGCGCCCCGGGATCGAGGGCGCGGGACGGCTCTTTGCCATGGCCCTGGCGAGTCGCTCATCACCAGCGGCGAGGGAAGAGGGGTGATGTCGCCGAGGGCGTTCAGCGCGGGCGAGGAGAGCAATGAGGCGGGCGACAGAGAGCCGACGCTGTTGGCAGACCAGGCGGTGCGCAGGTAGCTCTGGTCCTGGATGGCTATGGGCGCCGTGGCGGACTGCCTGCGCGAGTCGGTTGTGGTGCCCTCCAGATTGGACGTGTCAGTGGGGGGTGCTGGCTGGTAGTGGGAGAAGTCTGTCTGGAGGGTCAGGCCGGTCGAGGGGGCGCGGATGTGGTAGTGAAAGTTGGAATTACCAAGCTCGCCGCCAAACGAGGGTAACAGGGCATTCGATGCAGAAGACGCCGCGGTGGTTTGCGCGGCGGGCCGTCTCGAGGAGTCGTCCGCCGAAAGCGTGTGGGTCGTGTTTGTAGTCGGCTCGCTGGCGTCCCGGCGGTGGGCGGCGGAAGGGGTGGAGGACGCGAGATCCGCAGAGGATGGCTCGGGGCCCTCCATGGTGTTGTATGGCAGGCAGCGGGACAGCCGACGTATCGCGTTGCAGTCACTCTGTCAAGCTGCGGGCAATGCTACAGTGGCCGTGCACTGCCTTTGGGCCTCTCTAGCGCCACCATCACCGAACGACCGGTAAGTGCAGTGCGGAGAGCCACGCCGGCCAGCCTCGCTGCCGTGAACAGCCTAGTGCCGTGCTAATTTCAGACTATTGGCACGATGGACAACATACCGGAGGAGCGTTATTTGAGTGTTGTTGTTGTTGTCGTCTGCATGGTCGCCAGACTCGAGATATGCCCTCATGGCACGCGTCTGTCTGACTAGCAACATAGTCTGCATGGAAGGCGCAGTCGTCAGGACAAAGGCAAGAGTGCCGACGTCCAGCCTATGGGAAAAGCCCGTCAACACACAGCGTGGCCCGGCCTGCTGGTTGGCTGGTCGAGCATTCAGTCTAGACGCATAGTTTCACCAGCACGTGCGGTCTTGTATCACACCAGACTACAACCGTTAACGTTACACGTTTCGCGACACGCATTGCATTCCATACCTTCTTATATATTGCCTCATTCTTCCTTCGCACAACTCCGCAGCAGTGCGGAGTTCCGCACCACGAGGCACCAGCATTGGCAAGTCTACTACACTCACAACCTGTCGATTGGAGAACCGCAGGATTCGAGTACGTGCACGTAAACCAAACACGCGTCGTTGGCGTTGTCGTCTACAAGCAAATCCGCACGATGGTTTATTTAAATACCTTGATGAGCAATTCACAAGTTGACATCTACCTAAACTTGACTTCATTTTATCATGGTTCAAGAATTATCGCCAGTCGTTCACGAGGCATTCACACGCTTCAGCAAAAATGCCTCTCTTCTTGCTCTGCCCCTTGTCTTAGTCGATGGCGGCCTTCAGAGTCTCCCAGCTATACATCTTCCAGAGCCCACGTCCTCGTATCAAATCGCTCTCAACCAGCTCAAGGCCGCGCTTTTCCCCAAAATACCCATGTACTTGCTTCTCCGCCGCAACAACGTCCTAGTTGCCATAACATTCGCACCCTATCTTGCAGACGCCACACAACGGCAATTCCTCCTCGAGAACCGCCACGACCTCGTGCAGCGGCTGGGAGCAGAGCACTTCTCACAATCTTTGATCTGCAAGGAGATTGGCGAAATCACTGATGTCCGGTCATGGAATGAGCGGGATGCTCTCAACAGCAGCAAAAATGAGCAGTCGTCAGTGCATCTTGAAGATGGACATATTTGTAAAGAAGATAGCTGCACCTCATGCACAGTCAAGGACGCCGGCTACAGACGCACAAAATGCCGGCTCTGCGACCGACGGATGCAGAACCCCATTGCGTCCGATGCACTCGAGGCATTACGCTCATTGACCTCGCGCGGGGCTTTGGTTCAAATCGTACGTTCTGCCATCTCATCCTCGACACTATCCAACATCCCCCCTGATACATGTCTAACACATCAATCTAGACCGTCTCTCCCACTTCCAATTCCCAAACTCTAACTCTCCTCTTCTCTTCACAAGATGTCCCCGCAGACCAGGTATCCTCCCACCTCCCCACCACTATCCCAACCTTCACCTTCTACATCCATCCCACCACCTCGCTTGTCTACTTCATCTCCCATTGTCCAGACTCTGCAGCTGTGAAGGCGCGCATGACGCATACAATGGCTATCCCGGGGTTGCTGGTGCATGCTGAGGACGCTGGGGTCAAAGCGGATAGAACGATGGAGATACACGAGCTTGGGGAGGCGGTGTTTGAGGATAACGATGTGGAGGGAGGTGAGGGAAAAGAAAGGTTCAGGAGCATGTACAGACGGGAAGGATTCGTGGGAACGGAGCTGGGATATGAGGGGTTGGAGAGGGATAGGGAGTTTGCCGATGGGGTGAGGTAGTCGGCGGCCGGACGACGTGCTAGGTGCTGAAAGTGATGATGCATCACTTAGAACAAGAACAAAATGAACAAGTGGGTGGTTTTACATTCTATTCTTGTGTCATGATGCGCCACCTCGTTGGCTCTGCTCATGCTCTGTTTTGTCATATACACATTTACAAATACAGTTTATAAATATAATACACATGCTCTAGATGAGAGCCTCGCCCCTAAACATGGCCTCTCTGACTTCCTTGACAACATCAGAACGATCACCCGGTCCCAGAAGAACGATACCACGACCTCTCCTGCCCATACGACCTGTTCGACCAAGTCGATGGATGAAATCAATAGTAGTGTGAGGAACGTCGTAGAGAATGACATGTCGGACAGAGACAGTATCAATTCCCCTCGACCCCAAGTCGGTAGTGACAATGACCTTGGTGTTGGCTAAGGTCCGCTTGCTAGCGGATTCAGGCTTTGCAGGATCGCTAGCCGATGCTTTGATAGCGGTGGAGGTGTCGCTTCCAGTAAAAGACGCCAGTGTCTTAGCTTGGCGGACCGGATCGGTATCGCGATGAAAAGCCAACGCATCAATACCCTTCTTCTGGAGATACTGTGCCACAGTCTCAGTGTCTTCGCGCTCGTTGACGAAGACGAGGACACGCTTGGTGGGCACTGCCTCCTTGCCTTCGGCTGGATCGTACTCGCCAGCTGACTTTCCAATCTGCCAAATTGTGTCTGCACATGCGAGCATCTTGTTCCCGTGGTAAGGATCCTTGTTCACGTCAACGACACCAAGCTGGACTCTTCGTGGAATAGCATGTAAATTGGGAGTGACCAATCGCTGCATGTCTGGATATCTGTCGCCAAGATACTTGTCCAAGTATTTGGGAATCGTCGCAGAGCACAGAATGAGCTTCTTCAAAGAAGATGTCGCGCGTTCAATGATCTCCGTTGTACTGGGCTTGAAGGACCGATCAAACAGCGAGTCAGCTTCATCGCAGATAAGGTGCGTGACCCGGGCGAGGATATTGGGATTGCTCTCTGCGATGCTGGCAAGTAGCGGAGGTGTGCTGATGACGACGTCGACACCTTTTTCGTTGAAAAGCTGGCTCCGAATCACCGTCGCTGTCATTTTCGCTGAGATGGGCGCGGCTCGGAATTTGACCGTGTGGGAAAGGGACTTGGCGACAGCACCGACTTGCGCTACAAGCTCAGCAGAGGGGACGAGAATGATGGCTCGAGGCCGTGCAGGATCGACTGCCTTGTTAATCTCGGGCTCTTCTGCGGCAAACATGTCCGTCCTCCGTTCTGACGCATCGACCGCTGCCTGCCGAGCGTCCCTCTGTGCTTGTTCGTCTGCCTCTTCTTTCTCGTGCAATTCCGCCTGCTTGATCGCGTCGAGGGTGGGGAGGAGATATGCAAGTGTCTTCCCAGAGCCCGTCTCTGCTGCAAGAAGAAACGCCTCTGCACCACCTTTCTTCGACGACGTAGCCTTGACGCGCTTCTTGGCCTCCAGGCCCAGCAGAGCGGGGATGGCAACGGCTTGCGCAGGTGTGGGGTTGCGGTATTCGAGCTCGGGCAGGGCGTCTTTGATGGCTGCTTGTACTGTGTCCAGCAGGGGCATCTTGTCGAAGGAGTCATACTGGTCCATCTTGCGCTTGATAGCAGTGCGGTTGCTGTATGGCACCTCGTGCAGCGAGCTCTGCATCTTCAACGCGTGGTAAGGCTCTGGCTTGGCTCTTCTCTTCCCGTCATCTTTCTTCCGACTGGGCCTCTCCATGCGACTCTCCCTCCGCTCTCTTTCCCTTTCAAGTGATGGCGGCACCCTAGTGCGATTGAGGTATGCGAACGGCTCCGGCTTCCTCCTGGCGGGCCGATCATCTGATGGTGGTGGGCGCGAGACTGTGTCGGATAGGATCATGCGGGACGGTCGACGATCATCGTGCCCCCTGAACGGTCGTGGAGGCCCACTGCGAGGCCGGGAATATGAGGCACCATCTCGAGGTCCTCGGTCTCCTCGGTCTCCTCGATCTCCTCGGTCTCCTCGATCTCCTCGGTCTCCTCTGTCGCCTCTTTCTCGCTGTGCTTCGCGCTGTACCTGGGTGTAGAGGCGGGACTGGGTGTGCTGTGGTTGCAGACTCCGAGGGGCGGGTCCAAGCAAAGAACGCACTTCGCAGAACGGGCAGGCACGGATCGCCTGTCGCAACATACTGAATACTCGCAACTATGGGAAAAGCGCCATTCTGCTGATCCCGCTGGCACATGAAAACAGCGGAGGCGCACTGACGACACTGGCGAATTTCTGGCGCTATCGGCCTAGCTCGCGGATAGCCCAACCGCATGCGGCTGTTACTCTGGCAACCACCGTACCTGCCCGACAACACTGTCTAATATCAACACCGTTGGATATAGCGCTGCGACATCCTCCTCTCCTCTGCTTCTCCATCGCACAACAGCGCGTGCGCTCCGTGGTTGACCTTCACTTCGCCTTTCCATATTTACATACGCGCATCCGTTATTCGTCTGGCTGTGCATACTCTTCTCTCGGCCTCGTCCCATTCTTCGATACATTCCGACAACGTAGGGAGCCGCGCTGCATATACAGCAACCACGGCCGCCGACATGTCGCGCAATGAAGCGGTACGTACTCGAGCCCTGCAACGCTCCAGTCACTACACCAGCATACTTACATTACCAACTACAGGTGTCGCCGCTGCGCATAAACAAGACGCCGACTGCTTCTCCCACAAAGGGCAGCAGCCGTCCACTGTCAGAGATCGGCTCTACTGAGCGGAGGCGCAACTCGCCCAGCTTCAATCAGACAACAAAGGTACTACCATGCGATACATTCCTCATACGCATGGCAACTAACGTGGCCCAGAAGGTCTTCCTAACCAAAGAGAGCTCGCCCTTTGGCGGCGCCTCTCCATTCAACAACAGCCCACGTTTGTTTTGGAAAGAACAGACCATCTCGCCCAAGAATCGTTTCGACTCTGAGAACGAGTACGAACACGACACATCGGCTGCGCAGCTGTCGCCCAAGCGCAACTCTATTGAGAACCTGAAGAAGCAGTCGCGCGTCAAGAACAGCAGCATGTTTGCACGCGAGCAGAAGCACGAGTATGACCCTACTGCCGTTCAACCACTGGACCGCCCCATGGCAGCTGGTCGACCCCTCAGCACCGCTCTACAAGGCAATGCCTATGGCGGTAGCGGCTTGAGTGGATATCGCGAGTCTTCCACAAGCCCAACCAAAGGACACCGTCGCAGCGAAAGCCAAACCAGGATCCCGATTCTAAGTCCCTCCAAGACATCTCCAGCCAAACTTCCTACCCAATCTTCTTTTGGATCGCCCTCCAAGGAATACACTTCAACGCCAGAGGGGCGTGTGTCGCCAACCAAGTCCTCTCTTGTCATGAATGGGCGATTCAACTCGCCAAAGTACAACCCGGACTCTAGTACCATGTCCGAGGACGATGATTACAAGCACCAGACACTGCGCCCTCTGCGTCGCCATGCTAAGAGTGTAACCTTCGACACTGCCCCTCCTACCATCACTGAATTTGAGATGGTTACACCCGACCCATCCGCCGCGTCGGGATCCCGCGAAGGCAGCTATGAATCTGATGAGGAAGAAGAGATGAGCTTTGACCAAGACGACAGCTTTGATGCTTCCCTGGAGGACACCGAGAAGACACCTGTCGTGCTACCAGAGGACTGGCGCCACATGAGCCCCGACGCTGCAAACACATCGCTGACTGATTTGTATGATGATGTTTTCGATGGACGGGACAACAGCCCAATGCCAAATGCCCGACCCAACGGTGCAGCAAATGGTTACCGTCACGGCTCGACCAATTCGGATGGGGATACCCGACCGCTTCCACCTCTTCCTGGTATGCAATCGCAAGACGGAAGTCGACGACGAGACTCCAGCATCGGTCTCTCGGCTGCTGCAGAACGCGCAAGCGATGCGCGCCGCTCACTGCCTCACCTTCCTCAGGCTGCGGGTATTTCCAAATCGGATCTGCTCAACATGCGCGAAAGCTCGATGTCACTCGAGGATCGACTACGCCTGATGAACTTCGACGATGACCGCGATGTGAGCACGCCAACTCAGGAAAGCCACGATCTGAAGGTCGAGCAGAAGGTGCACGTGCACGTCGAAGAGGTCGATGATGTTACAGAGGTCGAGACCGAAATCGCCGACCAGCCTACGATCGCCCCGCGCATCTCCCGTGAATCTATTCTCCGAAGGGTTAAGAGCCGCAACTTCGACGACGATGAAAGTTATGCCTACGACCTGGAGTCCAGCCCTGAACGCAGCTATGGCGACCTAGCTGATCTGGACCCCGACGTCCCAATTCCTTCGCGCGAGTGCTCATCCAATTTCGATGAGAATGCCCATCACGATGGACATGTGGCTGAGAGTGAAGCCGACAGCGTCATCGATGCATACTCATTTGCTGAAGTGACAGAAGTGGATGGAACTGAGATGTCCGTCCTAGATGACGAGTATGAGCGTGAGAGCTCTGTGGTGCGACATCCAGTACAGCACCATGCTCAAGAGGAAGACGATGTGAGCGAATACTCGCCCCAGCCAGATGAGCAGCCAACCTCCCAGAGCACCATTGATAGTTCTGGTCCTCCTACTCCTACTGCTGCAGCGCCATCTCCAGCGGCCGCAGAGAAGAAGGCACGTCAAGAAGAAATGTTCTCTTCTTTCGATGGTGACAAGATGGACCTCAGTCTTGACCCGCTGGCAGCCTCTTTCGCAACTGCCCTTAGCCCTCTTGACAGTGCGCCCAAGATGGACGCTATGCGCGACTTCTTGCGTCGCCCTGCAACACCTGAGACGATCGACGAGGCTGACGCTGAGTCTGAAGACCCGGGTACACCTGATTCCGTCATTCGACATCCCGTCGTGATCTCACCACCAGAGCAAGATTCCTCTCTTGAAGTGCCTCAGCGAGAGGCCACAATCCGTGGTGCTGGTGGAAAGTTGAAGACACGCCCATCGCTCATTCCAGATGAGATTGACCTTGCTACAGCACGTCGTCAGGTCAGCGGCGAACACCCCCCTCCAGTTCCCGTGCGGAGCCCTAAGCGTCAATCTCTGACTTTCGAACTCGGCCACGTGGACGATGAAGATTCCCAGATGAGTATCTCGAACAAGGAGAACCGAATGCTAGATCTTGACCTTGGTGATGACTCCAATGATCTCAGCTTCGGTCTTGATAGGGAATTCAACCACATCATAGAGGCTCAGAAGGTAAACAACCTTTTTCTTTTACCCTTTTTCGCAGCATTTCCTACTTCTACTACTGTTCCACCAATGGCAGCTGCGCAGATGTCGAGTGAACGGTTTGTGTATAAGTACAGTCCCGCTAACGGCTATGTCCGCGAACAGAAGGGCTATCTGATGCGTGAGAACACCAAGGTTGTTGTTGCAAGCAGCCGTCAATTCAGCGACGAGAAGCCATCTCAAGACGCAACTGCTGCTTGCGGTCCTCGTAAGACCAGTGCCGAGCGCAAGCCTGCTTGGACCAAAGAGCCGTGGAATGGTAAGCCGCGCCGTAAGAGCATTCGAACGACATCTGGTCGTCGTGTTCCTACCGCTACTGGCCCTGCACCACCACTCCCTGGGCAAGAGTCTGCCGTGACAGGCGGTCTGGACTCTGTCACTGAGCAGGGTGACGAAGAGTTCGAAGATGGCGAGGAACGAGGAAGGGTCTTTGTCAAGGTTGTCGGAGTCAAAGACCTTGACTTGCCACTACCAAAGAGTAAGCTACAACTTTCACGGATGACGAAACCACGCTAACTGGCCCTAGCTGAACGCACTCACTTTCAACTGACACTTGACAATGGTTTGCACTGTGTGACCACGTCTTGGTTGGAGCTTAATCAATCGGCGCCGATTGGCCAGGAGTTTGAACTCGTCGTGCTGGATGACCTTGAATTCCAGCTCACGCTCCAGACCAAGCTCGAACCGCCTGCTGTGCCTCAAATCGTCACTGCACCCGTTCGTACAATGAACCACAAGAAGTCTCACTCTGCCTTCCGAAACCTTCTCTCTTCGCCAAAGAAGCGCAAGGAGCAGGAGCGCAAAGCACAGGAAGAGGCTGATCGTATTGCACTCCAGGAGCAGCAGGAAGCACAAGCAGCTGCGAAGCGCAGCCATCAAGCTACTGCTTGGGATCTTTTGCATGACTTGGTCGGCCCAGATGGCTCGTTCGCACGTGCGTATGTTTGTCTCAACAACCACGAGAGTCAAGCCTACGGTCGCCCGTTGACTGTCGATATTCCCTGCTTCAACGAGTGGGCTGTTGACAACACTGGTGTAAGCAGCGTCAAGAGCAAGCGTGGTGGTGTTGTGCGCCGTCCCCCGTACCGCATTGGCAAGCTTACTCTGCAGCTCCTGTATGTCCCAAAGCCCAAAGGCGCCAAGGATGAGGACATGCCGAAGAGCATGAATGCTTGCATTCGCGGACTCAAGGAAGCCGAAGAGATCAAGGACACGGCGTGGGAGGGTACTTTGAGCCAACAGGGTGGTGACTGCCCAGTAAGTCTATTCTGATACATCCACACATGACCATTGTTGCTAACACTCATTTCAGTACTGGCGTCGTCGATTCTTCCGTCTAGAGGGTACCAAGCTTACAGCTTATCACGAGGCTACTCGACAACCACGAGCGACTATCAATCTAGCAAAGGCAACTAAGCTTTTTGATGACAAGGGCGCACTACAGCAGCCGTCCTCTACCAAGTCTGGTGGTCGTCGCAAGTCTGGCTTTGCCGAGGACGAAGAGGGGTACATGTTTGTTGAAGAAGGGTTCCGTATTCGCTTCGCCAATGGAGAGGTCATCGACTTCTATGCCGACACCCGCGAGGCAAAGGAGGGGTGGATGAAGGTCCTCGCCGAGACTGTTGGGCAAGACATTGCCGCAAAGAAGGGATGGATCTCGATGATCTTGGAAAAGGAGCGAAAGCAGAAAGCTGCCCGATCGCAAGCTGGGGTTCCGAGCCAGCCTTCGAAAGCGCTTCATGAGAACCCCAACGCCAACCGGCCATCACATCAGCGCACGCAGTCGCATGATGTGTTTGCCCAACCGCAAAGCAAGTCGGTCCCATCCAGCCCTGTGAAGGGTCACTCACGGACACAATCGCATGCCCCCGCACCACCAGCCAAAGACCATCGCATGTCGCAAGCACCGCCACCACGGCCACGTGATAATAGCAAGACAGGATCGTCTGGACGCAGGGAGCAGGTTCGATCGATGATTTTCTAAGCCCCCGTCTTTGTCCACTTCAACATCGATACCCAGTTTACTCACCCCTCTTTAAGAAACACTCGTTTCTTGGACATTCACTTACTTGCGCATTTTCCTTGTGTTCAGATTCATCGTTTGGTTTCATTACCGCATCGACTTCGGTTGGGCTTTTGGAGGAGTCGGCGGCAGAAGATGGAGAGGCGAACGGTGGACGGGTGCTGAGCGCTCGTTGCGTCGACTCGATTCGCGTCGCTTGTATAAAAACGATTGCGATTGTCAGACTACGACCATTGCATGCAAAGGAGAGGTGGAGACTTTTTATTTCTTGCTATTGATTATTTTTGTTTGGGCAGGTATGGGTCTGCAGCTTCTCGGGCGTTTGCTGGTGTGGTTGCTTAATGACCTTACTTGACTGTTCTCTGTGTAATGAATGGATGCGAAACAGAGTCAGTGAATATATATGACTTTCAGAAGGCTACTCTTGTGCAAGTGCTTCGTGACTGCGGTAACGCTTCGGATTGCCACCAAGATCTCGAGGTGTGGTGCTGTGTTCAGCATCTTCGGTTGCATCTTCGTCGCACTGCATCTGCATTATACTTTGAACGTCCGCATGACAAGCCCTGCATGGGGAGTGGAAATGTTTGATCCGTACGACGGCCATCGTCGAAGGTAGCAAACAATGTCGTCTTTCTACACTGCCACCTCATCCCGCCTCCCGTTCCCTCATTTACAAAAACACCGGTGTGTGAGGAGACTCTCGAAGTCTCCTTCCTCTGCACCGCGGACGTGGTCTCTCTCTGTTCATCTTGTGTTTTTCTGTTCGCTGACACCACGAAGAGGAGGACTCCCTCCATGTCCCTTGTCCCTGGCAAACCAAACAACCGCAAAGATGGGCCAATCTCACTCGAATCCATATGGCTACCCATCCAACTGCACGCCTCCACCACTTGTCGAAGTCTCAGCGCCGGGTGGGAGAGTCATGGTCCCGCCGCATACGGCCTTCACTGTACATCCGCCCAGGCGCAGAATGCCGCAGAGAGGTATGGGATATGGCGTGTATGAGGAAGAGGATGACGACAGTGGAAGTGAGGATGGCGTAGACATCATGCCTGCACGGTGGGCGTGTAGAAGAGGAGGTTTGGATGGCAGGGGGGTGGGAATGGGAATAGGTGGACGACCGACAAGTGCGCCACTCATGAGGGGTGGATATGCGAGTCCTCGAATGGAAGGCATGGGGCCTGGTGGTATGGGTATGGGATTGGGAAGTCCGAGGATGGGCCCCTCTGGCCTAGGTAGCGGTAGGCATGGAGGCATGGGAATGGGTATGGGTATGGGCATGGGACCCCCCGGAGCTCAAATGCTATCTAACCCAGCTGCACATCACGCCATGATGTCTCCTTCGCCCGACTTACCACCGGGATATTCGTCCATGCCACACTTGCCGCCACGGTACAGTGCAGGTGGAGGCGTGCGTCCTCCGCCCAACACTCCTGGTCCAGGACTGAGTCCGTACACATACCCATCCTCCCCACACAGCACCGCATCGACCACGCCACGTCGTCGTCGCTCTCTTGGTGTAGACGAGCGTATACCGCTCGGTGCATTTGCAAAGTCACACGCTGGGCCTGCGACCCCTAAGATATCGCGCGCACACACATCGCCAACGGAACGCATCAACCGCAAACCAAGCGGCGGAAACGAATGGATCAAAGGTGACTCCTTTCTCGATGCATGCATCTGCACCACCAACTGCACATGTCGCGAAGGTCATCGCGTCCTCTACCGGTCACGCGACGATGGTCGCGGTAGCGGCGACGAAAGCGACCCAAGGTATGGCCAAGGCGAGATTCGATATATTCTCAAGAAAGATTTAGGGCGGGATTGTGGGGATCATTCGGCTTGTAGGAAAGGTGAGGGGTCTGGCGAGAGCGAGGCGGACAAGAAGGGGAGTGGTAGGAAGAAGGAGAAAGAGAGAGAGAAGAAGAAGAAGAAGAAAGAGGACAAGAGGAGGAAGGATGAGATGGAGGGGTTGAAGGAGGATTTGCTGGAGGCATTGGATGAGAGGTTTGAGAAGATGAGGAAGAGGGGGAGTAGGCGCAGTAAAGCGGGAAGTGTAGGCATGGAGAGCCCCAGGCCACCGTTTGCCGGGTTGGGGAATCAAGGTATGGGTGCTACGGGTCTGAATACGCGTATGGTAGACACGAGAGGTGGGATGCCTATGGGAATGGGAATGGGAATGGGCATGCCGATGACTCTGGGAGGTGGAAATCCCTACGCGATCAACATACCGGGCCAAGGTATGAACCGACAACCACAAGGTATGCCCGATCCAATGAGTGGCATGCCCTTCGACGACGACATGTCCATCGCTGATATGGATGCCATGGGCATAGGCAATCCATATCTGGCACCAGACCTCAGAACCAAGGGATTGCAAAACATCTTCTTATCGCCTGGTCGCCGTGACCCAAGCGGCATCGACAGAGAAGCAATGGCCTATTACCGAAAAGCCATGAGCGGACCGGAACGCACAGCCCGCTATCCTTCGCGCCAACTGCATCGACACCAACTTCCTCCTCGTGGTGGAGGCCCAGCTGAAAGCGAAGAATCCAGTCCTGGGCCGAGACGACCCAACCTAAGCAAGAGAGCTGGAGGCAAAGATCGCCAGGACAGTTTCGACAAAATAGCCGCCGGTAAGTTGCAGTTTCGCTACACAATCTTATCATTCTGACTCCAATCCAGAGCGCCTTAGAGAAGATGGCGATGATGGTCCGCAACACACACGCCGCGTCGATTCACCTCGTGGGAATGGCGTGCGGAACACGCGTGAACGCGGCCAAGGCAGACATCACACGCGCGTAGAAACAGATGACGACGACGCGTACTGAGTAGCCATGTTGGATATGCGCCGCAGTTGCAACAGGGCAAGGCTCTTTTACTCTCTGATGTCCAAGTTTGGTGCAAGGGATGCCTGTAACAACTAGCCTGGAATAAACAAAATGTCCCGAAACATTTCTTTTGCGTTGACATTATTCTTCGCTCATATGCTGCTTGTTGGGGCATAATTTGTGCCATGTTCCCGTCCCAGCCGCAGATGAAAGAGGCATAGAGGTCCGGCGATATGGCATTCGGGTTGCAGAATGCGCGGCGGGTATCTAACCGTGCAGGGGGTCTGTCGATTGAACCTCACGTCAAGAACTTACCTATGTCATCCGTGCGGCAATGGGGGTTGTTAGAACGGTGCGACCAACAAGGCAATCGCTATGTCATGTCTGACATCATAAATGCAGAAGAAAATACACGTGGTCGAGCGAAGAGGTAGAAGCGCACTACTGATGAACAGACCAGAATATGGATCGCAATTTTGACTGTATTCGCTTTTTTTAACGTAGGTGCAATTTTTGCACAATCTACAAGTACAGTGATGATGGCAGCCTATTCATATCTTGATATGCCTCGTAAAACTGTAGTTCAATGAGTAGGGTGGTCGAACTCCCTAGACGCCGTCTCTACCCCAGGTGTAGATTTCCGATGAGGCCAATCTTTCAGTAGATGCGCCTGCCCAATATGTGCCCAAACTCCACGCTGAATAACAAAATCATTTGGAAAAGACATGTGGTTGCTGGAAGAAGCAACAATGAAGATCGACGGACAGGCGTCGTCGTCGACCAAGGGACGCTCGTGGCCGGAATAGAGCCGAAATGTTCAAT
This sequence comes from Phaeosphaeria sp. MPI-PUGE-AT-0046c, assembly GCA_020747045.1. NCBI lineage: Eukaryota > Fungi > Ascomycota > Dothideomycetes > Pleosporales > Phaeosphaeriaceae > Phaeosphaeria > Phaeosphaeria sp. MPI-PUGE-AT-0046c. Next base: position 1,481,593 of record JAGTJN010000004.1, read on the forward strand.
GTCCACTTGCAGTGCACCGCGAGGACGATATGCCTTACTAGCCGCTACGGGGCACACCAACCCAGACCTGTAGGCACAAGACCAAGAGTATCAGCGAGACGCTTGGCCCTGCAACTGAGACTCGTGATGTCGAGAGTCTTCTCAGCCCACCAGTTCTCGAAGTCATTGGCGTGTTCCACTGAGGCCTCGGCATTTTCTCCAGAGAAGCCAGCTGAGCGCTTGCCCTTGATCTCTGCAAGATGACGATCTACGTCGCGGCTCAGGTGGCGGAGATGAACAAGTGACTCGGTGCGCAGATGTGACAGCTCAGTCACGTAATAGGCATCACTGGGCTCAAGCGGAGTGGAGAAGGAGCGGTCACGGGAGCGGTCCTGTTTCTCGAGGGATTTGGCAGGATCCCCCAGCGACACGGGCGAGAAGGGAGGCCGAGACTGTGATGATGAGAAGGGCGAAGTGACTGGAGAGGCGCAGCCCGACTGCGAGGCAGAGGAGGCAGTCGTAGCAGACGATGAGTCCGAGGAGAAGACGCTGCTGGCGTTGCTGATGGTTCGGAACCTTGGCTCTGGCAAAAGCTCTAGGTGAGGAAACTCATGGTGGTCCTGGTCCTGATCCTGCTCTTGGCTATGGTTCTCAAGGCGAGCGAAGCCTGGATAGAATCAGCTCCGAAAACGTTGAGATAGTGTGCAAACGAGTCACGCAAATGTACGAATGGAAGGGGAGGGCACGTGGCATGGGGCGACAGCACTTACTTGTCAACACGGCAGCAGCAGAGTGCTGTACATCAGTGACGCTTGATTTGAGCGCGGGTGGAAGAGAGTGCCAGAGATGCTGGGGAAGATACCAGGCTTGGAGATGGGCAGGATTGAAGTTGAAAGCATCTCGGTCTTGGGCCGCAGGAGTGCGAGGTGACTCTAAGTTGGAGGTGGACCTCGACAAAGGCGCTGCAAAGCTTCGGCGACTGGAACTCCGGCGGGTGCGAGTTTGGCCAAGGGTAGGGTCATGGTAGATGGGATTGGCAGACTGCGCAGCAGCCATGGTGTAGGCGAGCAGAACAAAGTTGCAGAGGTATAGTAGTGAGCACAAGGTGTGCCAGTAGAGTGCCGCAGGCTAGAGGGACGTTGGCGTCTTGGTGGCGTCAAGGAGCGTGGTGGGTATTTGTAGAGCCCAGTGAAGGAGAGACGGAAATTTCTAGATATGTGGTGAAGGAGTGTTGGCAGAGAGGGCCGAGGTCAAGGGATTGTGGCTATAGCGGATGATCGGGGTGTCTTGGCGGCCGTGTAAACAGAAGGTGTGGGTTAGGCAGGGGCTGTAGGCGTATGCGAGTGATTCTGACGAGCGTGCTTGCCCGGGTAGTGTTGATAATGATAAACGGCACTTCCCCATGCAAGCGAGGATGCTACGGGCTATGTATATGCAGACGGCGGGCAAATGAGGAGCACCTAGGCGCAGCGGGTGTCGGTGCGCTTGTTCGTTCTGTAACGGCAAATCAGGTTGCGGCGGCCGGGCGCAGACTCGTCGACAAGCGCGGACGATGGACATAGACAGGGATAGTAAGCCCGCCAGCGCTGTGTGGCCGACAGTGCCGCACGCCTGGAGGGATTGCATACACATGCACATACACATCCCAAACAGGCAAGCCAGGCTCGCGCCCATGCACACGGTATCAGAGTCTCTCGGGGCCAGATCGTGCACGCCTTGACGGGTGCACAGCAGAACGACATGCCGGCTACGTCAGATTGTCGTGACTCGTGGAGTTGGTGCACGCTCGAAAACAAGCCGGGGCCGCCTTGGGACAAGCCCGGCCTCAAATTTGCTGAAGCCGGCTAGCCCAGGGTTCGTTTGACCACTGGCCTGAGCCATGTAACGTGCGACAGAACCAAGCTTAGACACACAATGAGTGCTGGTTCATTCATGTGCGCCGCATTGTGTAGGAGCACACCAGCCTTGGCGTACCCGTCGCTGGCGCTGGCGCTGGCGTTGGCCTTGGAGCACTCCGTCTTGCAGTGCGGTACCTCGGTGGCTGTACTTATAATTCGAAGCAAATCTGTTGACCCGCCGCAAGCAACCAAGCATTCGTTCAACGTAACTTGTGTACGAACATGAGCTGCATGAGGGCTTTTTCCTATTCGCTTCCAAATCTCAAAGGTGTTGCTCTTTCAGACCCTGGGTTGGGACTACTACGCTAAGCACACCACCGCATGCATCCTCGTTATGGCATGTCGTCGCTTTGTCGTCAGCTCCATGATCCTTTGCACCTATCAAGTCAAGTCAATAGATGACTGCGTGTACACAAACCAAGGAGTCTGGATTACTTGTTTGTATTTTCCTGCAGCTGCTACAACAAGCGGCGGCCGCTTTTGACTCGTCTAATCAAGACGCTGAGCACTTCCAACTACAGCCTACCACCCTTCCAGCGCTTCGTATTCCTACATGTTGTATCTCCCGCCTCTTATCGTAAATCGCGCTTTTCAGCCCATGGCCGAGACAGCTGTAGGGCAGCAACGCTATTCTAACCTGTTCCGAATGTTAGCGTCGAGTACCGCCAGTCTGCACGTGTTTACAACCTCTGGATCAAGTGTACCCCAGACGCGGTGTATACTGGCTCGCTGATCTGACCCGTTTCGAGCGCAAAAGCTGCATTTTCGAATTCCTTTTGCATGTCACCACGGCCAAAGAAGCCCCTACGCCCGTTGGTCAGCCATCCCCTCCAGCTATACGTAAAGGTACCCACAGATCTCCGCCCTTGCGAGCACTGCTGCAATCCGATTCCGTGGTAGCAAGCTCAGACAGCGATTTGCCGCCCTGTCCCGCTTCGAACGCTTTGATCTGCGTGTGATAGCCTTCGATCATTTCCTCTGCATCCGCTCTGGTGCGGGTGATGTTGGGCTCACGCCAGCTAGCCGGGCGTCGGCTCTCACGGTGCTTGACCAGAAGATGAGCAACCCGGATCTTATCGCCAGAATGTGCAAAGTTCGCAGGCGCGACGCCCTTGGAGCTGTGATGCTGTGCCATGTACTCTTTGAGCTGCTCGGGATTGGTACCCGCGGGTGGCTCCCATCGGGAGTCCTTGGTTTCGGCATGGAAGTAGTAGGGGAGGTTCTTCGTGTTGGAGCGGCGGACCTCCCAGCCCTGAGGCAACCCAGTTTCGAGCGAGGACTATGCGTTGTGAGCTGCGACTTGCAAGGCCGGCGCACCGGACTGCTGTTGGGCTTACCATTGTCGATAATGTGATGGTGTCTTCTAATGCGAGTTACTCACAAGGCGCTTATGGCTGATGCGACCGAGAAAGAGCTTGTAAAAAGGACTGTAGGCGCAGGTCAAGATGGTGGAGGTCAAGTTGCAAGCCCAGCTGCGGACAAGGTGATCGGCGCATGCGGGGGCGTTCCGTTCCTCGAGTAACAAAGCATCCTTGGCGTGGCAACCGATGCGGCGGCTGCGACAGGCCTTCTTTCGTGGGCTGACGGACAAACGCGACAAGATTGGCAACTTTGTCTCTCGGTATTGACTTCCACGCACAGCTACAGACTGAGTCTTGTCCACACATCAGCTCCCTCGCAACAAATCACACAGCCACAGCGCCATGTCTTCACCAGCACCAGAGACTGGAGGCACGGCCAAGAAGGAGCCCATCCTCTTCCGCTTCTGCTCTGAATGGTGAGCCTTGACGAGGCAGCACGATACGCGCACAGTCACTGACGCAAGCAGCTCCAACCTCTTGTTCCCACGCGAAGACAAGTCTGAGAACAAGCTCCTGTTCGCGTGTCGCACCTGCGCCTTCACTGAAGAAGCGCCCTCGTCCTGCGTTATGCGCCACGATATCTCCTCGACGGTCGGAGCGACAGCTGGTGTGACGGCGGAGGTGGCACAGGATCCTACGGTTGGTCTCTCCCACTCCAGTTCGCAAGCCTCGCTGCCTGAGGAACTGCCGTGCTGCACAATGTGCGGCATGGACATTGTCTGCGTGGAGTGCGGCGAAGACTGGGCCCCAGGCTTTGCGCTCGAGGCCGAGGATGAGCAGTCAACGGCAGGTCCTCAGGAGGCAGAGTACGACGACTATGAAGATTTTGAGAGCGACGAGGACATGGAGGATGACTCGTCATGAGGAGACTTGCGCTTGTACCGTGGCTTGCCTGCCTTTTGAGCCAGCTCGCTGACTGTACTTGTGCGTTTAGTTGCCGCGAATCCAGAGGCGGTGCAATATTTGCAAAGAGACTGAGGCCGTCTACTTTCAGTCGCAGCAGCGAACGGCCGCAACGGGCATGGTGAGTCGCGCAACGACTGTCTTCTGTGGCCCACCTAACAGACAAAAGGCTCTATACTACGTGTGCTGCGGGTGTGGTGACGTCTCCCGTGCGACCGACTCGAAATGAGATATGTCTACATGTACCGAGGCATGGCATTGGGCTGGCGTTTGAAATATTGGAAAGTTCTATTGCGTGGAGTTTTGGAAAACCCTCTGATACCCGTGGGTATTGCTAGTGGCATAAACATATTCTACAATATCCCTGCGCTCCATAGACTCCATAAAATGCATCATGATCCGTAACCCGACTCTTTCTATACATGCATGGGCGCCAGCGAGAGGATCTTGGACCACTGCATCTTGCGTAGCTCGGCCGCGACAACACCGCTGACTCTTGAGCCGATGGGCTCGCCGGCCTTGTTGATCAGGACGCAGGCGTTGTCATCGAACTTGACTACGCTGCCGTCTGGCCGTTGCCACTTCTTCGCTGTGCGCACTACGACTGCGTGTCGCACATCTCCTCGCCGGACCTTGTTCGCTGCGCTGATGGAGACGCTGTTGCCAGTCTCGGGTCCAAAGTTTCGCTGTTTCTTGACGACAACCACTATGCGGTCACCTGGCAGCTGTCAACGACTGTACCGCGCGTGCGTGCGTTTGATCTGGCTTGACATACCGACTTTGGCGGGGCGTTTTGATCGCAGGACGTTGACGCACTCGACTATGGCGGCGCCCGAGTTGTCGATGCAGTTGACGAGGGACTAGATTGCGCTGCATGAGTGACTGTCTCCCCACTGCCCGGCCATGATTATCCGTACCTTGAGCTGGATCATTGTGCGCTACGACGTCGCCTTTGTTGGACGACTGCGCTTCTCCTGTCGTCTCTTCGAATCGTGGTGTTGCGCCGCCAATGCGTGTCTGGGCTCGAGTTTGCAGACTGGTGTCGTCGGCCCATGCGGCGTTCCCTCGTCCCACAACCGCCCTAGTGCTGTCGCTTGCCCTCGCCATTGGCACCCCTTCACCAGCCAGCCTGTCCGATGCAGGCAGGGGTGCATCCAGCCGCAACTTTGGGCCCCCATCAATCATTAGCCTTGCCATCTGCCACTCCGCTGACCGCGACTCAGCGCCATCTGGCATCGTGTCTGCCGTCCTCCGCGCGGCGCCGCTCCTTCCCTCTGCTGTGCCGTATTGTCCCTCATTCTTTCACTTGTTGCGCGTCGCCTTGCTACTGTCACTGCTGTTAAACCCCCGTGCAACGCATGGTCCGGCTCCACGAATACGTCACCCCAGCCTCCTCCGTTGACTGCGCCCACGACTGCAAGCCCATGCATAACGCGACAAACATTCAACTCTGCTGAGCGACCCATCGCAACCCCTCACCACCAAAGTTTGCAGTCATGGCGCCGTCAAAAGCGGAGAAGAAGGGGCTGACGCTCGAGAAACTGGCCTCGTACGACGACGTGATCACAGATGCGCTGGTCGACAAGGTAGGCTGCTACACTGCGCGAGCGCGACAGCACGTTCGCTTGTAGGCCCAGAAATTGCCGGCTAACCAACGCGCCATGCAGGTCTACTATTGGACTGCCATTCGCAAAAACCGCGGCACGCGCTTCACAGCATCTCGAGGGCTACAGGAAGAGGACATCGCAGACGTGATACGGGAGAAGGTTGTATGGGACAAGGACCCTGTAGAGGCCGTTCAGCAGCTGCTAGAGCTACCCGGCTTGCGCAAGTACATGGCTGGACTCAGGGACGAGAAGGACCAGGAGCAGTTCAGGCGACATCTCCGAAGATATGTCAACATCTACATGCCGGACTGTCCATTCGAAGTCACCACGACAAACCGCTACACTATCACGGATCACGAGGCCTCGATAACTGCGCGACGCGACATCAATCCGCGCGAGGAGATCAAGTACCTTACCGGAGTGCAAGTCGCAATGACTGAACAGCAAGAAAAGTCGTTGGAGCTGGCGCGCAAGGACTTCAGCCTCGTCATTTCCAGCCGCAAGAAGACGCGCTCGCTGTTCCTCGGACCTGCGCGCTTCGCCAACCATGATTGTGACGCGAATGCGCGACTCTCCACCAAAGGCTACGACGGCATGCAGATTGTCGCAGTCAAGCCCATTAATGAAGGAGAAGAGGTCACGGTGTCTTATGGCGATGATTATTTCGGCGACAACAATGAAGAGTGCTTGTGCCATACATGCGAGGTTCGCCAGCAAAATGGCTGGGCGCCCATGAGGCGAGTCGATGACAGCGAGACTGAAGACGATGACGAGAAGATGACCCCACTCGAACTGCCGCCAATTACTTCTGACAAGAAACGAAGACGCGCTTCGACGACTGAAGAAGCAATCGATGATGCAACACCATCATTCAAACGAACGCGGATCGAGATGAAGCCGTCTCCTTCCAAATCACGATCATCGGATCATTTGCGTGAGGCGACACTGAAGAAGGTACACAGCACGTCCTCCCTGCAGCGTGAATTGCCGGTGTCAAGTATCGAGGATCCGTCCACGAATCTTAGCAGCACGTCACCCGAAAGTATGCGAGACATGCGCACCCAGCAACGCGACAGTGTCCTTGTTCTGAGCTTGGATGAAACCAACTCGTCACGTGAAACGACCCCGTCAGCAGCCGCCGCATCACCGAAATCCTCACATTCTACCGATGCAACGTCTGTGGATGAAGAGCATCATATAGAGGGCAGTGCAACGATCAAGGTCGAGCCCGAAGTCATCTCAGAAAACCCCAACATGGGTGTAGCCACAGTGAAGGAGGAACTCACTACAACGACGGTAAACGCCCCGTGGCCCTCCCTGCTTGCAGAAGACGACGACTCGTCAGATCTCAGCGAACTCTCCGACAGTATGGAATTTGACAGTGTGAAAAAACAGATCGTCAAACGCAAATACCGCCCAACGCTCCGCACCACTCGCTCCAAATCACGTTACGAAGTCCACAACCGAGTTGGTACGCCCGTCTCGAGCGCAATGGAGCTTGATGGTGAGTATGTGGAGAACCAGCGCAAGCCTGGCGACTATATGACCAGCAGCTCGTTACTTTCAGCAAAATACAGCAAGTGGGTGGAATGCCAGACTTGCGATGTCCATTTCGTTCAACAGGATGGGTACCATACACGCAAGGAATGCCCACGATGCGAGCGACATTCGAAACTCTACGGCTACCCCTGGCCTAAAACTGAAAAAGAGGGCAAGCACGACAAGCAAGTGCGCATCATAGATCACCGCACCGTACATCGCTTCGTCGATCCAGACGAAGAGCGCGAACTTAAGCGCAGTAAGACTAAGAAGCTCATGAAAGAGACAATTCGCGAGAGATTTAGCACACCGCGAAGTGGTAGCAGAGATAGTATGAGCGTCAGCGTGGAAGTTGACAGCGGACGCAAGAGGAGACGCGTTCGCAAGACGATGTAGGAAGTCGGTCCATATCTCTTCCGGGTACCGAGCATGGCTACACTACAGGAGTTATGTTTCTCTTTTTCCCTTCTATGCATACGGGGTGGGCGCATTTATGGTGCATCTGGGTGCGACGCATAGCACAGCATATGTGCGGGAGTTTCTTCTTTCGAGCTTCGGCTCCTTTCATTGCGCTTTGGAATGGCGCAGCATATATTCAACATCTATATATATGTCAGAGGCATAGTTTATTCGACTTGGGTCGCGCTTTGGTGGCATTGGTCCCGGTGTGTATGATAGTGGACGAAGTATGAGAGACGTAATAAGATATATGAAACGTGGCAAAGACAGCTGTACCCGTGTGCGAGAGACTGTACATAAGATGTCTGTTTCAGCATAGACTACAAAGATTACATGTTCGTAGATTGTGATTCTGAACTTTGTTTCGTCATTGGCGTTTTCTTGAGAGCATTCGTCTAATTCATAAGAGCCAGTGCAGATTTTGGCATTGTCATGTCTACGATGTTACAACACCATCCGAATACTCCTGTAAGCAACCTACTGTATACATTTCTCTTCTTCTTGAGAAATTGACTACGAATTGAGTTTTTGATCCACCTCACTTGTGTCTTTCATCATGGTCTCGACTCAAGCCCGATGCACCAAACACAATCGCATCGTGCAGAGTGCAATATCTTCAAAGAAATTAGCCCAGATCACTCGTCCCAAAAATTTCCTCAGTTCACTCCATCCACGCCTAAATTCCTCATATCCTTCTTCTCTCCATCCGCAAAAGAAATCTCATGACGTCAGCCCCGCTCAACCTCACAAAATAATTCCGGCCCAGCACCCACGCCAATTCATCAACCCCCCAACTCAACACACAAACACTGTATAGAACACGCGACAATGGCCCCGGCTACTTCCCCCTCAGACGAAACAACCATAGACGCACACTCGCGCTCCGCCCTCGCGACTACAAAACGCAATCTCCGCTACCTCTACAACCCCACCACCGCCTCTGCCAACATCTCCTCGCGCCGCACGCGCGCCCTCCTCCGCGTCGTGCGCTCATCCTTTATATTTCTCTTCTGGCGCCTAGTCCGGTACGCCAAGTACGTAGCCATTGGGTCACTGATTGCGACGCTGGGTGCGGGCGCGTTCGGGACGGTGGTTAGTGGTGCGGGGTTTGTGCTTGCGCCGACGGGGATTCTGGGGACCGTCATGGCGGGGAGTGTGTGGGGCGTGGGGAAGTTTGTGTTGAGGAGGGTGAAGGGACGGTGGGATGCGAGGCGTGGCGGGTTTGTGGATCTGGATGAGGAGGAGGAAGAGATGGAGGAGGGACGGAGGGAGGTTAGGTTTGCGGCGGCGGAGGAGATGCCTTGGTGAGGGGAATGGCTATGAGGGGTAGACGAACTGGGGTTGGCACTGGATCTGGGTCTGGAATATGGAGTGGATTCATCGCCATCTTACACGAGATAGATCCTCCGTCGCGTCAAGGAGTCATACCACCCGCTCATGCCTTCCGCCTCTCCAAATCTGGATGTCTTGGGACCCCGGATTTGGACGAAATACGGGCGCAGATAGACGATTTCTGGATCCAGACTGCGATTTTTGCCAAAGTACGCGACACGCGCAAAGATGTTGCTGCGCACGCGCTTCAGCACGAGTCCCGCTGGTGCCTTTGAGCGCTCTACTTCAAGAAGCCAGAGCTCGCATTCATCGTCTGGGATCAGGTCTTCTGCGCGATCAGGAGACGGCTGTGCCTGTGATATCGACTCTAGTACTTTGTGCTTGACGTCAGCAATTGGGACGACTGGCTCATCGAGCTCGGCACATTCCCACGGCACCGGCTCCTCTTTTGGAGGTATGGATATTCGCACATTCTTGTCCCCAACGAAGATGGAAGCATCCTCTGAGTCTCGTGTATGCTGCACCACCTGGTCTGCAAGCATTTGAGGCGTTACCGAAGCTCCATGCTTTTCAGTCATGTAGGCAAAGTACGAAGGGTCGTCTGCGACAACATAGTCCCAGTACGTAAACGGCTCGCCCGCGCGCAGAATGACAAAGTCGGCAGTGAGCTCTGCCCAAGAGATTCTTCGCATGGGCGCGGTCAGATCAAGATATGCAAAATCAAGCTGCCCATATGGATTTATGGTGGCGGTTGGGGAAATGTCGATGTTGTGTATAGTGACGAGCGAGATGGAAAGGTCGAGGAAAGACTCATCCGATCTAGGCGTGGCTGCGTCCTCGAAATGTATAGGTTCGGTGCAGCACATTGGCGACCAAGCTGGTGCAATGTAATGAGATGCCCATGCCGTAGCCTTGACGTCGTCTTCAACTACCAGCCTATCAAATAGCCGTGTTTGAAGCCACGAGAGAGAGTGCTTGTATTCTGGAGGCGTTACCTCGACATTCGGAGCGCTGTCGCGCCGCCACAGCAAACTTCGCGGCAGTGACGCTTCCCACAGGCCTGCTGCATAGATCCCACGCCCCGGTGACGCATACTCCGCAGCCATTGCAGATATGGCAAGCAGCTTGTCCGTCCGGACGGTCAACTTCTTGAAAGAGTAGTTCTCCAACATAGGAAACCACTCCTTCCACGCGCCAATATCCTCCGTAGGCACCTTTTCCCGCGTCATCGTCGTCTCTCCCCCAACAGTCTCGCCGTCGATGACTGTGCGCCGCATGATGCGCGAGTAGCCATTCGGATCCGGCAAATCATCGAGCAAAAGATCAAGTCCATAGATCATCTCGCCTTCCTTGCAATGCCACTGCGGTGGTCCGGAGCCAAAGATCAACAGTCGCTGTGCAAGCTTTGACTCCTGATACGTCCACGCCCTATTACTTATCGGCTCCTGGTCGAATCGTAACACTTTGTAACCCATGTGCGCTTCAGGGCAGAGATAGATCCAGTCCATGATCCCCCTCGTTTCTGGATCTGCTTCGCTGAAGAATGGTAACCGAAGTGAATTGTCTAGGCGGAGCTGTACCGATGCGCGATCATGTAAGAAGCCTTGTCCGCAGTCTGCACTAACGGCAGCGGAAATCACGATGGTTGCGTTCTTGTAGATGCCAGCCATGCTTGCGATTTCTTTTTGTTTGTCTGTGGCAGAGTCTTGAATGATGCAGAGGGAGTCGACCCAGAGGTATTTAATGCCTAGCTTGCGGCTTGCAAGGATGCTGTCTTGAAGGGTCTGTGGCAGTGTAGCAATCGCGATTCCGCTCTTTCTGAAATCGTCGATGTTGGATGTGAGAAGCTTCGTCTGAACAGTCTTGCCCCAGCAGTAACTGAGGGCAATGTATTGGCCTTCTTCGCCAGACTGGGGTTCATGAAGAAACACCCGGTCTGGCGTGTCAGGATCATCGAGTGCTAGGACTCTGGTGGGCAGACGGGCATCTGGCTTTGCGCATGAGGCGTGTTCGGCAAGACAGATTTCGAGGCTACTCTTGAACTGCTCAAAGACTTCATCGTGGCTTACGGAAGGCACAGGTGCCCTGACTGGGAAGACATGGTCAAGCCATTTGGTACCTGTGATCCGTCAGTACTCGTATCGACACTGCCCAGCCAAACAGGTCTTGTCCCATTTCAAAATTCAAGGCTGTTCATATCCCAGATTAGCCTGACCTTTTGTAAATACTCCAATCGGCACTGCCCATGACGAAGCTAGCTCTTCTCGATGGAATCCACCCGTCTCTTCCCCATATGCAGAGCCCTTAAGAGACGGCTGATCGATTTCAAAATACAGAGTCCAGATCTTGCCCCTGGGTGCGTCTTCGGGACTGAAAATGCGGATCTGTGCCTTTGGCTCGAAGCCCTATGAAACAATCAAGTCAGATCTGGCAACAAGTCACAGCCGTAGCCTGGCCAGTCTAACCTCTTCGTCCGAGTCCCAGATCCGACACAGCATCGCGCATAACCGACATCCTACCCGTGCAACCTCAGAGAATAGGTCCAAAGTACCAAGACTGATGTTGTCACCCCGAAGGAGGCGGAGCGTGTTCTCGGGCGTGAAGAAGTAGCAGACGGGACAAGGGTCGATGCATTCGTGACGACCATCAGGTACGTTGTCGAAGCACATTCTGCAGTGTACCTAGGTACCCTTACAATTACTGATTCATTGTACTATGGAGAGCAAAATGATTCGATGGCAAGGCTGCCATCCTAGCGGGGTCATTGTCATCCGCAATGCACGAAGGAGGCGTGGTGGGGCGACACGATTCGTCCAGCCACCATCCTTCGACGAGAACTTCATAAATGCTAACTTCTTACAAGGCAGCATGCACGCTAGTGTGCAAGCGCTTATCATAAAATCTCGGTATACGCCCCAGCCTAGAATTGTATCTTATAAGAGAACAACATCGCCTGGTCTCATTCAGGGTTATCTGTACACTTTCGCAAAGTACTTCGTTATGCCTCTATTCACAAGTAATCCAGCCAAAAGCATATGGGTGCTAGGCGCAATTCTCTTTACTCTACTCAAGCTACCGTTCCTTAGCCTATATCATGTCTTCCGCCGCCCACACCCGAACTGGACCTTTCGCCAAGCGATCATGAATCATCTCATGCGCACATTCCTATACCATTCTGCTGTGGTGCAGGCTAGAACGCCCCTGAAGCTTGACCCCGGCAGCGAGGGAAACCGCTTCGTACAGATACCTCCAGTGGAGGATCAGTACTTGAAAGGAGTTCTGAACGACAAGAAGATCCGGCCCACGACAGTCGGAGGAACCTGGTATCCCTCACTTCCCCCAAAGGACTATGCTGGAAAAGTCATCCTACACTTCCACGGAGGCGGCTACGCTATCGGCGAAGGTCGCGCCGCAGATGCTGCCTACGCTGGCAAGATCCTGACCGAGAACACGGCGCCTTACGCTTTGTTCGTGCAATACCGCCTCGCAAGCAACGAAGGAGGCCGCTTTCCAGCAGCTTTACAAGATGCTTTATCAGCATACATATACCTTGGCTCCCAGGGTATTCACGGCTCCCACACTGTGATATCCGGGGACTCGGCAGGTGGACATGTTGCGCTTTCGCTGCTGCGCCACTTGTCATCTGGACAGACAGATATTGCAGATCTATCCCCTCCTCGCGCACTACTACTCTGGAGCCCGTCGATAAACCTTGAGGCTGCACAAGATCCTGATGTAACCGACCAGAGTGAGTACTACGCGACAGATTATGTCGATGGAATTTTTCAGAGCTGGGGAGCTACAGGTTTTACCAAGGACTTGGATCTCTCTAATCATGAGCTGCGACCGTATGTGGTTCAGCTAGGTTATCCTTTCCGGTCGGTGTCTCCTATCTGGATTTGCATTGGCGGTCTGGAGGTTCTGGGCCCGGACGGTCTTCAAATGGGAAAGGAGCTGCGAGAATATGGAAGCACAGTGGAGACACATGTCATCTCTGGTGCCCCACACGATGTGATGTTTGTGGGTAACATCATGGGCTTCGAAAGGGAGGCAGTCGAGGCTACAAAGCTGGCGCACCGTTTCATCGAAAGTACAGCGTGAGTACGCGTCAACGTAGAAATGGTAGGTAGAGACTGAGACTACCGCATAGAGTGGTTGGATGCGATCTTGAGATTCTTGAGTCGTGATCATTATCTTAGCCTCGTAATAGAAGAGCTCACTAAAACGCCTCAACCTTCGCCTGAACCATGCGTAATGATACATCCAAATCGTACATCGCCTTTGCACCGTTCACCAGCGATCAAACCTGTCGAATGTAGAGTTGAACTGAGACACCCATTGGCCTGTAGTGTGACATTCGCTCTGCTCAGCTTTCTGGTGGGCTTGTGGTAGCCACTCTCTTATCTTTTCTTCTCTGTTGTGATGGGAGGGATGTGTAGAGAGAATCTGCGGTGGTCCCTGTTGACCCGTGCTCTCCATGCGATTCCACAATGCCATGGCGGCTTCGGGCTTGTAGCAGCCTTGCGCCATCATCATGAGCCCGATGTAGTCGGCTTCTGCTTCGTGCTTGCGAGACGCAGGCATAGAAAGGAAAAGGTCAAGGAGCATTTTGGCTGAGTAGAAGGAGATGTCAAACATAGAGATGGCGATGGCACCGAGGAGTATGAGAGGGGCTTGAGACATTCGTTCGCTGTTTCGTTGTCAGCCCGAGTGTAGGAAGGGTGAGGGGTACACGGACGCTGTATGATGTGCCACGACGTGGGCAATTTCGTGGCCGAGTACTGCCGCAATACCGTCTTCATCTTTGCAAAGTGGCAGTATGCCCGTAAAGACAAAGACCTTGCCGCCAGGCGCCACGAATGCGTTCTGCTCTGGGGAATCGATTACATGGATTTCCCAGTCCAGGCCTTTCAACCCCTCTCCTTCAGCGAAAGGTAGCAGTCGTTCCAGGACTTTTCTGATCTTCTGTACTCGGTAATCATCGTCCGGCAGAATCCTATCCTGGTATTCCTCCCTGACTTGGTCGACTGTTGCTTTGCCAAGCGATACCTCGAGGCCCGGGGGAATGATGTTGAATCTTCGCCGCCCTGATACAGGCACCAGCTCAAGATTGTAGACGTAGACTCCTCCTGCTCCTGCTGTGATAATGCCAATATCCCGGTAGAAAGTCGGTCGTGCTGCCCAGCGGAAGAACAGTCCTGAGACGAAGCCAGCCGGGCCGAAGCGCTTGTATTGAGGACCGCGTGCGAAACGTTGTTGTTGGTATGCGCGAGCAGGTGCGTGGCTGCGCAAGGTCGGTGCAGATAATCGAGAAGGACGAGAGAGTGCCTGCAAGGCCCGGATGGGCCCTGTTCGAAACATAGCGCAGTCGTGAAGATGGAGTGGCAGCCACCTAGACACCTCCAACTGGGGTGTGACGTGAACTCCGCGGGAGTGCCAAGCCCTACCATCTGGTAACATCTCATTCAGCAGGTGAGAGCGGCTTACTGGACAGCCACATCCTTGTCCAGGAACCTGACATCACACAAGTATTTGGAAAAGTCCTCAATCCATAGCATGCTGCGATGTGCATGTGAGGTCAGCTGACCACTCATCCTGACTAAAGGTCAGCGCTGTCGATTCAGACAAGTCGAGGATGCAATGCAGAACAACCATTCTTGCAAGGGCTTGAGTGACTCTTCACGCTTGTAAAACCTCACTAGTTGTCGATGATGACTCTGCCGTCGCATTTGCGAAGATATAGCAAGAAACGTTCCGACAGAACGATCTGGGATGGCACAATTACCTTGGGGCATAGTGAACACTTCAAAGCCATCGCCGGCTACACTGAATTCTTCTCTGGGAATACAAAACATGCATTCGAATGTACTGATTTCACCTCGCAGCAGGACGCGCTAGGCCTATGTTCGCGGTGCCAGGGCCTGGAACTGCCGATGCGGTTCGGCCATCCCTATCCATATGGCACGATCTCCGGCAACGTTCTCGATGGCTTTAGCTTCGCTTTCATTGACCAGCATTCCATCGATAGCTCATGCTATATTTGCAAATAACTCGTGGCCTTCCCGCAAAACTCTGGTCCGCGACTGCTCCATCCCGATATCATAATAAAACCTTGCTTCGAGCTGGAAGTCCACTACGTTGGAACCAACTCAGTTCGGCCCACACACCCTTCCATACTGTACCCTAAATCTAGCCAAAAATCTACTTATTTCCTACCACGCCTTGCGAGACCTGGAAACCGGATTTCTCTACTAAAAGACTGTTCGGGGTCCATCACCTTCTCTGCGTGTCCGACAATTATCTTGCATTTCCGCTTAGACCCCACAGGTTTACTTGGAAGAATCTCAGCCGTTTATGTTTGGCTATATAGTGGATATGGACATGCTTGATTTTACCTTCACCCTGGCAAAGCCGATCCCAAGCGTAGGATATCGTTATTTCGGCCTCTTCACGCATCGAGTTGATAAGATGTCAATATAGGCTCTTCGAATGCTAGTAAGACTCTGCAAGCAATATGTAAAAGTAAATAGTGGTACCGACGGACTGTTATAATGACATGATCAACAATATGTGGTATAAGGATACGTTTTGTTCCGGAGGTCTCAAATAGAGTGTCTTGTACGCCGGGAACACAAAACTCCAACATGCAATTACACGCAGCAGATTTTGAAGAGGAAATACGAGCAACCCTCGCACTAGCTATGGAAGCAGGCTCATATCGCTAATCAACTCGCATTCACCTCTTGCGCAGTACACTACGCGAGGCAACATCTGGAAATCAACACGTCGGCTAGACATGCTGCGAAGCTGAATCATACAATCACCGACCCAGGATTCTCTGTGCGCATCCTAAGGTGAAGTGCCATGTAAGATCTGCCTGTCAAAATAGAGGTCGCGAATCTTTTGTATATTATACTGATCTATTTTAGGTTTACAAACGTACCACAAACTACACTCGCCATCGGGACCTAGCACCTCCTCCACTCAAGCTTCCAGCTCGCATGCTTGAAGTCGTACGAGCCAAAGTCACCCTGAACCACGGGTCGGAAGTTGACGTTCAGGATACCCGGGTTGCCGCTTTCGCCAGTGCACTTTGACCAACTCAAGTCCGCTGTGGATGAGCGCACGGTGAGGTAGTCCTTGATTTCTGGGCCAGTGCATGTAAGGCTGCCAGTAAGGGTGCACTGAGAGTTGTGTGAGCGCTTGTGCTTTTTCGAGTGGTCTAATTTGGTAGTTTGACTTACGGTATTGGCAGCATTTTCACTCCAGAAAATCTGCGTGAATGTGTCCAGCTCGCTGTGTCCCCTGAGGTTCACGTCTCCCTCGTACGTGATCTGGCTGACCGCAACTTGCCATCCTGGGGAGCCGCCCGAGGATGAGATGTGCACCGCGCAGTTGTCGGTGTCAGTGCCCTTGAGCTCGGAGAAAGACACGCCGGCCCAGTCGCCTAGGGTGGCTGTATCCGACTTGACAGAGTTGGAGTCATTGGGACACCCAGAACCAGAGAAGACAAGTCTGGTGATTCTAGGAGACGATGGAGGAGCAGCAAAGCTGAGCGCCGGCAGGGCAAGGAAGAAGAGCGATGATCGCATGTTGACTGTGCTGGTAGAAAGTTTGGTTGAGCAGATGTCGTATAATGAAAATCTCAATTAGCTAAGATTGTCGCACGATCGGTTATGATGTCTGAATAGCATCACTCAGACAAGTAGGTCCTTCTATCTTATATACACCAGGATCCGCCCTCGCCTCCACTCTCGATCAACATCGCCAATCCGCAGAACCAGGGCTCTCGGAGACTAGATCGTCCCTGCCACCCGTATAGCACTCTGACGTCGATTTAAGCCTTAATATGCAGTGAGTGGGTGCAGGGCCCATTCGCAATTGCATGCGGTTGGCGCTCGCTCGAGACCGCATTTAACCAGATTAAAGCTTTCCGTGCTCCAGGTTCAAACGACTGGCTTGCATGCTCTGCACAGGTGGCTGGAGGAACATCAAATCTCTGGTCTAGATGGCATCGCACTATTTTAAGCTTCCCCACAATATTGTGAAGCAGGAACCGCCGGCTTCTGGAAGGTGCAAGCTTGTTAGGGGCAGGTGATCCCCGGCTGAACCGTGGGTCATTTCCGATGTAGTAGTACAGGGCGAGATGGGAGTGGATCGTCGTGTATATGATGTGGATCCGTATTCTCAATATCAGGTGTTCTCGCCACTGCTACCTGAGCATTTACTTTGCTTGCGTGGTGGGCGTTGGGTTTCAATGGTTCTGGACATTGTGTGTTGCACACGGTATAGTGACCTGTTCCAGAATTACAAGTCTTCGAAGCACTATAGCCTTAGTACGGGGAGTGCACTTCAATTCTGCTGACCGATCTTAATGTAAGTGGTAGACCACTTCGAGAGGCGGAAAAGTATGTGTTATCTACTTCCCTTGGTCGGTGGCTTGGCGAAGTGTGGCACCCCTTCTTCCGAGAGACCCGGCTATTGCCCTCAGTCTCTTGCACCCTCGTCTACAATTTGACATAGTAGGTGAGTGTTTCTACTTCGATTCACTGTTCACTCCTTGGATTAGCACTTGTAGGCAGTAGCTAACCATATGCTGTCTACCATGAGCGCTCAGCGACACAGTACAACACTAAGCTACTAAACAGCGACGATGACATCAGAACTTCACATATCTCACGTGGAACAAGGGTGAAGGAGGCGAAGGAATGGGAGTCATCAGTTGACTCATGCAAGACGCGAATGGTTTCCAAGAGATGACTCGTTCATTGTCTTCTCCATAATCTTCTCGCGTACTTGACCTTCGGCACCGCCAACTTTGCTTTGTCTATCTCGTCTTCAGCATCTGAGCTCTCGTCATAGAAGCTCGTCTCGACAGTTTTGGCGGACTTCTCCACATCAAACTCAGCCGAGCTCGGCGATCCGCCCGGGTTCCAACTCTGTTGGTACTCAGGAAAGTCGGGTAGTTGTGATGGTGTCAAAGATCTCTTCTTGGAGCTACCCTTCCAAACTTGCTTCAGAAGGGGATTGAGGCTTGGTAGCGAGGCTACTACAATGCCGACGTCGACCTCAATCTGCGACCAGATCGGCACCCATGCCCACGTCCTGCCAATTTTCATCAGTACCAAAGAAGAAGACACGAGGCCGAATAGTGGAGTCTTACCAGCTCGTATCGGCGTCTTGCCAGGATTTGCCCAGCGAAAGTGGACTACCGGACATAACGATCTCGCAAAGCCTCATCGTGCTCGCCACCACAGGCACAAGTCCGATAGAGAAGATCATCACGAGTGCGGCTAGTAACATGATCAGCAGACCCCTATCATAAGTATGGCCGACTTACTGCGTTGTTTCTTATTGAAGGTGAGCAGTGGGAGCAGTGGCAGAGG
The DNA here is from genome assembly GCA_020747045.1 of Phaeosphaeria sp. MPI-PUGE-AT-0046c. Lineage (NCBI taxonomy): Eukaryota > Fungi > Ascomycota > Dothideomycetes > Pleosporales > Phaeosphaeriaceae > Phaeosphaeria > Phaeosphaeria sp. MPI-PUGE-AT-0046c. The sequence continues at coordinate 1,500,057 of JAGTJN010000004.1, forward strand.
TATGATCAACAGGACAACGTCTGTCGCTACATTAATCGCCGCAGAAACCTGCATGAACACTGCGCCATTAATACAGCCCCGTGGCTGCATTTCAACATCCCAAGCTCGAGATATTGGTATGCAGGCGAGCAGTTGTGCCTTTCCAGCGTTAGGATTGAGATTGTTTAGGGAAAGGAAATTTCACTGACCAAGAAGCTCGCGATTGCAGCCGCGCTCATGATACCCGCGATAATCCAGACAGCACGGGCCTGTAAAATCCAAGGAAGAGCCCGCATACCTGAGCCGATCCGATAGTAGAGCGCCAGTATACTCAGCTTTACTGTCCTGATGCGAATTCGTCAGTTCCATCGTCGATTAAATCCACACTGTCCTCGACTCACCAGATCGCAACGAAGTATACAAGCGAGCTCAGCCATGTGAACTTCAGCATCTCGTCAAATTCTTCCACGTGTAGTTGTGTCGCATGCCGCCCTCGTCCATGCTCGACTTGCAGAATGATGGTAATGGTCTGCAGACCTCCGAGCATCTACGCATGGTCAATACAAACACTACATGTATGGTCCTCATGGTACGCACCACCGCCGCTGCGATGAAAAGATCATCCAGGCCGAATTTTTTGACGAGGCATCCTCTAGTGATGAAGCTACACAAAATTAGCAGAGAGCTTTACCCAAAGCATCTCACTCTACTGACCGAAGCGCGACAAATACGATCGCGAATGCATACAGCGCAAGGGCAATGTGGTTCAACAAAGGTCCCTGATCATTGATTGCGGGAACTCCAATGATGTGTGTCATCAGGCTCGAAGACGTCAGGCCTTACCCCGAGCTAATGTCCGAATATTCGGTCGTCGTAGAGGTGACATGGGCTAACAAGCTGATCGACTTGGCAGGCATTCACAAATGAAAGTAGGAGAGCTGTAAGGACAGAAAGAAAAAGCAATCAAACAACAAACCAAATCGAGCTTCAAACCCAGCCTCCCGGGCACACGCCGACTATATCGAGTCTCGAGTCTCCCAAACCAAACCGCAGCAGCTGTATGTGGGTCCGGCACGCAACGCAACAACCGCGCTCGCATACCCACCGCGGCATGACGACGGCAACGCAATCGAACGCGTCTGAAACTTCTGGAAAACAAGTAGTCGATGTACTCAAATACATCCCACGCCGCTAGCTCAATGTCAAGAGCCCCGGAAGCGAGGTTCGACATGGTGCGGCACGATGCGTTACACATGAAACCCTATCCGCATCCCACGTAACCGGGCTTCCGGCACCTCAGGCCAAACAGATGCCCCAGGCGCGGAAAGTTCTTGGCTAGTGAGCAGCGGTTCGCTCGTTCGGCAGGTGCGGCAGGTGCGGCAGCGTGGCTGGCAACAATACCTGGATCTTCACACGCGGTCATCCTGGAAGTCGGGGGCTGGGAACAAGGTAACCCAGTACAACAACACGAAGAGAATGGCTGCATTGAAGGAAGCTTTTCGATCACCTAATGCGATACAGTGTGGCAGTCTCAAAGTTGTTAGGGTGAAGAATGCGCAAAGGCGAGATCGTGCTGAATGCTTGGATATGCACGCGTGTACCGATATGCACGATCAGATCAGATTGTACGATCGGCACACTGCAGCGGGTAAGGAGAATTACTCTAGTGTCAAGTAAAGCGGGTAGCGTGCATCAAACTTGATATGCAAGCCACCGGTAAGTTCAAGCGCGGTGGACAATGGTATCAGGATTGTACAAGCGGCGGACTGCATGTGTACTATGCTTTTCGGTGCCACTGGCTTCGACATTTCCCCTTGCCACTTGATGTATGCATAAATCTGATAGTCGAAATCTGAACATGCAAAGACAAACTCATGCATCGTTGCGCCTCAGAGGTCTTCGTCACATTGTAGCCTTCTCGAAGCAATATAAAGTGACAGGAAATCGATGGTTCATTAGAGGTGAGAAGAAGTCTGCTAATTTCTTGCTTGACAAAACAGCCGTGAGGAGGACTTCGCCCACGGCGCGACCAAGACTTCCACCGATGGTCGTATCTCATTAGGTCATGTAAGCCAGGGTATATCATGTCCAATTGTCTCCCAGTAGCTATTTTACAATGGAGTGTTGCTCTTTGCACATCTCAAGCGGATCCAAAAGCGTAGTACGCGGCCGCAGCAAGTCCGACGACAATCGCGACACTGAAGAAGACTAACGTCAGTGATGCCATATAGGGAGATCTATTAGGGTCGAAAGAAATTCTTCTGGCTGAGTTGTTTGCCGTGGCAGACTCACGTTGAAGAACATGAAAGAAAAAGTTGGGGCTTACCCAGCGCGTTTACGGTCGCCAACACAGGCGGTCAGGAAGCGACCTACGGAGCCAAAGACGACGCGAACGAAAATCTGGAGGAAAGTCTCGTTGTCCGTAGCTGACGGGATAGGTGAAGAAGATGTGATAGCACGGTCGACGTGCTCAAACGTGAGCGGCTGTGAGCCCTCCGCAGAGTCGTCCTTCGGTACCTGGCGTTGGCGGAGCTGAAAGTCGGAAATTGCCAAATCATCCTGATCTTTTCTTTCCGCGTGCTTGTTCTCTAGCTCGGGAGGCGGCGTGATGAGCTGCACAGGTGTGACAACGACTTCTTCGACTTTGCTCATAGCACTCTCCTTTACGCCATCAATCTTCGCTACGCTGTCTGATTCACTCGACTGCTTGGCGTGAGCATCAGCTCCAGGGTTTGATGGACTCTTTTTTATTCCAAGACGCTTGCTGTTGTTGGACATAAGAGCAGCTTGCGAATCCGGAGCAGAGTGTACCGCAGAGCTGAAATCAATGGCCATTGGCGAAGGAGGACTCTCCATATCTTCATCTTCCTCCTCGTCAGAATCATCAGCCTCAGGAACAGATGCCAGGGACGTGTGGGATTTGACTGGCGCTAGATCAACCGAGGAGCAGGCTTGCGAAAATTCCGACATGACCGGCGAATCCATGTGCTCCTCCTTAGTTTCATCCTCGGGTAGCTGGAGACCGATAGACACGACACGCTCGAGAATCTGCGCTTTGTTGACAGGGAAGCGTTCTAGGTAGGGATCTGACAAGTTCTCATCTTCAGCATCTGTCAGCGGTAGCTTGTGCGGAAGTGTGCTACTGTTGGTTCGATTCCAGAATACAGATGCCCTACCACCTCTCTTGAAGAAGTCCTGTGCAACTCCATCGGAGGAGAACGCACCATTATCAGGGCTAGATCCGCTCGTGACAGCAAAATCGCGCTCATGCGGCAGTAGAGGTGTGTCGTCTTCTCCGTAGTTGTCGATATGGTGGTCTTCATCTTGGGCGTCATCATGCGAATAGGTAGGTGCTGCATCAGGATCAAGCCTCTCGGCACGGTAGTCCTCATCTTCATCCTTGTACATGTAATGACAAGGTTCAGAACTGTCATCCTCAAAATAATCACTCTCAGTGGTGATCTCGCTTTTCTTATACTGCGAGAAGCCAGTCTCGTGGGGAAGCAGTGGAGCGAAATCGAGTTCGTCTACTTCTTCATCGGACCATGCAACATGGCCACTGAGACCCTTCTCGTGCGGTAGAAGAGGTGCCATATCCAGCTCGTCGGCTCCATCATCGTCAGAACCATCTTCGTGAGAGAATAGAGGCGCGATCTGGGGCTCTTCGCTGTTGGACGTTTCATTGGAGCCGGATGATGTGTTTGCGACATCTTCCGAGCTGTTCTGCTCACTCGCGGACGCCTCTGCGATCGTATCAAGAGCAGCGGTGCCCGGGGCTTTGTCTTCCTGAAAGGATTCGTGGCGGAACAGCGGGGCAGCGCGCTCTGCCTCAGTGCCAGGCTCAACATGACCTCTTGATGTGACGACAAGCCTATTAGGCGAGGCGTCCCTAGCTCGCATGTCATGAGCTACCTTTTGCGTGGTCGTGGCATGTTCGCCAAAGTCGTCGCCGTACGCTGGCTTCCTATCAATCTTCTCGACGCAGGTTGAAGGTACGTCGTCATCACGGTCCGCCTGTGATTTGTTTGCGACTTTGTCGACGACGACAGTGGGAACTGAAATGCGAGGCAGTTCTGCTATGTCGCTCGCGTCTATGGTGCTGTCTTTGCGAGAGTCTTTGAGCGACAAGGACAGGTCTTGTTGCTGCCGGCTAAGCTGCTCCTTAGTTACCTTGTTGACGTGGAGGACGTTGTTGCGATTGCCATGCTCATCCGCAGCTATGCGGTGTCAGCCCACGTGCTCAGCAACAGATCTGATACCACATACCAGAGTCTTTCGACTCGTCCACGACCCAGAGGCCGTCTCCAACTCTTATCTTGTATTGATAGCTGCCTTCGGGGATATTGTCGAAGCGTTTAGTGAAGATGAGGTTCGCAGACGCCGTCTGTTCCTTGTCCACGTCCATCTCTAGCGTTTCCCACGGCGGGTCACTGAGAGAGGTGACGACGTAGACGGGCGGCTGCACACCCGTCTGGGCGAAGGTGATGATGGCGCGCTCGGTCATGGTGACATGGAATTCGGTAGGGCTAGGGTCTACCAGAAGGGATAATGTTAGTGGTTGAGGATGTAATTCAGCTGCGCAATCGTGGAGAATACGCAGCACTTTGGTGTGTTTGATTGTGCTAGACAAAAGAGTGAAGAGAACGAGGCGGGTCGCACAATAGGGAAGAGGCGTGAGAGGGTGTGCAAGAAGGCTTACCAGCTGCAGCTTCAACGGGTGTGGGCGCACCAATCTTCAATTGGCAAGCTCATAGGTGTTGCTCTTGCTCGCACAGAATGTGAGCGTGCCGGAGCTTATCTCGAAGTTGTACAAGCAGGAAATGAGCAGGCACGGCGGGCGCATGCGGGGGAGAGCTACTCCTCAACAAAGTGAATGCGACTTCGCGGTTTGTAGCGACGACTCGCCGGTGAACGAAAAATGAGCTTGATAGAGAGCCGCGGAATAGAGACGGGAGCTGCGACAGCGATGTGTAATGTCTCCAGCGATATCGTGCACTTCCACATTCCCCATATTCGACTGGCGTTCTCTCTGCCTTGCCATGGTGCCGTGGCGCCTGTGCTGGCTTGGAGAGTGACGTGAATTGACGTTTCTCGCAACGAAGCTAAAGCCGCATGCTGCACCGATGCAACGGCGTCGTCAGCCACGCCTAAACCCAACGAAGGCTACCGGCGCCGATCTTACAATACCAATAAACTCTGCGGCCTGACATTTTCACATGAAAGTGGATCAGAACTCTGCAAGCTGTTCGATTGGAGTGCGGGGCCCCCTTACCTACCCCGCCTTCTGGAAACCACGTGCTGCAAGTGACCCAGAAACAAGATGTCAGGAACAATCGGATACCTACTAGGCCAGGGGTGGACGTCGATAATCCTGCAAGATAGGTAATTAAAGGCTGCTTGAGTAATACTTGTAGCTGAAGAGAGAGCTCATACGCGCAGCTGAAGATTTGAGAAAGTTGCCATTTAGATCGATCACTCACGTTCTATTGAACGCCGCAGGGATAGACATGTTCTCGCTCCAAGTTCATGGCTTCGAGAAGAGCGTTTAACTTAAGTAGATTTCCATCTTATCTCCCTATAAGCTTTCCTTTACACTACCAACACAATCTTCGCCCCTTCCCCATCTCCGCCCTTCAAATCCACACTCTATCTCTCAAGGGAGCACATACGGCACTCTCGCAAAATACTCCTCCATACTCCCCAACCTTCCTCCAATCTGCTCCCTCCCCCACCTCACCTTCTCCTCCGTATCATCTCCAAAAATATCAATCTACAAATCATGTTAGCGTCATCTTAAAGCACATAGCTATCCATGAACAACTTACCTCCCCCGTCGCTGTCAGTACCACAGCCACGATATCCTTCATCGGTCCGTCAGGCAGCGGCAACGACTCTTTGAACTCCTCCACCCCCACCTGCTCATACCTCACCTTCTTGCCCGTAGTCTTACTCAGAATCTCCGCCGACTCTACAAACGAGTACGCGCGCTCTGCAGCGTGGAGCGTGACGCCAGCGTACTTGTCTGGCGCCGAGAGAATGGCGCCGACATATTTCCCAAAGTCAGTAGTTGCGTCAATGTACTGCAACTTGGCGTCCGGCGCAGATGGGCGCTGGAGAACGTATTCATCTTCCGTGCCAGGCACTTTACGCACGCCTGCGACGGACTGCTGGGCGTGGAAGTTTTCGAAGAAGAAGGCACCGGCGACGAAGGCTGATGTAAGGGGCAGGCCGCGAATATACTTCTCAGCAGCGGCTTTGGCATCAAAGGGCGTGATGGCTGTGACTCTTCCTTTGGTTAATTCTGTGACGGATGGAAGGGTGCTGAAAATGAGGTAAGTCACGCCCTGTGCTACGGCGGCGTCGGCTGTGGAGGTGATGAGCTTGTATTCCGTATCGAAGGCCCCTGGACCAAAGACTGGAGCGTTCATGAGGAAAACGGTATGTACGCCACTCAGGGCGTTGTCGAGGGAGCTGCGGTCAGATACATCTCCATGGACGACGTCGACATTGCGAGCTTTGAGGTCTTTGGCGGCTGGGGAGTCGACATTGCGCGTGATGGCGCGAAGAGAGTATTCTTTCGAGAGCTCGGGATGTTCGAGGACGTGGTTCACGACGGAGCTGCCTTGGTTGCCTGTGGCACCGAAGACTGCGAGAATTTTGGACATGTTGGTGAGGTTGTGATGGGTGTTAAGCGGTAAAGAGGCTGAAGATGCTGAGACATCATGGTAGTGAATCTACTCGCTATATATATTCTTCCATAATAATTAAACAGGAATACGATCGTATGCAGTCTGTGCACAACATTGGAGCTTCGTCCGTGCGCGAAGGATGCTGTGCATTGCAGAGGATGCAATGCTTTGTCATTTTGCACGAAAGTCATCCCAATAGTCGTCCGCGATTTGCTTGCGGTGCAATTTTGCGCTAAATCTCTCCGTTCGGCCATTGCGAAGAGAGTAAATGTTTGTAATTTTTACAATTTGTACAGACCGTCGCTGTGTCTGAAGGATTTGTCCGATGGTGATATGTTAGGCCGGACGTGATGGCGTTTGATCCTCCGGACGAAGTGCGGAACGCGATGGAGTCGAAATCAACGCAACGAATGATGATGGACAACAGTATGAGACACCTGAGAAAGCATATTCCAAGGAAGGGAATGTGTCCTGTCGTTGTTTTTGTTTCGCTAATCAGCACTTTTTGATAAGTAGTGTGTTGCTGTGGGACACTTTAGGTTCCTTCTGCTGTTTATCTACGACAGATGAGCGAAGGGTCATCGAACTTTCATTTCAACATATTTCAAATCGTCAGCACGGTTCATCACCATCATGATCGAAATTGAACGAAAGACAAGCTCCGTTGCCTATTGGTCCTACACTATACTACCTAGGTATCTTTTGAAGCTCTATACATGGGTTTATGACTATCGTTACACGTTAGTCAGTGGGCTAATCAGAGTGATTTTACAGAACGCCAAATGGCAAACGCAAATCATCAGGCAGAAACTCTCGCTTTCTTACTCAAAGTCGAGGCCTGGAAACACTCGATGTGCCACTCACCGATTTGGCCTTTAGGTCGAACCGGTCGTTGGACATAACCTTATCCCAAGCATTGACAAAGTCCTTCACGAACCGGTCTGAGTTGTCGGGCTGTGCGTATACCTCAGCAATGGAGCGTAGCTCTGGGTGCGAGCCAAAGATGAGATCGTGACGTGTGCCACTCCACTTCTTCTGGCCTGACTTGCGGTCGTAGCCCTCGTATAGCTCTGGTGGTGACGACTTGTCCGCTGCCTTCCACTCGGTGCTGATATCGAGCAGGTTGACGAAGAAGTCGTTGGTGAGCTGGCCAGGGCGCTTGGTAAGCACACCATGCGACGAGCCGTCCCAGTTGGCGTTCAGCGCACGCATACCTCCGACGAGGACAACGAGCTCAGGGGGAGTGAGTTGAAGGAGGTGGGCCTTGTCGATGTCCATCTGCTCAGTGCGAACACGTGGGCTGCCCTTTCCGTAGTTTCGGAAGGGGTCGGTGGCGGGCTCGAGGTGGGCGAACGAATCCTTATCAGTCTGCTCCTCGGTGGCGTCAGTGCGGCCAGGTGTGAATGGCACAGATATGCCAGCAGCCTTCTCAACTGCAGCAGTACCAGCAAGAACGATCAGGTCAGCAAGAGAGATCTTCTTGCCACCGCCGTTAAACTTGGACTGAATACCCTCAAGGGCCTTGAGGACCTCGGAGAGCTCTTTGGGGTTGTTGACTTCCCAGTCCTTCTGAGGGGCAAGGCGGATGCGAGCACCGTTCGCACCACCACGCTTGTCGCTTCCACGGAAAGAGGCAGCCGACGCCCAGGCAGTGCGGATGAGCTTTGATGGCTCAATGCCGGCCTCGAGGATCTGTTTCTTGAGAGATGAAATCTCAGACTCGCCGACCAGTGGGTGGTCAACCTCCGGGACGGGATCCTCCCAGAGCAAAACCTCCTTGGGGATCTCAGGGCCGATCCACCTCGAGCGGGGACCCATATCACGGTGCAGAAGCTTGAACCACGCACGAGTGAAGACATCGTGGAGCTCCTCAGGGTGATCGAGCCAGCGGCGTGTGATCTTCTCGAATCCGGGATCCATGCGCATCGACATGTCGGTGGTCAACATGCGAGGCTTGTGCTTCTTGTCCTGTGCGTACGCATCAGGGATGATGTGGTCGTCGGTCTTAGCGACCCATTGGTTGGCACCAGCAGGGCTCTTCTCGAGCTCCCATTCGTACTTGTAGAGGTACTCGAGGTACTTGTTGCTCCACTTGGTGGGCGTACCAGTCCAGGTGACCTCGAGACCACTGGTGATGGTGTCGGGTCCCTTGCCAGAGCCGTGCTTGTTGATCCAGCCAAAGCCCTGTGTGGACAAGTCTTCGCCATTGGGGTCGGGGCCGGTGTTCTCAGATGGGGCGGCACCGTGCGTCTTGCCGAAAGAGTGACCGCCAACGATCAGAGCAGCGGTCTCCTCGTCGTTCATGGCCATGCGGTGGAAGGTTGTGCGGATGTCTCGTGCGGCGGCAACAGGATCGGGAATACCATCGGGTCCTGAACAGTCAGCTTGGTATTCACATTGTGAATTGGAAGGAAGATCACTCACCCTCGGGGTTCACATAGATGAGACCCATGTGAGCGGCAGCCACGGGCTTCTCGAGATCGCGCGAGTGGATGTCCTTGTGATCCTTCTTGTGCTGGTCACCATCGACGATACCCTCGCCGGAGACACCCTTGCTACCGTTCGAGTAGCGGACGTCGTTGCCCAGCCATGTGTCCTCGCCTCCCCAGTAGACAGACTCGTCAGACTGAAAAGTGTCGGTACGCCCACCGGCGAAGCCAAAGGTCTCGCAGCCCATGGACTCAAGGGCGACGTTGCCGGTGAGGAGCATCAGATCAGCCCACGAGATCTTGTTGCCATATTTCTGCTTGATGGGCCAGAGAAGACGACGGGCCTTGTCGAGGGAGACATTGTCGGGCCAGGCGTTCAATGGAGCGAAGCGCTGCTGGCCGTCGCCACCACCACCTCGGCCGTCATTGACACGGTATGTTCCTGACGAGTGCCATGCCATTCGGACGCTGCAAGTGCAATTAGCATGTGTTTGGTGACGCAGTCGATGAGGGCTAGCTCACAAGAGACCGCCGTAGTGACCGAAATCCGCAGGCCACCACTCCTGGGAGTCGGTCATCAATGCGGTAAGGTCCTTCTTCAGGGCATCGTAGTCGAGCTTCTTGAACTCCTCGGCGTAGTTGAAGCCAGGCAGCAGAGGGTTCTGGCGGGGGTCATGCTGGCGCAGGACATTGAGCTTGAGCTCGTTGGGCCACCAGTCGTTGTTCTTTGTGCCGCCGCCTGCGACATTGGCATTCCTCATGGGGCACTCTCCTTTAGACATGATTGCTGTTGTCGAAAAGGTACGTGTGGAAAGTAGATGAGAGGGAAGTCGAACGGCAATGCGTGCTCGGCGCAACATGTTATGTATCTGTAGCGGGGCGCACTATTCATAAGCACGAATGGCTGGAATCCCACTTGCTGTTTGCCCCTCTCATACCATGCACGGTGCTCCGCAACTATTAGCTCCATTCCGCCTCAGATCACGACGTACACCACCCCACTTCTGCAAAGGGAGCCCCAGACGCTCCACGGCGCCTCAAGCTGTCCGATACGACGACCGCTGGAAGATGTAGAAGAGCCTTAATCATCTTTGCAGCCTTGAGACTCTATCTTTGAGATACTTCATGGCTGGCCTATATACCGTGGCGGAATTGATAGCTTCACTGCAAGCAGCATGCGGGCCATCAGGACCCCGCTGCTTCTCGAGGCACTTCGGAACCGCTCATGACGCTAAACGCCCTGTACAAATCGGGCTGCTCTGATTCGTCCATGATGGATCCGATCGACACACGAGATCACGTGTGCCCTTTTGCCGTGGTACGGTGCCGTTTCGGGTCGCGGGCAGAACAGGAAGCTGAGGCGGAAAGCGGCGGTCTGCTCAAGGTCCAGCCAGCAATTTCTTGTAAGCACCCTTCAACAGCCACAGTACTCTTGGCTTGGACCTCCTTGGAAGAGTTAGACGTCCACGGATACACTACGTGTGACAACTAGCCTCGTGGCACCATGCAGCTGTCAAACGTCCTCTTGCAGTCGGTGTGACAATTATATTGAGACATTGGACAAATCGCTTCATTGTCACGTGTTTGCCTGGAACGAAATGGGATGTGGATCCCGTCATCTGCGACCCCACGTTTTCACCCCGCATTTTGTTCCCGCAGCATGTTTATTGCGGTTCTGCCACAGCCACATGGAATAAAGAGTGGTAAGATAAAAGAAGCAAGTTTCCACATGAGTTGTACATACATGTCCAGTTGATCAATGCCATCCAAGGTGGTGACTTGGCTGCGTGGGGATTCGGTCGGCCAGTAGTCCCGTGTGCGACTCGGTCACCATTCACCCACATATTCCCTGCACTGTAGACACGAACTCGATTTGTTTCACAGATTCTCACATCGTGCAGAGCCTCTTGTGGGCCGGATGAGCGCTGCGCACCAGCACAAAGAAGATGATTCGCGGATTTCGAGTCGATTCGTATGACGCGCTATGAGTGGTTCAATGTGGAGCTGTGTGTCTACACCGAGGTGTGCGAATGGGGCGTAGTGCTTGGCCAACGGCAAGACACATATTGCAGTCCGGCGACTACACAGACTCCGACGTCAGTGTCTCATAGCTTCTTCATAAAGAGGGGTAAAAGCTGTCGTAGTAGCCATTACTTGTTCTCTCTTCCTCAGTTCGAAAACATCAACGTGCAACAAATATAATATCCGAGACAGACAGACAGAAGAAACTCGGCAATATGGCAGAGGAGAAAGTGCAAACATTTGACATTCCCAAAACATGCAAAGCTGGAGTTGTGGTCAATGAAGGTCCAGACTTCCACGTAGAGGTCCAAGATGTGGACGTTCCGGAGCCTGGTAGGTACTTGTGTGCGCAATCATTCAGGGGCCTTGCGAAGCTCACAATATGACCTAGGTCCAACTGACGTGCTTATCAAATTGAATGCGACAGGCATTTGTCACTCTGATCTGCACTTCATGCTAAACGATTGGGCGGTACCGAAAATGTCGGATCTTGGGACGAAATGTGCTGGACACGAAGGCGCGGGCATCATTGTCAAGGTTGGCGACCAAGTCAAAACACTGAAGCCGGGCATGCGAGCAGGCTACAAAGTGAGTCTTTGAGATCGTGCTGGTAGCCAATGTTGACCATAGTAGCCCATCCAAGATACATGCGGTGTATGCGAACTTTGCAGGAATGGCAACGAGTGCTACTGTGCCAAAGCAGTCCTCACTGGCTTAATGGTCGATGGTTCGTATAAGCAGTATGTTGTCTCGCCCGAACGATACACAACACTCATTCCAGATGGTGTCAGCGATGAGGTAAGTCAGGGACGTATACTCTGACAAAACTTTGTCTGACTGCAGGACAGATTGCCGGGCCTATCATGTGCTCAGCATCCACAATCTATACGTCGATCAAAGAGTCGGGCCTGCAACCAGGCGACTGGGCTGTCTTCCCTGGAGCCGGCGGTGGCGTAGGCCTGCAGGGTGTACAATTGGCCAGGGCCATGGGACTGAGAGCCGTTGCCGTCGATACAGGAGACGACAAGCGAAAGCTGTGCATGGAGGTCGGAGGCGCAGAGGAGTTTATTGATTTCAAAAAGGTCGACAACGTTGCGGAAGAAGTCGTTCGCATCTGCGATGGAATCGGCGCACACGGCGTTTTCGTCACTGCCGTACAAACCTATCCGTCGTCTGTATCCTACCTAGGAGGACGTGTAGGCGGCAAGGTCATGTGCATTGGACTTCCGCCGGCAGGGACTCAGCACATTGATGTGGATCCTGGTCAGATGTGCTTCAGGAAGCAGAGCATCATGGGCACGCTTGTGAGCAGCATGGCGGATGTGGATAAGACGCTCGACTTCGCGAGGAGAGGCTTGTTGAAGCCTATCTACACCGTGTACCCTTTGAGTAAGTTTGATGAGGTCGTACAGAAGCTGCGAAGAGGCGAGATTGCTGGGCGAGCAGTAGTAGACTTCAATCAGGAGTAGATCAGAGTTTATATCTATTGCTCTTATTTTCGATTCAAAAACCATGGGACATTTACATGGTGTGAGTGGAAATTAGCTGTTACTGTACAGGTGGAAGCGGCGAGTTGCGCACAGGGCAGGTACATGTCTAGTGCGTCAGTCTCATTGGCCTTCAGCCGCTCGGAGGTCCGCATCTTAAGGGACCAGGGAGCTGTCTATCCATCTCGACACGACTACGCAATATGAGCGCTTAGAGAATGCACGGAATATCGCTTCGCAGTACACGTCGATGGGATGTCCAGATCGCCAAACAACCAGTCCCCACCCGGACTGGCCGAAGCATCATCAAGCCGCGCCTCGAACGGAAAGCAGCCAGCAGTCGAGGACGATCACAGCGATGAGGAAGCCTTGCTGGCAGATGACCCGCTAGAGCGCGACCTACCTGAACAGTATGACCTGAAACTCCAGATTATGTTGGCTTGATCTCATAGTGTGCACCAGAATTTCCTTCAAGCGCAAACAGAAGACGACAACCTCGTCCTTTGGCTTCCCACGATTCCTTTCCTCGCCCCTCGGAACACCCAATCGTGGATCGCCTCTACCACGATCACCAAACAATCGCCTGCAACAGCTTCGGAATGGATCGAGCAGCGCTAATGGTTCAACAGAGCTTATACTGAACTACCTTGATACCCCAGGCAACGCTGGTGAACACCTTCAAGACACCAAGGATGCGAATGGTCTGGACTGGTACGTGGAGGGTCCCGGACGAAGAGTAGGCTACGATGACCTCACGGCGATCGACTGGATCTTCGAATATGCCAAAGAACGTCAGCGGCTGCGGTATCTCTACTCAAGCGCAAGTGGTTTACTGGGACACGTGAAACAGCTAGTGGATGCCAGCCAAGTCTGGATTATTCTCGTTGCTGCGGGAGTCTTGAGTGGAGCCATAGCTGCATTCATCGACATAGCAAGCGACTGGCTAGGAGACCTTAAGACGGGCTATTGCAGCAATGTGGATGGGGATGGCAGATTCTACTTGAACAAGAGTTTTTGTTGCTGGGGATACTCTGAGCTGTCACAGTGCCATGATTGGCATCCATGGGGTAATGCATTGGGAATTGGTGCCTTTGGTGGGCGTTGGGTCGTGGAGTACATCTTCTTTGTCTTGTTTTCGGTAAGTCTTGATTTGACATCCCAGTTCGGACTGTCTAACATCATCCAGATCTTCTTCGCAGCATGCGCAAGCCTTCTCGTTCGCGAGTTCTCACCTTATGCAAGACAGAGCGGTATTCCTGAGATCAAGACGGTCTTGGGAGGATTTGTTATACGACACTTTTTGGGCGGCTGGACCTTGGTGACAAAGACGATCGGATTGGTAAGGAATAATCAAGTATCTTTATGACCGTCGCGCTAATGATGCGTAGTGTCTAGCGGTTGCCTCGGGCCTCTGGCTTGGTAAAGAAGGCCCTCTTGTGCACGTTGCGTGTTGTTCGGCGAATCTCTTCATGAAGCTCTTTAGTAACGTGAACGGCAACGAGGGTGAGTCGACTTTGTGGCCACTGACTGACATGTACTGACTCAATGGTAGCACGCAAGAGAGAAGTGTTCTCCGCTGCAGCTGCAGCCGGTATCTCAGTCGCTTTTGGTGCACCCGTTGGCGGCGTGCTCTTCAGTCTCGAGCAGCTGTCGTACTACTTTCCCGACAAGACAATGTGGAGCAGTTTTGTCTGCGCCATGGTGGCAGCAGTTACACTTCAAGCATGCAACCCCTTCCGGACAGGTGAACTCGTCCTGTTCCAAGTCACCTATCATAGCGGATGGCACGACTTCGAACTTGTGCCATTCGCATTCCTCGGCGTCTTGGGAGGCTTATGTGGAGGCCTCTTCATCAAGCTCAACATGGGCGTTGCGGAGTGGCGCAAGAACCGGACATATCTCAAAGGACCTGTAACTGAGGTCGTCATTGTTTCCGGCCTCACTGCCTTCATCAACTACCCCATCAAGTTCATGAGAGCGCAATCATCAGAGCTAGTGCACGTCCTATTCGCAGAATGCGCCGACCTGACCGAGGATACCTTGGGCTTATGCAAGTCCGGCAAAGCAAACACTGGTGTGATAGCTTTGCTGCTCATATCGGCAGGTCTTGGTGTAATTCTTGCAAGTTTCACGTTCGGTCTTACAATTCCTGCTGGCATTATTTTGCCATCCATGGCCATCGGCGGCCTCTATGGCCGCGCCGTCGGATTAAGCGTTGAGGTGGTACAACAAGCTTGGCCATCCCTCTTTGTCTTTGGTTCTTGCGAGCCGGACGTACCTTGCGTAACGCCAGGCACATATGCCATCGTAGGCGCAGCATCTGCTTTGGCAGGGACAACGAGAATGACCGTTTCCATTGTGGTTATCATGTTCGAGCTTACCGGGGCTTTAACATATGTCCTGCCCATCATGATTGCGGTTATGATTAGCAAGTGGATAGGTGATGCGATCTCTCCGCGTGGAATCTACGAGTCCTGGATTCACTTCAAGGGCTACCCCTTCCTCGACAACCGCGACGATAACGGCTCGTCAATCCCTGATGTCTCTGCTGCACATGTCATGACGCGCATCGAGGACTTGACAGCTATCACAGCCACAGGCCACACCATAGGCTCCCTCCGGCAGATGCTCGCTCAGCAACGTTTCCGTGGCTTCCCTGTCATCGATAATTCCCGCGATGCTTTGCTTCTTGGCTACATCTCCCGCACCGAACTTGCATATGCACTCAAAGCTGCACTGAGTCCAGCACGTGACCTCACCGACGATGTAGAGGCGTACTTTTCCCACCAACCACTTTCCGACCCAACGACATCGCTCGATCTCAGACCATGGATGGATCAGACTCCCATCACTCTAAGTGCCAAAGCATCGTTCCAGCTCACAATGTCCATGTTTCAGAAACTGGGCTTGCGCTATGTCCTGTTCACAGATCGCGGCATGCTCAAGGGTCTGCTCACAAAGAAAGATGTATGGTACGTCATGAATGGTATGGAGGAGGACAGAGAAGAGGGTGGCGCTGGTTTGGGTGTAGGCCGGGGTGGATTACGTGAAGAACGCGATGGGATGGAAGATGATAATGAAGAGCGTGGACTGCTGGGTACACCAGAGGAAGAGCACGATGAATTCATAGGGAACGATAGATAAACGATAATGGAGTTCGGCGCAAGCCTTGTGATTATTGTGCTGTTTCAGCCACATGCTGCGTGGTACTCGTCATAGCACCATGATGTCAGTTGGACAGATTTGCCGATTATTGTTCGCCAAGCCTTATATGAAGTATGATGCAAGCCTCCGAGCAGAAGCCTGCCCGCCAGTTTTCGCAACGCGGATGATGCTTGCGTGTGGTAGTTCAGTTCCTAACCCTTGCCATGGTCGGATGCGTGGGGCAAAGCTTCGCGGTCGCAAGAGCTAGTGCCCGAACCTTTGAAGACAGAAATAGTAACAATGTTCGAATATAGCATCTGTCCGCATACCTTGACTGTTCGCGATAGTCGTGGAGGACTCCTGAGCAAAGACTGCAAACTTCTTCACGTGCAAGACTCGGTTCAACGATTCATGTATGGCTGTCCACACGACAGCATCCAGTCGCCTGCCAAGATCATCGCCACCCAATCAACATCATCGGTGGCTAGTTTGCCTCTTAGGGCAGGGTCGTGGTGCAACCGCGCCAGTGAGAGTCTTGCAGGGTGGCTATGCGCGGCTTGGTCACAGGCAAGACGTTGCATGGACCTGCAGCGAACAAGTCTAAAGATCAGCCGGCCTCGCCGTCGTGACCCACAACGACAACCTCTGTCTTTCAGCCTTTCTGCTTTGTCTTCTTGAACCGACCCCTCTTCTGCAAGCGATCGAGAGCCATTCTGAAAGAGTTGGAACTTGATGGTTAGTGTACAGCGTCAGCGGCTATGACTAGGATTTTGCGCAGGACGGCCCAAGGAAGACGCCGACGACTCGAACGCTGAGAAGACCTTGACAACCTGTCCATCTGTAAAAGCACGACATCTGAATCAAGCAACAACTGAATAGTCTCTGGAGATATGGGGCAACACTCGACTGAGCGGAGAAGCAGGAAGAAGCACACGCACGAATCAACCAAGACCTCCAAACCTCGGTCATCGACCAAAAAACTCCATGTATCGCAGTCGGTGACGGACCTTTATACCCAGCTTTCTCCCTCTCCTGTGCAAGCTGTGCCAACCCAGTATCTTCAAACGTTTTACCCACCGCAACACGCTATCAGCCCGCCGCCACCACATGCGCATTACGCTACGAGTCCGCCAACACATCCAGTCTACGGACGAACTCCTCAAATTCCAGCCCATAATGCACACTCGTACGGACCGCCACCTCATCAGCCGATGCAGCCATATGCAAGCCAGTCAGCCGTACGTTTCGCATCACCTCCACCTGCCAAGCAGCGAGACGAGGGGCCTTTTAAGGAGCAATGGGACAGACTTGACCGCGTCGCCGCAAAATCATATGCGGATCTGCGTAACGGCGCTTGTAAAAGCGCGACCAAGCTGACATCCACCTACATTGAGAAGCCGACAGCTGCTGTAGCTATGAAAAGCATGCAAGCGTTGTGCCAAGGAGCTGCTTTGTACGACTCTATCAGCAACAAATTTGACGCAGTCATCAATAGCATTGATGGAGAGCGGTTCAGTGGAAAAGAGCAGGACCTTCTCATCTACGATAACCCTCAGCAGACATCACCGAGCTCAAGTCCACCACCCGGCGGGAAGCGCACCCAGGTGCCCAATGTCGCCCGAGACATGGTTGGCAAGGACAAAGGGTCGAATCACTTCAACAAAGTATGGCATTACTCCAACTCACGACTTCCGCCGCATCTACCGCCCTTCAAGGTGTACATGCCCACGTATCCTCTCCTTTGTCTCGCAGCAACGTATTCCGAGCAGGTTTACACTCCACCTAGAACAAGGTCGAAAGAGACAGAAACGCACGTGCCGTCTGATTGGCGTACTGGCACGAAAGCGATGGTACTCAAGTCCATCCCCGTGGACGACATGAACACTGTCGTGTTTGCAATTCGTGGAAGCGAAGGGTTCATGGACTGGGCAGTCAATTACAACACAGCTCCCAGTAGCCCCGATGGCTTCCTTGATGATCCAGCCAATCTCTGCCACGCCGGCTTTCTCTACGTAGCGAAGAAGATGATCAAGCCCGTTGCCGAACGATTGCGCAAATTGCTGGAAGAGAACCCAGCTCGCTCGAACTGCAGCTTGTTGATTACAGGCCATAGCGCAGGCGGTGCTGTGGCGTCTTTGCTTTACGCGCACATGATGAGCACGAAGATTGAATCCGAGCTCAGCTATCTCACTGGCTTCTTCAAGCGCGTGCACTGCATCACCTTCGGCGCACCACCGATCAGTCTCCGAGCGCTACAGAAGCCAGAGGACAAGAGACATCGCAAGAGCTTGTTTTTCGCCTTTGTCAATGAAGGCGATCCGGTTCCAAGAGCAGACAAGGCCTTTGTCAAGAGCTTGATCAAGCTCTATGCGACCTCAGTGCCCAGCCCGTCTGCGGTCGGAACAACAATCACGTCCATGTCGAAACTGAATCTCTCGCAACCGCTGCCGTCGTCACCGCCCAGGTTGAAGCCCAAGAGCTCTTTGGTTCCGCGCCTTACTCGGCCTTCGAAGACGTCTTTGCAGTCCGCAACAACAGCAGCTTCAGCCATGACCAGCGCGCTGCTATGGGAAGTTCCGCCGTGTACCTTGTCGCCAGCGGCAAGATTGATCATCTTGAGGCCAAGGATGGGGGTTCGCGGGAGACGTGGAGAAGAGGTTATTGAGGCTGTTACGGTGGATGGAGAGACGTTCAGGAAGGTCATGTACGGCGATCCAATGAAGCATCAGATGAAGATGTACAGGGAGCGGATCGAGAGTATTGCTGTGAATGCTGTAACTGCGGGCGGTTACTGAGCCGAGGGAAAAGAGCACTGTGTGGAAAGATTTATGATACCCTTACATATATACCAACGTATAAAGCTATGAAATTATGCTCCTGTTCCTTTTCGTTGCACGTAAGATGGAAGCACCACGCAAAGAGCAAGTCCAAGTTCCTGCGATGTTTTGGAATGGAATAAAATAACACGAGTCTGGATGGCTGCATAGTCGAGGCCGAGCAAGCACAAGAAACACCGGGAAGTGAAGACGATGAGGAATGCGATCTTAAAGCCCAAGTATACTGCCCATGTTGCGGGTTAATTCAAGGCATACGCGCCCAGGGGAGACAAGTCAAGACTACGAATAAATATTGTAACGTGGCAAACGACTGTAGATCAGTGAAAGTATCCAGGACTCGTTGTCAAGTCTGAGAATGGTGAATTGAGAGGCTTCTGACATGTCGAATGAGGCTAGTAGTACATGAAACCACATTGGGACGGAAATGGTATTGCAACGTGTTTGCAAACAAAGAGTAGTGGATCAGTCCAAGTGCGGGTCAATTTCCCGACAACGACTTCGGAACGCAATATTTATGCAAAGTGAGCGTGTTGGTGCAGTTATTTATAGATTCGGTATCTCTGATAACTATTTGACCTCCATTTTCTCATGCGTTCTGAACTTGTAAGCCTGATGGGACTGCTCAAGTCAAGCTCTCAATGCGCTACTTCCTCCTGCAGTCGAGCGTGGGTATCATCATTTATCTTCTCATGGCCATTTGTGCTCTCAAGGGCTTCCAAGGCAACTCAATCGCACCAAAGGATACTAAGAAGGGCCATGCGGGCCATGCCAGCAGCATAGCTTGCTTGCTCAAGCATTCCCTCGTCCTTTGTCTCCACAGTTATATTGTCATTCCAATCACCTCTCATCCTCATCCTGCCTTCTTCTCCTCAACCACACCCTCCTCCTTTACCCCCTCACCCATCTCCCTCCTCCCTACCAACTCCTCAATCATCTCCCCCACTTTTTCCGCCTTCTCCCTACTTGCCTCCTCGTCCTTCGGATCCGACAACGTATCCAGCCCCCCGAACAACCACAGCTCCTGCAGATCGCGAATCAGGGTACTCAGATCCTGCGTAGTCTTGATCAATCCTGCGCTCTGCTCCCTCACCGTCAACTCCTTCTGCGCACTCGTGTAGTAGTCCTTGGCTTCGCTGAGCTTGGGAATGTTGGAGAACTCGCTGGTGTCGGCAGGTCGGACGGTGCGCAGAATGGTGGAGAGGTAGCCTTCGCCGCCCCAAGGGTCGAGGTTGCGCTCGTCGAAGATGGCGTTGCAGAGGGTTTCGGTGCGGGCTGGGGTGAACGGATGCGTGTTAGTTTTGGATCATGGACTGGACGAATGATTGGGAAGAATTGGTACCGAGGAGCGCCTCTTTTGTGCGGTCAGACGGGTTCATTTTGAGTGTGACGTGAAGGTGGAGCTGTAGTGTGGCTGTGGTTCACGGCGCATTGTGGTTTAGTGATGAAGCTCGGGCGCGAATGACGCGAACCCTTGCTCGGCTTGTAGGTATGTGCACGGAAATGCCAAGCACCGAGACATCCTCTGCCACGGCACGGGAAGTCACCTTCAGGTCGAGCTGGTGAAAAGGTCTAGAGCATGTCTCGTTACTTCCGAGTGCATTGAGTCGGTCCTCCGCTCATCTTGGTTGGAATCATCAAGTGCGCCGTATAGCCTGCGTCTTAACGCTGACTACCCAGGATTCGGCAAACACTTTCTTGGACGTGCCGAAGACACGGCCAAATGCGCAACTGCACCAACTCGAACTGCCTAATCAACTGCGCACAGTGTTACCATGGCCGCAGTCCGACAGATCGAGAACCTGGGGTAGTGCCGTGAGACTGAGGATACGTAGTCTTGCGTGTTGGCACTGTGCAAACGCGCCACATCGATGATCCAGGTAAGGCTGCCCGACGTCAATTCCAATTTCCGAGCCAGTGACTTTTCAGCTCCGACGGTGGGTGAACGGGTGATCGTCAGGCACGGCCACCGGCCCCGCTCCCCACACAACGAAATCCAGACATGAGCTCCACCTGCCAACGGCAGTGATGGAAGCCACAGAGACAAAGTTGTATCGTCGCCTTTGTGCCTCTGTCCTATCGTGAATCGTCCACTTCGGAGGCAGGAAAGATTAGCCGCAACGCCACGTTTGGAACTAGTGAAAACGACGGTACACTACGACGCCCGCAACCTTATCTTCAGGTCTTGCAGTCTAGTGCTATTTGGGCCGGGCACTCGTCCGATCTTAGCATCTCGACAAGTGGGCTCGAGAGCTTGAGACCTCGGAGACATGCCCGTCTGTATTTGCTTGTGCTTGCAGGATCCCACACCATATGCATGTGTGCCCCTTCTTGGCTTCTGTCCTACGAAGCTGACGGACGCCACGGGGTTGGTTGAGCCGAGACCTGCTCACAGACAGTCGGAGAAGCTAACGATGTTCATTCTTGTTGTACCATATTTGGGGGGTTACCTTAGGCCCTGCATCGTGGTGATGTTCCTCTTGCGAAAACGCCAAACTCCGTCGCTTGCATGCCATGTGTACTAAGTGTTCCAAAAAAAAAAGACCAATGATAGGCTTGAAGACCAAAAATCGCAAAACAAAGATGCTGCAAATATACATGTGCCATTCGGCGCGGCGGGATGATTGTAGCTGGTGTAGACGCGCTTAGTGCGCCGTTACGTCGGTACTCTTTCGCTGAAACAAGTTCCACTTGGATCTTTGACGTATGAGCGGTTGAATCGCAGGCTTCGAGGTATCAGGAATTGTCGGTTTGCTCTGCTGGGACCGGTCCAAAGCAACACTATCTGCGCGGACTTTATACTGTTTGCTATCATCGCGCACTGAGTTGTATGTCGATGAACTTTCTGTCTACGGGTCAATATATACACTTGTCGATCGATCAGAACTCACTCACGTGTCGACGTGTTGGAAGTGTTTGAACTGCTTGAAAGGATATCGTCAGGCTCTGTTTGGTATCAGTTCTGGTTACATTTCAATCGCACAACGCTCCTACCCTCTTCTACTGACACATGCGATAAAGGGCTTCGTTTCATAGTGAAAGACGATCTTCGACTTCGAGTAGGCACAGGGCGAGGCCGTTGGGGTCCAGGAAAGTGAAACACAGGAGGCCCATTCAAGTTCAGGTCATTCATCTCGTTGGGTGGTGGTTGTACAGTCGACGCTGGGAGGCTTCTCCTCTGCGAGGGTGGATGTGGTCGTCCCAAGATTGTATCAATGCTTTCAGCACTACGTTCTTTGGCCCTAAGGCTTGGAGGGCTTGAGTGAGACACGAAGTGAGCGGTACTACTCGTCCGCGATGATGATCGTGATGACTCGCAAGAATGATAGACTGAGTGGCGCGAGGATACTGAAGATTGCCAGGAAGTCGCTCGTTTCTTTCTGGCTGCTGCGATGCGGGCCTGTAGCTCTTCTGGTCGGACAGTGGTCGGTTGGACAGCTAATGCGTCTTGTTTGGCGTGTGTGGGCACATGTTTGTACGGCGTTGCTGGTGGCTTAGCCTGCTCAATTGCAGTAGTCTTCTTGTGCTCGTTGGCTGCATCCTTGGCCTTCTTGAATTTGGTGAAAAGAGGCATGCTGGAGGAGGAATACGATATATCCCGAGTTGTCTTGATATCTGTTGGATGGAGACTCCAAAGAGTGAGATCTGGACCAAAGCGGGTGGTGCAATCTAGGTTAAATACTGCCATCCCAACAAATAGACTAGGGTTGCTCGTGGGACATGGATGCAGATTGGGGCTCTGTCAGTGCGCCCACTGGCAATGGCGCTACCTAGATAGCTAATGGACAGAGATGGTGCAGCCACGACAAGCGATGTGTTTTAGCCTGTGGCGATCAACGGTGTTAGATGTCTAGCTCCCGCTCAAAACAATGTTTCCGACCGCTGTAGCCCGATATTGAAACGTAAAGGACGCTCTTGGTGACGTAGATACTTTGAGAACCGTTCGTGCATGGCGCGATAGTGAATGCATGGCTTATGCAGCCGAAATCCCACGCAGTATCGATTCCGGGATCAATCAATTCCAGGGAGGTGGTACGCTTTGCATCTAGAATCACCAATCTGCAACGAAGCCCATGGCCCAGCAACTTGTGCGCATGTCGCACGCAGTGATAGGCAGGAGACGACCCGTGTTGCCTGGAAAAGGATGGGTTCGTCGGCTCGACTTGACCTTGAGCCTATTTATACCGTTAGGTCAGCGCAGTGCGCGTACAGCACCGCAGCATGACGATGCTCGTCGATATGATCATTCACTCGCATTGGCTCAGAACAAGTGGTGGCTGGATGCTCGATGATTCTCTGCATGTGGTGTTCATCCTCGCAGCCCAGAGATGACCGCAGCTTCCTGTTTCAGCAGATGGCCCTGGGATTTGATGGCTACCGTGCCGGCCGTAGTCAGTCTGAGTAGTGGTGGGTAGCTGGGAGGCACATATAAGTATCACGTGCTGTAGACCGTTGCGTGGGCAGTAGACGCAGCCGTCGGACATCACATAGGTCAAGTGTCAGGGCGAGCACCAGTCGATGATGCTATTCGCAAAGGTGGGCAGGCCGCCAAGCCGCAATGGCGTCAGTCGCCTAGTCTGGAAGGAGGAGTGCCTCGCTGGCTTCTCGAAAGCGAAAGCACCGCTGTCATTGCTGGAGCCGAAACCGCTTCAGGTTCCGCCGCCCAGCACCGCGCACAGCTGCCCTCGAAACCTGCCAGCTTCGTCCCGTCTCTCTCCAGGGTCCCGTCTCTTGTGGTGTTGCGGCTCTGTCTGCCGCGGTCCAGCCTCTTGATTAGCGCATCTTATCGATTGTCTGTTCTGCATCCTGCTTAGCCCTGCCGCCTAAGCCTGGCTCTCCGAACCTGCACCAACGCACGCACGCCCACGCAACCCACCACGACGCGACGAGCCGCCAAACCTACCGCGGCGATCACCACCGACCTTCACGTCTCATCCCACGAGAGCCGCATCTCCCGCCTTTGCGCGCACTGCGCTGTTGCCCGCGCACCACGTCGCGCTGTCCAGGTCGGCCGCCGCGCCCAGCCCAGCCTCCTTATCCTCGTCATCCGCCAGCGCGCGACACCACCCAACCCCATATCCATTCTTCCAAAGCCGCCGCCACCCCCCTGCACCCATTGCGCAAGGCGTCGCGACCGCGCGCTACACTCTGGAGGGCGTGTTGGCCCTGGCCGGAGTGCTCGTAGCCTCTCGTCCCTACTATGGCATTGGTACCGCCACCTGCCAACGATCGCAAGCGCGTCAAGGTCTACGAGCTCAAGAACAATGACTGGTTCGACAGGGGCACTGGCTTCTGCAGGGGCCTTGTTGTGAGTGTAGGTAGCCCCAGCAATTTTCATGCAGTGCGGTATCGCGATGGCGCCATGCTGTCAAGACCTGCATCTGTCGCACTGTGCTCGGCTGACTTGTGCGACCACAGGCCGAGGAAGCGAAAATCGTCGTCTTGTCCGAAGACGATCAGACGCGACAACTGCTCGAGACGCGCATATCCAAGGATGATGGCTATCAGAAACAGCAAGGTACCGCGCCACGTGCTCGTGCGTCGAGGCAGCAGCTAATTCGCGACAGACACTCTCATAGTATGGACCGAGCAGAATGGCACAGACATGGCCCTCAGCTTCCAGGAGCCCGAGGGCTGTGCCAGCATATGGTTCGTCACGCGATCCACACTACGAGACACAATCTCTGACACGGAACAGGGAATTCGTGAATGACATACAATCGCGGCTGCAAGCGCTTGCACAGGGTAAGGAAGCTCTCCGCGCGACTCGCATGTTTAGACTGACCTTCAACAGATGATGGGCTCTCCGACGACATCGACCACATTAGCCCAATCATGCTACCCAACCCCGATCTCGGCAATCTCCACGAAATCGAAAACCACATGCGCGCAGCCAATTCAACGCCCGGCGGTCGCGAAGCCCTGGCCAAATTCATCTTTAACGAACAGTACATCCCTAAATTAATACCCCTCGTGGAAATGGCCGAAGATTTGGAGAGTGTATCTGATCTGCACCGGTTATGCAGCATCATGAAGATGCTCATTCTCCTCAACGACAGTCAGATTATCGAATTTATCGTCACGGACGCTGTGGTGTTGGGCGTTGTTGGAGCTCTTGAATATGACCCGGACTTTCCACTGCACAAGGCCAACCACCGACAGTACCTGGGCGACAAGACCAAGTTCAAGGAGGTTGTAAGAATCGAAGACGACAACATACGGAGAAAGATCCATTACACATTCCGGTTGCAATACCTCAAAGATGTTGTGCTAGCACGCATCCTGGACGACCCTACGTTCTCCGTTCTGAACTCGCTCATATTCTTCCACCAAGTCGAAATTGTGCAACACTTGCAAGCGAACGGGCCATTCTTGAAAGAGCTATTCACGATATTCACTTCTAAGGAGCAAAACATGCAACGAAAGAAAGACGCTGTCCTGTTCATCCAGCAGTGTTGTGGAATCGCGAAGAGTTTGCAAGCAAATGGGCGAGCGCAGATGTATCAGAACTTTATTAGCAACGGCTTGCTTGATGTGATACAGTTCGCCCTGAAACACCAAGACGCAATAGTGCGTGTTGCGGGTACCGAGATTCTCATCAATCTAATCGACCACGACGCTCTGATGGTGCGCAGTCAGATCTTCAAGGCTTTACAAGAGAAGACCAAGCCACTTACAGACACGCTCATTGAACTCCTTCTCATCGAGGTCGATCTTGGTGTAAAAGCGCAGATGGCCGAAGCTGTCAAGATCTTGCTTGATCCCAACGCCAACTCTGCATCAATAGAAGCTCTCGGACGGACGAACAGCGACTTTTTAGCCAAGATGAGGGGCCAACTACCATCTATCCCTCAGACCGATTCATTTATACAGAATTTCTACGATGACTCTGCAAGAAAGCTCTTCCAGCCTCTCAAGGACCTCGAAGGCCGAGAGTCAAGTAAGTTGACATGTTGTTCAGTCATCGACGTCTGCTAATGATCGCTAGTGGATAACCTGACCATGCAAGAAGTAGCCCTTTACGTTCACTTGTTAGAAGTTCTCTGTTTCTTCATTCGGCAACACAACTTCCGGAGCAAGTATTTCATCCTCTCTGAAGGTCTTGCAGCGCGAGTTGCACAACTCATGGATTGCCCTGAGAAGTATCTGCAGCTGTCTGCGCTGAAGTACTTCCGCATCGTCATCGGATTCCACGATGAGACCCACAACCGACAGATCATCCAACACCAGCTCTTTGAGCCAATCTTGAGGATCCTATTCACCACGATGCCGCGCGACAACTTGCTAAACTCGGCATGCCTTGATCTTTTCGAATTCATCAAGCGAGAAAATATCAAGATGTTGGTACAACACGTTGTCGAAACGTACCGAGACAGATTACAGGACATAACCTACGTGGATACGTTCCAGAATCTCATTCTCCGATACGACCAGATGCACGAACCAGCCACCACACAAGAGCTCGAGCATTCTTTCACTAGTGTCGATAGTGACACCCCTGCACGACACCACGCTCTTGCTAACGGAGGCAAATGGGCTCACGGCCTCAAGGAGATTGATGCCGACGAGGAGGCATACTTCAACGGATCTGACGAGGAGGATGAGCTCTCACACAGCAATCTCAAGCCAGGCATCAATGGAGCATCGCCAGTTCGACCCCTCGTCAATTACCCCGACGACGATGCAGAAGAAGATGATATGGATATACTCGGAACAAGCATGCCATCTTCCGCGCAAAAACTTGCAATGGCGCAAGCACCAGACGAAAGTACTTCACCGAAGGCAGTTGCTGTTGGGTCTCCTCCGGAGCGCGTCTCGGAAAAGCGACGCCGAGAAGAAGACGAGGAGGACGAACTGCTTGCAAGCATCTCCACTAGTACTGGTCCTAAACGTCGCGCCTCAACCGCCAGCAATACCAGCACAGGAAGCTTACGAAGTCTACGTCGGAAGTCACCGAACGTCAACTCTGGAAAAGATGGCAGTGGGCCGAAGAAGATATCACTTTCGTTGCCATTGAAGAGCGGTGGCGAAGGTGGGGAGGGCGAATAACCACCACACCCTCCTACTTCGAGACCCTATCACCCTCGAGAGCATGTGGAGGCGACTCAGATGATTTCTTTGTATTTCTGCTGCTTAGCATGCCTTGACTTACTCACGAGATACCCTTTGGAAAACTGGGCACATGGTCGACGTTGTATGAACTGGGCTGTATGGGATCTTCCCTGTTCATGCAAGCAATTGGATTTTGCGGGAGCAGCATTGGGAGGTGTAATTATAGGCGTTCGACAGACTTCAACTTGGGGGATTGGCTGGGCATGACGGGATGATGTAGCGCGTGAGCGTTCAGGAGCTGCTTCGAGGTGTTGGATTCTACTGTGCAGCGATGGCTTACGGCCGGTGTAACATATGCATATTCTTGGTGCGACAAATAATGGACCTGTGCGAACATGACCACGTTACCAGAAACCATGGAGTGACACGACAAGTCAGCCGTGAGTTTTGCAGCCACTGATCACGTTACTTCGCGATATCCTTAGCGCGTCTTTTTCACCCCGCACGTCATCTCGCATTTTGAACTGATAGTAAGAGTATGATCAGCTTCCCTCCCAAAACCAAAATCAAGAACAGACCAATCGCCATACCCAGCAATGACAGACTCATTACCCACGACCTCCTCGAATCCTCAAATCCAAGCAGATAGCACCACCACCACGTCAAACATGTCCACGCGCCCAACCCTCACCCTCATTCTCGCCGCTACGCCTTCCCTGGGCATCGGCAAGAATGGGGCCCTCCCCTGGCCCCTCCTCAAGAAGGAGATGGGCTACTTCGCACGCGTGACAAAGCGCGTGCCGACCTCAAGCAGCAAAATCAACGCCGTCCTAATGGGCCGCAAGACGTGGGACAGTATACCACCGAAATTCCGACCACTCAAAGATCGACTTAACATTGTCATCACACGGGATACTGCTGCTTTCGAAAAGAGCCTAGAGAGCTCAAAATCAGGTGCTGGTGGCGGTGTTGAAGGCCCCCTCATCGCGTCAGGAATCGTCGATGCGTTGACGCAGCTTGAGAAGAAAGAGCAGAGTGTAGAGAGGATATATGTGATTGGCGGAGCAAGTATCTATCAGACTGCGCTGGAGCTGCCGCAGACGAAACGGGTGCTGCTTACCAAGATACATAAGGAATATGACTGCGATACGTTCTTTCCTGTGGATTTGGAGGCAAGTACTGTCTGGAGAAGGGCTGGGAGGAGTGAGGTGGAGGACTTTACGGGGGAGAGCGTGAGTGAGGAGGGGGTGGAGGAGCAGGGTGTCCGGTTTGAGTTTTGTTTGTTTGAGAAAGAGTGATGGTAGGCTTGGATGATGATGAATGGAGAGGTCTTTGTATGTAGACCGAGGATGAGTTGTACCAATACTATCTGTGGGATTGCCCGTCCCCAAGGTGATCATAGGGTACACATGAGAAGTAACTTCCTGATCAGGAATCGCTTCAGTAAGCAAGATTAGTCGTAATGGTAAGCCATAATGGCGTGGGTGGCACTAAGTGAGTGTGTCGTGCAACAAGTACAAACTTACACGTCCTGTCGTGTCCAATTCCTGTCCTCTCCACCCTTCTTGTAGGAGTATTCGTTGAAGACAAGTCTATAGTGAACTCCCAACAAAATTCATTGTCTTGCATCACCAAGGGTACAGCTTAGGTTCCGACTACGCCGCATACTATAATCTCACCCCTTCTCGTTTTCATCTACACTTCCATCACACACAAATCGTCATACGCAGTACATCTTATACGCTCTCACCGTCATCCCATTCGATAACACTTCCCCTGCTTGTGGAACACAGACAGGCCTACAACTGACAACTCCGCAATGTCTGTGCAGCGCTGCGGAGGTCCGCAATGGGACCGTCGGCCACAGGTTGGGCCGACACCGATAGGCCCGCTGAAACTCGTCCGCTACTAAGTTTCACAAGGTCGGCGAAACCGTGTCAAAAGGTCGACATACAAAAGCTAGACGATCTGCAGTTTTCGGAACTGATCCAAAGAGCAAGGCATTGAGCAATTGACTTCACTCAGAGAAGCTGCAACATCTCAACAAGAACAAAAAAACCCAGCAATCAGCAAACATGGTCAACATCGAACTCTCCAACGAGTACGGGTACGTACAATCTGCAAGCGTACAAGGACCCGACACATATGCTCAATTCCCATTCCCACCGCAATCCGTATCATCTGCTAACTTCCTTGCTCCAGCTACGTCCTCCTCGCAGCCGTCTCCACCTTCGTCGCGGGCTTCTACCAAACCAACCGCGTCGGCTTCTTCCGCAAAGCCGCCAAAGTGCCGTACCCCTACGAATACGCGTCCTACGAACAAGTGCAGTCCGCCTCGCCCGCCACCGCAAAGGCCATGCTCACCTTCAACTGCGCGCAGCGCGCCCACCAAAACTTCAACGAGAACCACCCCACTGCGCTCGCGGCCATGCTCATCGCAGGCCTCAAGTACCCCGTTGCTTCGGCCGTCGTCGGCGCAGTGTGGAGTGTGAATCGTGTGATTTATGCGATTGGGTACACGAACGGAGCAGAGGGGGGCAAGGGGCGGTATTACGGGATTGCGTGGATGTTTGCGCATCTGGGGCTCATGGGCATGGCGGCCAAGACTGGGTGGGATGTTGCCATGTCGTAGAGCGCGGGGTTGTGCAGTGAGGGGAGGGGCGGGTAATTGATATGTATATGGACTATAACAAATTTTAACGTGCAAATTCAATCGCCGTTGAAGAAAGAACCGCAAGGTTACTGTGCTCGGAGGTCCACGTGCCTTGTTCCATGCATCTTGACGCACTTGTTTTCTCGTCGACGTCGAATGTCGACGCGGCCAGATTGGTCGCAACTTGATGTAACTTGGATGATGTGCTTGACACTCCTTTGTTTCTCACTATTGTAAGCGCCGGCCATCGAGCACTGTACGAGAGCATGGCCATGCGTCGTGCACCAGCAAGAGCAGCGACAAGGTCTCGAAATTTGAGAGTTCTGTAGCGATGGGGTTTACCGTCTTGGACATCGTGGTCGTGACGGGAAGTGAAGGGAAAAAGACTCGGTGATGGATTGATCATGTGTTCGTCACTGACGTTTGTTGATGGCCGCGTTGGGGTTTGCGTTCGTGGATATGTAGATGCAAATGATGATTGGGGAAAGTCACGTATACCCCAGTATTACCACCAACACATACAACTCAACCCACTCGTTGATCATTCAACACCTTCATTCCATAATGATATCTACCCTCCCAAAAACCGAGATCCAGCTCTCTCATCCCAGCCAAACCCTTTTCCTGGCCCTTTCCAAGGCCCGCTTCGCTTTACTTCTTTCCGACAACGCCATTTCCTACAACGTGAGTTCTGGTTCCAACCGTCTATGCATACAAGAGAAATGAGGAAGGGACTGCGCCATTGCCATGTGAGGACAACAAGTGAGGTGTGAGGATGGAGACATGAGAGAATTCGGCATCGTGCGCATGTGTCGCAAGCTATGCACAGTGAACAGGAAACAAAAGGTGACAAAATGAAACATGCTCCCCGTTTTTGGTAAGAAAACAACGTGCTTGCAAAAAAGGGTTTGGGTGTAATCTACATCTGCACCAGATTCGTGGTGGTGGGTGATGTGAGGGTTGTGGAAGGGATTGGTAGGCCACCTTCGACCGGGATATCGATCTTGACCGGAGTCGGTTTTTGTTTGTCCACGGCCTGCTCGCCCGAGTGCCGGTCGTGAGACTCTTCTGCGATGTCGCTCATATCGGACTCGTCGCTATGACTGTCCTCTTGATGTTCCAAAGAGTCTTTGAAGTTGGCGGGAGTGATTGTTTGCGCCGACGTATGTCGTTGCTTGATGGCGCCGGCAGACAATCTCCGGGGTATGAGGTCTTCACCGGTATCAGGTCCTGGCGAGAGCGCGGTAGCTGGGCTGCTCAAGGCGCTGTGGCCGTCTGCGCCATTGAGGTTATCTGCAGCGTCCTGTAGATCCTTTTTCATCTTCAGTCGTTCTTCCGCTGTCGTGTTGTGCCAATCGCCACCAAACTGAATGACAGACGCCTTCTTGCCGTGCACGGTGAAGCTGCCCTTGTCACGCGTCAAGCCTTCACTGTCCTGATTGTCCTCACTGACGATGGTTGATGAAGAGTCTCGGCCCTTGTGACTGCGCCGGTGCGAAGATTCCCGCAGAGTACGGTGCAGACTTCGCCGGTGCTTCGCGTGTGATGCTGGTGAGCCGGCGACAGATCCCACCCCTTGATCAGCATCGGACTCAAGCGCCGCTTCTGGCCGCATGCCGTCGAGAGATGGTATCTCATGCGTCTTAGGCTCCACCGATCCAGGCTCGATAGGGGGTGGCGTAGTATACCTCGAATCGTCATCAGAGTCTGAGTCGGAATCTACAGTGCCATTGCCATCATCAGTTGTCACGATAGACGGTCGATGTTCAGAAGGTAGGAGACGAGGAGACTGTGTCAGTGCGGAGGAACTAGCCAACGAACTTCGGCGATCAGAGACAGGTGAATTGAAAGAGAACGGGGGGATGTGGAATTGGCCTGACGGGTCACTAGGGCTGGATTGGCGAGACGTCTCTGGTGGTGTCCTATAGGCGTCGTCGCCTCCAAAATCGGTGTCTCTAGAAGACTTGGTACCTGGACGGACTGATGATGCGCCAGGAGACAATGGCGGCTTCTGACCACTGGCCAATGAGCTTGTCTTTGAGGTCAGTCGCGCCAGTCCGCTAATCTTAGACGCCCGGTGAGATTGCTGTGGACTAAGCTGTTGCTGTGGTACTGGGCCAAACTCGGC
Source organism: Phaeosphaeria sp. MPI-PUGE-AT-0046c (assembly GCA_020747045.1). NCBI lineage: Eukaryota > Fungi > Ascomycota > Dothideomycetes > Pleosporales > Phaeosphaeriaceae > Phaeosphaeria > Phaeosphaeria sp. MPI-PUGE-AT-0046c. The sequence goes on from JAGTJN010000004.1 coordinate 1,531,474, forward strand.
GACCTTGTCAGCTCGTGCTTGCCGCTCTGCTGCACCTTGTTTCTCATCTTCCAGCTCATGAGCGAGAATGTCACGATGACACTTCATACGCCAGATCTCTATGCGAGCCCATTTCAATTTCGCAGATAGACGTCCGGCAGCATGTATGACCTGTTCCCTGGTCTTGGGCTGGATCGGAGCCAGTATTTGTAGATGCCGTGCATCTCGCAAACGAGCTTCGAGTTCCTTGATAGCTTGCGCAAGCTTGTCCTCAGAGTCTGTGATTCGAGCCTGCATAGTTTCTCGCCGCGCGTTCATCATCTGTTGGGCGAACTGATCATCGATTCTCCCACTCTGAATCGTGACTTCGCCAGAGGATGTGGGTATCGATTTGACCGAGGTCGCAGATTCCAGTCTCCGGATGCCACGGTTCTTTTGTCCTTCGTACAAGCCACCAATCATGCCTCTTGATCGCACGCCCAGGGTTTCGAATGCCGCAGTGTAGTTCAGTACGCCAAGCCATTCATTCAGGTCTTTCTCGCTGTCAGCCAAGAATGTCTCCTCGCCAGCTCTGGAGTAGATGACGAATGCATTCTTGTGTTTCTTATACGTGTTGTCGACGAGGGAGACGGCACCATCCATTGGGATGATGTGATCTTGCTTAAAGTCCTCCAGTGGTGGCTGAAAAAGAACAGGCCCGGTTTCACCGCGCTTCAGATGTTGCTCGTGCTGGTTCATGAGGTTCTTTGTCCAACTAGAATTCTTGAAAAAGGAAAGGCCAGAACGGGTCAAGACCGCGCCCCATTCCTGCCAAGGTGAGCGTGCCTTCTTTCGCTTCGTGCCTTTCCTCCACAGCACTCCGACCTTTGTGACAGGCATCTCGACAATACCGACAGACGTTCCCAATGGATTCTCTTGGGCAGCCTCTGACATGAATGCCTCCGGTCTAGAGCGTGAAGATACTATCTGGATCACGCCGTACCTCGTGAAAGACTTGTAGACGTTCTTAGTGTCAAGAGTCGCAGCGGTGCCGAGATAGTTGTAGGGATCATCGATGTTCATGACATCCTTTATTGTTGGACGTAGAGCATCCAGCTTGCCCTCGAAGATGAGGGTGTAAGGATCGATGGGTTCCTTGGCGGCCTTTCTTGCAGGATCGTTCATGGGTCCTTTCAACACAGCCGTTCTCTTGCTTTTCTTGGAGGAGATGTTCTTGAGGTCAACCTCATCTTCGATGTGGATGAAGGGTGTGTAAACCACATTGTCATAGAAGCATCCAAGAACATCGGCAGAGACACCTTCGCATGACGAGTTTTTTATGTAATCCAATCGAGTCATCTTTCTCTTGTTGTTCTTGTTGAAGACATCGGTGTGCAGTATGATGATGGAGAACGAGATGAAGTACGCCTTGTCTGTTTCGTGTTAGTCTCACATGAATGATATGTCGCCGATTCGCTTACCTGTGTTGATGAAGATTCCGGGGTTGCACTCATGGTAGCGATCTGCAAACCCCTGCAATACTCGATCTATCTGCTGAGTTTCTTTTGGGAGCTCGACCTGCATGAGGAGTTTGCGGACAGCCATGTCGAGGGGGTCGCCAAAGAAGGCGAATTTGCGCATGTAGCTTCGCAGCACCGAGAGGAGGAAGGCGTCATCTGTTTTGCTGAGAAAGCTGGCGATGATACTCTTGTCGACATTATCAGCCTCGATCCTTTCCAGATAGTGCCCCGGTGGTTCGCCTTCTTCCCGTGTGGGTAGGACGAGGGTCTCGCGGCTGATGTTCAGAGAGTTCTGGTGGGAGGACAACCCAGAGCTGCCTATCAGACCGTGAGCGGGGGAGCCATATCGTGGAGAGTGTGGTTCGGGACCCTGACGAAATCTTGAACTGAGGCCGAACAGATTGCTGAAGCTGCTTCTTCCTGCCGTGGATGTGGAGGTTCTTCCACTTGCCCCATTGGGTGGTGTCGGTGGTGCGGCGTCGTCAGACAGTCCGCCAAGAGATCCCATAGTCGAAGAGCGACCGCGCATCCCAAGTCGAATTGGACCACCGGCGTTGGCATTCGGAGAAGAGCGAACGGAATGTATGGATTTGGTCGAGCCGTTCCGGAAGAGAGAACCTGAACCAGGTGAGGCCAGATTCAAAGAGTTTGCAGCCAGAGCCACTTGCGATGCAGAAGGGACCGGCGGGGTTTGCGCTCCCAACTCGCCATGATTGAGGCGGCGAGCGGTCAGGGGAGGGCTGTCGGTGGGGGAGTGATGGGGCGAGCCAGAGCTTCGTCCGCCAGTTGACGCGCGAGGCGTGGCAGGAGCGGTGTCGGGGAACTGTGGAGGCTCAATCTTCATAGGGAGTGGGAATAATGATGCGCGCTGTTTCCGGCGTCCAAAAGTGAAGCGGCCAGAACCCGTCCTCGGCGGGTGTTGTGGGCGTGGAGTGTTCTCGAAGGATACATGGCCGCCCGAGCTGCCGTCTGATCTTGACGATTCGGAAGCTCGTGCAACAAGAAGGCCCGGCGTGGTGGTGCTTTCCACGCTTTCACGGGACTCGGCCAAGGCCTCTGGCCGCTGCTGGCTCGTCGACAAACGCCCATTTTCTTCCAAAAGATTGCCGGAACTTTTCTTGAAGCCCAGCGGGCCCCTCTTGCGCTCGGTCGATTTACGCAGGATACTGGGGCGGTCGCCTATTGAGGGGTCGAAAGAGCGCCGCCTCAAAGTAAACTGCTGCAGCCTCCCCCGCTTCTTGGGCGTGGTCTGGTCCGTCTCTTGCTCCGGCTCCATGACAGTGGGGGCAGTGGTGATGATGGCAGGGGCTACATGGAAGTCATACGTCAGCAACGGGGCACACGACAAGGCAGCGAGGGAACCTACGCGGCACCGCGGGGACTGGCGGGGCAGACTCGTCACGGGCGGCCTGCTCCTTTGCCTTGACGGACAGCTGCGAGTCGGAGGCATGGCGGAAGCGCATCAGGCTGAAGCGGCGCGTGTTGGGCGTGGCCTGCTGGATGGGCGGCGAGGGAGGCTCGGGCTCTCCATCGTGGGGGCTCGTCATCGCGGGCCGGGCGACGTCGCTGGAGGTTGGGCGGCCGCCGTCCTCGGACACGGCGACGCGGTCCCGTTGGAGGTTCTCGGTGGAGGCATTGAGGCGGGCATCGCGGTCGGCTCGCTTGAACAGACCGGCGGGGTCGAGGGTGCTGCGGCGCTTGAGGTCTCGGTCGCTGCGGTTGGGTCGGAGGGCCCTCAGAGGCATTGCTGTGCGCGGGGCTCGCGGGTCATCTACGCGGATGGGAGATGGCGACGTGGTTCATGACATGGCACAGCGGGCCGGGCGGTGCCGTCGACGGATGGGGTGGTGGTGAGGGTGGTGGTGGTGGTGAATTTGTACAGGCACGTAAATGCACGGTGGGGACGAGACAGGCACAGGCACACAGTCTCACGGCAGCGCTACTCCTCGGGCGTGGATAGGGGCGGCTTGGGGCAGATGTCAGCTACAGAGTTTCCCAGCTGTCCCAGCGCCGTCCTTGGTGGAGAGCGCTAGATGCGGCCTGGGCGTCGGTGGCTCCTGCCCGCCCTGCCTGAGCCACACGACCCGCCTGCCGCACGTGTAAGCGGAGTCGCAGGCATTGGCATTGGCATCCAGGCACCACCGCAGATTTCACTGCCCACCACATCCACATTGACATTGCATGCAGCCGTGCCGGCGTGCACTCCATCTGCACCCCTCGCTGGAGCTTGCACTCGTCCCCCGCAATGCGCCAGTCCGCCTTCACCGCGCTCGGCCTGCTGCTGCTGGCTCCCGCGCTCGTCGACACCGCCCCGCACGAGCATGCGCCCTTCGACAACGGCGCGCCTGCTAGCCACCCTCACTCGCCGCGGCCATGGCGACGGCTGTCCGACTGCTTGATCAGGAAGATATGGGGCCTGCCAGAGGGCCAGACGAGCTTGGGGACTGCCGGCGCCGGGCCCGCGACCACCGAACTACCCCCAGACACGCGATATGGCGAGGATGTCGTCCTGCGCTTCAAGATACACACCTCTGAAGAGGCAGCGGCGCTCGCCGAGGCTGTCGATGTCCTGTTCCTCGACGTCTGGGAGTTCAACGAGGACTGGGCCGACCTGCGCATAGCCAAAGACGTCGTCCCCTCGCTGCTCGGCCTGCTGCCTGCATCGCTTCAAAAGTCACACCAACCTCTGATGCAGGACCTCGATCTCGCCCAGGCCATCTTCGCCTCCTTCCCTTCTCATGTCGGCACCCAGTCGCATGACCACTACTCGCCAGACCTCAAGCCGTCTCCACGGGCCGGACGAGGCCACCCCTTCTTCCAGGATTACCAGCCTCTGTCCGTCATCGATCCGTGGATGAGGCTCATGGCCTCCATGTTCACCACCCACGTCCGCCGCATCAACATCGGGCTCACATATGAAGGCCGCGACATCCCAGCCCTGCGTGTAGGCGTGCATCCAACCGACAACGACAACCCCTCAGGCGCGCGCAAGACCGTCATCATCACAGGCGGCTCTCACGCACGCGAGTGGATCTCGACAAGTACTGTCAACTATCTCGCCTGGAGCTTGATCAACGCATACGGCAAAGACCGTGAAGTCACGCGCCTGCTAGAAGAATTCGATTTCGTCCTGGTTCCCACCCTGAACCCAGATGGTTATGTCTATTCCTGGGAGACGGATCGACTATGGCGCAAGAACCGCCAGCCCACCAATTTGCGATTCTGTCGTGGTGTCGACCTGGATCGTAGCTATTCTTTCCAGTGGGACGGTGACTCGACGCGCTCAAATCCCTGCAGCGAGTCCTTTGCTGGCGACGCACCCTTTGACGGTGTCGAGGCCCAACGCTTCGCCGAGTGGGCCAAGAACGAAACAGAGTACAGTAATGTTGACATTGTCGGATTCTTCGACCTTCATTCATACTCCCAACAAATCCTGTACCCCTACTCATATTCGTGCAACGACCAGCCGCCCGCTATTGAAGACCTCGAGGAGCTCGCTCTCGGTCTTGCCAAAGCCATCCGCATATCGCGCAAGGGCCATGCATACAAGGTCACATCGGCCTGCGAAGGCAACGTCGCCTTGACTAACAAGAAGAAGACCATTCTTCCGCGCATCGAGTCAAGTGGCGGCAGTGCGTTGGACTACTTCTATCACGAACTAAAAGTCAAGTACTCATATCAAATCAAACTACGCGACACAGGAAGCTATGGCTTCTTGCTTCCAAAAGACAGCATTATACCCACCGGAGAGGAGATGCTCGACGCTGTGCTATACTTTGGTCGCTTCATGCTCGGAGAAATTGGCATGGTAGCTAAAGGCCAGGACGCACAGCTCAAAGACTTGAAGGATGAGCACGAAGAGGCGGAAGAAAGTAGCGAACTTTGAGTTACTTAAGGTCGATTTAGATATTCTTCTGTTGTAGTAATACCACTTTTTCTTCTTTTGAACCATCGAGCAGGCTCTCACAAGCATGCATGGGCCCACATGATTTGAGGCTGGAATAGTGGACCTGGGAGCTCTAGCCTGGCGCGCAATCTCTCCACAGCCGCCTACCTTTCCATAGCACTTGACAACAGGACGACACTATTGTTACACAATTTACTGATGTCTAGGCGTGTGTACGGTAGCGCAGACGTTTTCGGACCATGCGAGCACAATCATGCCAACTACGTCGTTGAACAGCTAGTACAACCAGTTGCCTACTGAAACCTATATCAGCTTGCCATTGGCGACAGCGGCAACAGCTCTTCGAACACCAACCTGAGTGGTCAAGATCTCTACGAACATCGGTTGTCGGCAATCTGTGTCGCTTGCATAGCTCTTATGCCGCAAATGTTGATGTTCTCAGACACGACATGAGACGAAACGCGGAGGTGCCAGCCCTGTCAAAACACGACAAGACGGCGGCACGCGCCCGATCGGATGGGCTGCGACATGTACGTGCCTTGGTATGCGATCCTGAAATGTGTAGAGGTGGATCGCAGGAAACTGACTTAAGGCTTTCAAGGCCGCAAGTTTTAACACACCTGCATTATCGTCGCCTTTCTTTTATCCGTCATCTTCGATTCAAAACACCATCCTCTGGCTAGGACTTTCGTTTCTATCATCGTTCCTTGTATATATACGTACATTTCACATCTTTATACTTTTCTATAAACCAAACAGCCAAGATGTACACCAACGCTATCGCCTTCATCTCCCTCCTCTCTCTCACCTCCGCCATGCCTACCTCTCTTAATCCCCGCCAGGCCGCCTGCTTCATCGTCGGCGACGAAACACTACCAGCAGAAGTGGCCGACGTCGCCACCACCCTCGTCAACACCGTCACCTGCTCCGCCACAGCGAAGACACTCTCCACCGTCCCCGACGTCACCTCGGGCGCAACCACCTTCTCCTCCATCGACTTCAGCCAATCCAACCTATCCCCTCTCGGCTTCGCCCTCGACGAATTCGCAACAGCCACCCCGCTCGCGAGCACAAATCTCAAGAAATTCCAGGACAGCTTGAACGTCTATCTCGCCACCGAGGTGGGCATCAGGAGCACGGGCGGGGACCTGGCAATCAAGGTGCCAAAGTTCTTCTTGCAAATGCAGGTCAGCAGGATCCAGACGGCACAAGGAAACCCCCCGGCCGCGGCGGGCGCACAGGTGGATCATCTGAGGGATAAGGTTACGAAGAATGCGGCGGGAGAGAGCAAGGCGTTGCTTGATCAGGTCATTGCGTTGGCTGATGTGCTTGCTTGAGCGAGGGCGAGGTTGGTGGTAATTGGAGGTGGGAGATTGAATACTGAGTATGGAGATCAATATTATTCTGGGTACCACTTGACTATGTTACTGCGTGTTGTGGTGATGAATTGGGTTGAAGTGAATGTGATGGATACCGTGTGACCTGAGTGAGTTTACCGAACCTTAACATGCAGCGGGAGTGTCCTATACTACTGGAAGCAGCCAGTCATGGAGTACATTGGAAAGAAGACTTTTTCATGCTCTTCCTCATCGTTCTCCCGCCGCCCACCTCCAATTATGAGAGAAATAGCCAATAACATTCGCCAAAATCTGCACGCCGGCGATATCAGAATCTCCAATCAGCTCTACCATGAGAGCTTTGTTGTTGATTCTCTCAAAAGTCGGATCAACTGGCTACATATCTCAATATGGCTCCTCATAGATGCAACCCTCCAAACTTCCTTGGTGACTCTTCTATCCCAACCCATCCCTCTTCTCCTCTATTGCCTCGTTCGCAGTACCTCGTCGCGACTAATCAGGTTTCGACCCCCTCAAAGATGGCATCAGCTCGCAGCGGACGATATGGCATATCCCGAAACTCGCCGACGGCACATCAGCACCACCGCCTCCTTTGAATACATAGTCGTCCTCGTCCTCGTAGCCACATGAAGACATCCCAACACCTCCTTTTCCTTAGGAAGCAAAAAGTTCTTCGAATGTTTCGTAGACATGTGGAAAGACGCAAAAGAGAAGTTGCGTGTAGCCGCGAGCAGTGAAAGTCAACGTCAAACGCTCACGATAGCGTACTCATCGTCTCGACAAACGCTACCATCAACACACACACATAAACTACGACACACTCTCTATTGAGATTCGAATAGCGCCTACTCTATTCCTCCTTCTTTAATCCAAAGCTATCGCATGCACTTCTCCCCACCAGCCGACTATTCCACCAACACAGTCACCACCCCATCTTCATTCACGACATTCAACCAACTGTGCTAGACGTCATGAAACCCAACGACGCCATAGTCCTTACCATGTGTCTCATCGCTGTCTTCGTCATCGCCTTCGCATGGTATCTACAACGCACGTGTCGCCGCGCCGTCGACGCAGAAGTGCATGAGATGCTGTATCAGCGAGATCTGGAAGCTGCGAGGGCGACGGCGGAGGAAGAGACGAAAGCAAAGAAGGGCGACAAGCGCGGGAAGACAGAGGGAAAGTAGAGAATAAGAAGGGGGCAACAGGTATGTAGTAGTTGAAGAAGGACAATGGGGGTCAAGCTAATGCGTCAATACAGATGACGATCGACGCACGACAGACGTGTGAGCACGAGCATACAGTCACGACATATATGTTACACGGCGTAACGTTGTGGTCTCGAGGCCCAGCTCGAGCTGCGTACGACACGAAGGCGAGGAAACATGGCTGATAGGACCACGCGGCTCCGAAGATGTTTGCTTACCATACGAGATTGCGGCAGCCTACAGGACGGCGCTACCGTGCTGGCTAGTCTGCGGATTCTTGGTGGCAAAGTGTTTGCTGTGTTCTTCGCAAGCGTGGGTGATAGTCAAACTGCTACTTCTTGTGAGCGAGATGACTTGAGATAACACAGAACCACCATCACTCTCTTTTGTGTCTCGCGCTTCCAATTGCCAATCTAGTCCGCCTCTATAATTCAAGACTCCTCATGCCGTCGACCAACTTGATCGTCGCGCTCGTCTTCGCTGCGCTATGCGGCGCAGGCCTTGTATCTCTTGCTCTCTACTTCATATACAGCTATGCTCTCAAACGCTGTCTGGAGCTGGATCGCTGGTTTCACCTTCTCACACCCAAGCAGTTGCACTCACCATGTAGACATTGCGAAGGTACAGGATGCGATATCCCAGAGAAGAGTCGTTCAAGATCTTCACAACGCAAGAGTCGGAGTCGAAGTCGAGTCCGGCGCAGGAGGTCGCGACACGAAAAGGGTGGGAAGAGAGTGGGCCAGAGAACAATCGAAGGAGTTACAGAGTGGAATGTAATAGGTCCGGAAGAAGGACAGCTGCGGGGCGGTGGAGATGACAAGTTACCGGGACATGGAAAGACGTTGCCAGCTGCTCCCACAATGCAGAGTCTGGGTGTGACGGAGCACTACGACCCCTGGCAGACATCGAGTCCACAGCGTTATGGCCAGCCTGCAATGTATCCTCAGGCAAATCTGCAGATGTTCCAACAGCCCTGTGTGCAAGGTGGGCCCCAGATGGATCCGTACGCGATGCCGGCACCTTTGACCTCACATCCAGTAATGCCAGTACCTTCGACAATGTCATCAAAGCCATCCTACCCGAAACCTCCAGGCAAAGCACACACAGAGCGGCCCGAGGTGAGGTCACGCTCGAAGACCAAGCAGGCAGCGAAAGATAGCAACAGGGTGCGTACAACGGATTACATCCATATCGTTGATGAATACCCACCAATCGTCAAAAAAGCCATTCGGAAGGCAGCTCCGCCGTTTGCCCCTTCAATATTATCTGCGTTAGATTCAGATTCGAGTACGTCCACAGATCCAATAGAAGAGGTCCCACGTGTGTCAATACCTCAAGCAATACCACGCTTCGCCGATAGTTCGCACGTCTTGTTCCCTCAGTACCATCAGTACCCTCATTTGACGACTCGAGCATGGAATTCACCCATGACGTATCCTCAGCAGTGGAACAATCATGGAAGGACAGCTGAACAATCCAGGTATGCATTACCTTACACAGACCGGGGGTCCTGGGTCTCGTCTCCCAAAAAGATGCGAAGACCACATCATGATCCGGGTAATACACCTCCTTGATCTAGTATACATGTGGACCAGTTGTTGCTTGGTCATGTTGCTGATGAGTACAGGCAATAGCCCTGAGTCACTTCGATGGCTTTCAGAAACGAGGCGGGAAAGTATGACGAAGACATCGAGGCGACATCAAAGAGCAAAGCCCCAAGATAGCCACCTGCAGTACGTTAGATCTGAGCATGCAGAAGTCGATGCACGGACGCAAGCGGAAGTGCCGGAAAGTCCAAATGTGGGCAACTGTAAGGCCAAGCCAGCAGAGCATCGCGCTTCGTCACGCCATGGGACACCGCTTATGTCGCTAATACCCGTTCCTGTTATCGAAGAGCCATTGTCGGATTCGTAGTTCCGCCAAAGTTGGGAAGCCTGTCTCAGTCAGTGTGATGTCAGCTGCGAGTCCGCGTGCTCGGCCGACAACTTCGACAGTGAGATCTCCATCTTAGATTTTTGATCTTGTCATCATCTCCTCGGATGAATTTTGGGCTTGCGCGGAGCTTACACTGGTTTTGTCGCTGGAGGGCAGTGCAATGAGTTGAGAGACTGACGCGTTGTCCAACATGATCGGTTGCTGTCAAGTGATAACTCGTAAATATCTCACGCCGTGAAAATGTAAATTCCCCAGTATATAGACCTCCTCACCTTGCTGCTACTGTAATGGTGAAGTGACGTTGCGTGCCCAGCACATGGTGCAGACGGTGCAGAATATGATGTGAGCGTCGACGCTTGTCAGCGCAGTTGTGTGCGCACTCTTAGTAAGGTATTTTGATAGGATTACAGGTGTACTGTGTAAGACGGGTCGTAACTTGCTCCAAACTAGGGTCCAGTTGCGAGCACCAGCCACTGTATGGATGTCGTACATTGCTGGGATGGTGTGCAAAGCACGACTCTTGCGCTGGAAGCTGTACCGCACGAGCTTTTCGAGGCGTCGCGTCCCGAAGAGCATATCTACCAGTGGTTGAATGAGTGAATGTCAAAAGGAAGGCCAACCTGATAGACTGGGTGCCCTAAGTTACCATGGTAGCGCACTTGCTTCAGCGCTCTCACACTTTTCGGCCATGGGAAGGAGCACTTTTGCCTAAGCGCGCACAACGATACACTATCACAGTGCCCGTTTGCACGGCGTGAGCACAGCCCTTAATAGTCACAACGTAGCATCCGCTGCTGCTCTAGTAGCAACTCATGCCTGCGAAAGACCTTCCAACTCTTCACCATCTCTCAACTTGATTAATTCCCCCGGCAATCATGTCGACAAAACACCACCGATTCTGTAACGAGTACGAGCTACTACCACGCGACTCGTTCGACGGGGCGACTGAAGAGCAAAGGGACCTATACGATTCATTATCATCGACCTCACGGCTGGCCTGGCTGGGTTGTACATGGACCCTCTCCAGCCTCGTCGACCCCGCCGTATATACACACTATATCACACCGCGCCGGCGCGGGCGATCCGTCATCCGTCTGGTGTGCTGGTCCGCCGTCTCGATACTGCTGTCCCTTCTTCTCCTTGTGCTCATGACGGCCATCTTCTTTCCGAGCTACACCGTACGTCCCGCCCATTACAATGTCCTGCGACGGCAGGCCCTAGACACAAGTGAGCCCGGCCGCGCAAATCTCTATAACAAGAAGATATTCATCTCCGCTGCATTATACGAAGAGAAAGGTAATTTAGTATCCGGGGCGTGGGGGAGAGCAGTACTTCAGCTGGTAGATCTGCTAGGCCCCGATAATGTTCATCTGAGCATCTACGAGGACAGTCCCGACCCCAAGACTAAGCAGGCGCTTTCCAACTTTCGTGCAGATGTGCCTTGTATGTTGTGCACAAAAAATTACATGGACGCCATACTGACAGGCATGTAGCCAACGCAAACTCCACGATCGTCTACGAAGATCTTGACCTAAGTGCACTGCCTCACATAAGCTTGCCCACCAGCGAGAAACGCCTCAAGCGTATTGCGTTCCTTTCCAAAGTGCGCAATCTCGCACTTGCCCCTATAGACTCGAATGGTGTGCGCTTCGATAGAGTGCTGTTCCTCAACGACGTCATCTTCGACCCTATCGATGCTGTCCAACTTCTTTTTGCGACAAACCTCGACTCCAGCGGCCGCGCTGACTACGCGGGTGCCTGTGCAGTGGACTTTATCAACCCTTTCAAGTTCTACGATCGGTTCGCCACAGTAGGTTTTGACGCTGACAGAACTGGCATACCTTTCTTCCCATGGTTCAGCACCACTGGGAGCGCCACAAGTCGATACGATGTGCTCTCGGGTACCGACGCAGTCCGCGTCCGAAGCTGTTGGGGAGGCATGATGGCATATGATGCCAGGTGGTTTCAGCGGCAATTCCTTCCGGATCAAATCAGCGTACCATTCGAGGCAGATAACCGCAACACGTCTATTCACGCCAGCCATAATCGTGGGCGGCCGATCCGGTTTCGTTACGAGAATGCCACTTTTTGGGAGGCTTCCGAGTGCTGTCTCATCAACGCAGATCTACAATATCGCCAGTCTGGGGTCTCACTACCACCAGAGAACCGCATCTTCATGAACCCCTATATTCGTGTCGCATACGACGAGCGAACGCTGTCTTGGCTGTCCCTAACGCGGAGACCGGAACGTTTATACTCCTTTATCCACAACATACTGAACAAGATGGCGAGTATGCCCAGTGCTACGAATCGTGTTGGCGAGCAGCCAGGGGATGTCATCACAGATCAGAGGTGGGAGTACGACAGCCCGGTTCGAGGTTTCGCCGCAAACGCCACGAAGGACGACTTCAAGGGACGCTGGATCGAAACGGAGAGGGTCGCAGAACCAGGCGGCTGGTGTGGCGGCCCTCAATTGCTTGTTATTAATGAGAAGCCGGAACATGGTGATGGAAAATGGAGCAAAATACTTCCGCCGCACCCACCAAGCGGATGACATGATATACACAATCTTACAGGCATGATGAGATTGTCTTCATTTCTGACGATATGTACGATGTCTACTCCTCTTTAGCATAGCGATGGCGTACGAAAGGGAGTTTCTGTCTGAGCAACTGTACCTTGCATTCGACCAACGCATGACACACCCCGGGACAGCCCTCTGCACTGTACAAAAGCAGTATTGGGCAACAGGACGGAGATACGAGACCTCAGTGCCGAGCCAAAAAGATCTACTGACAATGGGTAACAATTCAATACAGTCAAAAGGCAAAATCGGTGTCTCATGTGCGCAAAGGGACGCGTGACGTTTCTCTTGCAGCGGTCTCAAAGACCGGCCAATCGTGACGTGCATAATCAAGATCTGCACGATCTAGTTAGCGCGTGGGGCTTGGCAATGCAGACTCGCCATCACGGTGCGATCAGCTACACACGCTGCGCCTAACTTCACGCTGTATCTTCAAACTTCTTATACATGATAGACACTCGTTGGTGCATTTCCTCTTATCAGAAGACCTCTCATTGAATATAGACACGTTATTGCACACGCGTAGAGGGTTATCTGGAAGAGCTTGGCTGTCCGACATCACGCAAAGAAAAGCGACATGGTCCTCGACAATGATACCCGAGGGTGGATCATGGCAGTCGTGAGCGGGATAGGTGCGTCGGCTACATGCATCAAGTCGAATACCCTGGACTGCTGCTAATTTCAATACAGCGTGCACATTTGGAGGTAAAAACGCGGCTGGAGGAAGAATTCTCATGCAAGCCTCTAACGCGTAGCAGCATCGATAATATGTGTCGATCTCATTATACGCCAATTTCCAGGAAAGAAAAACTTCAAGATCGAAGACAGCAATGCGTTCCTGTCCACAGGATTGAGCTTGTCTTTTGGTGTCATGGTACCAAGATTCGCGACTTCTTCCAGACGAGTCTTGGCTGATGCTTCCGCAGATCTTCTCATCACTGTACAGCATGCTTCCTTCAGCAAAGAAGTATTTAGAAAAAGGTGGGCTTTCAGCTAAGGCAGCGACATTCACTCTCATGGGCTGCTTTTTGATTGGTGCCCTTGGTATCTCTGTCGTGTCGCAGATACTACATCGATATATCCCGCATTCTGTTGTTGATTGTGACCACGAGCATGGTGATGAGGAGGAGGGTAAAGCTGAAGGCGAGGACGAGCATGAGCCGATGCAAGAGCAAAGAAATGGGTTGGGGCAAGTAGATGGACACCATGAACACGGGCATCGCTCGTATGGAACGAACAGCAAGACCTCCAATCCGACTACGCCATCTCGAAGGCCATCACTACATACCACCATCTCCTCAAAGGTCTCTCAGTTGGTCACCGGGTCCGGTTCGAAGAAATTATGTGACGAGAACGGCCAATGCTTTGGATTTTCAGACACTTGCGGAACAGAGTGCTTTAGGAATATTCTGACTTCACGTCCTCCACGCTTGCACACGACGAAATCAACCGGCCACCTAGGAGGTAGCAGACCTTCTGGCGCAAGCCGAGTACAAACCACCCAAGGTCTACAGGAGCGCCAGCCTCTTCTCCAGGATGTCGACGAGACTGCACCTCTCCAATCCACCGTCTCCGGCCCCGCAACAATGTCCAACTCTGTCGCGTCGCTCGCTTCAACAAACGGGATTCTGAGAGACGCCGACCACACCTCTCTACACAAACATAGCCGCTCCTCCTCTCCCTCCCCGTCAACCTCATCCGTCGTCTCTCACGCACATTCCCACGCCTCTCACGCCCCGCAACACCATCACCACGTCCCCACCAACGTCTTCCTCTCCATCGGCCTACAGACTTCCACTGCCATCGCCCTCCACAAGATTCCAGAAGGCTTCATCACTTATGCGACCAATCACGCCAACCCCACCCTCGGCCTCTCTGTCTTCCTCGCTCTTTTCATCCACAACATCACAGAGGGCTTTGCGCTCGCTCTACCCTTGTACCTCGCCCTCAATTCGCGCTGGAAAGCAATGATGTGGTCTGCGCTGCTGGGAGGCGTATCACAGCCACTGGGCGCGGGCGTCGCGGCGTTGAGTTTCAAGATTGCGGGACGGAGAAAGGGCGAGGACGAGATGGAGGACCGGGTATATGGGTGCATGTTTGCTGTCACGAGTGGGATCATGGCCATGGTGAGCTTGCAGTTGTTGGGCGAGAGCCTGGATCTGACGCATTCGCGGCGGTTGTGTTTCGTTAGTGCGTTTGTGGGCATGGGAATTCTGGGATTGAGCAGTGCTTTGACTGCATAAGCTATCGCGAGCTCAGGTTGGACATTGGGACTGGATGTGTGTTGCGATTGGGATAGAGGTACATAGAGCACATGAGCAATGTAAATATGGATGCATACGCATGCTGTTGAGATATTGCATCTTCGCTGATCCAGTACAAGAGCAAGCCGCTCATACACCAAAGGCAGTATATTACCACTTCCGTACACTTACATATCCTCCGAAGTCCTGGGGTACTCGTCCACCGAATGCTGTATGTTCTGCACTTCGACCTTGGCTTCTTCCCATGCTGCTTTATTTCGCTTTGCCCAGTCAATATGGCACTGCGCGAACTCCATCTGCATGTACTGTCAGATTTGATCCAAATGCAAAGTCAGAGCTTCAACATACCATGTACCGCCTCAAATCGTTCTCCTTCTCCTCCTGGAATCTTCTCAGATCTTTCATTACGCCTGAGCTTGCATCTTTAGTATCCTTTTCTGCTACACCCAGTGCTTGTTCCAGCTGTACAAGACTGTCACGTGTCTTTCCAATCTGGTCTCTTCGAGTTTTTTCTGGATCAACGTCTGCCATGCCTCGGAATGCATGTGTTATCGAGCCAAACAGCTTATTAGTGACGAAGTTGCCACTTGGTGACTTCTTGTGCGGACTACTTGATGGAGAGTTCGAATTATCGGGCGCGCCTTGGGACGCGGAGGGCGTGTCACCGTGCGTAGGTGGGAAGTCCGAGTCGATGGAGGCGCTATCTTCCTCGCGAGGTGGTGGTTCAGCTGTACCACTGCGTTGTGAGCTATTCGACGTCGCACGACTGCGTGTGGGTGGCACATGACCGGTGCTGCTCAGATGCTGCTGTAACCGCTTGGCTTCTGCTTCGCTGGCTTCGAGGGACTCGAGGAGATTTCGCTTCTTCTCGAGCTCATCCTTGGTCATGTCCTCCTGTATGCGCTTCATGACTCGATATTTGAGTACGGCTCGGACAACACCAGCAAATTGTGCGCTCTCGCGCATTGGCTCGGAGAAGCTTGCGCTAAGCGACGAAGCCAGTTCGGTGGTGCCGATGTAGGTAGAGTCCACTGCTTGACCAGTCTTTTCGATAGCGGCAGCGAGCGATTGTGATTGCTCCGACAGTGAGAAGGCATTGAAACGGGCGCCGAGGTCCGCCATGTCTTCTCCCCAATTGCCCAAGTGCATCAGTAATCGTCTGTTCACCTTTTCCATGGGGCCTTGTAGCAAATTCTCAATATCTTTTGTGGTGTTCTCAAAATTAACGAAATATGGGTCAAGCTCCTCTTCGGTCAATTGCCGCGATTCTGGGGGAAATCGACCAAAGACCTGTGGGCCCGGGGTGGTGTGTGCGGCGGCAGAGGGCATTGCCGCATTATTCGGAGGTGCAACAGGTGTACCGGAACTTGAGGTTGGTCCTCCATTCTTTAGCTTCGCGGATGATGAGGGAACTGGTAGATAGCTGTGTGCTTGGGTTGGGTTTGCGGTGTCGAGCGGAGGTGCTTTGAGGATCTGCTTGGGGATGTTGGAGACCGGTTGACTGTTGAGAACGTCGTTCTATGGCGCAATGTTAGTCCTGTTAGCCTGACTAGAAAATTATAAGAAGCTCACCCAGCTGGTGTATGGGTCCAGAAACCTCCAGTAGACACCATCGTCCAGGACATCCTTCATCTTCCGACAGCGATTGAGGAATACGGCCAACATGCGCTTCCTCAATTCGATGATACCAGCGTCTTCTTTTGCCTTAGTCGGTTTGGCGGCATAGTCGGCCATGGTGTGCTTCTCGGGAATGGGCGGTATGATGAGGGTGGGGTGGAGGTTGACAAGAGTCGCGCGCAATGAGGCAAACTCCGAGTATCTGCGCTTCACTTCGAGGCCCTGTTGTTGCGTCAGATCGAGTCGCATAAACTTGGCACGTTGATATATACGCCGCAATTGATAGTGTACTGGATGTAGTTGACACCATCCTTCCCCGCGTTCGTTATGAGTATGATCTGGTCTGGGTGTTCGTGTAGCCATTGCTCTACACGCGCGTCGTAGCCACCCTTCTTCTGATTTGCGGGAGGAGTTTGTTCCTCGTGTTCATCGTTGTAATCGACGTCGCTCATGTCCCGGTGCGAAACATACTCGGGTGATTCTTGTGCGGGGGACGATGTCTCGGAAGGCGGAGTCGCGGGTCTGTACGGAACTAGGCAGCGGTCAGTCCAGCCTCTTGTTGGCCCCCCAGGCAGTCTGTGACAATCTTACGCGCTGCAGGCGAAGCTAAACCAGGCACCTCGGACGAGTTGGAATCATGGCGGGCGAAGGAACCGTATGGATTGTTGTCTTCATCGTCCCACATGGCGCAAATAGGGTATTGATAGGTTGACAGAGATGCAATACAGTGCCCCAGGGTTGGCCAGGAGCGGAAAGATGCTGTATGCGGGCGAAGAGCGCGTATGTGTTGTGTGTATGGTGTTGAGCTTCAGGCACACCCATGCGGCAGCTACGGTGACGTTGTTCGGGTCCGTGCGCCACGATTAGCACCGCCACGACATCTACGCCGGTCCTCGTCTTCACTGCACGGCAAGACACCAGGCAACATCGATGCCAGCAAATATACGACCATGCCAAGCCAGTCGTCACCTCGCACTCTACATGTCAGAAGTGACTGAGGGAATGTGATGTGATGAATCAGTCGAAGCCAAATCGAGAAGTGTGGGGCAAATCAGCAGTAGGAGCCGCCAGGTAACCACGTACATGCACTGTGAAAACAGTTGAGAAGCTTGTACAACCATCACAGATGGAACAGCAGCATTGATTCCTTGCTCAGGGATGCTGTAATAATGGCCCTCCAATCTCTTCATGCAGAGCGTTTGGTAGCTTCAAGAACCAACCGTTGTTGTCACTCCGTGTACTGTAAGGCACTGCTTGTACCCAGCCAAGACAGGGCATATTACACTTTGCTAGCTTTTCTTATTTTGTTGGCCATGCTTCATGGTCCCATTTCTTCACAGTAGAGCATATTTCAATTGCAATTAATCTCACCTTCACTGGGTCTCTTCATCTTCACCGCAAAGGGGCCAGCTGTTGCCCATCTTGACCAAAACGGCAAGAGCAAACCCTCGTCGCTTATCTACTCCACTGTACTTGTCTCTCCGTACCAGGACCCCGATACTGTCGATGCCGCCTCTGCGTCACCCGCTGTTGTTCTATGTCTGGGAAACCTTCGACACAACCATCTCGTGTACGCAATAGCGAGGACTACCAGGCTTACCTGGACGCGTGTATAACGGGAATCGAGACTTTTCCAGTCGAAAAACGCCGGCAAGGCAGTCGTACGTCTTGCATGTCTCTCACCCGACACGCCTTCTCTTTGCTGACTGCAAGCTTGTCTTAGCAACGGCCGATGTAAACAACGTCACCACCACAATTTCTCCTAGCAACACACTCAAAAGATACCTTCCTACCCTCACGGTCACTCCACCTGCTCAACGTCAATTCATTGCTGCGCTATTATCACAGCCACAAACGCCTGCACGTGCAACCCCAACATTCACTCCACTCTCACCTCACTCAAGCACGGCTATGAATCGTGCACCGCTTCATGGCACCCCTCATCATGGTGCTTCTCTTCAAGGCGCTCTAGGTCAGGGTCGAGCGCCTCCCCCTCGAGGCCCTCGCCATGCTACGCCATCTTATGGTCGCCAAGATGCGCGTGGCAGGCACGGTAATATACCCACTTACGGGCTTCAGGATGCCCGTGGCAACTCAAGCGTACTCGACTACCAGAAAGAAAGCGGCAGCTTTGCTGTCCAGCCCCGCGATAATGTTGGCAATATGAAGCTCAAGAAGACGGCGGTCAAGATTGTGACTGCAACTACTCCGTCAGGATCGGCAACACCTGCAATAGATTCGTCTCCTCAGCCTAAGCCAGTCAAAGCAAAGCACAAAGAGGTTGAGAGGTTAGTCGTTTGTGTCTGGCCTCGAGCTCGCTCATGAGACCAGAGTACTCTTTACAGCACCCTTTACTGACATCTCATATAGCTTCGAGCCTGTGGGGTCTCTACCGCAGTTCACGTCGTCTATTCCAACGCCGCCATTCTTGGTGTCCCATTCCAAGCTCGGAAAGCCGAGCACGTCCAAAGAGTCGGACCTCGAGAATCTATTTGCGCGCCTGAACGCAGAGATAGCTTTGACCGAGGAGGACGCCATCAAGGAAGAGCCTTCCGAAGATCCACCTGCAAGCCAGTTTGTCTTCGAAGACATGAAGAAAATCCAGGGCGTCGTTGAAGTGTCTGCGTCGATGCCTGGCACCGACATCGCCGATGCATCGCTCGCAGCTGTGGGTTTCGAAGAGCGGCAACGTGATGTTGCGGCCGTCGCTTCCACAGAGAACAATGACATTTCTCAGGCGGACTTGGAGCAGCTATACCTCCGCAAGGCCTATGAGTACCTCCAGTCTCTGCCAGCCGGTAACAATGTTTCTGTTCGGGCCCTCAAGATTGTTTCCAAGAAGCTACGCAGCTCTTATACTCCGGAAACCAACTTTTCCGCGGAAGAGGTGGAGAAGTTGCAGGCGCGCTACGCCTTTGCTATTGTCAATTACGTGAAAAATAATCGGAAGAAGAGCGTAAAGCCCATCACATCCGGCGTCGCGAAGGACATACTGCACGAGACCAATGGAGATATGTTACAGATCTTCTCGAAGCTCGTTGACGCAGAGTATCTGTCGCTCACAGATATCGACAGCAGTACTGGATTGTGCCAGAGCCTACTCGATATCCTTCCTAGAGCCGAGGCGACTCCTGCGCCTCTTGAGATCAAGCTTGATGCAAGCACGATCCCTGCAGATCCAGTAGCTGACGCCAAGCCTGACGTGGCTACGACTGTGACCAGCCCGGAGCAAGTTCCCAAGGATCTTATGGATACGATGAAAGCATGGCCGACGCAGGAGAAGCGCGAGAACCGTAAGTTGTATCAGTTGATACAGCCCACAATCACATTGACTCGATCCAGCTGCCCAACACCGCGCATGTATCTTGAAGGGTGTTTCAGGAGTGAAGAACATCAACGAGCTCCAGGCCCTTGTTTGGGGCGGTAGGCTCGAGTCCATACAGTTGCCGGCTGCAGGCTCTGACTTCGCCGTGGTTCGCTTCTTGACACCTGAGGCTTGCGATAAATACTTCAACGCGACTGAGAACGGTATTGAGATTGCAGGTGACAAGAAGGCAGTAATCTTTGTTGAGAAGCAGGCTGGTCCATCATCGATCAACGATGTCATGCGCAATTGTACGGAAGGCGATGCCTCGCGCTGTGTACGAGCTCTTGATGCTGAAGAGGACTGGTCTGATCATCTGCTCATGAAGCTTGCTCGTGGCAAGGGTCAGACCAAGCGTGAGGTAGATTGCATCAAGCAGGGCAAGACCGCACGAGGAGTAAGTTGTTTCAACCGCAACTTTGAAGTATTGTGATCGGTACTGACAACCATTCCAGCGCCACTATGTCGATTTCCGCTTCGCGAACATCTATCACGCTCTACACTTCAAACGCCAGCTTGCGCAGGATTCTGATTGGGAACCATGCACGATCAGCTATGCCACGGATCCATGCGAGACTGCCCAAGGCGTCCATTATCAGGACGCGGATGAGTAGGGTGCTGTCTGCATTGCCCAAAGCGGGGTTGTGCTTCCGGTGGTTGATATGTTTGCCGATCACACGGAAAAAAGGTATGCCCAGATTGAGGAAACTATAATGCACGGTACGAAGCGAGGTGCAGGATCTGGGGAAATAGTGTATACTGCGGGGCTGGATCTGGATTCGTGATGGATCTTCAAGACATGGTAAATATCCGAATGCACATTGTGTTTCACCATCCTCGGCCGGCTTCGATCGATCCAGACCACGACGAGATACAAAATTTTAGGTTTGATGCAATGCACGATTGTTTCAGATGGCGTGTTGCTTGCATATATGGTGTACGGCGTGCCAATCGTTGGGTCTCGATTTGCGGTATCTGCGACGGTACAAAATCTGCATGGCTTATGCCTGCTGCAACTTCAGCTGGCCTAGCAATCCAGCACACGTCGAATTCTGATCTCCGAACGTGATGACTGGTTTAAATCTTCTACACAGCTATGGTGGACCACTCTGTGCAGAACTAGTTTGGCTAAAATTAGGCTATATCTGTAGTATGATCCTTGAACAGCACGATGTCTTGGCTCCATGTGTAGGCGGCGCAGACCACGACATGAGATCATCCATGGCCTCGCGATACGTCCCAGTTCCGACGCTTGCTGGACCTATGCTGTCACATTGTAGAGTGTTTTGGAACAATCAGATAATGCTTCAAAATTTGAGTTGTTAGGATACTGCATGCACTACCCTAGTTCTGCTGATCTCAACAGGATATCGGATCGCAGATATCGGATCGCAGATATCGGATCGAAGACATGTGGGGCCAATCTACTCGAGTGCGGTACGGTCTACTTCTGCTAGCGAACAAACTGCTGTGAGATTGACGTCAACTCGTTACTTTCATCGCAAGACATTCGAGGGACTTTGGCAGGATAGAACGACATTTTGGCAAGGTATCCTCTACGTTGTGAAATGCGAAAGAATCTTTTCGAGTCACTAATGCGTAGGTGTGTTATATGATGGGAGAATTGGCTTGCACTATCGACAATCTGACGACGGTGCAATGTATACGTGCTTGCTTTTGAGAAAGAGAGGCTCAGGACATGATTTCATGTATGCATGCATGTCTATGTCTATGCACCTAAGTAGGCATGTACATCTAGTTCGCAACTTGATCATCTGGACTGAAGCGACAATACTCTTACCTCTTCTTGGGGCAAGCGTAGAAAGTGTAGATGTTCCCCCGATATGATCCGAGTTCAGCCACCATCAGTGTGGCGCGTTCAGCTGCAGAGCTGGACTACCGACAAGTCCATGTCTCTTGTATCGAAATGTCACCGGTGCGCAGAATCCGTATATGGTTTCAGTCGGCCCAGAGTTTAGGTACGTCGGCTCCAGCAAGAATGCAAAGCTAACGGCTGGCGTATGGAGTAGCCGTTCACGCATGCTGTCATTCATTCGAAGATCCAAATAGTGTCCGCACGGCTCCATACCTCCGGTCGCAACTCAAAGAAGATCGGATTCTTCGGCCGTTAGCTCATCCGTTGGCAATCAGGGGGCTTGAATTCACAGCCGCTCGCTGCCCAAGGCATCAACGTTGAGAAACCGATCACGCCCAATATCTAGAACGGTCGGATGCAAGCCCACGATTCATGTCGACGTCTGTCGTCGGCGACTGAAGAAAGACTAAGCCTCGCGGTACGGCTTTACACAAGCGTGTAAGGCCGCTAGACTCAAATTCAAATTGTTTTGTGCATGAAGAGGCGCAACGGAGAAGAGTCCGTCAAGTGTACTTGGTAACCCGTCCCGCACCATCTTGACACCCTTCTGGAAGAGCTGTTTCAGACCATTTTCGAGTGGTTGCGCAGGGATGCCTCGTATACTTGCTGCTCGGGTTATCTCTGGGAGATTTGGAGTTCTGGTCGAAGAGGTGCAGATACTGGGACCCAAGGGCCTGTCAGTCGGCGTACCCCGTGCTGAGTGGCAATTTTAGTATGGAATGTCAAACTCGTCATGTTGATGTGGTATACGATGTACGGGCATGGACGTTGTCAATGAGGCGTTCGCCTCGGTCAAATAAGAAAACGGCGTCGTGGTCATTGGGTCACCTGCGCTGGTGCGACACACGGCAGACCCTACGATAGCCCCTGAATGGGCGGAGGCAAATCCGTATCTTGGATAATATGCTTGTAGCTCGCTCGGTACCCTGGATGCCCGTGTGCTTGGAATAGGCTGTCTAGGCGTGATCGACGAGTGGCTGAGAATGCAGATGTTGGGTGCAGAAATTGTGCACTAGGTGACATAGCAACTTTTGCGAGCAAATCACATCGTTCAGCAGACCACAAGTGACAGTCCAGAATGATGTTGAGTTATGGCCATGGCTGAGGAGTAATCGACACAAAAACTGGCGCATTGGGCATGAGAAGAGGGAAAATAGAAGAATACCAGCAAAGTTTCGGAAGTATGGTTCCCCTACGGTAGAGTTGAGGGGCACTTTGGCTGCCACGTGGGAAGGTTCTCCATGTCTGCGTCATTGATGGATCAAGGTTCTAGCGGCTCTCTAGCCTACAGCCGAGCCTCGTCTTTGAAACATGAATCCGCTAGCCAAGTAGTGAGTTCTGGTGCGGTGATAGTTTTGATGTGGACTCGGAGCTGCGGGCGCGGAGATGCAGCTATACAAGACTAGAAACTACCGATGGCCCCAATCCGTCTGCTGCCGAGGTCCAGCTCAAATTGGGAAGGTCAACCATAGAGGGTTGGTAGACAGATTTCGCGCCCCGTTAGATGTGCAAAGAAAACAAAGATTACGACTGCATCACTGCGCTGCCCTGATCTGACATTGGCTGGGTAAAACAGGTTGAAGTGCCATCATCTGGATGTCCGCGAACGAGGTGGCACGTAGATCCAATGCGCGACATCGTTTGATGGACGACCCTGCAGCGGTTATAATGCAAGTCCAAAGACGAGGTATAATGGAATCCATGAGACAAGGTCTAAAAGATCACCTCGCGAGCCATTTGGAAATTATCAAAGCAGGGTGATGTCTGTGGCGAAGAAACGATGTGATTTTTATGGCGGTGTGCTACCGTATATAGCTCGCATGAGTGTGTCATCGGATGTCTGCAACGTGCTGCAGAGGTATCCACTTTCTGGAGCGATCAGCTCGTGCATTTCATCGTTCGGTGCGGCAGCCAATGTGATTTTCACGGGTGATGCTCGAGCACTGACAAAGAGCGATGGAGTTTGCACCGAATCAGCGTCGTCAAGCGCGAAATTGTGTATACATCCATATGCAGACCAAGCACGTGGCTGCACTATAGCAGAACCTCGGAAGTTGCGCACAGAATTGCGTCAGGCAGCGAACGAATCGGGCGGACGCCGGATAAAGGACTACAACACCAGTGGACAGCGTCATGATGAGGTGGGAAAAGAGCACATTGCCGCCAATCAAAGATATTTCGGCGTGTGTCCTGAGTCTTGACCATCTGCAGGGAGACCTAGACTGTGCAGTAACGCGCGCTCCAATTCGACAGGAATAGTTTAAGAATGTGATCGTGGTTGTGTCGACGTGCTAGAGGACCATGTCTCGGAGGGTTCCATGTCGGACTCTCGCGCTGGCAGAGGGCGACGTTCAATCATCATCCACAGCAAGAAATGCTGGGGTTCACTCGGGGCGGGCGCCCGCCACGGCATGCTTTCAACCTCGCGTGGCCAAGAAACACTTCAATGCTCGCGTGGCCACGAGCAATTGCGCAAGACCCCGCACTGACCCTGACGATCTATTGAACGATTGCGACCGCGCAAATCTCCGCATGGGTCTCTCATCTATGAACGCTTGGAGCATATCGCCATCTGCGCCGATGTGGCGAGTCGGATGGTCTTCGAAGATTTGCTGCATTGCTGGCCGTCGTTCTCGGTTCTGGTCTTTTGTGCGGCTGCGAGGCTAAATGCTGCCAGGCCGTGTGATCATGGTCCGCATCCGCTTTCGTAAATAAAGTTTGCGGAACACCTATATGGAGAATTCTAATGCAGGCGGCCACGCTTGTGTGGAGACACATGCCGATGGCTGCATAAGTTGGAGCATGCTGCTGTGTGTCTGTGGGCGCTGGCTATTGTCCTGGCTTCAACCGGGGGCTCCCATATCGTACTGCCTCCGGCCGAATCACTCATCTCCGCTCAAGATAAAGTTCACGTTGTGGCGATCTGACTCGAGTTTTCAATGCTGGATGGCAGGTGTACGGTGGGGAGCACGGTCGAGGGACCATGCCCGGGCATGATTCGAAAAGGCTGGTAAGTGCTTCTAGCGCACTGCGGTCGCATGCCACGATGCGCCTCCATGATTGTTCTCAGAAGGGGGTTCTGTCGTCGAAGTGGACTAGTCTGAGTCGTGATGTTCAGCTCCGCTCTGAGGTTGGTTGCGGTTGTGTCGTCAGGGGAAGCTGTTCGTGGTTCTGTCCAGCTCCAGCCCCGCAAAGCAGAACATGTGCAAGACACTGCGCGGGTTTCGGGAGCAGCTACTTCCCATGCCACATCTCCCAGCTACGCAATGCGAACGGCAGTCCCGCCATCCTGGACAGCTAGCACATCCCTGACTCACGGTATTATATTTGCCAATGAACAGTTGAGGTGGCGCAGGTACCGAGCCCCCAATACCTCCTATTGCAGTACCCCTGTACGCCAACCGGCTTTCCTGTCGCATGGGCGGCTGGCGGCGTATTTGCGACAGGGGCCACAGACGTGCATACGACCATGTCCCGGTCGGCTTCTGCCAGGGCTACCTAGCAAACGCAGTGCTGCTGCGCACCTATCCATCGATGGGGCCTCTCGCCAGATATGACACCGCGGAACGCCAAAGTTGGTCCCGCACAGGCACCTTGACTCTGATTCTTTTGACCCTTTGGCTGCCGCTTACGCCGCGCTTTTACTTCCTGCACAATCGTTCTATTACAAGTCCCCTGTTCCGTCACTCGAGTGGTCGGACCGCCTAGGCGAGCCGGTATCTAGTTCCCAACCTAAAGACCCACCCAACCCGCGCTCATAGCGATCCTTTTCTTATGAAACGAGTTTGAAGCAAGCGTGTGAAGAGGCTAGCCATTTGCCATAGGTACCCGGTCTCTCCCATGTCGACCGGTTTGCATACTTCTTTGTCTGGCAGTCGGAGCCGCCCTAGCATCCCCCTCCCACGTGAAAAGAAAGGACCTGTTGAAGCCAACCTCATCGACCTCGGGCTTCTGAGCAGCAAGTACCGGAGGAACAAGGCGAAAAGGACAGTCGAATTCTCCGCGACCACCGACCAAACAAACAGTACTTGCTCCTTGCGACTTGTCTGAGAGCTTAGGCCGCTCATGTCTTTTACAGGGTTCCGTCCCAGTTCTCGCAGCTCCTCTGCCCGCACTGCGAAGCCATTTTCGTCCAGCAGCACCACCATCAACTCGCAGGCGCCGCCTCACTCGGCCAGAGGCATGGCGGGCGTCATGGACATTGAAAGGTCCCGGACGCGGAGGGAGCGGACTTATATCAACATGGAGTGCTGTGTATGCGAAGAGAGTTTGGAGTATACATTGCGTGGCGAACGCATACTGCAACTGAGTTGTGGGCACGTCAGCCATGAGGCGTGCTTTTACGAATACATCCGCGAATTTGAATCGCAGCAGTGTCCGACATGCGATGCGACACTTGGCCTCGATACAAGTCGTGGAGTACAGATGGACCTCGGTATGTCTGGCCAAGAGGTAGTGCCTGTTGTGCCACCAGACTAACGCGTACACAGAGAAACTGAGCAGCATTGTACGGTCCGTTCAGAACGACTCGTCGGGCACAGCAAGCCAACGGAGCGCTTCCAACACCCCCACGCCGTGGGATAACCAGACGGTCTCGTCCGAACAACAGCAGCATAGCGGCCAGATCAGTGGGCGGTCGCGGAACGGGAGCGACGCCTCTGGCCGCTTCACGTCCAATCAAGCGCGACAACGCGACAGCAGCCACAGTCGCGATCGCACCTCTGAGCGCGGCCCCTCGAGGCAGCACATGCGGAGCGAAAGTGGTGCCACGGGGCATGCTTCGTCACACCACGACTACGCGCAAGACGGCCGGCGGCATGACTACGACGTGCAGTCCATGGAGACGAGCCTGAGCAGCCCCCGCGGCCTGCTCAAGAGCCCGATCCCACCGCCCACCGTGACTGTTCGCAGCGAATTTCCCACTCTTTCTCGGTCACGCCAACAGCAAAGCCTGACATGTCTCATCACCGTCGAAGTGACCGAGGGCAAGTGGCGAGCGGATCCAGAAGACATGAGGGGCGCCGTGCCCCCCGTGCCATCAATCGCAAGCGCAACAGGAAGCTTCAAGCGACCAAAGTCACCGGCGAATGCGCGGCACTTTGAGACGCCCTACGAGTCGACCGAGGCACTGGACGAGATGACGGAAGATTTGCACGCGCGCGTCGACAATTGGCACGGCCTCGACTTTTCGCGCTTTGGGAAGCTGCGGCTGCACGGACACATCCGCGTGGGCAAGGACCGACAGTCATGGCAGGAGCTCGAGTGCTACCTGTTCTCCGAGATGCTCATTTGCGTCAAGGAGAAGAAAGTCGCTGCTCAACCCCAGTGGGATGGATCAGCGGCGTCTCCGACCAAGAAGTCCAAGTGTACCCTCAAAGGCTCGATCCTCATCAAGAAGCACCTCAACCAGGTCGAGCACTCGGCCGACGAACTCATCCTCACCCTCAGCTTGTCGGTCGCCGAGCTGCCTTCCTTCCACCTTCAGTTCCCGGATCGGGGACAGCTAGAGCTCTGGCGACGAGCACTCATGGACATCCGCCTCGACTTCCCCCAGAGCAACCGGCTGCACGACTACGACCACGACTACTCTGGCACAGAGGAAGACGACTACCGCCGGAACAAGCGACAGTCTTCAATCAACTCGTCCTACGGCGCAGCCCGCTCAACCATGACTGCGCCAACCGAATACACAAACTCCCGTGCTGGTCACCCTGAACCCCGACTCGGTAGCCCAATCCACGTTCCACTCGATGTCGTCGTCGTCATCCCCGTATCTTCATCTATGCAAGGTCTGAAGATCAACCTGCTCCGTGACACTCTTCGATTCTTAGTGAGCAACCTCGGCGAGCGCGACCGCATGGGCTTGGTGACTTTCGGCTCAAGCGGAGGGGGCGTTCCCATCGTGGGCATGACAAGCAAAGCCTGGAGAGACTGGCCCAAGGTTCTCGACTCGATACGACCTGTAGGCCAGAAAAGTCTCCGTGCAGATGTAGTTGATGGTGCAAACGTCGCCATGGATCTCCTCATGCAGCGCAAATCCAGCAATCCCCTATCGAGCATTCTGCTCATCAGCGACTCGTCCACTTCAGACGCGGAGAGTGTCGATTTCGTCATTTCTCGCGCCGAGGCCGCCAAGTATGTGACCTAGTCCTTGTCTTGCCATATGTGCTATGCTAATACTCGCAGGGTCTCTATCCACGCCTTTGGTCTTGGACTGACTCACAAACCCGACACAATGATCGAACTCTCTACCCGTACCAAGGCATCATACACCTATGTCAAGGATTGGATGATGCTCCGTGAATGTGTTGCGGGCTGCCTCGGCTCCCTACAAACCACTTCTCACCAAAATGTGAGGCTCAAGCTACGCTTACCCGAAGGCTCTCCGGCCAAGTTCGTCAAGATTAGCGGCGCTTTACAGATCACCAAGCGAGCTACTGGACGAGATGCTGAAGCCGCCTTGGGCGATTTGCGATTCGGCGACAAGCGCGACATACTGGTCCAGTTAGCCATTGCTCCAGACTCTGGCTCGCCAGAGCAGCTCCCGCAGGATCCATGGGAGTCGATTGTGTCTGGTCTCGAAGCCTTAGGTGGACCCATTGACCAAGACGACTCGCGCACACTCAGCGTCGAAGAAGTGCCACTGATCCAGGCCGATCTTACATACGGCGATATCCTTCGCGAGGGCACTCTATCACATCTGCCGAGGCCATCATTACTTGCGATCACATTACTACCCTCAAGTCCTAAAAGGAGTCCTGGTGGCCGTCCACCAACACCACCTATCCCACCACACCCACATGTCGTGCAGCGTCGCATGGAACTACTTACCTCGGACATGCTGACACGCGCATTGACACTTGTTTCTCGAGGCCAACACGAACGAGCACACCATCTTCTCAAGGAAACAAGGAGCATCCTGAAAGGTCTTGGTAAAGGCGGTTTGCCGCCACTGCCTCCTCCAGGTCAGCGACGCAATGACGCATCCAGTGGCCCTGGTAGCACTGGTGACTCTTCGCCCACTACCAACAGCAACAACGGAGAGATGCGACCACGCACACCTTCGCCCCACGCCGATAGTCCATTCACACCTGCAGCAGGTATAGACGCACGGACAATGCACGCACTCGACGCTGAGCTTGAATCCAGTCTGGAGTGGATCAACCACCCTGCGGTTTTCGGCCGTGATTCGCGCAAGGCGGTTCTGCAGGCCATTGGCATCATCTCTTCTCAACGCGCGTATACCTTCCGATCTGCTTCTGAGTCGCTCTGGGCTGAGCGCATCACGGGCGTCAAACGCTTATCAGAACGATCACGCCAATGGCGGGAGTCTGGCGATCAAGAACCGCTTATGGAAGAAAATTAATGTTCACGTTACTTCGCCTTCGAACTTGACTTATTCCGCGGATACCTCCTTCTCATGTTGTACTACTAGTCTGTCTTACTTCGGCACTTGTTTGCTTTTATTTCGAGCATAGATTTCCCGGCCCTTGCCACTTGGGGTTCAACGTTTTGACAATGACTGTATTGGGGGCGAACTCTACCCACGGTTTGGGATCTTGCGATATTGCTTTCCCTGGCTTTTACGATACCACCACGGTCATATTTTCGTTTTCCACTTCTTGGCTCAAGACACAGATGCGAAAGGTGTCGCAATCTGGTTATATTTAGAGGATACCATCTACTTAGCGACCCGGCGATCACTGTAACGTAAATGCATGAATACTTTTATTATAATCCTACTTCGCCTCGAATTGCGCGGTCAGCAACGCATACTTTTGTCTATGAAGACGTGCGACAGGGGTTCTCGATAGGTTTCTTCACGCTCTGCCTTACCAGTCACAGAGCAAAACATCGACTTATCCAACGCAACAACACCACCCTAACGTGGTTCATAGGATGTGCCAAGACACAGTTCCACCCGTACCAGCATCGACTGCACCTGAGATTATCTGCATACAACTACACCAACCGGGTATGCACAGCCTGCATGCGCCATGTTGCTATCTAACCTCACTTCTTCGCGACACGTACTCGTCCGATACAGAGAGCACAAACTCGAAGGCCTTACCGAGCCATCGCCATGACCTACCGCTTCTCGATTCCCCTTCCAAGCGAGACCTCCACATTCCGCTTCATGAGAACATAACCAGCATGTCTACCGCCTCGCCCAATCCATCCCAGGCTATACCACACCAGTGTTAAGACAAGAGGCAGGCGACACAGGCCGTTAGCGCGCAGGTCGCTTTTTGTCCCTAGCTCGTAAGCAAACGGCCCTACCCATCTCACTGCAGCGGCTTTCACATCGAACGGCAACCGATGCAACAGCTTATGCCTCGCTTAGGTGGATAAGTTCCCTGATCGGCCTTATATGCTGTGGCACCAACACGCGGTGATTAACGCTCACGTTCAGTATTGAGACCTGCGTATGGTTGGTTGCTGACATGGGGCGAGACCCAGAATGAGATCGAGCGATGAAGTCGCCGGATCTACAAACGGCGGGTCTGCCCGTCGGGAGGTAGATGTAACTGTGTACCGAAGTGTTGCTTTTTCTCGATTTTGACAGTCGTTGCTTTTGATTGTGTTCTTCAGCCTTTTGTGCTTCCGCATTTTCAAGCGTGTCGCAATTGACTCTCGGTGATACTCATGCTGCGCAGCAAGGGCGGTCCCTATTCCAGCCCCGTACGGACGGGGCTGGGCGACGCGTTCTGGATCTGAGCGAACCTCGAGTTTCTGAAACAACAATGCTGCTCAACCCGCGTTCCTCCCACCATCATCAAACGCGCATTTCGACGACGTTCCAAGTAGACGGGTCACAACGGCTCACCAAATCTGACAGCCTTGCTTTTCCTGTGGGGCTGACTTTGTGACGTTGTCCCACACGAGATGCAGGAACTCCAGAACAAGGCTGTGAGACAAACGGAACCAAGAGGTTGCACTGCAGGCGGGTGGAAGTACAGCCAGCCCTCCCAACGTTCGTCAGGCGTACCCTTACCTTTCCTTCTTCGCCGTGCTACTCAGCATCCAGCGAATCATTTCGCTATGAAGGATGTCCTTCCCAAAAAGCAACGCCTGCGAGCCGCTTCACCGGGCCTACGATCATGAGTCGGTTGTCCATGTCCCAATATTGGGCAAATCCTCCGGAACGCAGAACGATGCCCAAGAACAAGCTAGTATACCTTGTTTTAAGGGAAACGCATTGAGGGATCGCCTTCGATCCGCCGCAGAATAATCCGAGTCTGGTCTGGCGTTGCACAAAAATCACATTATGTCACGGCCCTTTTGCCATCGTCCCGCAACCACGTTCGCACTTCGGGCGCTTTTAACAGGCTTCCGCCTCGCCTCGCTGGGACGGGATGTTTCATAGCGTTAACGTCACGTTCTGCGCCACAACTAGACATCAATTTGGAAGTGACAGGGCAGGGGTACGGAAGCCAAAGGAAACCTAACGGCTATTCCAGTGTAGCGAAAAAACTGTGGTGTTCACTATACCACGAAGAGCAAAGACTGTTTCATGGGGGGAAGAAAAGCAGGTATGGTGCTTGCCCTGCATTCGTCAACATGCAGTTGATGTGATGTAATCCCTGGAGCTGCCAAGTTTGCTGTTCTTGTTTTCGTGGGCGTGGTGAAACACGACAGAATTGACTCGATTTAACACCACTGCAACACGATCTTATTCTGCGATCACGACATATACTGTCTATCCAATTTTCGTCTGCCCTCGGCCCTCCTGCTTTGAACTGTCGCCCGCAGATAATCAATACAGACTACTGCACCAAGGAAGACCATACCCAGCGCCGCTATACCTCATCCTCCCGCTTCGCTACTTCCCCAAACCAGTTTCAGATTCCCTGCTCGACCATGTCCCCAAGATCTTCACACCGCGTCGATCACCTGAATTCACCCTTTCGCCCGCCCGCATACTTGCATCCGCAATACTTTCTTTGTCCTCCTTCCTCTACCTACATAGTAACATACAGGGCACATCAAACAATGCGCCTATCCTATCTCTCGCAGCGCTACCTGCCTATCACGCGCCCAAGTGCGCGAACTTCTTCTTCTCCATCCTGCCCAGTCGTCTCCACTTTTCGCGTCAAGAAAAGTAAGTTCCCCGCTGCGGGTGGGGGTGTGATCATTCGACAGCAAAGTGAGTATCGGAAGTCTCCGCTTAGTGCAGACTAAGCTATTGTGTAAGAGGAAAGAGAGAAAAGAAAATATTGTCCGATGTGACAAGCGAAGAAAGCCTTCGGCACATGGCGGTATTTGATACATGTGTGGATCCCTGCCTAGATCTTCGGGTCGGGAGGGGAGAAAAAGGAAAAGGAGGAGGAAAAAGGGAAGTAGGATCGCATGAGAGTGGGCTGGGCTCCACTATTCAGTGTAGGTCGTAATGTTAGAGAAACAGGTAGGCAGGGTAAGACTACCCTTGTAGGCGGGAAAGACTAATAAGATACAACACGTGTGCAACTTCACTCAGTATATTGAACACAGACAAATGTACAAACAGCATCAGGCAAACATTAGTAAGCAACCAAGAGACATGTAACGCGCATTTCCGATGTATATCGCATCGCCAACCCCTAATCCGACATCCAGGATCATGCTTTGCAGTAGTGACCAGTATCTACATATATTCGATCGCCCATTTCTTAACCCATCGAATCTGCTACCCGTGGGCTGTGACTTGACTCCCCCCTCCATAACCCAGCCCCTTGCACCTTGCTACCCTATAGAACCACACCATACATTACTCGCACATATTTACCCAACCCACATCCCCGGCTCGGCCTGCCTGCGGTCTTCCCAAAGCTCCGGCGGTCGGATTCGCACGTGCGTTACAGAATGTCTTAGGAAGGCATCGCATGTCTTATAGCATGGATATATAGGGTGTTATAGTGGTTGCGCGCATGTTATGGGTCGGGGGATCCTAGACATACATGCGGTGCGTGGTTGGATCGGCGTAAGAGTGTACGTGCTCGATGGTGTTGTGAGATTGGGAAAGTAGAGCGATTGGGCCGCTGGTTCTGGTGGGTTGGGTAAGCACAGTGAATTGTAGAGGGAGACCGGAGTTGGAGTAGACTGAGTCGCGTAGGGGTGGATGGGATGGTGGGTAGGCGGCTTCTACATGGTTTTGGTGAATTATATGTCTCGGGAGGAATACTCAGTCATCTTGTCTACGATGTGATACACTCTGGGATGACAATGGTGCTTTACAGTTCCTCCAATAGTGGCCCAAGTATGTGAGTATATGTACGTTGGTTTTGTAAGACAAACTCTTGTTCACACATCATCCTAAACTTATCGTTTTCTAAACCAAATGAGATGATATGATGTGATTATGCAACCACACAGAGAGGCTAAGTTTTTCGAAGCATGATAGATCACTGATCAGGAGATTCCACAAGTTGAAAGAGGCGAGCGTGAGGAGGTATTTTATACACTGTGAGCGCATCAGGTCACTTCCGATGCAGACATCACCACAATTGGGGCAATTATTGCCCAAGATGGCATGTCCATACGGTCCTAATTATTTTGGCAGCGACAAAGACTCTCGGTTTCTTATGCTCTTACCTCGCTAGTATGATCTTTGGTCGCAATCTCGTTCTTCAGTCCTTCGACTCTTTGCTTTGATTACGCGTACTAGAGCAGTCTTCCACGCTTCTTCCTTACACCTCGATCTGTTTTCTTTGTTCACCATCCTCCACTAGCCTTCCGTTGAACGATCGTGCCTTGCTCTTTGTTTGCCTTCGTGATTCAGTTGTTTTTAATTCTATCTTACCACAGTCGTCCTCTTTCCAATGGATATGTTTTCGGTGTTCACCTTCAAGCACCTTCTACATTGAGCTCGCAACCCTCCGTCTTTTCCTTCTGTCAACTTCCCACTTTCCCTACCCATACTCCTGCTTCATTCCGCACAAGATCACTTTCACCATCTCCGTTTGCTCTCCGTCCGCAGGCACGTGCTCTGCGTTACTAGCGCACCACCATGACTGCGCACACATATCACACCCACACTTTCAATATCTCCCACAGTCTGTAACCCATTGATAACATCTGCTCCGCTCCCAACACTGCTTCGAGATGAAGTGGCTCACCGCCGCCTTCGTCTCGCTCCTCGCGGCCGCCGCGCTCGGTGTGCCACTGATTTCTACAGCTGCCCAGCTCGCCATTCCATCTCACTTGCTTGACCAGGGCGATGGCGTATACATTGCCACCCTCAACGACAATACAGGCAAGATCCACGTCAACTTCACATCGAAAGAGGTACTCGTTGCCAAGGATGCTGCGCTCGTAATTGAGAACGTTACTCCTGAGAGCATCGTAACTTTAGAGGAGGATCTCTATTGCGATGGCGCATCCAAGAACGAACACGATCTGAAGTGGGCCAACGAAAAGCTTGGGCAAGAAACCAACGGTGTGCAGTACCCGCGTCAGACTTGGGCCTGGGTTCACAAGTGAGTCAGCACCTTGAAGCCATTTCTGAAGTGGACATGCACTTACATTAGCCACAGCGGAATGGAAACTTCCTTTCTCTGCCCGTATGTAGGGTGGGAAGGCGATTACTCGGTCATTTCTGCAGCCCACAATGCTATCAGTAAAGGCTGTAAGACCGAGGCAAGCTATGGTTGGGTTCACCTACATGGCGAAGAGGGACCAGTCGGCTATCTTCCTCCCGATTTCGCCGTTGGCCGTACTTGGAGAGGCAATACCTTCTGCAACGGAAACTTCGCTCCACCAATGCTCGATCAAGGTGGACACTCGCTGGATCATCGCTATACCTCGCTTGATCAAGGTAATGGCCTCTACATTGCTAGCTTCAATGATGCCGGCAAAATCAACGTCACTTTCACATCAAAAGCTGTACTTGTCGCCAATGCTCTTGTAGAGAAGAGCAACGAGGAGGCTGAATGGGACTTCCATTGCAGTGGCATAAGCAAGAACGCATACGACTTGAATTGGGCCAATGAACAGCTTGGTAAGAACGCTCATGGCGTACTGTGGCCGGCAAATAACTGGGGCTGGGTTCATAACGAAGGAGAGACTGCCTTTTTCTGCCCTTACAGACCATGGGATGGCGATTTTACTACTGTCATGGTATGGAACAGGAACATCGACAAGGGTTGCAGGAGCAAAGCTAGCTATGGACACTTTCACAAGGAGCCACAACCAGGCTGGAGTGGTAGTCCCGATTTCTCCATCGGCCGCACTTGGAGAGGCAGTCATTTCTGCACTGGCAGCTTCACCGGCCAGGTCGATCAGGATAAGTTCGATCAAGGTGATGGCTTCTACAATGCTTCACTCGACAACGCTGGCAAGGTCAATATTACATTCACTCTTAAAGCTGTGCTCCTTGCTCGAGACGCTTTGTCTGAGGTCCCTGCCACGAAGATCATCCGAGATCTGCAGAAGCGCGACGGCGTCGAGTGCGTAGACGGCGAGTCAAAGAGCAAAGAAGACTTAGACTGGGCCAACATGGCGATGGCGAAAGGCATTGAGGGCCAGCGCTTGAGTCCAAGATCTTGGGCTTGGATACATAAGTGAGTTTGAAGCAAGCTTTGTATACTGAAGATGCATGTACTAATATTTCGACCACAGCAACAAAGAGACTTCCTACCTTTGCGCGTATCGGCCTTGGCATGGCTCTCACAATACCGTTGTCGAGTACCACACCATTATCAGCAACGGCTGCCAGTCCCAGACGAAATACGGTTACAACCACCACGCTGCTCGCAACGAGGCCGACATCAACTTGTCCGTTGGTCGCACCTGGCGAGGCAACAAGTTCTGCGACAAGCACTTCAGGCCACCACCGTCCGTGAAGAGCGGCCAGTACCAGGAGCGAGAGATCGCCACCGCCACTGGCAGTGGCAGCTTCGGCGATAGACGTGACCCACCCAATGGTGTCAGTAGCCCATCTGGTCCCAACACTCCCAACACGATCTTCGGCCGCGCGGCTGAGAAGTGCAACGACGGCCCAGATAGATACGGCTGTTCTAGAGGTGGCTACTGCTGGCGCAATTGTGGTTGGTTCGCGGGAAGTTGGTGCTGGTTGTCTAACGACGGCGGGGATAAGAATTGGAAGACGTGCAAGGACAATGAAGACTGCTCCTACGAGAAGGGCGGTACTTGTTGTGGCAATATCAACAACCACGTCTGCAACTGCAGCTGTTAGAATAAGTGGATGGTAGGGGATACAGGGTCTGGGAGGTTACTGAGTCCACCAAAGTTTGGGGTTGATTGACTGCCCTGAAGATCATAGAGGGAGCAGAAGATACTGGAGCTCACTGCCCCGTGAGATAATCGAGTTGGAAAGCGGGGACAGTCAAAAGCAGTAGATGACACTTTCCACGGATAATATGGTCATAGAGGATGGCAAGCCAAGTCAGAGTCAAATGTGCACTTCCGAGACTCTTACTGAATGAACGTGATGTTATAATGAACCGACGCGCTGAGTACTATTTCTGTCCTCGTTTGCTTAGTATATCCCTTCCATCTAGTCATGTTGTCATTATCCCAACGGCACAATTCGTCTCTCATCATGTTTGACCATATCGAGAGCCATACGGTTCCAACCATCCCCTGCGCTTCTTCCCTTTTTTTTCCTTTCCTCTCCTCTTCTTTTTACAGTCTTCTGCCCCACTCTGCCTTCACTCCCTCATTCCACATCACCACCGTCACCCCAAAATCTCATCCTTTCATCTGGCCATTGCCAGTACCTTCACTGTCTTCTCCCCCTCCGATCTCCAGTGTCGACTCCATCTCCACATCGTACCTCTGCTCCTTCCCTCTCCGCCGATTGGTCACATGACACATGATTAGCAACATCGCTGTAATGGCTAGTACAGTGCCGCTGAGGATAACTGCGAAGATGATGGCGACCTTGACCCCTGATGTTGCTTCTGCGCCGCGGGGCTGCATCTTCGTTTTATGGGTTTTATGCTCGAGTGAGAGTTGTGTGTAATTTGGTAGGTGTGACAGCCGTTGAGGAAGTGAGTGTGGTGAAGGATGAGTTGGTATGAGTTGGATCTTTATGAAGCGCGAGCGATGGGACGAAAACCGCACGGTTGTAATTGGTACAGGGAAGAGGACGGGTGAGCGGTGGTCATGAGGAGCGGTATCAGACTGTTGAGAATGTGTGTGTGCATGAGGAAGGACACACACGTGGATTGCGCGTGGTAGTGCGGTGTCGGACGATAGTGAGGGTGAACGCCCGCACACAGTATGATCGAAGCCAGGGCTCATTTAGAAAATGCTCGATGCTTCCCCCTTCGAAGGATTTGAGCTGCCGTGTCCGATAATCCGAGCGCCCATATGAAGCTGAATACTCCTTCACCCACCTCTCCAGTGACTACGATATCGCTCCTCCGGCCCTGCTTATATTTTCTCTTTCATGCTTCTGCTGTACTCGCAGTCTATAGACATAACTTTTTACCCTCCATGTACCTGAGCTGTCCGGTATATTTGTGGATGGCTAGGGATAAAAGCATGAGAAGCGCACTCTTTCATCGTGCTTGTCGTGGGTGTCACTTCACTTTGGTTCGAAGATGGACCACATCTGTCTATATGTGAGTTAAACACGGGCATCGTGATGCACATGAGAAGGACCAGCATTTGATCTATAGACTGCTCTTTCATTCTTCGTATCCTACCTACGCCCTTTCCACCCATGCCTTGTCTTCATCCATGCAATATATCCCTACAGGTATCGCGAACTACAACTACAACAACAAAAACTTTGACTAAGAAAGAATAGAAAAAAACGAAGGTGATAAAGGGTCCAAGTATTAGGGCAAGTCATACAGTAAGATCAGGTTCAATTACAACACAGTATTCAAGCCGACATGTGCAACGCCCATTTCCGATACCCAAACGAGATCCAAGTAAATGCAACAAAATGAAGGTGAGAGGATATATCAACACATTGAAGTGGTAGAGAGCCAACACGCGCCTACTGCGCGACAACATCTTCCTCAGCCCAGCCAGGGAGACCGCCGTCACCCTGCATGGCTAGGCCGTAGCCGCCATTTCCGCTACCGAAACCTCCAATACCGGAGCTGAGGCTACCAAAAGAGCCCTGCTGACCAGCCTGGCTAGATTGAACAGAGTGGTTGAAAGGACCTTGAGTAAATGCTGGCAGACTCACCGCGCGTGAGTGCTGCGCACGTGCATTGAGGTTTGAGGGTGCCAGAAGACCTCCAACGGTGGTTGCGCCAGAACCGGTGCCGCTTGACGAGCCGTTGATGAGGCTGAAGCTTGAAGTGCTGTTATGCGATGTGTGGGAGTGATGGGGCTGTGGAGATGGGTTGAGCTGGTCTGCACCATAGAAAGCAGCCTGGGGCGACTGGTAGGACTGTTGCTGCTGCTGGCTCTGCTGTTGTTGTTGCTGCTGCTGCTGCTGTTGCATGCTCATCTCGGCTTGCTGCTGCTGTTGTTGCTGGGCCTGAAGATACATCATCAACGGGTTGTTGTTGCCACTGTTCAGGATGTTGGCCGGAGCAGGTGCCTGCATGGCAGGGAACTGTCCGTTAGTGCTTTGACCAGAACCCGGTGCGCCAGATCCAGTTGGTGAGACGGATGCACCTGCGCGATTGGGATGGAGACCACTGATGGGCGATGGGGATTGAACACCGTCGCTACCAGTCTGCTGCTGAGCTTGCTGCTGCTGGTTGTTCATCTGGCGGGGAGGGTTACCACAACGGTCTTTGCCGAAGTTCACCTTGAAGCGCTTGTACTCCTCACGACCGCGGATAGCTTCAATGGCCTTGATAGCGTTTGCGATGTTGGTGAAGTTGACAAAAGCACAGCTCTTCTCGCGCAGAGTGTTGACAAGCTCGATCTCGCCGTACTCAGAGAAATCCTGCCTTAGACGTTCCTCGGTCCAGGACTCGTCGAGGTTACCGACGTAGACGTTGCGCGAGGCTCCACCACTGACAGCGAGCGCAATGGCAGGAGGAAGGGCACCAGAATGCTTGCCCCAGCCAATCTTGAGGCGACGGTTGTGGATCATCAATCCCTGAAGATTGCTGAGAGCATAGAAGGACGCTGCTGAGGTAGGGTCGATGAAGGTCACGAAGCAAATGTGCTTGTCTGGGATATATCTAATATGGTGCAACAGACCACCACGGACAACGTTGCAAATCTCCTCAATGGTGGTTTCGGGATGAATGTTGCCCAGGTAGACAGTTCGGTTACCCAGATTGTTAACACCTCCAGCCGATGTTGCGACGGCAGCGGCCGCGACAGATTGTTGGGCAAGGGCATTCGAGATCATGTCGCGATCGGCACCGTTGAGCACATGTGCGTAGCCAGGGGCGATGCCGAGGTACTGCGCAGCATTTTGCTGTTGAGTCTTGGACACATAGGCACACCTGTCCTTGCCATAGTAGACGCGCCTAGGGGCTTGCCACTTGGGTTCCTGGGGAAGCTGAGCGACGGCCTTGATGGCATTGCCAATGGATAGGAAGTGAACGAATCCAATGGCCTTCTCACGAACGATCTTCACGGTGTCGATGGGACCAAACTTGCTGAGATCCTCGCGGAGCTCATCCTCAGAGACATCCTCAGGCAGATTGCCAAGGTAGACATTGCGAGAAGCTCCAGATTGCTGGACTGCCAGTGCGACTGAAGTAGGGACCTGCGAAGGCTTGCCCCATCCGATCTTGATGTCCTGTCCACGGATCGACAACTTTTTCAAGATTGCATCCGAGTGGAAGTGCGTGGCAGAGCTGCTATCGAGGAAAGAGATGAAGGCACAGTTCTTGTCGGGGAGCAGCCTGACAGACTCAATTTGACCGCTTCTTACGTGGCCAAGGATCTCCTCTGCAGAGGTCTCAGGGGGAATGTTTCCCAGATAGACAGTCCTGCTGGTGCCAGAGACTAGCCCAGGAGCGATCGGCATTGAGGAGCCGAGCCCACCAAGACCCTGTCCTCCAAAACCAGAGAACCCCCCAGTTGGTGACTGTGGGCCGCCAAAGAATCCACCATTCATGCTCGTGGGAGACATGAGGTTTTGGTAGAGCTGGGGAGAGAGCGGCTGCTGCATTGGAGAGCCAACCTGCTGAGACTGGTGGTTCTGCTGTTGCGACTGGTTCTGCTGGGCGAAGTTCGCAAAGTTCTGGTACTGCGGGGAAGCAAACGCCGAAGGAGAGCCGGGCTGGAAAGGACTTCCAAGCAGCAGCTGCGAGGGAAGCAGAGGGGTGAAGTTCATGTCATAACCGGTGCCTGGGGTCTGCATGTCCATGCCGTTCTGGTGGCCGGGGGCAAGCCTTCCAGTGTTGATTGACATGTTGTTCTGGCGCTCAGGGTGCCTGTCGGCATAACCTGGCTGGTTTGTAGCGAAAGCACCATGGGAGAAGCCGTGGTGACCACCATTCATCTGCCTCTGGAAGCTCGTCTGGAGACGGGGGCCGTTAGGGGCATTCGGGGCGGAGTCGTGCTGCTGCATGCCGATCAGATGCGGAGGCAGGCTCAAGCTGTCCCGCGGGTTCTGGGATAGTACGGCCGTGGTGAAGGTGTATTACTGCGTCCGGGACTCGAGGACCGGACGGCGAAAGTATGTGGCAGAAATTGAATATGCAACCGGTTGCAGAGGGTCGCAGAGGCAGTCGAGTACGGGCTGCTGCTGTATTAAAGCTTGTAGAATGATCTGTGGAGTCTTAGTGGAGTGCTATTGTAGGCCTGGTTGGGAGGGGAGTATGGCGAACGTACAGCCAAGAGCACAAGGGCAGGTGGTATTTGATACAGGGTCGAGGATACCGAATGTAAGGTCAAAGAAGCGCGTGCTGGGTCGATCGCGGGTGTGTAGGTCAATAGGCGCACAACCAGGCGGATCACGGTTGGGTCGAAAGAGAATCGCTATGTGATTACAAGCCGTGTGCAGTGCGGACGGGTTCTAATTATGGCTCGAGAGGGATGCTGGACAGAGGAATGCGCGAGAGGCAAA
The DNA here is from genome assembly GCA_020747045.1 of Phaeosphaeria sp. MPI-PUGE-AT-0046c. Lineage (NCBI taxonomy): Eukaryota > Fungi > Ascomycota > Dothideomycetes > Pleosporales > Phaeosphaeriaceae > Phaeosphaeria > Phaeosphaeria sp. MPI-PUGE-AT-0046c. Next base: position 1,572,008 of record JAGTJN010000004.1, read on the forward strand.
CCCTGGTGGCTTGTTTGAGGATGGCAGCACGTAAAGAGCGAACAACAACAATGAAGGGCGCAAAGAGGCGGGCTTTGTCCGGGGGCCTCAGTGCTGGTAGAAGGATAGAAAAGGAGCGGAAGGGTGAAGAAAAGGGAGCACGACCTTTTGTCGATGTGGAAGAGAGAGGTCGGTGAGAAATGCCAAAAGGGCTCTCCTGAGGAAGCAAAGCAAATGAGATGAGGGTCCGAAGACGGCCTAGCGCCAGCCGTGGCCTTTTTCAAACGCCTCGTGCACGAATCGTACAAACACCCACCCCCCACCGTTCTGCCGTCTGTGGCCTGTGAGGACTGTTTGATGCCGTCAGGGCCTGCGCTGCTTGCTCGCTGCGCTGATTTTTTGTGCGTGAAGGGAGATCGCCGGACACGCCGTACTCAGTGCCACGGAGCAGCGCCTCGCCCTCCAGAAGCGCGTTGGAGACATCGCGGGTAATTGCATCAATTCGCAGCGCCCGTGCCTGACTAGACGGCCCGCATTGTCATCTCTCAGCACGCACAGCAACTGCAGGCCCGCCATTGCTCAAGTGAAGAACTGGACGGGGTCCAGAACGGGGCGCTCCCAGCGGGTTAGCTTGCATTGCTAGCTATTAGACGCGTTCGGAGGCTGATGCACGGCGCGCAACGAACTCACGTGCGAGACGTGCAGCCGCAACGGGCAGTCTGCCAGCGAGAATGTGCTCAAATCCTGGCGAGCCTCTTCACCACAAACAAATACACCTGCCGGCATAAGTCTGGAGTCTTGACACCTGTACACGTCTCCGCGGGCTCGGCTGCCTTACTCTATTCGATGCAGCCGAAACGCGCCCTCCTGTTCTGCTGTTTGAGCGTTTCGCTGGTTCGAGCAGACACCGGCCCTAGCGTATCTCTTAGCTTCTCGCTTGACTGATGCCACGTGACGACTGACCTCCGAGAAACCACCATTCCGTCCATCCTAACACTGCTGGACATCCAGCGTTCGATGCCACCATGTCAGAGTTGTACCCGTCGATTGCCCAATGCGCCATTGTGGCCACGGCATTGAAGGTCCTCCTTTTTCCCGCCTAGTACGTCCGAGCTGCTTCATCGGCAATTTGTTTTCGCCTGGTGTGCTGACTGTTTCCGGCAGCAAGTCTACCGACTTCGAGGTTCACCGCAACTGGCTAGCTTTGACCCATTCCCTACCCGTCAAAGAGTGGTATTATGAAGTGAGCAAACTACGGCAAATCACTACAATTGGCAATGTCATCTAACCCTGGTCCAGCAAACGTCCGAGTGGACTCTAGACTACCCTCCCTTCTTTGCGTACTTTGAATGGCTCCTGTCTCAATTTGCATCCTATGTCGACCCCATGCTGCTTAATGTGAAAGCCTTGGGGTACGACAGCTGGCGGACTGTGTATTTCCAAAGGACGTCAGTTATCATCACTGAGCTTGTTCTAGTCTATGCCCTCCACCTGTAATGATCCTTGTACAAGTGACCTTGAAGCGCAGCTAACGCAGCTCCAGCTATGTGAAGACATCCAGATCCAAGAGCACAGCACATGCGGCGGCCCTGTCCGTTCTGCTTTCTCCTGGACTGTTCATTATCGACCATATCCACTTTCAGTACAATGGCTTCATGTACGGCATTCTGGTCCTATCCATGGTCCTCGCACGCAACAACTCGACTCTCCTAATTTCTGGCCTTCTTTTCGCCGCCCTGCTTTGCTTCAAGCATATTTATTTGTATCTCGCACCGGCATACTTTGTCTACCTCCTCCGTGCTTACTGCCTGGGCGACAGAGCGACCTTTCCATATTTCAACATTCGCTTCTTCAATTGTGTAAAGCTAGGCGTCGGCATCATTGCCATATTCGCCAGCGCTTTTGGCCCATTCGGGCTGTGGGGCCAGATGGAACAGGTCTTTCGTCGTTTGTTCCCATTCTCGCGCGGCTTGTGCCATGCCTATTGGGCACCTAACGTATGGGCCATGTACTCGTTTGTGGATCGTGTTCTGATCTATGGTATGCTCCTTGATTCTGGTAGTATTATCAAGCTGACTCAAACAGCTGCACCTCGCCTGGGACTCACAGTTGATCCGGAGGCAGTGAACAGTGTCACGCGAGGGCTAGTTGGTGACACGTCTTTCGCTGTCTTGCCTGATGTGGTACCCCTCACCTGCTTTCTTCTCACTCTAGGCTCACAGATCGTACGTCTTGGTCCTATTCCCCTTTCACATTACTGACTTTGGCAGCCTGTGCTACTGCGACTGCTCTATAAGCCAAATTGGGAGACGTTTGTGGGCGCAATCACACTCTGTGGCTACTCTTCTTTTCTTTTTGGCTGGCATGTTCACGAGAAAGCCATTCTTTTAGTCATCATCCCCTTCAGCTTGGTTGCGCTCCACGATCGTCGATTCTTCGGCGCGTTCCGACCCTTGGCTGTTGCAGGTCATGTCTCTCTATTTCCACTGTTATTCACAGCGGCAGAATTCCCTGTCAAAACCGTGTACACGATCTTCTGGCTTGTACTTTTCCTGCTCGCATTCGACCGGCTTGCCCCGGCGTAGGTTTCCTGGATCTCCTCTACGCTGACGCATCACTGACCACAAATAGGTCACCACAACCACGAATCTTCCTGCTTGATCGGTTTTCTTTCTTGTACATTGCACTATCGATACCACTGATTGCCTACTGTTCACTAGTGCACGGGCTCGTATTTGGGTCCCGGCTGGAATTCCTTCCACTCATGTTCACGAGCTCATACTCGGCTATCGGCGTGGTGGGCAGCTGGGTAGGCTTCTTGTTTGTATATTTCGACTCGTAGTCTATCCTCATACATACCTTCTAATAGATCACGGATTATATCCTTCTGAAAACACGGTTTGATCACTAAACGGCATTATGATGACTGTGCTTCGACAAGGAGCTAGGTACGCTCAAGGTGTCGGTGTCGATGTCAGCATGTGTTTCACTAATTGGAGCCAACATGTTTATTAGACTTGATAGTTGTGGTTGAGATTAGGGGAGCGACGAACAATAGATGTCACTTCAAGTTAAGATACATTACTGTTTGAACCTTTATGGCCCCTATATAGGCTATGGTGTTGATACTGTAGCTTCCCAGCATTAGTGTCCAGTATGCAGAGCTACTAGTGGGGGCACGTGTGGGTCAGATTGCCGAAGGGCTTGCTTGGGGACGGAGGCATGAGCAGATCACCTTCACCCAAATGATACTCGAGCGACAACTTGCATGTACTTTTTGAAGCGATGCATCTCTTGCGCAGTCAGATCTGACCATCCAAGACGATCAGAACGAGCCCGAACACGTTGGTGTTGCGATTGCAGTGACGTGCAGACTATGGGCGTGTATTGAAGGGGTGCTCAGACATCTTTGCCTAGGTAGCTCTAGTGTTCTTGGCGGACCTTCTCTACACTCCGTTTCTCTTCGTGCCATTGACACTCTTCTCTCGGCCTTTCTACTCTGTCTCGACTGCCTCACCCATCGCCGCATCCACCACGCCCAACAACTCATCTCCCACTGCACCCAACGCGCTTTCGGAACGAGCAGACGCGTCTCGGAACGCTCATCGGACCTCCGTCGAGTGCGACAACTTTTCTAGGGAACTACTTGGGCGCGTCAAACAGCTTCGCCTGGATTGCTCTGCACTCTAGAAGGGTCACCGACCCAGTACCACGCCAGAAATTGGTCGCGAGGAGGCTCCAAAGCGCGTCTCCCGCATCGCGACACCTCCGAAGGTTTGCGACGCGCGAACTCACTTCCGGACATCCTCCAAGCTTCTTATGAGCCAGCGCGCCAGCAAACATGGTATGGCGCGTCTTCTTTTGTGCCTGGCAGCGGTACTGACACGATCAGGTGCTCTACAAGCGCAAACCTGTGAAGTTGGAACCCCTCCCAAAATCTATCGACGATAACACCGAAGTACGCTATGACCCACGAACAGCCCGAAAACCTTATACTAAGTCAAGGAAATAGGTATGGATCATCCATGAGACTGGAGAGGTCTTCGTCGACTATGAGAAGTTTCTCAACAGGTGGGACACCTTGAAGTGACGTCAAATGGGCAAGCCATCTAACATGAAGCAGGCGCGACTTTTACGAGCAGGTTTGTGCTTGAAGCTATGCAAAGCTATCTGCAGAGCTCAGACTGATTGTCCCCAGAAAAAGTTCACCTGCGAATCGACCGGCCATACTGGATTTACCTTCTTCGAGGCAAGGGAGAGTGAGGTACGCTCAACACCAGTGCTGGAAAAGGGCAGTCTTATCGTAACAACTCCGCAGTCGGAGTCTTCGAAGGAGATCAACAGCATACTGCCCGAGGCACTGAGGTCACGCGTCCTCGAACATGTCCAGTTCCAGACTACGGCCCGCATGGACGACTTGGGTATGTATTCACAGCCCTTGACATTGACTATGCTAACGAAGAACAGTCAACGATGTTTTTGATGTATGTTACTATGTGCCCTGCACCAGCCACGCGCGCTGACATCACCTAGCATTTCAAGGAACAATTTCTGGTTAACGATCGAGTCTCAATCGAATGCGAAAATGTGCGTCGCTACGGACGGATCACCGAGATGAACGACACTAGCAGGCTTCACAGTGGGTTTCTAGCTCAATCGATGGACGATTCTGTGCGATCTTACTCATACGTGGTTACTCTCGACGACAACGACGAAAAGATCATCAAATATAGGGCTTCTGAGCTCCAGCGCGACAGGAAGGTATACTCCAAGATCATATTCAAGCAATACCTGCGGCACACGACCACTCGAGATCCGTGGGTTGGAGCACCATGGATGGTGAAGGAGCATCTCGCAAAACGCTATGGGCTGCCTCTGGTCATGCCTGACAGGAAGACGCGCGAGGCTATGCTGGCTCGACGTAGAGCCGCAAATGCTAACCTCCAGAACGGTGTCAGCCCGCCCGCACAGCAAGCCCAGCCACAGCCTACCAACGGGAATGTACCGCACCTCAATGGGAACAGGCCGCCGATACAGACAAATGGTCAAGCACAGGCCACCTTTGTCAACTTTGCAGCGAACCCTCAGTTTCAAGGCGACCCTAGACAGCAGTCGCACGTGCTTCCACCACATATGCGTGAGCTTCCACCTGGGTTCGTTCCGTGCGGTCCGCCGCCTATTCCTTATGTTGCTGCGCCGCCGTTCTTTAACGACACCCCTCCGTCATTCCTCAACACTCCTCCGCCAAATCTGAACGTGGTTCCTCCCCATTTCATCCTACAACAACACCAACAGCACCAGCAGCAACAGCAACAGTATCAGCACCAGGCAAACCTACATCCACACCCTCATTTCCAGACCAGCTTTCCGCACAATCAAGGTCCGCGCCCTGCAAACTTTCCTCCGCCTCAACAAATACCTCAACCTACTCGCCTGCTTGAGCCAATCAAGTATCCGATGGAAGATCTGGAGATTCGACAGCCTCGTGTAGAACCAGTCCGACCCTCGTTCAAGTTTTTCTCCGACGATGTTCCTGACGGCATGGAAGAACCAAAGGATGAAAAGAAGACTGGTATCATGATGAAGAGCATCGGTCCTCTCTTGTGTGCGTGGGACACGCTCAATGTTCACGACGGTATATATATGCTCGATTCGTTCACATTTGACGATTTTGTTGATGCGATGCGTTTCGCGGACGAAGAGGTCGACTGTGAGCTATTTGTGGAAATACATTGCTCTATCTTGAAACAGATCGTGAGCGAGTCTGGGAAGCTGCAGACGTCTTTGCCTAAATTGGCTGAGGCAGAGGAATCAGATGACGAGAGCTCAGACGAAGAATCTAGTCCGACGCCTGAGCCAGAACCGCCCGTGCGAACTACGCGAAGCAGTTTGAGAAAGTCCGAAGCTCAGCAGCTGGTGCGGCCACACACTCCCACCCCTGAGCCGCCCAAAGTCCTCCATAGCGCTGAAAAGTTCCTGGATGATTTCGACTGGGTCGAGCAGTGCAAAATTCGCAATTTTCGTGAGGGCGGATGGCAATCAATTGTTGTGGGCCTGCTACATCGGCTCTCTTCCGATCCGAAACAGGAAGAAGGGTGCAACAAGATTCTCGCTCAACTAGTCCCAGCCAACGAGGAGCCCACTATGGAGAGCATCGCTAGCAACTATGTCCAACTGGATGTCAACCTTCGCATTTCGGCACTTGATCTCCTTCTTAGCCTCACAATCGCTACGGAAGCATTCCGAGAGGAGCTCGGCAAATCTGGTCTTGAGATGACTCGTTTACGGAAAGAGAAAATAGATTATCAGAGGAAGCGGAAAGAATTGTACGTGGTGAATTCCTAGAGATATTGCAAACGGTATAACTGACAGAGCATAGGGCGGACGAATTGTGCAGGCTGGATCTGGATCGCAAGATACACTTGCCGGCAAACACTCCAGCGTCACCCATTGCACCCAAAGAAGAGATGGACATCGATGCGTCAATGACAAGTGTTGCGTCAGAGACAAACGATGCAGCAGATGTAGTTGAAGGCGCAGAAGACTCAGTAGCGACTAAGAGCAGGCTTAGGCAGAGCAACAAGAACAAGCGCAAAGCCGCTGCCGAAGAGGCAAGGAAGGAGAAGGCGAAAAAGGCCAAACAGGAAGCCGAGAAGACCAAGAAGCAGAAAGAGTGGGAGAAGCTTCTGGACTCGATTGAAAAGAAGAAGGCTGAGCTAAGGGAGTGCGAGGCTCAGATCAACGAACTCGACGACGATCTTCGTGAGACGCTGGTCCATCGCAGTAAAGTGCTGGGTAAAGATCGCTTCCTCAACAAATACTACTGGTTCGAGCACAACGGCATGCCTTTTGGAGGTGTGCCCACCAGCTCGACCGCCGAGTATGGCTATGCCAATGGCCGCCTCTGGGTCCAAGGTCCTGATGAATACGAGCTCCAGGGCAGTCTAGAGGAACCCGCCGTATCGCAAGATAGGAAACGATTCGGATTTGATATCCCGCAGCGCAAGAAGAGGGAAGAAGGCGACACTCATCTCACGAAATCCACAGAGTGGGCATACTACGATGAGCCGGAAGACCTTGACCAGCTTTTGGCATGGCTAGATGAGCGTGGTGTGCGCGAGAAGGCGCTTCGCAAGGAATTGCACGCCTTTCGGGAGAAGATTGCCGAGTACATGGTTATCATGAAGAAACATCTTGCCGAGCCAGAGAAAACCGAAGAAGAGGACGAGGAAGAAACTACAAGCCGCATTTCGACACGCAACAAATCATACGTCGACAAGGAGGCCGCAAAAGACCGTTGTCTGCTCTGGACCAATAGCATCATGCGCGAGGACTATGGCTACAGCCATTTCGAAGAGTACGAACCCCCTAAGAAGGGCAAGGCGAAGACTGTCAAGGCAGCGAAAGGCAAGGCCAAGCGCTAGTGTCGACCTGGCGTCGAGAAGGCGAGGAAGATGAACCTGACTGGCACAAGGTCACAGGCACTTTACATGATTTACGACATTTCTTTGGGCGTGGGCGATCTCACGGAGTTTTGATACCACAGCATAACCGTGTACAGCATGTACTTCACGCATCACCATGGAGTTGAGAGGCTGGGAGCATTTCTGCATGGAGCACTACAATAGAGGCTTGTTCACACGAAAGACCAGGCACTGTCATGCTTGGAGCTTATAAGATGTTACTGGGCAATTGTGCAATCACTGCGGATATATGACAGAGGTCTTGGTATCTCAAGTGGTGTATAATAATGAAAAGATTGAATTACTACTGTGTGGCCTAGATATGGTCCACCGTGTAGTAAATGTGACTTGAGCTTTCCCGGGCTTGCAAGTATCCTCCACGCCATTGTAAATCAATATCTTCACAACTTACTTGAATTATCGAGAAGTCGGCCTCTCTCCTTGGTACGCTTTCGGCTAGTGGCTTGGCAATAACAGCGGAGGCCGTCACAGCACGACCAGATAGGCGCGCATCGTGCCCACCACATCTCATCCCCGACTTTCGCAACAGCTTCAAGACATCGAAAATTCCCGGCATACAACTTTTGCACGCCACCGAGGCCCTTCGCAGCCATAAGTATGGCAACAAATGGCGTACGAAAAGGTGAGTCGCCCCATCCATGCACCCCTCGGCAGCAAGCTAACACGCGACAGCGCCTCCAGCCGCGGCAGCTTCCAAAGCGGGACTTCTAGACACAAGCGCAGTCAAAGAAGCGCTCAGCGCGGACAAGAAGAAGATTACACTCAAGATCAAGAAATCGGTGCCTAAACCGTCGATAGCTGGCAACTGGAAGGAGAGCGAGACCATAAGTAGGTTCGAGGCAGCATGCAGTGCAGTTCCATACTTGCCGAAAAGCTGACACGCCCAAGATACCACCAATACAGCTGCTGCGTCCGTAACCACCTCACCAGCTGTCAACCCTCTGGAGGAGAAGACGCTTGCTGGTTTCCCAAACGGACGGCCGCTCGATGACAAAGTTGATACTGTGCAATGCAAACATTGCCGCCGACCCGTCCTCCGCACCTCGTCTGCAAGCCATATCCGCGAATGCTTGAATAAGAAGCAGGAGAAGCTCAAGAAGAAGAAGGAAGCCAAGGAAGCGAAAGATGCAGCGCTGCGAAAGGAAAAGGGCGAGGACGACGAGGGTATTGGTGCGCGCAAGTCGGCCATTAAGGGAGCAGTCATGGACGGCGATGGCGCGAAGAAGGGAAAGAAGAGGAAGATTGACGACGGCGCGGAAAAGGGACCTAATGCGAAGAAGAAAAAGAAGGACGAGCCAAAAGCCAAGGGCGCGAAGCCAAAGGGGCCAGTCGACGTGGAGAGGCAGTGTGGTGTGCCGCTACCCAACGGCGGTTTCTGCGCAAGGAGTTTGACGTGCAAGAGCCACTCCATGGGCTTGAAGCGAGCAGTGCCTGGTCGAAGTCTACCATACGATATGCTGCTTGCGCAATACCAGAAGAAGAACCAAGCAAAGCAACAACGTAAAATGTACCGCCAGTCTGACTTTGATTGTTTGTTAACATTATTACAGGTGCTGCCATCGACGCCAACGCGCCTTTGCCTGAAGATCTCGAGCCCTCTGGCGCAGTCGACTCGGACGAAGAGAAGGACAGCATCATGGCCGCACTCGCACGCCACCGCCCTCGTCCCTTGGCAACCTACACACATGTCGCCCAGCGCTCGAAGTACCAGTACATTCGCATGAAAGGCATGATACGGTCCGCCCTCGGTGCCCCACCCGGCGGCGGCGGCAGTCTCTACTCGGGCATGGGTAGTGGCGCAGACGGGATGAACGGCGGCCGTGGACTGTCTCTCGGCATGTTTGGCATGGGTGGCATGGGTAGCGGAGGTCCGATGAGTGCATCGACAGAACAGTTTCCTCAGAGCGCTGGGTTTCCTCTCAGCGCTGGCCTTGACGGTGGCGCAGGCAGTCGCCGGCCGAGTGTCATGAGTGGGATGGGGAATGCAGGCGGTCCGAGGCAGATCTTGCCAGGTCAGCTTCCTGGGCCTGGTGCGCAGGCAAGAAAAAGTAGCATGGCGAGTGTGAGCGCATCGTAGGTGGAGTGAGCGGTTTTGGTTTTGTTATGATACCCCTATCTAGATTGCAGGCGTTGGTAACGCATTGCACATGTTGAGCTTGTGGCAGCATGGGACTGTCGCAGTGAAGACACAGAATAGTGCATCGTCACTGTCCACTATAATGTAATCGAGAGAGATGATTCTTGTCTATCACAAAGCTCCTCTCTACGTCGAAGACGCAACGGCAAAGCTCAAAAAGCTCCCCGCCGTCAACCCCCCCACGAGACACAGTGACATGAACCCACCAGCTGCTTCCAACTCGTCAGCCTCCACATACTCTGCGAAACCCATCATACAACTACTCCCAATATATCCGTTCGTCAACCCAAAAAACAGCTGCACAACAACCAGATAAAAGAAATCCGACCCTATTGCAGCCCCCTTACCCCCAATGTTACACAGAAAGTACAACGGGATAAACCCCAACCTCGCAATAGCCAGGAAGAACAACAATCTTGGCCGATGCGTCAGCCGCAGTGCAGGAAGCGCAGGCCCTGTGCGGCCCAGTAAATCACCCATGTTCCAAAAGAAGAAAGCGAGCGGGATGAACGTCGCGGGTTGGAATAGACGCGGTGCGCTCACGGGGTCCCGCACGCTGATGATTTGGCTCGTGAAGACGGGGAAGAACATGGTTACGGCAAATGTCGTAAAGACGGCGGCAGCGAGCCAGAAGAGCTTGGCGAGGAGACGAGAGAGGGGGATACTTTTGCGGAGGCTGAGGGTTGATTCTGATAAATCTGTAGATGCTGAGGTATCAAAGTGAGTATTATGTTGCAGACGGTATTTTGAGCTGGCGCGGGAGAGGAGGTAGAAGAACGCCACGAGCGTGAGGGCACAGACAAGCGTAGCAGTGAGAAAGTAGGCGAATGCCGAGGTGCTGGATTCTTGGGGACTTCCTTGAGCATGTTTGTGGTGTTGTTTTTTAGGGACGGAGAGGACGGAGATGATTTGTGTTAGGGCGGGTAGGACGCCAGCGACACCTTGGCCAGCCATGATGCCCTGCGTGTATTCTTCGCGCCCGAAGCCTGAGACAAAGGCGAAGACGCCATTTTGACATAGTCCTGTAGCGAGACTGGCGCTTAGGACCATGACCATGAGGAAGGCGAAGTAGACGCCTGCGGAGACGGAGAGGAAGAGCTTGGTGGATAGCGCGAGGAGAGTGAATACCACAGCATTCAGGGCGAGAGAGACGGTGATGCGTCGCGGATAGTTTGCGCGTGCCTGCAGCTTGGTCAGGACGATCATGGAGCCTAGGTTCCCGACTGTCGAGACAGAGAGGATGCCGGATTGGAAGTTGCGGAGGAGGTTGTCGTTGGACGAGAAACGGCGCTGGAAGTAGGGGGCTGCTGCCAGGAACATGTTCCTATTGTGTTGTTAGCATTTATATGTTGTAGAGGAGTATCGTATCCTACCATGCCCATAACATGGCCACTCCCAGCAGCAAGAAGACGGAGTAATCAATCCATGAGAACTGCTGAGCCCCTTCATCTTCTATGCGCTCTCCATCGGGTCTCTCCGAACCCCCTTCCAAGGGCTCATACTGCTGTTCTGGCGTGTCATCACCAAACACTCTTCGTAGTCTGTCCATGATGGTGCGCGTTGCGGAGTTGGCGCGGAGGTGCTGATGCAAGGCGACGGGAGGCGATAAGGAGCGGACGTCTCTTCACAGAGGGCTTTCTAGTTCTATGAATAACAGACAGGCAGACATGTTTCAGGCTACCCGAGCACTAAGCAGGACTCATGATCGACGAGGCGCAGGTGATGTATCTGCGTGCTCACGTCGACGCCTCAGCAGCTGATGTCGCGCTGGAAATGGCCTTGGCGCGCTAGACGACAGCGTGGGGGCGGCCTGAACCTCCACGCCCCGCGGCCATGCCCCTCCATACAAGCAAGATATTGTGGCTCGAATCTCCAACTTGGACGACTGAAGACGGTGGCCGTATTGAGGGAAACCAGCCGGATCTGTAATCGACGCCCACGACCAACATGTCGCAAAACCCTCCACAAACTCTCTCCGTGAAGAGGAAGCGCAATGAAGCACCTGTCGACGCGCTCATTATCGAGCAGCGATTTCTCAAGAAGCAAAAGAGTCAGAACCTCGATGCAAGACCCAAGGCTCAACCCTCATCGGGCCACTTCTATCGCCGCCTCACCAAACCAAACGATGCACCACAGCAATCCCTCGTACCGCCCACACCGACCGCTGAGCGAAGATTCTATCTGGATGCTTTGGCGCGGACTCAGAACAAACGTGTGTTTGTAGAGGAAAGGGCTACCCCACAGACCCAGGATGCTGCTACCGGCGGAGAATTGCATGCACATGTCAAAGAGCCTGTCTCAGAAGAATCGTCCCGTCCGCAGAAGCGTCCAGGCGCAGGCACTGCGTACCATCCCACACAAAAAGCCCAAGTACAGCAACAAGCACGGACTCCAGAGCCCTCAGACCACGACGTACGCCAATTAGAAGCCCTATCACACCAAGTAGAAAAAGAAGACAACCTCCTTATCCCCCTCCCCTCCCCTTCTAAGCACAAGCCAAAAGCCCCAGCCCAGCGCTTCGCCCAACGCCATCCCGAAAAAGCAGCCGCCCTTGCCGCTCAAGAAACTCCACAGGACAGCGATGCAATGGACATCGACGGCGACGAATACGTCTACGACACCTACATCCGCGAACCCATTCTCCCAGACGCAGACGGCAAATTGCCTGCCCCCTCCGGCACCGTCGGCACGCTCGTCATAGCCGAAGAAGACGAGGACTGGTGGAACGGCGAGGACGAAAGCGACAAGGAGTTCGACACAGATGACGAGGACGAGAACGCAGAGGACTATTACGCCAACGATTATCCGGAAGATGAGCTGGATGAGGACGATGAGTATGGGAGGGATCTGTATCAGAGGAAATATAGGCATGGGAGTGATGATGAGGAGTTTAATGCGGGGAGCGAAGAGGAAGGGGTGCGGAGTGAGGGGGATGAGGATGATGTCCATTTTAGGATGACGGTGCCGAAGGTGCAGAGGGCGGGGTATTGGGGGGCTGTTGGGGAGGCTTGAAGTTCTCAAGGCGACGTTGAGATGAGGAAGTGTCACAATCAATAAAGACGTTGCATGTAGAGACTTACCACCATGGCGACACTTTACTATTGAACAAATAGCTCGCCCCCGGGACTTGAAAGACAAGTATCAGTAACCACACAAAGCAACGGCATATTCTCGAGAAGACCGGGCTCGAAGTTTGTTGATTGAGCTATCTACATGCAACATATCTACCTTCACAATCGGCTCATCGTCATACTTGCGCGAAGGCTACGTTTGATACAAGTCAATATGCTCCGAGTAAAGACAAGCCACCAACAATTAAACAATGTAGTCTTATCCTCGATAAGTCACGGATCAGTAGTTTACATCTTCAGATCGCGACTGAGCACAAGTGAATTTCTCGGAGCTGGCACCTAGCATAGAGCCCAGGCACAAGTATGATTCTGAGTATTTCACCGAGGTACCACTTGTTTACAGCCCGTCTTGGAGCGCTTACGCAGCAATATCTCTCAGCTTTCCCGCTTCGCGTACGGTCAAAGTGACCGGCGCAGTAGAAGACTTTCGAGGCAACCTACGAACCATTCACTTCGCTTTGCGATGAGATGTATTACATGCTCAAACATGGCACCGTTTCAGACGCTCACCGGCGAACACACTTTCACTCATGATGGGAGGATGGAATTGCAGTGCTTCGGGCATGCGACAAAGAGGAGGAAGAAGCTCTAGACAGCATTTTGCAATCTGTGCATCAGGGAACAGCAGCAAAAGCATGAATTCTGTTGTCCCGCATACTCAACGGTCAAGCCCAGCATTCAAGCCATCTTCTCTATGTTACATTGCGCCAACCTTAATTATAACATTTTCTCGACCCCCACAAGATATTGAGACCCTCCTCTCGTCTGACGTGGTTTGCTGAAAGTGAACAGTGAGAGAGTTTGGCACAACCACAGGTCGTTTGAATTGTACTTCCATGAAGACTGGTTCCTTGCGCCTCCACTGCATCCTCTTGTCTACTTCAAGCTGCTGTATCGCCTTTGCGACGATGTGGTTACCGTGGGCGAGCTTTCCGGGGAGGCCGAACAACTTTGCAGCGAAGCCAGCGAGATGGATGACATTATAGTCTTTGCAAAGTGCAGCCCATTTCAGTGGATCATTGCTTGATAAAGCAATCTCGACTGGATTCGTGTCCGCCTTGTACGTTGCTGGAGCATCGTCATTCTTCCCCGCAGTATCTGGCTTCGCCACAGCCTTTGTTTTCCGGAACTCCAGCATCGTGAAAATTTGTCGAAACACGGGAATCAGCTCAACACCACCAATCCGAGCTTGGTCAGGTACCATGATGGCAACTTCAAGGTCGTACTCAATGCCTCTGTTCACTTTCCGTGACCCGTTGCGCACTTTGGCAACAAGACCTGCACTGTGGCTTCGCATGAACATACGTGGTTGACAGAGGTCCGGCCGAAGAACTTCGAAGCGATTGCGTACATTGACTGCTCCAAGTGCATTTATTGGGCACCGTGGGCTCGCTAGTAAGAGGAGCATCGCAGGTTCCGTGACTGCGGATAAGAAGAGCGGCAAAGCTGAAGCTGGAAGCTCGCCAGTACGGTCCAGGGAGCCAACCGCTTGACAATATCGAGAAACATCTTCCTCGTTGATGGAAAATGGAGACGAAAGTGTAATTTCGTTGGAGACTTTGGTGTCGTGCTGGAGCTTCGGTCCGAATGTCTTGTTGAAGATGGACTTGAGCATCATGGTTAAGATTGCCAGCACGACTTCTTCAAGACGGAGCTCGTGGGGAGGAAATGTGATCTCAGCATGCTTCGAACTTGTGAAGATGGAAGAAAGTCGATAGCCGCTCCAGATCACTAGTCCAATTGGGGCTGTACAGAATAGTAGCAGCAATAGTAGAATGTCCATGATGACAGTCCCGTTGTTGGACAGGGTTGGTGCTAAAGGGAGTGGGCTTTTGAGAAGAACATCCACAAAGCTGGACAATTACAAAACAAAAAAGAAATGTCTTTGGATAGGCGCTGTGGTTTTGCCAGCCGAGTATTGGACTGGACATGCTGTCAATGGCTGATGAGGTAGCGCGGTATGACGTCATCAGCATTGTTCAAGTATCGTGCAAAATGATCAAGTCAAATCATATAACAATTGAGCAGATACATGACAATATATCCCTGTAGCTACGAAGCGTCAAAGAAAATTGTCTTCTTCTACTAGCATCCTTCAAAGTATATCCGAGCTCTGATCAACATGAAATCGGACTCCAATGTGCATGCTGGACTGCAGTAGAATATACCTAGGCGCTTGGAGAATTGGGACTTCCGATCATGCCACTCATATGACGGGAAAAAAGGAAATTGCAAGTAGTACTGGAGATCTCTGATGTAATGAATCTTTAAAGCAGATTCAAAGTCTAGATTCGAAATACAAATTGGTAATTACCGCCCCAACATCTATATACACATCCCCCAACTTCAGCCTCTTCCTCAAATTTGTTTAGTCGACAATAGCATCTTGGAATGCAATGACTTGGAACTTCGACAGCTCAGCAAACTCAGCTACCTTGGCACCGATAGCCTGCTTGTTGGCGCCATATGCCTCCTGGAAAACAGCCGCATGCTCCTCGTCCCTGAAGGTCAAGTACGCAACCAAGTCGTGGTCGAACGCCTCGGGGCTGTCGGTGAAGGAAACGACCTTGAGGCCCTCGGGGTCAGCCTTGGCGCGGCGCACGTATTGGCGAGTAAAAGTCTCGGGAGAACCAGCGGCACCGACGGTCTCGCGCAGGAAGGGGACGTGGGACTCATAGGCGGCTTGGAAGTCGCTGGGAGAGAGGGTGGGGAGGCGGTTGACGAAGGCGGCGACGGTGTAAGGCATTTTGGTGGTTTGATGTGGGTTGATTGATGGGAATGGAGTTAATGTGTGAGGTATGTTTGTATGGAAGTGACTTGAGATGCTGTGCTGATGAGCTACAACGACAGGACAAACCTCTCTTTATCTGCAGAAAGAGTGCCGGTTGTGACGGCATGGACATGTCTTCACTTCAGTGAGCACTGTTGGCCAAGAATGTAACTGTGCATCCAGAAGTGGTAGTCGTTCAAGGATCTGCACCGTTAGAGAGCAAAACAAACGTGTATTGGGCTAGCACGTGCTCCAGGAAGATGATTTTCTCTGCACGCCTGGCCTGGACTTTGGGTGTGCTTACAGGTCGAAGCGTCGCCAGCAACCTCGCACTTCACGTTTGACCAGTTATCATTATTTGTCTACCACTCGAAGTTTGGGCGAGAACAATTAATCTTACGCCCAGATGCTTCGCTTTCCTTTCAATGACCGGTCGCAATGCACATCGCAAAATCGTATTCTGTTTTGGGCAGTAGTCCAAGGTTCGGCCCGGTGTTCGGGGTTCTACACAACCAGTCCTACTCGATTCATACACGAGGCTGTCCGCGCAACGTTGAGTCAATATGAAATGGCTCGGACACGAATTCATAGTTGTCTCATTCAGTATATTGTTGTCCATATGCCTGAGTTTGGTCATGCCCGGCATAGGTATATGTCGAGCGGGTGCCGTATTACTGAGCCGACGGCTCAAAACACCATCACTACCGGTATTCGCTTCTTCAGTTTCTTTTTTCATACTCTAGTACTTGATATCCTTCCTGGTTCATTAAATTCCCGACGCTTCGTCTTCTCCAACTCAAGCGCCATTTGTGGCGAACTGGGCACATGTTGTCGACACCTCGAAGCGCGAGAGCATGGTTGTCTATGGAAGTGAGCAAATGAGAAAATAATGAACAAGAATCATGCTCACTGCATGGATATTCATTCTGACCTAGAGATGTGCACTTCGTATTGCTTTGATTGCTACCCATACTACTTGAATAGATCGCGTCCTAGTCGAATATGTAGGTTCAAGAAGTTGACGAGCTTTATGGAAAGACTTTATTTTCGTGTCAAAACGCCTGGCTTAATAGAATATGCATAGATTGCAAACGTGCAGCTGTGATCGCATGCAAAACGGGGCCTTTACTTCTGATTTGTTGCGCTATGCCTCTGTACAGGTGCAACTAGCCTCGAGAAGCACACACTTCGTTGGTGGGATTTTACTGGCAAACATATTCACGTCGAGGGTTAGCTTATAATACTCGCAAAAGACACACGACACGGAAGACAAACATTCAAATTTGAAGCTGAGGCCTCCTTTGGGCTGTCAGTGGCCCGTCAAGTGCTTCGCGCTATGATATGTTGAAATACCTTACAATGGTTTCTTCCACATTGATCTTTTCACTCCAGCCTCTCTCCTCCCCCTCTAATTGCCTGCCCATAATCACCCGCATTTGGCGATCTGACAATCGTATGCGTATGATACTTCGCCGGCTCCTTGTTCGTCAAGAATACACCCGAATGATGGTCAAGCTCGACCAAGATCACAGGACTCTGGATCCGGAAGTAGAACGCATCGTCATCGCCAAAGCCTCCAATCCAGCAAAAGTGCGTGTCGCCGAAATGCGCCTTGACCTGCTCTAGCTTCAAATCCCGAGACTTTTGAGGATGGTAGAGTAAGAATTCGTGGCAAATATCAAGAATGAGTTGTTGCTGTTCGGAGTTGAAATCGGAGACCGAAACACCTTCGTAGGGCACGACGCGATTATCGCGGAACGCGCCGCAGCGGTGGCGTTGGTCATCAGGCCCCCAAGTATCGGTGATAAGCTCGTCGCGCTTACTCTCGTCGTTATTTGAGTTGCCGTAGACTTGTTTCATGCCGGTGTCTCGTAGGTTCTTATAAACTTGCGCTTTTTTCTGTTCGTCCTGGCTCAAACTTTGCATCAGCTTCAGACCCAAGTTTCCTTCTTTGTGCAGTATTTCTGTTCCCTTCCACTCCCCTTGATCGATAACGTTGGGTTCTGCGCCTGTGAACGATGGCGATAATATGACCTGTGGGCCCTTGAAGAAGCAAGCAATGTCGAGATGGTGACCGTAAAGAAGCCAGCCCCAGGGTTGCGAAGTGGATGTAGAGGGCGTGCCAAAGATCAAAAAGTTGTAAGAATATTTGTTCAAGATATTGGGAAGCTTGACAACTTCACCCAGGAAGTGGTTGATACGCATGGCAGCGAGAGCCTTTCGGTATCCTTCTGGTGAAAGGGAGGCTTCAATGACGCCGAGAATGGATTGTGCAGTCTCTTCCGCGACTAAGACATGTTAGCTTAATGACCACGAGTTGTTTGCAAGGAGACACTGTACCTTCCTCCAGCCTCAAACCATATGGCCGCAACAGAAACTCAGGATTGCTCCAAGCACGCCATTCCCGCGCATTCATCTTATAGCTTATTTTGCTTTTCTGCTCTTCACTCAATGCGCCCAGTAGTTGCTCTGCTTTGTCCACGACGCTCTCAATATCAAAGCCTTCATCTCTCGCCTCGTACAAGTCTTTCTTGACGTTACCATTATTTGTTACACCCGTGTATGGCTCCTCGAGCAGCTGCTCCCATACTTTAGTCAAGTCGTACAGCCACGGTGGTGCACGGTTCTCCTGCATGCACTTCACATAGTCGTAGATATCCTGCTTCGCGGCTGATGTGAAGCGAGGACTTGTGAGGTCTGGTAAATGTGACCGGAAACCAGCCGAGGCTTCGTCGAAAGAATTGCGTCGCGCCATGTCGTGTAGAATGTGTCAAGATGTGGAGGTGGACCAGAATTGGAGCTGCAAGATTAAGAGCACTCCCAAGCACAGTTGATATCGCCCTCGTAATCGTTGTCACTCCAGTCACACCAACTTCCAATCAATGTCGATGTATGTCGTTCCTGAAGCTGATGGTACACCGGGTGAACGCTTTCCCGCCCTCTTTGCTTCGCAACGACTCTCGGAGCTCAAAAGTAACGGCGACACCTTTCGAAAGAGTACTCTAAACAAAATAGAATGATGGTAATGTCTCTTCCGTAGAATTTGCAATACGAAACGTGTTGCAGGTCTTGCGTCCTTCAGAAACTGATGCAGCGTGGTGGCGTGTCGCTCGAACGCACCCCACAGCGCGGGGCAAAGATCCAGGGGTCCTAGGACTTCCGACTCCGGCATCACATCAACATCCGCCTTTGGAAGGCAACCGGAAGTCAACAGACTCTGACTTGCAGACTAAATCAAAATTAAATAACTGAACATGATGCGGATGATTGCTTGTCCGAGTAGCTACTCCATACATACTGTCATGGTATCACTGATTTCGACATCCTGAGTACGACCTCAAAGTTTCCAACAACGCCCCACATACCGAGCGGACGATAATTTGATTTCAACGAGGATCATGTCAACTGAACGCAAAGGTCCCTTTCGCCTAGTGACAGTCAACACTGCTCCGGAAAGAGCAAAGGTCCTCATTGGTCGCATGATTGACGCGCTCCAAAAACGCTATGAGATTGAACATGTCGCAAATTGCTCAGGTAAGTACCATCCAATTCCACATGTAAGATCCCTGACCTGTTACTAACCCGATCTTACAGCCATAGAAGAAGTCGCGCTAGCAGTACGGCAATGCCAGCCCGAAGTTCTCTTCTCGGCATCAATGTGGAGTCCAGAAGAAGCGGCCAAGATTCGAAGTATTGCGCAACAAGAACGGCCAGGGATTGGGACGCATGCAATACCTCAAGGATTGCAGGTTGAGAGAGGCCCAGACGCGATTGTAGAATACTTGGTAGAAGTTGTGCCGGACTTGCTAGACAGTTTACATATCTAATCGTCACCTACATTTTAATCATAGACCGAGACACCATGGCTCAAGGACAATTGTAACACTTAATTGTAATCGCGCTATATAGATCTAGTACAAGCTCTTGCACTCCCAGCTAGCTGCATCATCCACATCTCCCTCACCCTTGTACTTAGCTTGCTTCGGGTACATACACAGTGGTCTCTGCCGTGTCACGTCCTTCGGGTTCGTCTCGTCCGCATAATTTGTACCAATTATATACTCCGGAACCTCTCCCTTCTCGACCCAAGCCATCATCGCCATGATCACGTCATGCTCCTTGTCCTCGAATCCAGGGACACCGTAAATACCGTTCGCTAAAGCGGACGGCTGGTTCGGACCCGCAAAGTACCAGGGGGAGTTGACGTTGGGTAGGGAACCAGAGCAGTGACCCATCCCGGGAATGAGGAAGAATTTGAAGAACGAATCTACGTCAATACCCTGCGGCGCCAGAGTGCGTGCGACGTGGTTGTAGTAGTACGGTGTTGAGCTTGTCGGGATCGCAAAGTCGCCCATGCCGTGGTAAGACATGATCTTTCCACCTCGGCTGTGGAATCGCGAAAGATCGAAGCCAACGGTGGCATCTCCGGGGCTCAGGGAATCACTCAAAGTAATTATGTCATCATTGTAGTTGCGGAAATCCCAGTCTGGTCCCAAGCCGAGGAAGTATTTTGGGTAGTCGGAGCCTAGTGGGTTGGGTGCGTCACCGGACATAAGAGCAGGAATGCCTTCGGCACCAAGATAGAACGTGGGGAACAACAAAGTGTTGTTTTCGCCAATGTAGTCAGTATAGATGTTCTTCAAAGTGTCGATCTGAGGACCTGTCAGACAACCTGTTCTGTTCGCGGACGCGTTTGCACCACATAGCATTGCTTCCGGGCGGAAGTTGCAGCCTTCTGGGTCTGAGATGAGCTTGTCAACAACACCATCCTGGGGATCGCACTGCTTGATAACTTCCGCGTTGATGGCAGAGAACAGGGGTCCGGAGATATGATGGTCTGCCGTAGGAGGCTGATTATACAAAAAGACTCGTACGGTCCAAGGCTGCATATGACTTGTCCACCAAGCCGGAGCGCCGGCTACAATGCCATCAAAGTCTTCTGGATAGAACTCGGCCTCTTTCAGTCCTTGGCGTCCTCCAGTTGAACACCCAGCGTAGTAACTGTACGACACATTCTGCGAATAGTATGCAGCAGCTATACTCTTGCCGATCACCGTGGAGCCGTGCAGGGCAAGATGACTCCAGTTTTCAATGCGATCGGGACGCTGATATGCCCAAGAGCCATCGGGCGACGAGGAGTTGTGACCGGTGTCGGTTGACATTGTTGCAAATCCATAACGTGTGCTGGGGGCCTATATATTGTCAAAATGTAGCCCATATTACCAGCATGTTTCATGCTACTTCGCAGTTTCTTGCTTACCATATCGAGATAATTGATGCCACCAGCATATCCACCATTTCCGACGGCCAGGAATCGCCCGTTCCAATCATCGGGTAGGAACATGCCGAAGCCATAGGTCGAATTACCAATCGACTGGACTTGTACAGATACGGCGCATAGACTTGGGAGATTCTGAGGGCTCGTTGGGTACCCAGTTTGGCTCTTGGGGACTTCGAATGTAGCATTCGCAGCAACTGGACGTGCAAAATTCAGGGTCGCACCAACAGGCAGTGCTGCTTGGATCGTATTTGGATCGCATTTGGCGTTTGCGGCAGTCAAGAACGCGCTGAAGCTGAGTAACGTGTTTTGTTTCATGATGTCCACCACCAAAGGAAGTCAGATGGCGATGGGATATCAATAAGGGAGAATGAAAATTTCCTGTCCGCGAAGCAAACTTCAAGAAGCGAGTTTTTGTGCTTGAACGTAGTGGACCTTATAATGGGATGGTGCAGACAGGGCATCCACCTTTTAGCACTGTACATATTTCGATCATTGCAAGCCTGCTGGGCCTACTAACTGAATATCGAAAGAGGTGGTTGGTTCGCGGAGACCACGTCCCAGAAGCGCTCCGGGGCCGTTCCCTGCGTCATTCATTTACGCGTCGTCCATGGGTGCTCCCCGGAGAAATGCCGGTCGGCATCGCTTGAGCAGCGAGGAAAGAGAAGGTAGCCCGACGTTGATGTGAGAACACTACACCACTAGTCCATCCATACCGAGGTATTGGGATCCCCGGACTTGACGGGAAGGAGGTGGTACCAAGGCACAATTATGACAGTCGGATCTCGACCGATGATAAGCCGACACGTGGGGCAAGGGTCCACCGACGCCAGCGATCTGCCCCGCCAACGGTGGGGATGTCCGGCAAATGTGCGAAGAGCAGCAAACAGTCTGATGCGTTTTCGGAGCATGAACATTCACCGCAGCACACGCGACGCGTCGTAGGAGCCCGGAAATATTCTCTACGCGTCTTGCTTCTTCATCGATTGATTGGGGTATACGCTCTAGATCGATACACATTGTTATTATCCAGTGGTGGTCGGTTAAGACTTCATCCACATCCCGAATCGAGTGCTCCAACAGGTCTGGGGCAAAAGAGCTTGGCATCGACCCGTGACTTCGTGACTGTGGTGGATGTGGGGATATAGAAACGCCTGGGGAAACACCCACAACGTCGTTTGAAGCTCAAAGCATCTTCGAACGTAATATTGGCACCCCGCCAAGTGCTTTACATCATACACTTTACTTTGAGAAGCTACAGGAGTAACGATAACACATCATGGCGGACAATCTAAGGATAGCTGTCATTGGCGCAGGTAAGCTCACATCCGAGTGATGTAACAACGCATTGTTTAATACTGATGCAAATAGGCATGGGCGGACTTGCCGCAGCCCTTGGTCTTGCGAAAGCTGGCCACAAGAACATCACCATCTATGAACATGCTCCGAACCTAGGATTTGTTGGAGCTGGCATCCAACTGGCCCCAAACATGGCACGGATTCTTGACAACTTTGGCTGCTGGCAAAAGATCGCTTCCGAAGCAGTCCAATGCGCCAATACATCCATCCGCGAAGGCTCCACAGATAAAGAGCTGGGATATGTAGATCTGGGCTATGTAAAAGAAAAGTATGGCTACCCACACATGGTCGGTCATCGAGCTAGTCTAGCCAATGGCCTATGCGAAGGATGCGAGAAAGAAGCAGGCATCACATTCAAACTCGGAAGCGGTATTTCAAACATCACATTCGGCTTCAAACCTTCCTTCACTGTGACACCCACGACAGGAGGAGATCCCTACACCGTAGAATGCGATATTCTTCTCGGTGCAGACGGCGTCAAGTCTAACACACGCGTTCAAATGCTCAAAGAGCTCGGCCTTACGGGACAAGCACGAGACTCAGGCCAGGCCGCATACCGCATCATGCTGAACCGTGAACAAATGCAACACGACCCCGAACTCCTCAGGCTGATCGACTCTGATACCGTCACTCGCTGGATCGGCGAGAAGAAGCACATTATCGCATATCCGATCCACAACAAGACAATCTATAACATCAGCACCGCACAGCCAGACGTCAATTTCGCTGGTGCCCCTGATGCGCAGTACACAACCAAGGGAAGCAAGAAAGCGATGATGGATGTATATGGAGATTTTTGCCCCATGATTTACCGCATGTTGGATCTCGTTCCTGAAGGCGAAGTCGTAGAATGGAAGTTACGCGTTCATGACCCACTCGAGACGTGGGTGCACGGCAGTGCAGCACTTGTTGGCGACGCATGCCATCCCACACTTCCACACATGGCCCAAGGTGCAGCACAAGCCATTGAAGACGGAGCCGTGCTGGGGGTCGTTCTTTCGCCGGCCCGCATTGCAGACGCAAAGCCTCAGACTATCGAGAGGGCGCTGAAGCTGTATGAGCAGCTGAGGAAGCCGAGAGCCGAGGCACTGGTGGAGCTGGCGGCGGAAAGTGGAAGGGCGATGCACTTGGGTGCTGGAAAGGCGAAGGAGGAGCGGGACAAAGTGTTTGCTGCGCTCAAGGCTGGGTCGGGCAAGGTGCCTGATAAGTGGGCGGATGCGGATGTGCAGTCACAGGTATATGGGGTTGATGTTGTTGCTGATGCGGAGGCATTATGTGAGAAGGAAGGCTTGGTTGCGAAGTTATAGGTTCACGGTTGACAATAGAGAGGTAGTTTCTGCAGATACGATAAACGTAGTAGTTATGAAGGATATTAAGTTCCGATGAAGAATCATCTTTACTACAGACTGTCAAAACTAGAGCTCCACCGCAAACTCCACATTCTGCATCCACCTACAGCCGCCCAGACATCTCTCCCCTCATCCTATGTCCACTCCACTGCACCACCGCAACAGGCACTAACGAAACGCCCACCAGCAACGCCGCCGCAATCCCAGCACTGTTCGCGATACCCACACTTGCAAACATATCAGGAAACCAAAACGGCCCAATGAACCCCCATGTCTGCCTCACAAACGTGATGAAGACACCAATGCTTCCAGCCTCGTCAGGATAACAGTCCACCGCGTAAGTGATCAACACGGTAGTAACAATCTGGTTCCCAGCAGCCGCAATGCCCGCCCCAATGATCGGCGTAACGTTCCAGTGTCCTTCAGGCGCCTGCTCGATGCGCACGAGGAACACAACCATACCACAAACCGTCAACAGGATCCCCACATAGCTGAGCCAGAGTCGAAATTCCGGCGCAGGTCGATTAGGCGCAATTCTTTTCGCCTTGCCACGCATCCACAGATCGCTCGCGTGGCCACCAATCTGCTCGCCTATGATGGATCCGATGATCAAGCCCAGAAACTGCAGTCCAAGCTGCTGTGCGTCGAAGTGGAACTTCTCGGCGAAGAGTTGAGGAATCTCGACGGTTGTGAGGACGGAGGCGAAGAGAAAGACCATTGCGTACGCCGCGGCTGGGATCATTATACACGGGTACTTTGCCAGACGCAGCGGACTGACGAACTCGAGCGCCGTGATGGGTGTGCTGTCGATGCGGCGGAATTTGAGATACTGTTCCCTCCACGCGGCCCATCCCGTGCTTGCATGCTTGACTTGGCCGTTGCGCATGAATCTCGTCTCCGGACCAAAAAGCCCATACAGCACAAGCTGCACGCCGTTAATGATGGCCAAGATCCAGTAGATCCATCGATATCCAGCGTTCTGTGTAACGAAGCCGAAGATCAGCGGCGCAAGTGGAATCCCAATCGTGACCATGAGCGTCCACACACCCATGTACTTTGCACGCTCTTTCTTGAAAAAAGTCTCGACAACAACAGCGCTTCCAATCGCGTTGGGCGGACTGATGAAGAAAGACTGCAGCGCTCGACACGCTGCCATTGCACCGTAAGTTTGGCTCTTTGCACATCCAATATTGAATGCCAAACTCCCTATCAGACTAATAATGAAGATTGGTCTTCGGCCATACCGCGTCGAAAGCGGACGCCAGAACAGTGGTGCCCCGCCTAGGATGGCGATTTGGAGGGATGTGAGGTATGAAGTGCGTTGCAAGCTCACGCCCAAGTCTTCAGAGATGATCTTGTAGGCTGGGATGATGGCTGATGCGGGAAAGGCACACATACATGCGTGGAAAGCGACAAAGGCGAGGGTCAGGACTTTTTTGTGGGTCGGCCAGTTGTAGGGGTCCGCATCGCTCATGGTGGGAAGGGGGTCGATGTCGAGGGCACCATGGCGGTTGAGGAGGTATTGGCGGTGTTCCGAGGAGAGGTGAGACGCTTCTTCTTTGCCGAGATAGGTTCCGTGAGTTCCAGCATGCTCGAGGTCTTCTTTGTGTTGTAGATCATCAGAATCATGTTCTTTTGCAGTCGCCATGGTGAAGGAGAAGAAATTTCGAAGATGATTGTAATAGGATCTGCGGAGCACCCTGGGACTGAAGGAGGAGAAGCAAAATATGCGAAGTAGGTTACACAGACATCAATCCAAAATTCCCTGTTCCATCCGAAACTTATGCTCCGGATGAACAGCTATCCCGAAGCTCACAAGTGGAGTCCCCGGATCAGATTTCACGCCCATGGGGACTATCCCATCCATTGACAAGGATCAGAGGTCGCAATCATCACTAAAATCTCACATTCGTCACTCCAGCCGCGTGGGCCCCGGACTCAACAACACGGCAGCGAAGCGTGGGAATTCTGATACAGCAAAGTCCATCCCGGATGTGATTGGCGCTCTTTGGCTAGCAGATGTCGTAGTGGGTCACAGTTTTGACGGGAGAGCATAACGGCAGTATAAGACAGGATAGTGTTCACGGCAGAGTGTAAGAGCGCGGGATCCAGTAGTTTGCCTGGCTTTTTGCAGGGAACCGCCCGTTGGAAGTGGAAGACTCAGAGGGTGGCGATGACGGATGCAGCGGCTTGTCGCGCACAAGCTTTGTGGAAAGCTTGATACGCAGCGTGCATACAGGCACTATCTCCGGTCGCATATTTCCGACCAGTCCACCTCGATTGAATGGAGCACGAGCTATTTGCTGGTTCAACATGAAACGTGACTCTCGAAGGATATGAGAACAGCTGTAGTCCAGGTGCTTCTTGAATGGCTCATTGAGTGCGATATACATGAAAGACTCCGGTGATCCTCGAGTGACTGATCGTCTGCACACTTTTGAGTCAAAACAACAATTCACAAAGGCAACGATCCGAACGCCCTTATACAATTTAACAATTCCTTCATTCATCCTACTTCATCGCTCCAAGCGCCAGGCTTTTGATCAACCTTCGCACCCACATGCACATGCGCCTCCTTTCATATCTATACATATGCTCGGCCCCGTAACATCAAAAAACTTGTGTGCCGGCCCATGTTCCCAATCCACGAAACAAAACATAGAAAGCAAGGCACGCTCGTTGTATCCATACCAAAAAAGAAACTTTGCACCCGAAAGCAAAGAGCAACATGGGCTGATGCTGTCTCAAACGCCATAGCATGCCAGAACAAATAGGAAAGGTGTATGCATAACGACCTGGTATAGAAACACATTGTATCTCTGCGCGACCGCGCACTGGGCGCATCGCCGAGTGGTGATGAAAACTCGCTCGATAGTAGCTTTTCTTGATCGGAGGTCTGGACGGACCTGCCTCTTTATTGACTTTTTTTTTGAGCGTGTGCATGCATGCTATCGTCATCTTTCGAGCCATGACTCGACATCTCGATCACCTTATAGTCTACAAGACGTGAACGAGTCTGTATTCTGCTGCTGCGGGCACCCTCCAACGTGAAAGGACACAACTTCCTGAAGTCACAATCATGGACGTGGTGACGCTTTTCTTCCGACCTGGATTCTTTTGGTGTACAATAATAAACCGGATGCACATGCTGCAGAATCGCTGAGTAATGTGACTGATGGTAATGTCACACGATTCGAGTCTACCCTCCCTTGCGATCCGCTGAGTTGGCTGGCAGTGGCTCGCCCATTGTCTTCTGTTCGATTGCCTTCTTCTTCTTGTTCTTGCTATTGCGATTACGGGCCGGGGGTTGTGACCATACAGTGTTATTGTGGGGCCCGGCAGATTTGCTACCATTCTCGTTGCCTTGTGCCTTGCCTTTTTGCTGGCCGGACCGGTTTTCTTTGCTAGCATTCGAAGGGGGAGTGTGCGAAGCGCGACGATTCTGTTGACCATTGTCTTTGGGCTGAAGCTGCGCTTTCGTGCCGTTAACAAGTTTATTCAGGTCATTTGAGCGTGTCGCGCTCGGAGAAGGAGTGCGTGTCTCGAACACTGGAGAAAGCAACGGCAACGTTGCAGACTTGACCTCTTGGGGAGCCATCCGATTCTGATGCGAGGTGTCTAAAGCCGGAAGATCACTGGTGTATGCAGCGCTACGCCATTGCGGAGGCAGGGTACGCTTCGGAGATAGATCCTCGGTGCTGTCGTTGCTGTGCCCATTACTGGTATTGTGGTGCATCCAACCTTCAGGCAACGAAGGAAATGGCTGTTGACCCTCGCTCGGTACTCGCGTCAAACCGTTGAGCTCTACTGCCGGACTACTTCGTGTAGACCCGTTCACGATAGCTGGACCCATTGCCTCTGTAGCTGCCTTTTGGCGCTGCATCTCCTCGAGCACCAACTGCTGGCGAGCCTGTAGCTCATTGATCTGGTGCACCGCTTGTTGATTAGAGAAGATTCCTAGACCAGATGTCTTAGAGAGGTCCGGTGGAAGCGACTCAATTGTGTCACTTCTGAGACGAGGCTCCCGTGGTGGTGTCGGATACGACCCATTCGCAATGACTGGTCCACTATCCATAGGAGGTCGAACAGAATCGACTCGAGCTTTTCGCTGATCGTTCATAATTACAGTGGGATCACCGACACCACTGGAGTAGCTTCGCATGTGTCCGCCAAGTGGAGATGGCGAGCGTGACACTCGCCTTAGCGCCGTGTTGAGGAGAGGCTGGGTGATCTCAGAAGACACACGTCGCCGACGTTGAACCAACTCGCTGAAAGAAGGTATCGGCCCAACCACGTAGTCCTGCAGCTGTCGCTGCTGAGACTGGTCTGCGACGTAATACCCAGCATATTCTTGTGGCGTGCTGATTTCAGGCTGCGGGGCCGTCACCTCTGGGATCACGATAGGCTCAGCATGGCTCAATGCTGGGCTGGGTTGAACATTGGAGTTTGAGTGTGGGGCCGGAATATCTTGTGGCGTTGATCGCGCAATAGGATAGCCAGCAAAGGTTGCCGTATTGGGATCGAAATATTGAGGGGCCGGCTGGAATCCCACAGGTATCGGCTGTGGCGCAACTCCACGTGGTGGTTGCGAATGTGAGCGAAGTGAAGCTGTGTCACTGGCGTTTGAGGCTCGATGAATCTGCCTACGCAAGCCTGGTATACTGTTGCTGAGTGATGGAGATGATGGATTGGTCCTTGTTCCGTCCTGTGAAGCAGTGTCTTGCGGTTGAGCCTGATTGTAAAGCCCGGGATATTGGTACAAGAAGGCTGGTGGAAATGTATTAGGTGGCATTCCAAGCTCGGTCATTCGAGGGCTGGAGCCTCCGTTCACATATTGTTGCTTTTGTGGAGAGCCAGACACGTTGCCAGATCCTCGATTTTGAGCTTGTGCCTGCGCTACAGCGTGAGCGTGCATCTGAGCGGCCCGCACTTGGTTGTTCTGGTGCTGAGCGTGTTGTTGAGCTGCCAAATGCGCACGGAGTGTGTTTGACTGTATCTCCAGCATATGATACTGCTGAGCGAGCTGATCATGCAGCTGGAGCTGGTCGTGCATTGCTCGAGGAAACTGAAAGTACTCAGGCCCAGCACTGGCGGGAATGGGTGGGCTGTGTAAGAATGGCGGCCGACCTTGAAGGTACGAATTACTTCCCGAAGACCTTCTGGCTGAGCCATTCTGATTGCGCGAACCGAAGCCTCCCCTGCCGCCGCGATGATTGGGTCCTCCTCGTCCATTGCGCGGTTGCACACTGGGTGTGATGGTTGCCTTCTGAGACTGTGGCTTTTTGAAGATGTGGCTTGTTTGTTCCTGTGCTGGAAACTCGTACTGCTCGCATGCCTTCTCTAGCTGCTGTCCATCAGAGAGAGCGTCGAAAGCACGACGGATCTCCTCATGAATTCCGTGCCACGCGTAGTCGTCCGCAGAATTGCCCAAATTGCGGTCAGTGCTGAATGGCTCCTCGACGCACAGGCGGTTGACGCCTTCTTTCTGACCACCTCCAGGATGCCAATTCTTCTCCTCTCGTTTTATGCGAGCGCCCTGTCGTACCGAGACAACAATTTTTTCGTAATCGACTTCGTGGCCATAGAGTCGAAAAAAGTGAAACAAGAGCCGCCCAATACTCTCGGTGTTCTCCTTTCCGAAGCCTGATAACGCATCGAGATCATCAGCGAAACTGGACAACGAGGGCTTCCCAGTCTCTCGATCTATCTTGCGATTCGGCAGCTTGTGTAAAGATGGTAATATCGGCGGCTCTCGCGTCTGCAGAAAATTCAAGATCATGCAGATCCAAGTATAAGAGCTGATTGTGCCACCAATGCCTGCATTATGTCAGCTAAGATGGGTTGTAGTGGGATGAGCACTGACCAGCATCATTGAGGATGCGCCGCTTTGTCCAGTGCTTGATGATCATGGCCAGCGGACGTACGCGAGGATCGAGCTGAACATAGAGGTTGATCATCCGCGTGTTCTCGAGCGCGGCAACGTTGTTGACATTCATGTCGCACGCTAGCTGCAGTTCAGGGTCCCAAACTTTTACGATCCGGACCTTGGCTGCTGGTATACACACAACGCGTTCCATGCCATCTGGGAGGGTCAGAATAAACCAAAGCGTACTCAAGAAGTAACGTACGTTTATCGAGAGCCTCTGCGAGCATATGCATTTCCTCTAGCCTTTTCATGGGTGTCTGGATGCAGATGTCCACTACCAAACGTCAGCATGTCCGTGAAGTGTGTAGCCAGGGCGATTACCGTCACTCTCAGCTGTCCACAGCATGTTCCCCGACGAGCCGAATATCGACACCTTGAAGTTGTTGCCTGGGAACTCCGTCTCTAATATGCGCTGTACTTTTGCTACAAATCTATTCCGCACATCGGTGTGCTCCTGGGTCGGCTGTATTCGGTCGTACAGCTCGCGCATGTCACCGCTTAGCTTGTCGTCCTCGTGGGGATCGAGTGTCTTCTTGAGCTCCTCCTTGGCGGGCTCAAGAATCTCCGAAGATTGGTAGGGCATTCGGCGCCTCCCCAGTGCTCCAACGGTGGTTTCAAACTTGCATTTGACTGGCCGCGTTGGTCTCAGGGTCGGCATGGTGCTGTTTGCTTCCGAGTGGACAGAGCGTGGGGAGTGGGAGCCCAGTCCGCCGTTGGGCGAAGGCGAGCGCGAGCGCGTGTTGTAGCGGCGGGCAACCTGCAGAGGGGTCGACGGTACAGAGTTCGAGTGCTGTGAGACGATAGACGGGCGCTGGACGCGGGCTAGGGCGCCGCCTGCCTCTTCCCGTTTGCTGGCCATATTTGGCGGCGCAGGGGTGTTTGCTGTCATCGTCGGCGCGCTGGGCTGCACGCTGCACGACGACTGCTTATTCCCATCTGCGGTATCTCTCGGCGCAGGAGCCGGCTTTGCGGGCGGGTTCTTGGGCAGGACACGAGCTGAGTCCCGCTGTGGTGGCGGGCTCAGGGAGTGGGGAGACACAATGACGGCGGGCAGTGGCGTGTGCAAGGCGGCGGGATGCAGTTCGTCGATGCGCGCAAGCTGCAGGAAGGGATGCAGCAGGATGTAGGGCGGGGCGTGCAGCAGGAGCGCGGAGGAGGGGTGGAAGGGCGTCGAGGGCGGCGTCCAGAGCGTCAGGTCTGGGCTGGGGCGCTCGAGGGGGGAGGCACGCTGTTTGGTCTGACGGAGGGCGGAATGGATAGCGGGAGGATGGTGGTTGTAAAGATAGGTAGGGCTGGAGTGGCGGCTGTCGCCCATAAACTTTCTTTTGCGGGCGCTGGGCGGGTGCGTGTGCTCGTGCTCGTCGTACTTGGACCGCCTACTGCGATGCTTCTAGACAGTACTGTCGTGCGGCAATGTGGGTGCAGAAGCGGGATGCAGACGCAGATACAGATGCAAATGCACACGACACAATGCGTGGAGAGCGAGCGGCGAGCAGAAGCAGGGCGTGCAGCACTCAACACCACGGGAGCGGTGCGGCGAAGGCAGGGGAATTCGTCGATGTCGTCGTGTGAGTGCGGTCCGTTGAACCCCTGCTGTGGAGAATGGTTCGCTGGAATTCGGCGCGGGTGATTGCGCTGCGGCGAGGAGACTCAGTGCAGCAGGACAACAAAGAAAGAGAGAGAGGGCGCGCGAGATTGAGGCACTATGGAGCAAGTCTGCACTGAATGAAGGGCAGACGTGTTGCATACAGTACGGGCTCCAGAGTGGGTAAATCGCGGTCAGGAAGAGGGATGGACGCCAGGACCAGCTAGCATGCTTCGGGATGGCCCTGTCACCTCCACGCGCTACAGGCGCAGCATCGCATTGTCCAAGGCCTACATGACGCCGTTTTGATACTACTACAATTCGGCCGCAGTCACCGAGCCGCAGCGCTCGCCTACACGCCGTGATGCTTCAGAGGCAGGATAGCGCTGGCCCTTGTTTCTCTTTCACGGTGCATCGCGGCGGTTCCTCGTCTCTGGTACCTGCCGAGTACAACAAAGTCGCGCCTTCCTGAATGAACCACCGTTCCCCGCCCTCACAAGACAGGACAACGAAAAAAGCACACTCCGCCGCCACCACCCTCGTCTGCCCTCTCAATTGGACCACCCGCTGCCTTTCTTACGTCGTGCGACCGTGTGTCTGGTCATCCTTCGTCAGCCCTGTTGGAGGCTGACCGGAGCAGAAACGCACTGTGTGAAACTTCCTCCCGTGTTGGCAGCCAGTCTAGACTGCTTTGCATCAATCGCATTGACAGTGCCCACAGACCTCCGCGGTGGTCCTGCTCCTCGTTGTCACGTCGCAACAAAGCATCGACGTTCCGGTCTCCCTCATCAAGAGTGTCTTCATCCTGCATGCATATGTAGCTGATCGCGTAAGCTTTGGAGTTGCGGAGAGCGCTGCAGGTACCCTCGCCTGAGCCGCTTATGGTGCATGCCAAAGGCCACTGAGCCAATATCAAAATAGGTGACCCTCGAAATACCGCCTTCAGTCACGGCTCGTCGGACTCTGATCACCTGGGCTGTGGCTCCTGTCTCGAATGCTGACATGGTGGGCCGTCGAATGCGCTGAGTAGCAAAGATGACTGTAAGATGGCAAAATCGTATAGCACCCTGTCAGGTGCTGTCTGCTACCTAAACAGACTATATACAACATACTAAAGAGCCACACCAACGCAACGGGTACCCGGCGGGTGTCGTCAGATCATATTCCGCCCATTAAGCAGCAGCCGCATCCAAACTCCAAAATAGCAACACGCATATTCAGCGGAGGAAATAACCATCGCAGCGCCCAATCAACGTGACGCCGCGAGGTCCGTAGATTGCCTCAATCTGTGACACTCGTTAATACGCCGGATTTGTTGGTCGAATCCACTCCAGCTGCGGTGTGGCGGAAGCCACACAGGTGCATGCCCACATACGGCAGGCGCTTTGTGCCAGGACAGCAAGAACGACGTGATCCTTGCACACCACTGCCGAGGTCGCGTCAACGGCTGAAGCTCTTTCAGACGCCATGTGGTGCTCGCGGCTGATGCGTGTTGCACCCATAACACCATCGTCCTACATCTCCTGCACCGGTCGCAGACAATTCTCATTCACAATGGTGCAGCAACGGATTGGTGAGCCGAGTGGCCTTCTTGTGCGACGGTGGCTCACAATTGGATAGCGAACCCCGCCCTATTGTATGCCGACATCTGCATGCACATCGCTAAACGCCCTGCTCACCGTGTCCAGCATCTGCGACTTGCAGGAAAAGTTCAGACCCGCCATTCATGAATTTCCAAAAGTGGTTGCAACGGCCCAAAAGCTGCTTCAGGCGAGTGGGTACACCAAGCTCGGCCAGATATAATACTAGCATTACACTGTGTCTCGCATACTTCACGCCTAGCTAACAGTCAACTAGGCCGTGTTCTAAACATACCTGTCTTCGCCACCACCCAGAACAAGGCGCGTCTCGGTGAGACCTGCCCCGAACTGGGACTCGATGCGCCGGATGGTGTCAAGACATCCTGCCATGTCGACAAGACGCTGTTCTCTATGATGTACTTGTCGAACTATCTATCAAGCTGAGACATGAAGTGCTGATACTGCACAGAACACCTGAGGTGAAGAGCGCTCTTGACAGTCTCAAAGTCACGGGCCCGCTCTCGTGCATCATCGTTGGCATTGAAAGCCACATCTGCGTCACGCAGACCACCATTGACCTCCTCCGCGCTGGACACAAGGTATATGTCGTTGCAGACGGTGTGAGTAGCTGCAACAAAGAGGAGGTACCCATAGCCTTAGCACGTTTACGGCATGAGGGCGCTGTGGTGACAACCAGCGAAAGTCTCATGTACGAATGTGTTGGAGACGCAGGAACAGCTGAGTACGTTGATGAACTGTCGTGATTGGGACTACACATGAAGTATAAGCGCATAGCTGACTTTGTCCAGGTTCAAGGAAATTATCAAGATTGTCAAGAATAATTCGCAGAGCACTAGAGATGCGCTACAGACTTTATGCAAGATCTAACCATAACATCAAATGAATTTCTCTAAATTACTCCCACGACCAGATGTTTTGTGCTGTCGACAGACAATGTTCTACTTGTCCGGCATTGTTCAAGCTCGGGCTTCCCATACTGGCACGCCTGCGCCAGCTGATATCTCAGAGCAAAACGTCGCTGGACCTGCGAGCGTTATTCCAAAGCAAGAGGCGTATTCATTTCACGGGCCACAGCAACAACCATAGTTTGTGAGCTTCGCAACGCGTGACTATGCCTTCTGCATGATGTACCTTGACCTTTGAGTTGAGTCAATCCGTGATCTTGATGTACGAGTGTATCTCCCGTCATCAGTCCGAACTTGAGATGTGCAACAGGCGAAGGCTCGTTGTATGACGAAGAAAGTCAGGGGCTGACGTCTCGCCAACGAAATAAACGGTAGGTTGGTGCACGGTATGAAAAACATGTTTGGTGAGAATTCCTTTGCACTTCTTATAGATCTTCTTTGTATCGTGAATTTCGTTGGTGCATAAAAGAGTTGTCATTTGTATGTCAGTGGGTCATATCATGGACTTTTAGCATCCTTGTCTTGATAGCGCCATCAGCCTTCAATCATGATGCAACGCCCTTGCCCTCTCTTCCAGCAAAACACAGCACTTCTTGCTTTCATCATCCAGGTACTCCACACCCTTTCTCTCCACCCACCCTCCCCTCGTTCCACACTCATACACCTTACCACTCTCTCCACTCCTAATCATCTCGGTAAAGGCATCTAGCAACCCATCCATCGGCGTCAACAGTCCTTGCTGCTCCATGCGATCGTAGAATGCGCCAGAACTAATGCTCGTCCTGACAACATTCGGCGCCACAGCACTTAATGTCATACCTTCATCCTTCAGCACTACGCCATAGCTCCTTGTCAAACCAATCACTGCATGCTTGGCTGCTGTATAGATTGGCAAGCTAGGCACACAGTAGAATCCACATACGCTGGCTACGAGTCCGATCTTGCCTCTGTGCTTTTCTTTGGAACCCTCGGACCATGACACGGGCTCCTGGCGACGGAATTGCTGGATGGCGAGAGCGATGGTGTATAGAACACCAGTCAGGTCGATATCGATGACGGATAGATCTGGCTTCACGAAGGCATCGCCTGGTCCAGCTTTCCCCAATTCTTCAAAAGTGGGGAGCCATTTCTTCTCGCCAATTCCTGCAATTGGCGCCACGAAGTCGATGCGTCCTCCAAGAAGTTCCCGGGCAGTTTGAAACGCAGAGACTTGCGAGTCCCAGGATGCGGTGTCACATTCTACGCATTGAAGTGTTCTGGCGCCGTCATCGGCGATATTTTCGTCGGCAAATTGTCTCGCGAGAGTAATGTTGCGGTCTGAGATGCACACATGCCAGCCTTGAGAGAGTAGGAGAGATGTGAGCGAGCGAGCGATGCCGCTGGCTCCGCCTAGGAACAGTCAGATCTCGGTTGCACAGTGGTCAGAGGCAAGGCTGGACATGTAAGGAAACATACCAGTGATGTATGCTGTCTTTGGTCGTGCCATACCTAAGATTCGTGAGGAGATAAGCTCACCTGGTAGAAGTAAGGTTGTTTCTATACGTGCAGCTCGGGTCATATTATTGTGCTACCAGTAGTAGGCAAAGTAAGCTTCCCCGCAGCGGGTGTTACACTCAGACATGCCGAAACGACTGCGGGGGAGAGAGCCCAATCGCTCATCGGAAGAATTTCAAAACTGTTCCTCGACATAAATGTGGTATACCTGTTTTCGTAGAATCGTGCCCGACAAAATGAGGTTCTCGACCAGGTTGTAACCTGGGTGATGCCGCGATAGCATGCCTGTAGATTTTTGCTTTGCAACAATTGACTAGTATAGAACGTCAAGATTATAAGCTTACAGCTTAAGCTTTCCTCAAAAAGTCATGTTTCCGACCGCAACGCTGTATTGGATCACCCTCTATGAAACAAAACAGCTATGACGTCATGTTCATTTTTTCGTACACAGAAAAGTCATCACAGGTAATCCCTTGCATTGAGGACTTCGAGTTGAACTTTCTGGTCTCCAGTGCCTTCAGACGCAAGAATAATGACGTTGGTGTATTTATGACGTGTAGTGCGCTGTAGTCGCTATTTCGTAGACCGGAACTTCCGAGAGTTCCACCAAACCGCGACGCTGAACGTGCAAGATTGCTCATCATTCGCATCAAGCAAGTAGCCAGCATTGTAGAGTTTCCTCGCAATAACTCAAAGGTGTGTCTCTCACAGAGAATTGGCAATTGCTCTCTCAGAAACTGGTATGAACGAAGCCTTCGAACTGTTGACCACCAATACTTATTCATCCTGCTACAGTACATACAACAAAATGCCGGACATTATTCTTTCCATCAATGCCGGATCATCCAGTGTCAAAATATCAGTCTACAAAGCCTCTGCAGATGGGTCGCAAGTGCCAAGCCAGCTTGCAGAAGCAGTGGTGGAGGGACTCACAGCTCCACCAGCGAAGCTTAATTACACCCGTGGCGATCAAAAAATTGAAGGCCAAGAGCTTGAGAAGATCAGCAGTCAAGAAGATGCATTTCGCTACGTTCTCGACCACCTTACGAATGATGACGATCTGATCGAACTGAAAGACAAAGATGATATCAGATTCACGTGCCATCGTGTGGTCCATGGGGGTGACTATCCTAAAGCACAAGTCATCGATCGGGATACTTATCATCACATCGAGGAACTTTCTGATTTGGCGCCTCTGCACAATGCACCCGCCTTGACCATCGTTCGAGCGGTAGCTGACATCTTACCAAATGCTATGAATATTGCATACTTCGACTCGTCATTCCACAACACTATACCGGTATACATATGCACGTACCCCATCGATCAAGAAATTGCGCAGAAAAACAAGCTTCGCAAGTACGGCTTTCATGGAATAAGCTACAGCTTCATCGTTCACGCTGTATCAAACCACCTCAAGAAACCAAGCAATGAGCTCAATATCGTCGCTCTGCACCTCGGCTCCGGCGCCTCAGCATGCTGCATAAAGAACGGTGAATCGCACGACACGTCCATGGGTCTTACCCCGCTCGCTGGGCTGCCCGGAGCCACACGTTCTGGTAGCATCGATCCCAGCTTGATGTTCCACTTCACGCACAGCGCAGGGAAGCCAAGTAGAAGCTCAAGCGAGAAACTGCACATCACGCAGGCGGAAGAGATCCTGAACAAGAATTCTGGCTGGAAGAGCTTGACGGGCACAACGGACTTTGGCAAGATTTCATCTTCGGATCGTCACGAGGATCAGTTGGCGTTCAACATGTTCGTGGACCGCATCTCAAACTACGTCGCACCTTACTTCACTAAGCTGGATGGGAAAGTCGATGCGCTTGTTTTTGCGGGTGGTATCGGTGAGAAAGGCGACAGGCTGCGCGCAGCGGTCGTGGATGGTGTGAAGTGTTTGGGCTTCGAGCTTGATGAGAGCAAGAACGGCAAGAAGATGGAAGATGTCGTGACCGATATCAGTGCAGAGGGCGCGAGGTATAAGACATTGGTGGTACAGACGGATGAGCAGTTGGAGATGGCGAGATCGGTCATGGTGGACAAGGATCGTTTTGTGGGGAAGAAGTGATCTGGCATGTATATAAAATGAAAAAGAGTGTCACCGTTCTAGGTACAAGAAGCGGCACAAGAACATAGAATATGCATCGCGATAACGAAACATGGACGTAAGAGATCTATCGTTAACCCAGAGCATGAACGTGGAGATCTATCGCAACAGTAACACGAAAACACAATTTCTCACACCAAACAAAGACATTTGCGGTTTTTACCGTGCAACTCAAGATAGTGCTCTCTCTATATGAATCTCCTCAGCACCTGACCACTGATACCATCCTCTCTACTCCTGGAGCTGCTCCAGAATGGACATGCCCCTAGAAGACTGCGCAATCTCCTGCTTCCTAAGCTCCAACTTCTCCTCTTTTCCTTGCGAGCACAGGTCTGGTTGATCAGGGATTGACACACCGCCACGGTGTTGTCGAAGCTCTTCTGAGCCGCGCGAAGGTTGTTCGGATAGTAGTCGCTCACCTTGTCAAGATACTCCCCTTGGCGTTCGTGTTGGCCATCGTGGCATCTATCAAGTTGACAAGAAGGGGGGCCACGTCGGCTCTGCATTCGGAGAGCGCAGGCTCCATCTGATGAAGCTCGATGTTGACCGCATGGAGCTGGCCGATCAACGCTCCGACGTTTTGAGGGGTGACGGGCAGTGATTTTGTCGCCAAAGACCCGGAAAGGTATGCATGGACCTGGGCGAATGCACACATGAAGGGATTGATGTTCACCATTGTGGTTGTCGTTCTTGAGGAATGCAGGATCGACGACCTGATAAGATACAGAGCTGGTGACATGTTTATTTCTATTCGATTGATGTCTGTAGATCTGATGCCATGTCATAATACACGTTTCGGCCTCTTATATTTCCGTAGCATTGCATCCTGCTCTCCTTCTCAAAGACATGTCTTACGCCTTACTGACATTTGTTTGCTCTACAGCGCTCAAATTGAGGTTTCGCGCTCGGCCATCTATCTCGCCGGAGCCGATTCATAGACATATGAGTCAGTGTCCATTCATAGCAGGGTTGCTAAGTGTGACATGTAACTGCGGTTGGCTGGAAAACATTGCAAGAATCGTGTGCCTTGAGCCACAATGTTCACTATGAGTCTAGGAGGTTTAGACAGCGCCACGTTTCGGGACCAACTCTTTGTGTCTGCTTGAGATGCCGCACAAGCACCTCATACCGATGTGTCGGATCTACTTGTGGGTGTAGGTTCGTGCTGCAGACCAAAAGTGGTAAAAATGTTCAGGAAATGAATGGAGCTGGAGTAGTTTAGCAATGGCCATGTAGATATCTGGAACCAGTGAAAGCCATGCGGGATGTTTGGGCGTCCGGGTACAGGCCCCTACGGTCGTTGTGGCATGACATGCGCGGTGGAAGGAGAGACATGTATCTCAATTCGCGATCAATGTTGGTGGGTCTGCATAGCCGGAGCCTTGTTTCTATTTCGGGAATTCATCCGCCATTCCGACAGGCGTGTCAGCAACACCAAGAAATGTGGAGAGGATCGCAGCAGCGCGTCCAACGTCAAACGACAATGTCGACCTTTGCGACGTCGTTCTCGCCCGATACTATCGCGCCTGGTATTCATCAGCAGCCTCCTTGACGCGCTTCTTGAGCCTCAATTGAGCCACTCGCCACATTCCGACCTTATCAGCAACTTGCAGAGTACACCCCTCAATCACCAGACGACACTCTTGCAAAGATGAAGCTCCCTCCGATCGCTGTCGCCTGCCTCTCCGCCCTCGCAATCGATTCGTGTTCGAACGTTATCGCGCAACGCCTGAAAGCATGGAACGAGTCAAAACCTTTCGTCTTTGATCGCGTGCTCTTCTTTCAATTCGCCTTCATGGTTGTGCTTACGGCACCAATCAATTACCACTGGCAATGCTGGCTCGAGCGTACGTTCCCAGGTTGGAAGACAGTCAAACAAGAGCGTCAACCAAGTGTTGGTGAAGAAGAGAAGGGAATGATGCTCAAGGATGACGGAGAGGATAAGAAGATGGTTGAAGAAGACGTCCGGGTCAGGGACTGGTGGAACATCTTCAGGAAGTGGTTCACGGACTGCATCACCATGGGCGCGTTGCTCAATCAGTCTATGTTCTTGATCTTGATAGGCTTGCTCAAACACAAGACGATCGCGATGATTGTCCAGGATTTCCGAAATGTACGTGTCATCTGCTCTGTGCTACATGTGTATGGCGACTAATATTCGAACAGGAGCTCTTTGGACTTATCTTCGACTCGTACAAAGTCTGGCCGATTGCGAACTTCTTCTCAACCACCTACTTTCCTGTCGAGAAGCGAATGATCTTCCTCAGTTTCTGCGGACTGTTATGGAACATATACTTGTCCTTGGTTGCAGCGCGGCTGTAAAATTTCATGATAGAGATCTCGATCTATTAAAGGGGTCTATGTTATGTATCTCTATTATTTGCACTGTGTCCAATACCCTGGCACCCACACATTGAAATATGCTTCATGCGCCGGTCCTCCAACTTTCCATGATTGCACCCCAGTACCTCTTCTCATCCTCGCGTATGTGTCCGCAATGACCGCTCTTCTCAAAGCACACTCTCTTCACATTCCACCCCTTCGACTCTGCTAGATCAGCATGCTCATTTACTTCTTCAACGCCAAC
This sequence comes from Phaeosphaeria sp. MPI-PUGE-AT-0046c, assembly GCA_020747045.1. Taxonomy (NCBI): domain Eukaryota; kingdom Fungi; phylum Ascomycota; class Dothideomycetes; order Pleosporales; family Phaeosphaeriaceae; genus Phaeosphaeria; species Phaeosphaeria sp. MPI-PUGE-AT-0046c. The sequence continues at coordinate 1,611,700 of JAGTJN010000004.1, forward strand.
CATCTCATCCACTTTGCTGTACAAATACACCCTGGGCACAGACTTATCAAATACCGTGTCGTCGTTCAATTGCCGGAAGACAACAAGACCCTTATTATCCTTCCGCATTACAGTCCACACAATAGCGCAACCAAGAAGCAACAAGTGAACCATCGCTCCACCAAACCACTTCCAAAACAGAGTTTTGGGCAAAGACGCCGATATCGCTCTATGCGACTTCATCCAGGGTGCCTTGGTAGGTGCTGAGTCGATTACTTGAATTCGCATCGGCATCAACGTTCCGTACTGCGCTTTCCATGTCTTCGCAAACTCGTTCGCCTGGGATCCGCCACCATTTGAAAAACTGTGCACGAGTACTTCGCCACCGCTCTTTGTGTGCTCACGGACCATATCCATGGCTGGTTTCAGCAGTGGTCCGTACTCGGTCGTTCGTCGGAACCAGTCTCTGGTGAAGCATCGGATAAGCAGGACGCGCGATGTGGGAAACAGCTTCTGATATGCGATTGTGTATTTGGCGATGTGCTTTGCGGCGGCTCCGTTCCACGCGAATATTAGGATGAGTGGTATTTGTTCAGTGCTCTCCGATAGAAAGCCAGGCGGTGTCCAGACATATGTGTTATATCCGATTTTCTGAAAGTCTGATAGTGGTTTTGCGATTTCCATGGTTGGCGGTGTGGCTGAGGACTCCGTCCTGGGTGTGTAATAGCACGTCTGATTGTCGTTGTCGATTTCGAATTAAGTCAAGGCTTTCACAGTGGACCTTAAAAACTCATATAGCTTTTATACATATGCAAGGAAATGTCTTCCTCGCAAGCATGTCCGATTTCGTGACGATGGCGAGATTGCACTGCTTGGCTGACTGGCCGCGCAGCCGAGGCACCCATGTGATTCGCCCGTCCTGAATCATGCACTTGATTAGTGATGCCATTCGTCTGCCCGGTACACCAACACATCAGAATCCCATGCTCTTAGCATACTCTGCTGCCTACGGCCGGACAGTCGATGTATCGGGCGATGTATTACCCGTAGGCACAACTGATGTCCCGCTCCCGATCATAAATTTGGTCAATGTACGACGTTTGCGCTGCTTCTATCGAATTGCGCCGCACCTACAACTGCGGCTGTACCCGTGATTTTCGTGATGAAGGGAGCGCCATACTCATTACCAGCCAAACTATGTCATATCCTAAAGCAGCTGACGGCGATGGTGTCCTCAGACATGCCCATGGTGCGAGGCGCATCTGTTGTTGCTGCTGGAAAAGCTCCAAGTATCGCCAGTCGCTGTCCGCTTTACGCACCAGGCACAGCTTCACCAGGGTCAAGAGCAAGGCCCCCAAGAGCGAGTCATCTGGAGGGTGATGGTTCAACGAAGATGACGGCGCGGACCAGGTGAAGAATTGTGTTCCTGGGCCCATCTTTGACAGATCGATCCGAATGATCACCAGCGAGCAAGCACTTTTGTATTCTTTGGCTCGGTCTCCCGTTCCACAAAGCTGGCAGAACATCATCCCTCGTCTCATGCAGAGCGAGACAATAGAAAGTATTATGCAAGTTCTCCGATATCATATCTCCACATAATCAAGCTCTTTCGGTCGCGTTGAACTCACGGTGTCCCACACTGCACGTGTTGAGACTTTGACGCTACGTATGAGTGATGCCTTCCCTTCCAGGTGTGCCCCTATTGTTCTAGTATGGAACTCTTACTCTTCAGCTTCCCAGAATTCAATTTTGGCTCTCCCGACTTCCAGAGCTCATATACCCTTGGCAGACAGGCCAGCCGGTAACGGTTCCAAAGACCGAATTTGTCTGTCAAGGACAGCAGCGCTCGCGTGGTGAATGCTTCTCGATTAAAACCAACACGATGGATCTCGCCAACTTCTTATTCGTAGTTGAGACGGAGGAAGTAATACGCATCCTGCACGACAGCGTACACTACTGTACATCCTGCGTCAGCTTCAAGTCAACCTAAATACATGGGCTATATGGATTAAGTACGGAATTGTTATTGGGCCTCGAGAACAAATGTACCTTGTCCAGTTGCACTACCTTTCATGGCATCGCCAGTAAGGTCGCTCTCCTGATACGTTCCGCAGCCTTCGTGATAGTACACACTCAAGACGGCGTTTTCAGTAGAAATCGTAACGCACCGAGAAAATCGAGTGACATTCGTGATTTGGGTCGTGCATCGGACAGGGTCTTCTCCAGTGCCATCGAGGCAGACTGTCAGGCGCTTCTTGCAGGTGTGTATGCTATTCGCTGGGTCTACCAGCCTAAATCGTAGGTAGTCATCCGTGATTCATCAGACACTCGTGAGTCATCTACATTAACAAAGTCAATCGGAGAAAGAGTTTAAGGAACTGACGATGCATGTCACCCGCCAAGTTGAGGTGGAATGGACTTCTCCACACGTGTACACGATGAGTCAATTTTCGTGCATGATGTAGAGCCGAATGTTCATCACATCATCCTATGTGTCGTTGCACTCCGGCGCACAAGGCCTGAGATAGCAATTCAATGCAAACCTTTAAACCTTTGTATCCCTTCAGAAACGCAATTCTCCAATGCAGTCCCTGGATGCTCCTGTTGAATACATAGACTTTAGAAATAAGATGGGTGCAGCAATTCATCTGCTTGAGGCCTGACTAGATTTGGGCGCCTAAAGGAGGGTACTTGCTCTTTATCTTTTGGTCATTTGACTACCTTGCATGTCCTAGCCAATAGGGGAGGTGTGCTGCTTTGCTGAATCCTCCATCATTCACAAAGTTGACTCGCGAACGTCCGAGTGTCGTCCGCTGAGCAACTAGCTACTCTCCAGCTACAATGCTACCTTTCTGCAGCGCCTTCCAATCCTGTATGCACGGTACGCAAGCAACAATGAAGTGGTTGCTGCACAAGTCCGCACCAATGTTGCTGCACTAGCTGCGCCATAACCACCCATTGCAGCACTTTGAACATGAGCAAAGATACTCTTAGCCTTGACGGGACCAAGCCAGCTCATAGTTGAGGAGGCGAACGAGTCTCGAGCGTGTTAGTTGAATGTATATGAGTAGCTGGAGAACTTTTACCTCGACCTATTCCGCCCTCTCCAGCTCCTACAAGATAGAAGAAGGGCCTCGTAGCGATTTGGGGCTCGATGAAAACAAGACCGCTAAGGAGATGTATACCCGAGTGAATTGGATATCTTTTCATCCACCCAGTCACAGCGCTCATGTTTAATATTTTGGTCAAGCGTTTGAAGGCAAGTAGATTCAACATTGTCGAAAGGGTGAAGGTGAGCCCCGCCTCGCGTGCGATTCAGCCACTTGAAACACACCCATGTGGCTCAGCGCTGTACTCTTTCATCATCAGACCTTGGTTGACATCAGAATAAGTAGCCATCAGTATGGGTAACAGCAAGTATAGTATTTCAGCTACAGATTCAAAAGATATCACCTTGACGCCTCGACCTTTATCATCTGTTCATGTTCAGGGCTGCGTCGCATTGCCTGCCTTCAGTCCCCACACCCAGGCAGCCGCGGAAGACGCCACTGCTCCAGCTTGAGCTGCACCTGCAGCAACACTCGCACCATAACCACCCATAGCTGCGCTCTGGAATGTCGCATAGAAACCGCTGGCTGGTACGAAACTGAAATAGCTCATGATGCCGCTCGCTGCTGTGCCTATTTGAAGTCACCTCGAAGCGCTTGCCAATGCATCAACAACTCAAAATGGAGTCCTACCTGCACCTGGACCTATAGAGCTGAAGCCTAGCGCGCTGAATATCGGAACGGTAGCTACAGCTGGTGTGCAGAGGACGACAGTGTTTCCTAAATGGAACACTGTCTGATATGGGTGCTCGGATATCCAGTTGGCGACGCCTTGAAGAGACAGTAGAGTGGAGTTTATGATGTACTATATTCGGTGATGGACATCGATGTAAGTTATGGAAGGTTATTTGAATTTCGAATGCATACTTTCAGCGGTGTACATCTGCTTACTTCACGAGGCTGAAACCGCCCCAATGCGTCACAGTGGAGGGGCAATGCAGTGTGCATGCAGCTTTGCGTGTGGCACAGTAATTGGCTCGGTTGCACCAAGGACGTACCACATATCTTCGCTTTCTGCCTGCTTTTGCTTTCTTGTGCACCCATCCATGGTAGACGCGGCCATCACTGCCATTCCTACTGTGTACATGTACCCATTTTCTTGCCGAACTCCTCTACGAAAGCCACCTTTCCCTCCTCATCATAATCAATCCTCACCTGCTGACTGCTGGCGACTGATGGATCACCAGCCAAGTAATTAAAAGGCTCAAAGCGTATCGCTGAGTGTGCCGAAGTGAACATGGTAGTGGGCAGGTCGCTTGTAGTAGGCATATGGTGCATTCCAAGGTTGAACCATACCACTCTGTCGCACAATTAGCAAGATTTATTGAATTCGAGGCAAGAGAGGATATGAACTTACAAGTCTTCCTGATCTATCGACTCGCCATTGAGAAACTGCGAGAAATCCACCAGCGGATTCTCAGGAACATACTGATTGTAAGCATCTGCAGCTCGTGGTTCTATGTCCTTCTGCTTTGTGATGTAAAAGTCATGAGTTGTGTACCCTACAGCTTTCCCATCATTCGTCGAGTTCTTGGTCGTCAGATGTGTTGTGCCTGCGCTCCGCTTCATTCTGAATCCCGGATACTCGTCAAACTTATTCGGTGTATCTCTGTTAACGATTATGTAGAATGCAGCATCATTTGCAGACCAATCAATGTTTGATTCACTCGTCAGCATACTCCGACTGGCTTTGAACGTGTTGTGAACTCTGCCTTGGGACCAAGGGTACGTTGTCGACACTGGAACAAGCTCTACTTTCTGCACGCTATTCTTAGTACCAAAGATATCAAGATCAGCCTTGAAAGTGAGAGTATGATCGTGCAAGCTGCCGGACAGATAGTCGTGAATGTGGAAACCGTACTCGGTGTTGCCCTCCCAATATGCGGCGGAGATATAACCCGATGCACGAGCTGAGACCTCGATCGCTCCATCGTAGAAGAAGTTGTACTCGATGAGAAAGTCGTAATTCCCGATAGTGGAGATGGTACGAAGCGTGAAGACGATGTTCTTTGCGACGCTGGTGTGCGGTGCTGCGGGAGAGAAGGAGTGCCTCCGGATTGGGTACCCAGCATCATATTCGAAGATGCAAATAGCATCGTTTTTTGTCGAAGTACTGTTGCCCTCAGAGAAGGTTGCATTAAGGTAGACTGCGTGGGAAGGACAGTCATATCCTCTCACAAGTGGTTGCAGGGTGGACCCAAATCCTGTTTGACTGTCGAAGAATGATGCTTGCGAAGCAAAAGGGTCGGATCCGACATAATATGTAAGAGCTTCTTGTAAAGAGAGCTCGTAAATGACTCGCGTACCCTTGAATTTAATGTCGAACAGCGAGAGTCCCAGGTCGTGCGAAACGCCGTAATAGAAAGAAAAGTCCATCCATGAGACATAGTCTTCTTTGAGATCAAGCTTGAATCTTTGATTGACCTTCGATTCAACCTGGGGTGGTTGTAGGTCGTCAAGTGGCAGTGGGCCACCCTTTTGATCTGTCGATGTCCAATCTCCGTTCACATTTGGTGATGGCTTTTTGAAGTCAGGGGCAAGAATGGCTTGACGAAATAGCTCGGTATCGTTGTAGAACTCGCCACGTGAGTACCACCCTGTAATCTTCCAATCTTCCCAGTTACGTCCAGTAAGGTCCAGTTTCGCAGCAACTCCAAGTGCGAGTAGCGTTGGACTACTGACGAGGCTAGAGTCGGGGTTACTGAAGAAGCTAGCCCATGATATAATCCTTCCGTCTTCGTTCCAGAACGGCACGCCAATGCGAAGACCTATTGTTCCTTCAAGTATTGTCTATAATTTGTCAGTTTGATTTTAGTGCGAGGCGAAGTACTTACACTATTCCATAGCTGCTTCGTTATATCCTCGATGTCTGAACTGAGCTTCGTTTGGAATGACACACCATCCGCTGGAGCGTAAACGGGATGCACCAAGGTCTTACCAGGCTCTTTGTTGTTAAAGGGATATGTGAGCGGAACAACATTCGTCCCGTTCGTTGCTGGCAAAGGGCCAACCAAGTACTCTTGCCAATACGTGTCAGTGGAGTTTGTTGCTCCGAACATGATAGTAGCACGTGCAAAGCGGTCTGGCTCAGTGCCATTATCCTGGAGATAAGGTAGAACGCTTGTCTTGTTTGGATGCTGCAAACTGACTTGGACACTGATACATATCAACACGCTGTCCATGGTGTGATGTGGGCCCACTCACACATAACTGTCACGGCTATGATAAACGTGGTCAGCCAAACCATACTCTCTTCAACAGCCACGTCAAGCTTACCTTGAGCCTTCGTTTCCTGTCAGGTTGAATCTGCGCTGCAAGAAAACGTTGACGCTTGCAGAGTCCTCTTCGGTGAGCGTTCTCCATGGGTTACTGTGCGGCGCGCTCAGGGAGAGCTGATCTCCCGAGCACGAATAGTTTTGAGCTTCTGCATATTTTGCGAGGTAAAAAAATGCCGGTATAAGCGTGTGTATTTTCATTGTGCTCGTGTTGAGGAATGAGAAATGCCTAGGAAAGACTGAACTGCAAACAATTGTATCTAACTCGGTCAGCTCCTATTTATCGTCAAAAATGAGATCCAATCTAGAGATTACACATAACGCCCGATGGGCCCAGATGTCAGCCCCCATGCATCTGTTCAGGCAATTTGAATATCCTTGTTCATGCAGTGACTAACACTATTCTGTTCGAACCTCAGCGCTCGCTTCTTTGTGAAGATTGCGCCCTGCTCACCCTGACGCAGCTTAGATATTCGACCACTACAGATTGAGTAGTAAGATTTCGTGAAGCATTGTGTAGAACAATTTACATGACAGAAATAATGCTACGTCACGTTGATCGGTCAGGAAACCCACATATTGTGGCGCGAATTTCGGGTGTAGAACGCCACACAATCAAGCCTGCTGACGAGAACGGTACAAAGGCTTAACTTTGTTAGATGGGCGCGTCGAGATGTAACCGGTAACCAATAGGCCGAGGGACTAGACTCTTTTGAAACTGGGAAAGCGGGCATGCAAGCATAAGCGATGGGTACCAATCGTGCGTTGCACACCTCTGCGCCTTGTCGATGATGACCACAGCAGGGATGTACGCGGGGACCGATGCTTGTTTGCAACCCGCGATACGAGAGCTTAGCCCAATGCGAATTCTCACAATCTGAAATGACCACAGCTAGTGACGAGAGTCAATAGGATGACGAACATGAGTTGGGCACGGATTACTGCTCCGTTCTGCATATACTGTCGGTTCGACGCTACACGCGTACCCCAGCAACACGTAGAAGCAAGTTTGATTGGACGACATCAACACGCCTTGTGAGCCAGCAAGGCTTCTGATCGAAACTTTGGGTGGAACTCGGACTCGTACTGCGGCCACAGAAACCACATTCCGCCACTGTTCGTTTGGTGGAATTTCAAGAAGAGGAGGTAGAGAGGTGAGAGACCAAGCAATCTTTTATGCGACTCCGTAACTAACCTGCCACTTGGTTTGGCGAAAGTTGTTACGCAGCAATCTTGATCACCGCTCTCCCCGTCAATTTACCCGCGTTCATATCTTCACAAAACCGATTGATGTCTTCCAATCCTCCGTGCGTCAGTATCGGCTTCACCAGTCCCCTCGCCGTGAAGTCCAATGCCTCTTCCACATCCTTCAATGTCCCCACAACACTGCCCACAATGTTCAACTTCTTCATGACGACCAAAAAGGGACTTGCACCTGCCATGACCGTAGCATCCTTTGGAAGACCCACACAAACCATCGTGCCGCCTGGTCGCAGCAAGTGTGGCGCTTGCTCGTAGCCGGATTTGGTGGCAGCGAAGACAATCACACCCTGAGCACCGTATTGAGTGATCTTCATGACTTCAGCTGCAATGTCGGATGAGGTGGTGTAGTCAATGAATTGTTCGGCACCGAGCGAGAGACAAAGGTCTCGTTTTGCGTCGCCTCCGTCGATGGCGATCACTCGCATGCCCATTGCTCGTGCATATTGTACACCAAAGTGGCCAAGCCCTGCAGAAAGTTAGTTTGGTCTTGCACATATTGAGCTATAAAATGGTAGGCGAAGCTTTCTCACCTCCTCCAGCGCCCGGAATCACGATCCACTGCCCTGGTTGAACCTGGGCTCTCTTGCACGCCACATATGCTGTGACGCCACCACACATTATAGGGCCTGCTTCCTCATCTTTGACACCATCGGGCAGTCGAGTTGCATATCTTGCATCGGTGAGCGCATACTCTTGAAAAGTACCAGCGATCGTAAAACCGGAATTAATCTGCTTAGGACAATGGCACTCGTCGCGACCATTTGTACAAAATTCACACTTGCGACACACGGATGCGATCCACTTGATGCCGGCGCGGTTACCAACTTGCCAAAGGTCCTGCACGTTGGACCCTACTGCTACAACGACACCAGCCCCCTCATGCCCGGCTATGCCACTGGTGTTTTCTGCCATCCGGGCGGCCCATTCGTCATGGAGCAGGGACTTGTCGGAGGCGCAAAGACCGGAGTATTTGATTTTGATGAGGATTTGATCTGGTCCAGGCTCATTTACTGGCACCTCTTGGACAGAGACTGTGGCGCTGTCGCCTGAGCCTTGCTTCACAGCTGCTCTTTGGGTTTTTGGAAGATCCATACTTTTTCGGTAATGACACAATCCTGGCGATGTAGTGTGAAGAAGACGAATGTAACAGTGTTGATCGAATGTGATTGATGGCACGCAGGATTATACAGTCAACATACTCCTCGGTTTGCGAGCTGTCTACTTTAATATACAGCCTCCCCGGGATCGGGTGTCTCCTGCATGCGGGGTCAATAATGGCATTTTCGCGCTCAGGTGATATCGGACTCCTATGAACCTTCTTCAAGAACCAAAATCGGCACCCTCAGGTGAGTGACTGTCAGCTACTTGACTTGGCGACATCGACTAGGTGTCGCGTCCCCGGTTGTATCGATTTAGAATGTCTGAACTTGCTACTCAGATCTTTGAGTTCCAGATGTTCCTCAGGAAGGACATCCACCCGGCTATACGGAACAGATCCGCGTAATCGAACTTTGAGGGGTGTGGCGGTTGTGGGGTGATGGCGATGCGCGGGGCACTCTAGCCGCGGCTGTCACAATGCAAAGTATCACCTCTGCTGTCGCTGGCAGCGTTAAGTCATCATACTCCTCAGAATCAACCCAGAATCGATTTTGATGATTGTCAAATTCAATAAGGTTTTCTCTTGCAGTTTCGATCTGGGAGGTGTTCGTACGATGATGGATGAGTAGATTCGAGAACGCGGATACAAGAATTGGACTGCAGCAGTGTGGGCGTTACGAGCACCTGACTTGGTACGATTTAATGTATGTGAATCATTACATGTCTTCAAATGTCATATTCTGAACATTTTGTCCTCGATTCGTAATGAAATTAGTCGGGTGGCATACCTTGAAGATTTGGCGTGCGGGCTAGGTCTTGTTCATGGTCAGTGAATGTGGCAAGACCATGTCTTTTTGCAGGCAATGAAGTGGTCTTCCGATAGATCTCGGAGACTGTAGACGTGACCTTTGGCTCTGCTACAGTTCCACTGCGTTGCTGGCTACTGTTTGACTCATTAGAGTGCAGATGTAGAATGCTTGCATCAGTGGCGGCTCGGGAGACGTTCGTGATTTTCAAGGTCGGAACCGCAAGCTTAAATAGACACGTTCGGTGATGTATATAGATCGCTTCATTGATGAGGGGTTGAACCTCAACTCTTGTCACACAAGAGTATACTCATATCGTACAGCCTTCTTTCAAGCATATGCCGAAAACTGTGCGCCGTCCAATGCATGCCAATAATCGAAACGCCGCGCTAAAATACAATATAACAGTATCACCAGGCGGTGATATCATCTACTTCGGCTTCGCCGAAAGTACTGGTCTTGGTGGCAGTCATGCCAGAGTCTATAGTAGCCGTGTCGTTGACTGGAGTCCTGCTCATAATCTCTGGAAGAACATCCTTGAGAAATTTGGTCAAGTGACTATTGACTTGCTCAAACTCGAGTAAAAAGGCATCATGACCGTCAGGCGAATCAATGGTCTTGAGCGTCGCGTTAGGAATGTGCGCCGCCAACTCTTGCTGTTCGGCAAAAGTGAACAGTCCATCAGATTGAATGCCAAGAACAAGGGTCGGCTGCTCTATCAAAGACAAAGCATATTGAAGAGCAGACACAGGGTCCAAAGTCTCCGAGTCCTCTCCTTCTGGATAGCGATGGCGAGATACATCGTGCGTATCCAATTTTCGGGTAATCGCAATGTAGCAATTAGCGTCAAATCGTTTGATGAACTTTTCTCCCTGATACCGTAAGTACGATTGCGCAGAAAAATAGTGAGGCGCAAGCCGCTTAGCCGACGTTTGCGCTTTAGAAGCGCCAATTGGTGTATTTGATCCTTGTGAAGGGGGTGTTGGTGGATTTGAGGCATCGTGGAACTCCAAATCAGCCTGCGCTGCGGCACTGGACGTGGCCATACTCTTTAACGTGGCGCTACTATTCGATCTTGACGTTGCACGAGGTGATCCAGCATGCTTGTGGCCATGATTGTGTATCGCCCAATGCTCATGTGACGGGTTTGATGCAATTGATGGTCGGGGAACAGCATTGATACTTTGCTTCTTAGAGAGGTCCGGTGTGTTGCGTCCAAAGCGTGATTCGAACGAGTCTCGACTTCGATATGTCAAAAGCGCAGACATACGCGCTGCTCCCAACCCAGTAGAAGGCGGATCTTCAAAGGTATAATAACCATCGTCGTACTTGGGATCGCTGTAGATGCTCTGACGTTGGGCTTCTCCCCAGCTGATGCCCCAAGCGCTATAACGAGCTGAGGTGGCTATGGGAATGATACATTTGACGTAGTCTTTCCCGAAGTACGCAAACTCGAGGACAAGCATGCCGCCCATGGACCCGCCAATAACAGCCGCAATCTGCTTTACCCCAAGGTCATCGAGGATTCGCTTGAAGATGCTGCTGTAGTCAGCTCAGTTCCGTGAGAATGATTGAGGTACTCAGCGAGCTCACTTGACGTCATCTCTAACAGTTGTCAACGGAAACTCGGGGCCGTACAGACCCAGTGCAGCATCACCATCCTTTGCCGTGACTGGACTGGCACTTCCGTACGGACTGCCAAGACTGTTCATGCACACGACAAAGAATCTTGAGATGTCGAATGCTTTCCCAGGGCCTCCAAGCAATGGTCCCCACCAATCACCGACATCGGCACTGCCAGTAAGTGCATGACATATCACCATGGCGTTGTCACCGCCTGGTGCAAGTGTGCCGTACGTTTTGTATGCAACAGGGACATTGTGTAGTACGCCGCCGGATTCGAGTTCGACTTGGGGTATGATGGCGAGGGTCTGGTCAGGTATCAATTGGCTGTATGGGTTCTCCGGCTGATCTGTGTCCCTTTCTGTGACATTGTCAGCTGTTGCTGTTTGCGTTTAATCAAGCAGAAATACGGAACAGGATAGGCAGAAGAAACGATGTAGGATACAGTCCAAGCGGATTTGAAGAAATCATGACTGTGACAAAATGTTTGCTTGCTTTCCGGCGGGCTGAGTGACGCGCATTGGAGTTTGCGCACGCGACGGGATTCAATGATTGGGATCAACTTACTGTACCCAGACACATTGCTTGCGCTTGAGCCATTGCTGTCTAGATTGGCCATAGTCGAAACTGATGGTCGAAAGCGAGAGCGTTGTGGTCTTTTGGTAGACTGAGCAATTCGTGCATGTTGCGCGGAGTCATCTTTTTGGTGTTGATTCACTTGCAACTGCCGCTAAACGTGGGGACGTGGGGTTGGAAAGGCTTGGCGATGATGACGTGCTGCTAGCGTATTTCATCATGAACATAGATGAACTATTTTTCCATATGCGACTTTCTCCCAACAAGTCGATGCAATGCTAATTTTGGGATCTCTTGTACCATCATGTTCAATTGATGTTCCTGTCGAGGATCGCAACCTCTTGCGATTCGGTGTCCGCACGAACCATGATGAACCCGGCTTGTGCACATCGTCAAACTCAGTTGAACCCCTTACAGACCACTAGGGTAGAACGTCCTAGTGAAGTCTTCGTTCTGTAGTACACGTGAGACACAAATTTAGTGCCGATTCCATTGATTCAGTGTTTGTCTACGTCTGCCCGTGGACCCCTTCGACTCGCAGCGAGAGTCCTCCTTTCTCCAGCATCCTTGATCGATATGATGTTCTAGATTTAAGATATTCTAATTGAACTCAGATGGATATCCATAGAGCTTTCGCAACTATTGGCCATTGGTAGAACCCGCGTTCAATCTGCAATAATCGCCGGAACCGGAGCCATCGGCAACAAACGCGCACAATGTTGCTCAACGCTACGAAACAAGAGCTCTAGGATTTTAGCAATTTTTTGATAAGCTTCAGAAGGAAACTGCAAACACGCTGTCATGTTTGCGAGCTGCGAACGATTGCGTTGCAACAGTATAAGATGAAGGCGTAAGCAGAGCCGTTGACTGCAACCGCAGATTACTCTCAGATTACATCACAAGTTGGAAATATAAGCATGTCCACCAGAGCTCTTCGTAGTACTTGCAGCTACTCGTCCGAGACAGCCATTGAATCTCCTGGGGCGAATAAGCGCAGGAATACTGACTCTTGCTCTGTCTCTTGCGCCCCGTCGACACCAGTGTATCTTGCTCTACCATCACTTTCTGAGGAACATCTGGAATCCCCTGTTATTCACCATGCTTATGTTCAACCAGAGGCACCGTTTAGACGTCGCTTAAAAAGAGCGTCTCCAGAAGCGTCCTCTACGCTTGGTGCAGATATGCGCGATGTTTGGGTGGAACTTCCTTCAGCGAGGGTCCGTACACAGTTGACACCTCATCCAGTTCTATAGAGACCCCGCTTTTCATACCCAACTATGGGAACCTTCGAAGGCCCAACATCTGCAGCCCCAAAGCCGAAACGTAGGCAGGTAGCATTTGTCAAGGAAGAAGAATCGAAGCTCAAACGAGTGCAACAGGAGGGGACACCACATATCAGCGAAATTGATGACGTCGAAGACCTAACGAGCTTGAGCATGCAAGAATTGATCTTGGCAGAAACGGGTTGTCTCACCATGTGCGAACATTTTCGCGGCAACGAAAGCAAATAAGTCATCAAATTGTGTCCGGATTCGTATTCGAACAAGGGGCTGTCTACTGCTCCACTGCAAATTCCACCAAATCACCTCTTCTCACAAGTCTCGCTCTCAGTCCCTCATTCTTCTTTGACCTCAGTTCTCTCAACACTGTGCTATCGTTCTTAGAACTTGCATCTTCAACATACTCCTTCACATCTGCCGACTCGGCCAATTGCGAGAATGCCGACCATGCGTTGCCTAATAGCGTCAATCGCGTCCTACTGACGAAAAGCACCACAATCGTGGCCATAATGATATAGTGCGCAACTAAAGCCCACAACAGTAGGATAAAGCCTAGACTATTCCGTGGGTACAGGACGTTAGAGAAGAACGACACATTGACTGATTCCAGTCGATCAAATGCAGGTAGCTGGCTGTAATAATTCGTCATGGAGAGCACAGTTATGAGCGAAGACATAGCCCATGCAACCGAATCAGATGCTGCCATCGTGTCCGAGAATATCGCAGCTAATGCAGGATCAGCGGAGATAGTGAGTGCTGGCGCGCGGTAGAAGTTGTTTAATATTGTGATGAACGGCTCTCCCGTGAGAAAAATACTCCAGTTTCCAGGTAAAGGTGTGTTGGACCCATAGGCTGCGGCTGAACTGCCTGAGGCGTCACTTTGTACTAGCGGTCGTTCGCGCTCAGGAGGTAGATCGCCAGAGAGGGTTCGCGGTCTCTTCATTTGGAGTAATGGGCGCTCTGTTTTGCGATTATCTTTGCAAGCGGAGTTGGGTAGCAGCTGATTGACAACGTCCGTAGCGTTGAAGCTTCTCCACCATTGAAGCAGTGGCTCATTGCGCTTGGAAGTACTTGTCAGAGTGATATTCAGGATAGATGAATCCCATGGTGCAAAGCAGATTGAGAACGAGGCTCCTCGAACGGTTTGTTCTGCAAAGATGATATCTAGCCATTCGGGTCGCTCTTCTCGTTCCGGTTCCGATGTTGTATTGATACCTTTTGCCACTAGAAATGCGGTACCATAGCTGGTGGAGTTCTCGAAAGAGCTGTTCAGCGACCCTATGTACCCTGGGAAGGTCTGACCAAGTTGACATATGGAGTATTAGTTAGGTCCAGCTACACCGCATGCAAAGTCGGACTCGGTAATATCTTGGAGCTTGTCGGCTGTCGGCATCGTCGAGTCGTTGATGCCGACCGTACCTGTTACAACCGAGTAGTAGTCCGAGCCACTGAAGTTCCCAATCACGGGCTTCTGACAAGAGACTCTCGCGTCAAGAACAAGAGAATTTCCAGAATAACTTTCCAGGGTTTGTCGAGGTTCGGCTGTTGCATATGGCAAGAATGCGCGCAGAAGAGGGCCAGTATCTGATATGCGGGTGTTTGGGGGTGCTGACTCTGTGTATTCTCCGAAGGCTGGATAAGACGGAGGATTAGATGTCCATGCTGGGTCCCGTGTTATCCTCATGAAAATATCCTTGTAAGATAGACCCGACCTTATCTCAGCTTGACGATAGTAACCTCCGAGTGGGCCAGGCTTAAGATCTGATAGCAAGATCGTCGACGAAAATTGAAGGATTGCCGTGGATGTCAGAAGTACCAAGATAATCAGAGTCCACTTTCCATACCGCTTAAAAGCTGCAGTGGATCGCCAGAGTTCCAGCCATACGTAATGGGCGAGTGACCACGGCCCACTGCTGCCAGAACGCATGGGCGAAAAGTGTGCCAGATGATAAATATGAACACCAGAACGAGACTCCAGGAGTAAAGCCACAAGCATAGCAGAAGCCAGTGCAGCCTCAAAGTCCACAGCGGTTCGCAGAAGCCATGCCGAAATGGAGACAGAGCTGGTAGACCAGTTATGTACCATAATGCTCTTCCAGCTTGCATTTGTTTGGTCGCTAAATCATAGAAAACTCAGAAATCCACAGACACCAAGAATAATAGTAGACGTTGCGCAGAAGATGTAAATGGTTGGCATGCCCAAGCGAGTCACGTCATGTGGAGCTGAGCCTGCAGTTTTCATTATTTCGGTGACCTTCGACTTGATGGGTGAGGTCGGCAAAGGTGTCCTACCGCTCAGTATCAGCAACTAAATAGTTTTGATAGGGCTCACTAACCTTTCATCTTTGTTCGACTGCTTCGTGGACCTCGGAAGTAACGCGCGATAGGCAACCCATGACGAGACTAGGATAGGTAGAATGACGAGGAGCGCTAGACACACACTGATCAATGCTTGGGTATTATGATGACTGACCCGTGCCGGCGTAGAATCTAACGGCAACACGATTGGTGGTCTGTCTGCCAAATTCCCCTTTATAGCTGCCGCTGGTACCTCGTCGATCACTTCAAGATAGATGTCCAGTTGCGAAGTGTACCTCATTGAGGCCATACCGAGGTCACCGGTTCGGCATCCCAGGGGCTTTGACACACATGCGTCGGATTTACAGCATCCTCAGTAATACGTCTGGTTACCCCGATAGGTTTCATTGAAATTCCCCAGGTCGCAGCTGTAGAAATTGCTTCCAGCCGAGCAACTGGCATCTGGTAGACTGTCGAACGCGTCCTGTGTGAGCAAGGCTGCTCCGATGTAGCTTGCTTCGCATCCATATTTGCATGGATTGTGCTTGCAACACCCTACAAACATTGAGTCTGATTTACATGTTTACCATTTCGAACCGTCCCGCGGGCAGGAAACTGCACTGGAATTTGATATGGGACCGAAAATTGGCAGGGTGACAGTTGGGAAGAGAACCAAGCGAGCAAACACAAGAGCGTGCGCGTAAAGCGTTACTCAAGTCGGGACGGCGCAAGAAAAGATAGAATTTGTTCGTCCTTAGCTAGCTTGCGCACCTGTGTAAAGGTGCGGGGGCCAAAACAACCGTGGCGAGCAACGGATTCGATCATCCCTGCCTCAGCCTTCTGTCTCACTCAACGCAATCGCCAGTCCTAAGTCACGTTCGATAAGTATTAGTATTGTGACGAATAATGAATCTTTCAATCGGTGTTTCTTGCAGTCCTGTATGAATAGATCGCGTTTCTGTGCACTTTGACACATGTTCGTTTCCATGTAAACTGATCAGGACATCTCCCCACCCCGATACGCTCTTTCGAGAAGGCTGAGGCATCATTACCATTACAGCTCACTAGGTAACGCCTTAGCCAGCCTGTGATGGTCGAACGCAAATGCATATATGCCGGCTGATCGGGACGTTGGGTTCATGTTTGGCAGGCCTTAGCGACTCGGGACGCCTTCACCAGTTGTGCGGCGCCACGTCAATGTTTCTTGCAGTACCTATCTTCGAAGAGCACATGGCTTGTAAAGTATTGTGACTCCGCAGCTTCATACCTGTAGCAAATGAAGATTCCAACAGTACAGTGTTTCCTAGGTCTCATCCCGCTTTTCCTAAGCCACCTGTTTGGAGGTCACTTTAAGATATCTGCCTGCTGTGACTTTGCGGCTCAAATAATGGCCTGATGATGATGTTCCTAGCTAAATTCTTTCCAATAAAGAACTCAGCCTAATACGCAGTATTTCCAAGTCAAGCGACACGCAATGATTCAATGTGTTGTCTTCCTTGCTAATTACCAAACTCGGGTCCTTGAATAGGTAATGGTCCGAATCGACTTGTTGCATCTTTCCTAGCTTGATATACAAGATGAGATTGCCTGTCTATACCAAGGGCAGTAGCAATCTGTTCGATTGCCCCGAATACCAACGTTTTGTGCAGTGTGTCCCAATGCCGCTCAGAGGCTCTCCCGACCTCTTCGAATGCTAAGAAAACTGTGACCCGCTCGAAGAGGTCTGAAGCTGATCGATCATATTTCGGAACGATGTGCTTGTGGGCATTCTTGTCGAGCGATAGCAGGGCGTAGACATGATCGAGTTCGACTGAGCATGAGTGTGTCGCGTAATCATTGATGAGTCGGGAAAGTCCATAATCGAGCCCGCATGTTCTTTCACGGCGACGGGCTCGTTCTGCCATTATGCGCATCCCCTTGCTGGTCTTGAGATTGCCCAGCAGTTTCTTTGTAAATATAGGTGGCTCTTGCGCTTGCTTGTCTTCGGGATGCTCTCTTGCCCAACGTTCGTATATCAAAGACATGTGACTGAGTTCATGCTCGTACATAGCGTCTTCGAAGTTCTCGAGAACATCCCCACCCAATTTCTCGGACCCGCATTGTACCATGAACTCGGTAGCAAGGACCACTTCCTGAATGATCCACATCCTGCTCCAATAGTCCTGATTGAGAAATTCAAGAATTGGTGCAAGGAATTCATCCTCAAAAAAGGGCCGATTGATAGGATACGGAGGCTGATCTTTGAAAGAAGATCCCCACCCCTGCAAAGCCAGGCCCAGCCCAGCTCTCTCGAGGATATCTCGTCCCTGCTGCGAGAGATTGGGCGATGAAGTAGTTTTTGTGGTTCCACGCACCGATGCTGACCAGTCCGTTACACCAAGTATCTGCATTGATACTAAGTTCAAATCGTTCTCAGGCCCAAGCCATATATGCACGATAGATGCTTTGGAGTATATCTGGCCCATGAGACCAACTTGCTGACTGCGCTCGATAATGTCCTGGTGGTTGATGCAAAGTGCGTCGATCCAGAGAGCATCATAACAGCCCTCCTCGCACATCTGACTGAGGAAGTTCCAGAGGTTTGATCGTATCATGACAGGCTTGCCATTAACCAGTATGAGCTGCGTGACCGATGGGTCTCCCCACATGTATGAGACGGCGCGGTAAGCAGGAGGTGAATCCAGAGAAATACTTTGAAGCCTGCAACTTATAACACATGATCCTTCCGATAGAGGAGGAGGGATGAGTTCGAGTACTCGTGTAGTGTTTGTACGATCTACGGGATGCTGAACATAGATCGTACTCAGGTCGTCAAGAACAACAGCTGCCTCCAATGGCTTTTCCATGCTTGGGACTTGGTTCTAAGAATTTTCGGTTTCGGGAAAAAACGTCGCCATGGGGTGGCATACTGACATTTCTTTTACTTGCCAATGTGGCTTCCCGAGCTAATGCAGGCAAGCCTTTCAGCCGTGTCAAGATACGGGACGGAGCCTTGAGCATAAAGTTAGCTTCGTGTCAAACTGGACTTGTATTCGTGAGATCGCTGTAAAGTATGTCAGCAAGACTCAAATACAAAGCGAGGCAAGCAATACGACCGGACTGTAAGTAGAGTGCAGAATAACGAAGACATCGGGATCATGGTGGCTGGAGGAGTCCTGATCTAAACTATTTTAGTCGACAGCCACATGTGGCTGATACGCTAATTCAAACCCGAGGCGATCTCCGATCGCGACGCGTCCCATCTCTGCGCGAACATAAACTGAATCACGCAATGCAATGCGCAGAGTTGTAGTGACAGGCTTAGGCTTGGTGACACCGTTGGGGATTGGTAAAGTCGTCCTCAAATGCTCTGCGACTCTGCTGACACATAGCAGGCGTTCGCCGAAGCTGGACACGCCTCATTGATGGACATTGTGGCGTCGTTTCTATCAAGGAACGAAGCCCGGACTTTGCTACGTTACCCAGTCAGATAGCTGCCCTTGTGCCAGAGGGTCGGAGAGAAGATGGGAAATGGTCTGCCAAGGAGTACGGGTTGGACCCAACGGCAAGCGTTTCAATGTAGCAGATTCTGCATGTCGCTAAGTAGCTACCAGGACGAACGTCGCATGGCCCGATTCGCACAATATGCAATGGTAGCTTCTGAAGAGGCCTTGAAAGACGCAGGTTGGCTGCCTAATAAGGAAGAGGACCTCCAGGCTACCGTAAGGGAACAAGCACCATGGGTTCGTCGCTGACTTGTGCTAGGGTGTTTACATGGGTTCTGGCATAGGAAGCTTGGATGATGTCTATAATACTACTGTGGCATTTGAGAAAGGCGTTCGTGGTTACTCAAATTGATTATGACAGTTACTGATGCTGTACAGGGCTACCGTAAGGTATCACCGCTCTTCGTACCTAGGCTGCTCATCAATCTTGCCGCTGGGCATGTCTCAATGCGGTTCGGCTTCAAGGTGTGTAGTGTGAATGCAGTTTTCATATGGACCTGGCACTGATATAGTAGTAGGGCCCGAATCATGCGGCCACAACGGCGTGTACAACTGGCGCGCACAGCATCGGCGATGCTTCTCGCTTGATTCAATTTGGAGACGCAGATGTCATGGTGGCTGGAGGTGCCGAATCATGCATCCATCCACTTGCCATTTCTGGCTTTGCAAGAGCGAGAAGCCTCGCCACAAACTGGAATGACCGACCCACTGAAGCCAGTCGACCTTTTGATAAAGACAGAGCAGGTTTTGTCATTGGAGAAGGTGCTGGTGTGGTTGTGCTTGAGGTTTGTCTCACGTCTCTACATCGGGCTTCCAATTGACACACCTAGGAACTTGAGCACGCGAAGCAGAGAGGGGCTCAAATTTACACCGAAGTTGCTGGATATGGTCTCTCTAGCGACGCACATCATATGACAGCCCCTCGTAAGGATGGTCAGGGTCCATGTCTTGCGATGAAGCATGCTCTGCGGCATGCAAGTCTTCAGCCCGGGGCAGTCGATTACGTGAATGCACATGCTACAAGCACTTCACTCGGTGATGCTGCAGAGAATAGAGCTATCAGGGAGCTCTTACTCGGATCAGAGGGCAAGGAAAAAGCATCAAAGATCAATGTCAGCAGCACAAAAGGAGCAATTGGACATCTTCTTGGTGCTGCTGGCAGTGTAGAAGCTATATTCACTGTCTTAGCGATGCACCACGTATGTTCTCACTCACAGATCACTGCCGTCAAACTAACAGGTGCAGAACACCCTACCACCAACTCTGAATCTTGCACACCCAGGCAATCCGCCTGAAGATTTCGATTGTAACTATGTCGCCAATGCTGCCCAGCAACATGACGTCCGCGTTGCTCTGTCGAACAGCTTCGGATTCGGAGGCACTAATGCGTCTCTCTGCTTCCGTAAATTATAGTTGATGATACGAAAAGCGATAGCCTTGATGTGCCAAGCGCTGAATGCAAAAAAATCGGATTGTGTAATTCCGTGTTGTCATGTAATCATCATCTTGGCGGGGTAGCTAAGTTAACGCAGGATAACAGCCCCACTAGACGCCACTGCATCCCGCGGTACTTGTTCAGTCTCTCGCTTCAATTTCATCGCATCTCTGATGTAGTACCATCCTTCAGAGTACAATATTTTCATCCTTTACTTTGCATTTCTGGATTCGCGCGTCATGGCGACCTCTCCATCTAGGTCGAATATCGTAGACGAATCAAGCAGCAAACCTTCTTTCTTGCGAAACATCTCGAACAAAGCGTCACAATACCATGCACAAGTGCCTTACTTGCAGAGGCTGCCATTCCCAGCGATTGCAATCATTGTAACTTTGATCATAGTCAACCTACTTGTTTGGGCAGCGGTCGGCATTGTTCTTGTATTGCTCCTTTTCCGCCCTGACACTACGCATAACCGCTAATAGAATCGATAGCACTGGCATACTCCTCTCGTATCGACTGCGATTTTGTCATACACTCTTGGACTTCGCCATGCTTTGGATGCTGATCACATCTCAGCTATCGATCTGATGACCCGACGATTGATTGCTGCGGGCCAGCGCCCGGTCACCGTGGGCATGTTCTTTTCGCTTGGTCATTCGACCATTGTCATCATTACCTCCTTGGTAGTTGCGGGTACCGCAGCAGCTGTTTCATCGAAGTTCGACAATTTCGCACGAGTCGGCGGTATCATCGGAACGTCGGTCTCGGCAGCCTTTCTACTTTTCTTAGGCCTAATGAACGTATACATCTTGTATAAGCTCATTATGCAGATGAAGAAGCTTATTGCTAGCGAACCTGGTACCGAGCACCAAGAATTTAAGATTCAAGGGGGCGGATGTTTGTTCCCGATACTGCAACGCTTATTCAAGCTCATCGACAAACCATGGAAGATGTATCCGCTCGGTGTCATGTTTGGACTTGGCTTCGATACTTCTTCGGAGATTGCGATACTCGGAATATCTTCGATTCAAGCCACGAAGGGTACTTCCATCTGGCTTATTCTTATCTTCCCACTACTCTTCACAGCTGGCATGTGCTTGCTCGATACGACGGATGGTGCGTTGATGATGAGCTTGTACACGAGCACACAACTAGCGCGCGATCCGATCGCGATCTGCTACTACAGCATCGTCTTGACAGTTATCACTGTTATTGTCGCGATAGTCATTGGCACAGTACAGTTTCTTAACCTGATCTTGAACGTTGCGCAACCACATGGCAAATTCTGGGATGGTGTGGAAAGGTTAGGAGAAGCTTGGGACATTGTTGGTAAGTTTACGACTACTTGTCACAACTATTCATTGACCGAAAAAGGCGGAGCGATATGCGGAACGTTCATCGTGTTTGGGGGGTTGAGCGTGGTCCTGTACAAGCCATGGCGGCGTCGTATCGACAAGCAGAGAGTTCGCAACGCGCACTTTGAGCCTTTGTCGCAAGATCCGAACAGCGCCCAAAGGGAAGGAGAAGGTCTTGAGGTCGCTTCCACTACAAGACAAGAAAGAGTAAAGGGCCCGGTAGTCGATGTGAATGCCATTGAGGCAACTGATGCTGCTGGACCTGCCTTTCGCTAGCGAGAGAGTCCCCAAAACATGTATAACCTTTACTGTCCGACGACTCTATACACAATCCAAGGTATAGTTGGCGGTATAGAGATGACAAAAACCTCGCTAGACACTTTTCATAGCACGCAAACACAGCTTGACCATATCAAAGACTTTGAAGGACTTCGACAGGCAGATTCCAGTATCTTTGGCATATCAATCTCTTTCGTAGTACGAATACATACCAAGCACAGAAGAATCTAGAAGCGACGTTGAACAGGTGGGCCAGCTCGCGTGAGCTGCAAGTGTCAGATCTGTTCACGCCGATCGAATCCTAGCAATATTAGCTCGCGAACATATGCCGGATGTATAGGATTCTTGAATTATGTTATGGTATGCTCTGGCCGTGAACCAAGTTGAATACTTGGTCCCTGCTCGCTGAGGTACCAGGCTAAGTCACGCGAGGAGGAACTTTATCCTGACTACTGCCACTGTAGACAAGGAATCATTCGGATCTCAGCACAGGCCTTGCCACTTTAATAGTGATCAACTGTGTTCTCCAGGTGACAACAAAAGGTATTAGATGCACTGCATTCTCTGGTCAAAGAACTTAGCGTTTGCTGCGACATATTCCCCGAGCTCACGATAGTGTTTTGATTCTTTATGCAGCTAGTATTGGTGGTGACAAGCCCACCTTGATTGTTGATGGTCAATGTACAACGACGCAAACAATGATTGCTTGGTGGCACCATTCTTCACACACGTATGTAAACCATTCAGCAGGCTGGCATGAATTGGTGACTGGGCTGCACATGCTTGCGTCTTGCACGGAAGAGGCTACATGCAACCTCTGGTATCTTTAAACTAGTATTTCATAGGCGGAAGAGCTTGTGTTCAATCGGAGAGCTTGATCATGCACGTGGCTTCTTGCAATCATCATGCGGCAAGCACCCGCGGCAAGATTGGATCGAGCAATGGTAAATACTTGGTTCTATCATGCTTTAACTGCAACAGCCTTCCGGCGTGATGACGATAGACACGGCTATAGTCTTATCAAAGACTTGACTTGCAACCTCCATTGTTGGATGCGCGTCTAGATTTTTTCAACAAACTAGTGGAGCATTTGCTGCTATACTTTTAAAAGTTTTGCGGTTCCAAACAGCCGATCCGAGTCTTCGAGGCTGCCACCAAGCAGCCACATTCAGATCTTGTTGTGTGTAAGGCTGAGACCTAAACTGTAAGCCGACGTCACCAGGCAAATAAGCATGCCTTTAAGGCTGAGAGATATTTGCCTCGCCAAATACATTGAAACGACTGATGACATCCATTTTGAACTCAACCAAGAATTATCCCATGTAGCTGAGGCAAAAACAATCTTCAGGTAGCTGCATAGATAATGAGTTTGGGAAGGATTCCGCATGTACCCAAATGATTCGTCCCCTGAGGGGTTTGCTTGCGGAGAGATTTCTGTTTGGACGTTTGAGGGAACGCGACCAAGTCTGGCGGATGTCGAAAGCCCTTCTAGCTATATGGGAATGAGATTGCTCCTTCACCATGTCAACTTTCTAGCTTGGCCATATTGGGAAAGGGATGATCTCTCAACTCGATATGGGGATATATTTTTGGCCCAGGATGCCGTCCGAGGCAAGTGAGGGCTTGTGGTGTAGAGCTTGAGGACTATCACTTCTCTACATCATACTTACCTAGTGCCGATCCTGTTCAGAGAAGTATACTAGGAATGATTCATCACTATTATATAGAAGTTAGTCTGAATATGTACGCAATAGCAACAACTAGATTCGGACTATGTACAACTGGCATATTCTACTCTCAAGAGTCCTATCAACAGCGGAAGCCAAGGCCCTCAATGAAAAGCGATCTAACCCCGGACTAGAGTAAGACCATATGCAGACAAAATTTCGTTCACGGGCTGGAAGTAAGTCACTCCGCCACTGGAGCAGTCGCCAGACCCCCCAGAGGTGACACCCTGGGCCTGAGAGCCAGAGTAGAAGGAGCCGCCAGAGTCACCAGGCTCGGCGCAGACATTAGTCTGGGTGAGACCCGTGACACGTCCCTCAGCGTAGGAAACCGAGGCCCCCAGGGAGCGGACCGTGCCGCAGTGAACACCCGTGGTGGATCCAGAGCGGCAGATGCTGGCTCCACTGGCAGAGGCGGTACTGCCGGCCACAGCAATTGTACCACCGCTGTAGTTATTGATTCTGCCCTGAAAGGTGTTTCCAGAGCTACCACGGATGTAACTGTAGTCGTTTCCAGGGAAGGATGAACCCGAGAAGGTTCCCAGAGTGGCACCACCAGTGGTCGTGGCAGTACGACCGGAAGTGCCGCAGTGGCCTGCAGAGACAAAGCCGGTGGTGACAGAGAAGCCGACAGAGCATCTGCTGGATGAGTTGATGAGGTAGGCGTCGCCACCGCGGACCGTCGCGAAGGTAGTCGGCAGCTTGTTAACGGTGCGAACCTCAAACTCGGACTCAACGAGGCCGACTTGCTTGGCAAGCTCCGCAGCACGAGCGGTACTGTCAGAAAGCGCCTCCAGAATGAGCTTGTTGGCGGCAACATCGACATAGTACGCCGCGATTCCACTTCCAGCATCCTCTGAGCGTTTGCCAAGAGCTTGATCGATGTCGATGTTGTCGAGTGCCTTCTGGGCTTCCTGGAGCTTGGAGAGAGGAGTGTCAACGACCAATGCCGTGGCACCAGCAGCGGTCACCTCGGAGGTCAAGGCCTCGTCAGTCACGGCGACGTTGAGATTGCCATCTACAAGCCAAGCGCCACCGAAGGAGTTGCCAGCCGCGGTGCGCAGCTGCTCAATGACTTCTGTGGCCTTGAGCTCCCGGGCAACACGAACGTGAGCCTGCTCGGCGTCAAGTCCTAGATCGCGCTTCATGGCAGCCAAGATCTCAGGGTGAAGGCTGTTGGCAGCCGTGGTAGGTGCACCGTAGACGATAGGCAGAAAGGCCGCGAGGGCAGCAAGAAACTTAGTGAGCTCCATGGCTAATTTGTTGAAGACAACACGAAAGAGACAAGGCCTTGGTATTGCAGAAGCGATATCGTAAGGGAATAAGCCTGCAGTACTGTTGGAGTGACTGAAACTGTACAAGAACACACGCCTATACTTATACTTACTGTGGGCCCAGAAGTGCAACTTGAATTACGCCTGGTTATCTTCATCCAAAATACAGCTGTGAAATGAATGGGCAGCTAACAGCTTTCTCCTTCCTCATCTGCGACGAAGTGTGATTGTAAGTTCCGACCAAGTCGGAAACCTAATCTCCAAACGGCATTTGACAAGACATCCGCCCTAGGATGTTACGGAGTATCGAAGTTGAATCGGGCAGTTGCTCTCCAAAAGGCATTTGACAAGACATTCACCCCGGCGTGTTACTTAGCATCGTTACAGCAGTGCTGAACAGACAATTTGACGCACTGCGTCTACCCCTGCACTGCACGATTCCGCTCACTGAGCAGGAATGTAAAGATACGATAGGGATCTAAAGATCACTTGATAAGATATCTTCCCCAGTACGCTATTGGTTGTCGATATATTTCAGGCTGACACATACAACGGAATATACAAGGGTACTCTACAAGGGGTCAGAGTAGAGTGTCCAGCGTTTTGAGACACCTGTATATCACGTGTTCTCCGATCTTCTCGGTGTGACCATCATGAAATTCCTTCTAGAGATGCTCCCCTAGTTCAAGTTCTCATTGTCAAGCTGTAACATGAGTAAATCACAAGCATAGTACATGTAGATGTGCGTGAAATGTGTATCTTACAGCTTACACAAGATGTAAATGACATCTTTCTGCATTAAAGAGTCTTAGATGACACCCCTGTGTGTTCCGATGTATGTGTTCAGCTGCAGTAGAGTCGGAAAGATAGAATAGCTTAACAGGAAGGAGGTTGAAGTACGATAGGGACTCTGTAGTAGTCGATAAGCAGGTTGCTCGGACCATGCGCCCAGCCTGGTCTTTAACCCCGCACGGACAAATCGTGATGGAGGGCGCATACACACTATTTAGATTACCTTCCTAATTCCGCCGCCGAGAGCGACCACCTTCGTCGCCCGTGATGACAACCATGCGTTTCACACACATAGGAGCTTTGCAAGAGCTGTTGTGATTGGTCAGTTGCCACAAAGCGCCAGCAGCTGGGCGTTTCACTGTCTTGGCAGACGTCGAGGGCCTTGTCGATCTCGTTCTCCAGAAGCCTGACAATAGTCCACGCGACATTCCCGCCTGCAATAGTAGGTATGCATTGTCTCAGTAATGGTCGCAATGAATAATCTCTGGTTTTATGACTGGACTGCGTCTAAAGCTTGTCTAGTCTTGTTGACCTTGATACTTTTTTTTTCAAATTGCTTCTGGCAATGACTTCCCACGGCGCTATCGACTGGTGAATACGTGATCCCTAAAGGTCTAGCTAGCGGCTCAAATTCGTCTCACAGGAAGACGATAAAATCAACCTGGAGATCGCTAATATAGAAACTCGGGAAATCCTTGCAATGTGTGCCATGGTCGTCACGAGTATAGTTTTACTCATGCCTGGCTCTTTCTAGGACCTTCTGCTTTGAAGATATGCTTACCATGGCTTTATCAGAGCAGAAATACAAATACTGTTGTGAGTGATGTGTAACTACGCTGAATTCGACTGGCGGCAAAGACAACTTCTGTTGTGTGAAACCATACCCATCAGGTCTAGGCAGGTCTAGGCATTGCCGGACACCGATTGGCACGATTTTTAGCACACCATATGATGTGTTTGGATGAAATTGAAGACAATTATACTAGAAATACTGCGCAATGGGACGGCCAGTCCACGCTACTAGGACCCCGCTTCGCCCTAAAGCTATTTTGAAGCAACAGAGTTTGAGGCTACTGTCCTGATATGCACCAAAACCATACCGACAACGCTGACCATGCTCACTTCTCGCAACGGAACTGCTTCATTACAAATTGATTGGCCCAAATGAGACAAGTCTTGGCTGCTGCCTTCGGCTGTACCTCTTTCTTCAGCACGCTCTGCTTAAAACGATTCCTCGATGAGCCACATTGAGAGTGATTTGAGGATTGTGAGCTCCCTGGATCGTTACATTCTCATCATCGACCTCACTTGAGCGGCATAGTTTCTCTTCGATTCACTGATAATACCAGTGAATACGAAATCCTCGTAGAATTAGACTGCTCGGTAAAGACTGTGATATACCTGCCGCGCTCAAAAACATAATTCCCGGCATTCCACATCCTTGAAGGAATTGCTTGAAATATCTCCGGCACCAAATCACCATTCCTCCTAGAAGCCTTGCCCTTACTTCTTCTCGTTGCAGGCTAAGTACTGTCCTTTCTCAGCGCCTTCGTGGGTCCAGAGCCCAATGAACTCAGCCTCGTCCTCCTTGCCAGTGTGCAGATACATGACACGCTCTGGCTTTGCCGCGGTTCTACCGTTGAAAGCCTTTCCGTTCTTCATTGGGAAATGCACTACATTCTATCATGTCGTACAAACTTAGTGCATGTCCATGCTTGCCTTTAAAATGTATATGGAGCTTCTTACCTTGTCATCTTTGTATTTATCGGGGATATCTGGGAGGGAGTCGGGATGATTAATAGGGGCTGAATGGGTTCTGTTAGTACCGGTACAAAAGACATGGATGAAGGCGGGACGCACAGGGAAAAGCGTTGTCGTTCTTGTACTTGACTTGTACGCCAGATTTGGCGCACTCGATACCCTTTTCAATGGCATTCGTGATGTCCTTTACACTGTATTTTGCCTTCTTGCCGTCCTTACCAGGGCACTCCCATTCCTTGGAGGGCTTATTCTTAATTGTGATGGCGCGGGCCTCGAGAGCAAAGGCATCTTCCGCCACTGGCTGTGGGATTGCGGATGCAAGTGCCAAGGAGGCATAAAGAGCTGCAGTAAAGATCTGAAACTTCATATCGAAAGCTGCAGTAAGTTGCAATGAGGTTTTATTGGGAGTCGTGTTGGGTGCTAAGTGAAGATGTGATGACTTGATCGAAATTATGCTGGGTGGAGAATGGTTCTTATAACTCATTCCAGATACCACAGATGCTTAAAGTCTGGCGACCGTGTTCCTCAAGTCTCTTGCGCTCTGTTGGATAGAGACCTCGCAGCCGTCAACAAGCGGAACTATGATGCGAGATCAGGCCCCGCTGTTACTCCAATGTCGCACCCTCCAAGCTGTGATACTCTCCAGAGACAGTCTATCGACGGTCGTTCATCACGAAGAAGGACACGGGATCAGGGTCTGAGCTCACACGTACATCGGAATGACCACGAATTTTGGAAAGAGTTGTGAGTGTGGATAGCGAGACAACGCCCTCCTTCGGGCCATACATCATTTGCGTGGTACAACTCTGACATTGGAAACAGGAAGTAAGATTATTTTGAATGAGAATGATACATGCTGACGGAGGGCGACGCCCGTCTCACAAGCTTATGCAGCTAGTGGAGTAAAGGATCTCCAGTCAGTTTTGTAGGGCCTTGAGTAGTATGCCCAAAAGAAGTAGAGTGTTCATCTTCATGAGATCATTCAGCATCGTCCACAAAATCAGGCATTGTGAATGGACATTCGACGTGCAGATATATTTGATCCGCATTTGTAGATTGAATTGCACTGACATAAAGCAAGGCACCGGAGGGGAGTCTCAAATTCTATCCCGCTGACTGCGGGATTATGTACCGGTGTAGAATTGTGCAATGGTCACCTTCATGTTGCGTAACTGCGCAACGTTGATCATCGTCACGTGGTGTCTAGACGAAAGAATGCAACCAACAATAGTTGCCTTAGTCTCACCTGCCGAATATGAACTCTTTCTCAGCACCGGAAGTGGCATCTTGTGTAATTGTGTAGCGGTGATATGACGTCATGGGTTGCCTATCTCATTACCTTGGTACTCACATCATGTTTAGATTCACCCCTTGGGTCTTCAGGCGTTGATCACTATGTGGTCACTTAAATACCAACGCACGATTAGCCTTTGATCTATTCACCTCCCAAAATCTAAACATACTCAACATGTCGAACTCCGAAGTAAAATTGCCATCACTTGCGGGAAATTGGGAACAATTCTCCGAAGACGACGTAGTGCACAACCAGCTCTCAGCACTGAAGCAGTATCTCGTGAGGCATTCAATGATGCAAAGTCGGGCAAGAGTCAAGATCGTACGGCTGACATGTCCAGGCCAGTAATATAACAGCCGACTCATGTGCCCAGCAACTCTCATCCACAATCCCAAAAGCCATGATTGACGGTACCGCGGCTAACGACGAAGACGACTCCGAAGACGACTACGATGCTGTTTACGACGCTGTATACAGCATCTTCACAACGCTCCAACACGCAGCCATCACAAACCCCCAATACCAAACTCCAATCATCAAGATCCTCCACGCTTTGAAGTGCCTTCCCCCACAAACTGTATGCAACAGTCTGTAAATATAGAAAGCAATTAACTTCGTACCTAGGTCCATGCACCCACCCTTCGCAAACACGTGAACCCTGGTCCTCAACTCGTCCAATGGGCAGAACTCCCATACTTCACCCCGCAGATTACCGATCGATACGAGCACACCAAAGTCCAGTTCGACAAATGTCCACCCGAACATGCCACCGAGTGGGCCAGCATCAACGCGTGGATCGCGCGTCTTGTTGTCACAGATCTGTACGGCCCGAAAGGTTTGGACTACTATATGCACCGCGCGAGCTACAATTTTCTGTACGTGCTTGATGTCCGTGGCCACGCCAATTTCGAGGCAGCGCTGCCAGCAGCGGCGAATTTGTTCCGGTATGCGAGTTCTGTGGTGTGGAGAATGTGTCAGGAGGAGATAGAATGTCCAGGCCCGGCCATAGGAATTTTCTCAAACACCGTAGTGGAGAGGGAGGGCAAGGATGTAGAGGTGCTGTTCGGCGGGCTGGGGTACTCGATGGAGAGATGGGAGTGGTGGACGAAGCAATGGGGGCAGTTGGCTGCTGCTGATGATCTTGAGGAGGATGGGAGAAGGAATGCGAGAGAGGCGCTGGAAGCTATGCAGGAGGCGGAGAAAAGCTCTTGAAGATATGCCGAATAAAATGTGACGTATCCCACACAATATATGACAGCCTTAAGCGGAGAACACCGGCTTGTCAGTATATTGTAGCTTTCCGCCGATTTTTTAAATCTAGAAAATAAACATGCACTTAGTCTACTTTAATCGACTAGTTGAAATTCGCAGTTCACTTTTGTTATATCAAATAGCACCTCACTGAGTTGGCTGTAGGAGATGACGGCTGAGTGGTCAATAGGACAAATATTAGATGTTGCATAGTCTCGTCGCAAAGGAAAGACTGCACTTTTAGCAAGTATTCCATAAGATGCACATGTTTCGTGTGGGCTAATCATAGTACCGATATCAATTCGAATGTTGCACTTGCCGTTCTATACCATCCACCATTGCACACTTCAGCAACAGGACGTCGCAGGTAATGGTTTCACCTCGCTTTCATGAAAGTATGCAAGCGAAGTGCTGCTCAAGACTCGCTGTAGCAAGTGGAAATTAGGAGTACACAATCAGCGTGTGCGTTTTTCAGAAACGACAGCCACGTTGAGTACTTTCGCTAGTACAATATCAATTACTACAACAACCGTTGCTTGCGCAACTTAGACAGTAGGGTGTACAGTCACAGTCACAAACACATATTTCAAAGCGAGAGATGCCAAAGGGTACAAAGGATGCAAGGTAAATCGTATAGTGTGTACGAAGTAGGTAGGATAAAAAGGTAGCTACCAATGTTTCAAGCTAGCTGGCACTACGAACGGAACAAAAAAACGAAACTTCATCTGCCCTCTGCCCGAATCGAACGAGCGATCTTATCATAGCAATCAATACTAGTGATACGCTTTACCACTAAGCCAAGAGGGCCAATTCAGTGCGCTATGCGCTGATTGGTGGAATGTTTGTGAAATAATTGTGTATATAGATACTGCAAAAAAATAAAGCGTTTGTCCAAGATAGATTCCGGACTTTTGGCCGTCTTTCGCATCATTGTGGCAGCACCCTCGACTTCTGTAGTCGATGAACTTTTCACAGGTGGGGCCGAAGTGGGGTAACCATTCAGCCATCAACAAATCTTCACATCAAACCACACTCATCAGACATTTACCCATCGAAGTATCCATCACGAGATTATATATTCACTGCACATCTCTGATAATTGCCAATACTATAATTCTCTCCTTGGAACCCTCAAAACGTTCCTCTCCCCTCATCACCCCTCACCAAAACTCTCCTCTTGCTTAACAAACGACTCTCATTTCTGATCCATCGGTGCCCCGCTTCCCACGTTCCCGACATTACCAACATACGTACTCTCCAACATATATACTTTGCTGGACGTGTGCGACTTGACCGATGCCGCAGATAGGCTAGATTCGCGCACCATAACGCCCGTTTCAGAGCTTGTGATGTCAGCTTATGGCGTTGGCTAAGCCATTCGGGGTCCAAACCGTCCACGACAAGCTCGGAAAACCAAGTTTCCTGCCTCCCAGCGTTCAGCCTCGTATTAGTCTGTAAATTGATTGGGTAGTACTGGACATGTGGCTGGAAATCGTGTATGTTGATGGGGGCCAAATGATGACAGTATTTGAACGGGACTGTGGGTACTAGAGGTAGGTGAAGTATAAAGAGAGCTGATGGAGACCTGAAGATCTAATAACAGCAAAGCCTTGATTGCAACTGAAATCGCTGCATCTACCACAAGGAAAACAAAGAGCAAGACAGTGCGCAAATATGGCAGATCTAGCACAGCAAGTTCTCCAAGCCGTTGAAAAGGGCGCGGCAGATCTGGGTGAGCCTGCACGACTTGCGTTGTTGCAGGCAAGTGTCAAGCTCGTTGAGACGCTGGAAAATCCGGTGGAGAGGTTGTTGCGGCTCTCCTTTGTAGGTCATCACCGGACTGACAGAGGAAATATGCGAAGCTGATCGGAAACCAAGGGCATTTACGATGCTATGTCTCTCCGCATCGCCGTCGACCTCAAGCTCTTTGACGTCGCCGTAGAGCACGGCGGACCCATCAGTTTATCCGAACTCGCGCAAAAGACAAAGGCAGACGAAGCCTTCATCCGTTCGTCCTCTCCTCATCCGTCTATCATGCTTCTTTCATGTTAACGAAATATTTATATAGTCCGTACAATCCGCATGCTGGTCCCCCTGGGCTACTTCACTCAAGTCAATCCCACGACTTATGCTTCCACACCCCTCGCAGCAACCCTTGTCTCGGCATCTCCTCTTTCGTCCGGTCTGGTGCACTTCACCCACGTCTACCCAGCTATCGCGGCCATGCCGGAGTATTTTGCCTCGCACGGCTATACCAGCCCCACTGATGCGACAGACGCACCTGCGAACGCCGGGCACGGCCACAAGGGCAGCTGGTTCGACCTTTTAGCTCTCCCCGGTAATGAGCGCTATGCAGATGCGTTCAACGTGACAATGACACTACAGCGGAGTAGTGCAGATGCGGCGTGGACGAGTAGTGGATATCCAGCACAGGAGCGTCTCAAGAACGAGGATGAAGGAAGAGTGCTATTTGCTGATATCGGAGGCGGCGTTGGACATCAGCTGGTCAAGTTCTCTGCACAGTTTCCTGATCTCAAGGGTAAACTGTTGTTGGAAGATCTACCCAGTGTTGTTGATGCAGCCACATCGTGTCCCGATCACGCCCTCAAAGTCGGGCATTCGTTCTTCAACGCGCAACCAGATTCAGTCAAGGGTGCAAAGGCATATTATCTCCGCACGATCCTGCACGACTGGCCACAAAAGCAGGCGCAGGTTATTTTAGAGAACCTCAGGGATGCGATGAGCGAGGACTCAGTCGTGTTGATCCACGAGACCGTATTACCAGAGGAGGGGGTCGCACCGATTGAAGCTAAAATGGATTGGCATATGATGAGTATTGGCGCACTAGAGAGAACAGAGGGACAGTGGCATGAATTGGCTGAAAGCGCTGGCTTGAAGGTGAATGGGTTGTGGTGGGAGGAATCTGATCTGGGTAGGAGGGCGCTTATCGAATTGGGCAAGAAGTGAGGGATTGCATACACATCAATACTCTCTTACACAGGCAACGATGCATTGATACCTCGCAATATTGTGAGCGACGTTGTTTCGGGCCAATGTCAAGTCTCAACGATCTCTAGTAGCAATGATGAAGCAAACTATTGCTAAATTTGCTAAAATGGGGTCTCAAATTGTCGTGAAGCTGTTTCTAGACCAAGTTGAAGCCCAGAACCAATCAAGTGTGAGACGAAGAATTTGCAGCCTCAGAGTTGACATACGATTAACTCTAACATACGCTTAGCCAGGACATGCGATCAGGGCCTTGACAAGGATGCTTAGGTGCGAAAATGCAGACGGAGTCAACATCAGAATGCTAATCAGCTTCGATACCGACATTAACAATAGCCTTGGGACATCTCCCCAAGTATTGCGTCTTGAGCAACACAAATAGTTCAAAAGTAGCATTGGTCAAAGGCATCTGATAAAGCGTTGCATGAATTGTGATGTAGCTTAATAGCTAGTATAACCCATCCTAACATATATCTACCAAGCACCGTTGAGCCCTCCTAAGCGATTGACATGCAGCCCAGTACGTGCCTCCTCATTTGCCATCTACGGTCCCGAAACCGTAATCGAAGCTGAACCACTGCTCTGGTATCCCTCAGTAGCCAAAATCTGGTAGTTGTGCGTTCCAAGCTTCTGTCCATACTTGCTCCACGCATCAAAGTGAGCCTGGACATTGATGCTTCCACCGACACGCTTCTGCTGCCTAACCGACCAAAACTGCTGGAAGGTCGATGTTCCGTCAATAGACGGTTGGTTGGTGCGGGTGGTCTGGAGAATGTCGTAGGTACCACCGTCGACGCTGATGGATCCCTTCTTCTGAGCAGCAGAACCGGGGTTGTAAGAGCCGTAGGCCTCGACGATGTAGTACTCGATCAAGGGGTTGCGGGTCCAGCCGTACAAGGAGATGTACGAGTTGACGTTTTGCCCGCTCC
Organism: Phaeosphaeria sp. MPI-PUGE-AT-0046c; assembly: GCA_020747045.1. Taxonomy (NCBI): domain Eukaryota; kingdom Fungi; phylum Ascomycota; class Dothideomycetes; order Pleosporales; family Phaeosphaeriaceae; genus Phaeosphaeria; species Phaeosphaeria sp. MPI-PUGE-AT-0046c. Next base: position 1,645,593 of record JAGTJN010000004.1, read on the forward strand.
AGGTGCCCGAGTAGGTTACGTTGCGGACACCGCCGGGGTTCCAGCCCTTGCCGGCGACAAAGTTGCCGACGTTGGACCATTTGACGTCGTACTGTACAGCCGTTAGTAGGTGAAAGTTATTTGGAGATGAGGGGCACATACGGATCCAGCAGCACCATTGTTGTAGGTAACTGAGCCCTGGTTGTCGGTCCAGAAAGAGTAGAAGAAGCCGTTGTTAGTACCAGTTCCAGAGGGAGTGGACCTGGTGTTCAAGGCAGCCGCATCGCGCTTCTGGGCGTCGAGTACGAGGTTGAGAGGCGAGGCGAGCGCCGCGGTGGCACTGCCGAGAGCGAGCAAGATGGAAGAGAAAGCGACCATGTTGATTAATGTGATGGAGTTGCTTGGTGTCTTCAATCTTCGAGGATTCACGACCTTTTATACACCTTCATGGTGTACCTGGATGCGACCCTTTCCATGCTTCGGGTAACTGATCGGTGACTAGCCGCCACCAAACCAGTGTGATGGCGTCTCTAAATTGAAGGAGCACGTCGCCGTGACAGGCATTGTTAGTGGCGTATTTCTGCCGGTAGATGTGTGGGGTGCAGGTATGGAGCCGCTTCCGAGAAGATTGAAAACCACCGGCTATTAGTGCCCGAAAATCTCCTTACTACTTGCTGACTTGCCAAACATCACCGCCTTGAAACGTGACACTGCGCTTTCAGTGGCTGTGAGGTTATGTGACTATGCTATTGGCTCAAACCGGCGTTGTGAAACGAGCCGCATCGACATCAGCAAAACTTGTCTAAGCACCAGCAACTTGTAAAGCCAAATGCAAAGGAAGATGATAAGCCATCAAGTCGTCAGATAGGGTCGTGTGTTGCGATATTGGCCAAGGCGACAGCAAGCGTCAAGCCCTTCCAAGCCCCGTGCCAATCCCATGCCAATAGACGAAGCATCGCGTCAAGACAATCAATTCTCTCGTCATTAGCTTGTCTTCAATATACATTCCTAGGCACAAGGGACTATCAGATGATCGTGGGCGATTAATTGAAAAACGGGGTTCGCAAAAGCACTTTTGCCCAGGGACCAAGCCTTTAGCCGGACACTTAGCACATCAAGCTCTCATGCGTCGCCTTGTGGTCGCACTCGTCACTGATAGAGTGCCAAGCGTTCTTGGCTTGTGGATGAGGCGTATGAGGTCTAAGGACTGCCACGGACGATGCGAGGCAACCATGCAGCGGAAATTGTGATTGTCGCTGTGGCCACTATCCCATCGGAAGTTGGAAAGCATGGCTCGTACTGAAGCCGGTAAGAGTTGGGGGTGCCGGAAATAGACCGAGAAGTTGCTCGGGACATCGAGATGTGTTCTAGTGCATACAGCAGAGGCGATTAGCGAAATCATGGGCTGATGTGCTTGCAAAACAGAGTTATTGCCACAAACTGCAACTCAAGTTCTGTCTCGAAGGTCAACGAAACATCCACTAGATAAATAACGCTGCCACGGATTGCAGTGACCTGATTTGATTCTTCATCGTCGTTCTGTCCATAGGCGATCAATGATCTGGAAGACCGCGGTAACCGACTTCATCGTATCAACATCAATATGCTGTCCGAAGCGCTGCTGCATCTTATCCGGATGCCATCGTACGCGTTCAACCTTTAGCAGTGCAGCCGGGTCGTCCTTCCAGGCGCCCGAAATCCGCAGGAAGCGCTCAATCTCTTCCTTTGAGATCTGCTTGGCATTACCGGAAACGACAGGCCAAGGGATGAGATAGCGCACTCCTTGGGCACTCTCCTGAGCGATATTCGGTGCACTCTTGAGCTCCTCCCACTTCTGCACGTAGGCGTTCCAGGCAGCTTCAGCTTCCTTCGCTTTCTTGCGCTCTGCACCACGCTTCAGACTTTCTTCCATCTGCCGCATCATGCGCTTCCTTTCTTGCTCCTCTTGCGAAACGTTCTCGTAAGCCTGTGCCTGCTCGTCCTTCTTCTTCCGGCGTGCCTTCTCCTTTGCCGCTCGCTCTTCAAGAATGTGCTGGTGGCTCTTCTCCCACATCTTGCTTCTGACATAATCGGCGTACTCATTCTCGGTCATACGTTCCAGCTTGCCATCGAGTCCTGGTTTGGTGTCGGAATATACGTGCACAGGCTGGCCGTAGACACCTTCCCAGTAGGCTGCGCCCTCGTCATCGGCTAGGGCGTCGAAGAGAGACTCGCGGAAAGCCTCTTCTGCGCCAGGCCCTGGAGAAGCGGGATCCGGTCCATCTATACCATCAAACAAAGACTCGCGATAGCGGTGGTCTGGGTCGTAGTACTCTCCATCACGAGTAGATGTTGGGTGAGGGTCGTCTTTCTGCCTGCGATGCTTGTGCTTGTGTCTGCGCCTTGACTCGCGGTGACTCTGTTTTGATCGCTCCTCTTCGTCCTGATCTGAGTCGTCCCCTTTCCTGGAGCCATCTCGTCCACCTTCGCGTTTGCTGCCTTTCGAACGACGGTGTGATTTCGATTTGAAGTTGAACTTTGATGCCTTTGCTTTGCTGTAAGTGGCATCTGCAGCAGCGTTGCTAGCCTGCTCCTCCATGGTGGTAGAAGTGATGTATGATTAGATCAGAATACATGAGGGCGCTGTTGTGTATTGGTATAAGCCCAGCTCGAGGGGATTCATGGTCATGGAGGAAGTAAAAGTGCGGCCAACGCGGAGTTTCTGATGATCTCACTGGTGCAGCAAAGGCTTGGCGAAAGTGACATCTCGACTTGCGCCTGGAGCCACTTCTCAACTGCAACTATTCATCATGTCTATGAAATTTGGCTTCAACCTCAAAAACAAAGCACCGGCTGTAGTCGCGAAATCTGGCGCCAAGTCTGCGCCAAAGAAGAAGAAAAAGCCACTCCTCGACGACGACGACGAGGCCCCAGCCAAAGCGCCAGCCGCCGACGACGCGCAAGAGATTGGCGAATTCAACTATGAAGACACCCTCACTACCAACTCTGAATCACCAAAAGTAGCGCCTCCAAAACCGAAGAGAGGCGAACCGCCAGCGCCTCCAACCCGCACATCCAAACCCAAAGATGACGATCCCACGCTCGTCGAGAACTCCGCGAGCGCACGCGAAGCCGCTCAACGCGCAGAAGATGCCTTAGCAGCCGACTCGACCATCTACGACTACGACGCCGCCTACGACGTTCTCCACGCCGCTTCTGCGCTTAAGAAGGCGGCCGAGGAAGCCGATCCGTTGGCGCGCGCCCCCAAATACATGGCCTCACTATTCTCCGCTGCGGAGCTACGCAAAGCCGACCAACAGCGAGCGCGCGACAAGTTCCTACAACGAGAGCGCGAGAATGAGGGTGACGAATTCGCCGATAAAGAGAAATTCGTTACGTCAGCGTACAAGACGCAACAAGAAGAGTCGGCGCGCCTCGAGGAAGAAGAGAAGAAGCGCGTTGCTGCCGAAGAGGAGAACAGGCGAAAATTTGGCATGCAAGGGTTCCACAAGCAGATGCTGGCTGAGCGGGAAAAGCAGCATCAGGAGGCCATGGAGGCTGCTGCCAACGCTGCCAAAGCGGGGATCGCAATTCCTATTTCGGGCGACGACGCAGAGATGAGGAGCGAGAAGCAGCAAGTTGAGGAACTGAAGGCGCAGGGGAAGGAGGTGTTGTTAAATGAGGACGGGCAGGTGGCTGATAAACGACAATTACTTTCTGCTGGGTTGAACATCATCGCGAAGCCGAGGGCAGCAAATGCGGCGAATGCGGCGCCATCTGCGGTTTCGAGGCCGGTAGTGAACCCATTGGCGATGAATGCCAAGTCAGGACGCGGTGCGCAGCGTGAGCGACAGACGCAGATGCTTGCGCAGCAAATTGAAGCGTCTGCGAAGAGGAAGGCGGAAGAGGATGCGGCGGAGGAAGCAAAGGTGGCGAGGGCGGCGAAGAGTCAGAAGACGGAGGTAGACGTGATGAGTGCCAAGGAGAGGTATCTGGCTAGGAAGGCTGCGAAGGAAAAGGAGAAGGCTGCGAAGTAAGTGCGGTTGGCTAGATATGCGATGTGATATGATACCCTCTTGGAAATAGCGGCAGAGATGAAGTTCCGCACGCAAATATGTGATGCAATGCATTGTAGCAGTCTTCCGTCTTCGCTCTTGCAATCTATATGCTAATGCTGTATCTCCATTCCCTCTCTGCTAACGCCCTCGCAAATGCCCAAATAAATATGCCGTGGATATCATATGATGTGTGAAAGAGAACGCAACCACTATGCTTGTGAACTTAATGCTACATGAGAAAGGAAGACAAACTCAAATGACGTGATGTTTCTTCTCCTGTGTCTCTAGCTCCTTCATGTACTTCACAAATGATTTCTTGTGCACCTGGTCTGACGTTAGCCGAGTGTTCCTGTATAAGATCACATCAATTTAAACTCACCAAACCAGCGAACTGCCCATCTCTGAGCACGCAAATGTACCTTAAGCCCAGCTTCACAAAACACTCATAAACAAGGTCCATGGGTGAATGCACGTCCAACGACACGGGCGCGGGGTCAATGTACGGAGTGAAGTCGCTAGGGTCGTACAAGACCTGGGATTCCTCGCCATGCGGCTCGCGGCCAGCAGCCCAGTCGACCTGCGGGGACATGAGGCAAAGCGTGTTTTCTTCGTTTTCGAGCTTGTCGAGAGCAAACTCGAGGTCCGGTGCAGGAATGAGTCCAACCAGAACACCGTACTTGACGATGGGAAGACCGCCGTCCAGCTCGCCAGTGATTTGTAGGCTGCGTTGTTTCGCGCGAAGTTCACCAGCGGGGATAAGGGATTCCTCAGAGATGTCGATAATGTGATTTCGCCGGGTGCGAGGTGTGATATCACCGAGCTCGGATGTAAAGATGGGTCTGACCTTGTTGTCGAGGAAGGGATACGAGTTCATGTCTGTAAGAAGATCGTATATGCTGAGCGGCTCAATCGCATCTGCGACCCACTTCGATACCAGAATACCCAAGGAGAATGGCAAGACGTGGTCCAAGCTGCCAGTCAGCTCGAAAAGAATGACGGCCAGTGTAATTGTGAGTCGTGTAACGCCAGTCATTGTTGCACCGGCGGCGACGAGTGCGTATACACCAGGAACAACGCAAGAGCCAGGGGCACCGTCTGCTTTACACTCACTGAACAAGCTGAGACTAGTGGAGCGGAGCGCGACCAGCTGAACTGTATGTCCAATAAAGCGGCCTGCAAGACCACCCACTACCATGGATGGCACATAGATACCAGCCGGTACTTTGATGCCGAACGTGACTATGGTCAGACAAGCCTTGATGACAAAGGCGACAAAAAGAACCCTGAGCACGCTTGGTATGTGTTCAACAGTAGGACAGAGGCCATCACCAGAGTCGGTGTAGGTGTCGCATGGACTGGCTAGCTCGAACAATAACTCGGTTACTGGCAGTTTCGTGTAGCGGTTCCAGAAGCTGACTAGACCAGTGACCAACGCCACTATGAAGACTTCAAGCAGTGGGTACTTCTTAATGACGGTTATGCGTCGGAATGATTTGGCCCAGATACGTGAAGCCTTGATGAAGAGAGCGCCCAGGACGCCGCCAAAAGCTCCGGTGAAGATGAAAGTGACAAGCTCGAAGAATTTCCAGTCGAGATGGTAGCGGACCTCGAACAAGACAATCTTCTTTGTTCCGTACGGATCGAGGAATTTCAACGACAGCGCTGCCGCCTACAAAGAGGTTAGATACGACGACAGAAATGATATCTTGTACTTACAATGCAACAGAAAAAAGTTCTGAACAGCGTCTTGGAGGGAAAGTAGTAGCTCACTTCCTCCAAGCTGAACAGTACACCACCGATGGGGGCTCCGAAAGCAACGGCCACACCACTCGCGGCACTGGCACTGAGAATCTCCCTACGCTTGCCGTCGTTGTCGCTGTATTTAGAAAAGATACGACATGCGATGTTGCCAATGCACGTTGCAATGTGGACATATGGACCTTCTTTGCCGAGACTGAGACCAGAGGCTACCGAGAGGATTAAAGCCAAGGACTTGATGATGAGCGTGCGTACACCAAGATAACCGTGCAGGACGAAACCGCTCAGGATGACTTTGACTTCGGCTACACCACTGCCGGCAGCGGAGTAGTACACCATTGGCGGCCGCATCTGGGCCTCCTGATACCTGGATTCGGGGCTGATATTGCGCTTGCCATCATCATCTTCATCGTCCGATTGCCGTCGCTGCACTTCTGCACCAAGGTCTTCATCTAGTGTGGCGAGAGAAATGGCGGATGGAATCACAGTCTTTGTTGTGAGGGTCAGCAAGCAAGACGCCATGGACAGCGCGACAACAGAGAGCACGAAGAAGCCATACTGGGTCTGAATGACGTCTAGTCGGTCGCTGCGAAAGACCTTGGACCAGTGCACCCAATCCTGGCAGATTGTAGCGCCATCACAGCAGGGTTTGCGGCTCAAGTTCCACTTCTTGGTGCAGTAGCCCTCTTTCCAGTCAAACAGCATGGTTTCCGTGGTGTTGACAAAGTAGGCACAGACAGCCGTGAGGACGCCAATGATGGCTACCAGGATCCAGCCCTGGGCACCGTCAAACCAAGCCAGCATCCGACCTCGGATGTCTTTGCGCGTTCGCAGAGCTTTGACGCGGTATGCGTCGGCGATGTTGTCGTGCACCCAGTCTGTTGACGTGAACTGGTCGTACCACACACGGTTGTCCTGCCAGAGGGATGCCTTGGCTGAGTGCATGCTCTCTTCGAGCCCCGCGCGTCGCTCGCCCAGGGCATTCACCAGCCGCTGACTAAACGAGTGGGAGTAGGAGCCATTTCTGCTTGGCTTCATGCGCGAGCTTGTAGGCAGCTGCGCGTTGTGCCGCTTCTGGCCAGGCCGCGGCGTGCCAGGCGTCGTTGCTGGCAGGCTGGTATAGGATCGCGAGCCTTGGCCATGCGTGTGACCCAGCAACCGCGAGCGCTCGTTGATGTTCTCTCTCGAGCGTGCGAGGTCTTGGTCTGATCCTCGCATCTGCCGCGGCAGGCGGAAGGTGGCTACAGGCGACGTGGGCGTGGTGCTGCTGAACGTGTCATGACGCTCGCGCTCCTCGAGCTGCTCGTCCCCGGCATCGTAGTCGTCGACACTCCGGTACGAGTGCGTGGATTTGGGCATGGCGAATGCGTGTGCGAGAGAGAGAGTCACAGTCACGGTGCAGGAGACTGGAGGCAGTCGTTTATGTTAGGGCGGTGAAACAAAGACATGTGAGTGGGTCCGAGGCAGCTACGCAGGTCATCTGGAGGAGCAGGGCAGTGTTACCAAGATACGGCGATGCTGGGCAAGACATGGCTGATCATCCCCACCAGTGCACCGCGGAATGACTTCGGTCGTCTGGGGTATTGAGCACGCACGTTTCGGGGACACGTCAGACGATACAGGGAACAACACGCCGAAGCTCTTGCGACTCGACTGTAGATGCACTAATCTGCAACATCAACAACGACAGCAACAAACTGTAAAGACTGTGGGAAACTTAGACGAGAAGCGCTTCACCGCTGCGGCGCGCAACACCATAACAGCTAGTTGTGTTATGTAGTCCTTGTGATGCGCCCACGGGGCGGCATGACATAATAACAGGGTCCAGAGAAACACGATGCAGCCCGTTCTAAACTAGTAAGGCGGCTCCCCTTCGCGGACCAATGGGCCGCGGAGCTCCAGAAGTACGGCAAACCCCACTGTCCTTTGCCGCTCTAACCTTGGGATATCGCATTCGAGATATCAAGATCTGCCCTTCCGTCCGGTTCAGAGAGCTTGCTAGAGTCGTGTTCTCCAAGACGGACTTATCAGTCTGACTGTGACAGGAAGAGCGCAGCAGTATCCTCTCGTCAACCAATCGGTATTCTGCGACACCATTGACGACGGCTGCATCCCCTTACGGAACGACATGGTAAGTGACCGGTGACAGCCAAGCATCTTGCTCGACTTGGATAATTGACCCTCCATCTAGCCTGCGCTCTACGAACAACTCTTCCTTTTCGGGGACTCCATTACCCAGGACTCGTTCGATCAAGTGCGGGGCTTTGGTTTCTCTGCAGCATTGCAAGCTGGTCAGTCTCTTCGCCCATGGCATGTTTGCAGGAAAGGCCTCGCCTCCCGCACTTGCTTCGAGATGGTTCCGTAGTCAGCTGCTGATTATCTCCAGCATACATTAGGAAACTAGATGTGGTGAACAGAGGTCAAAGGTGGGAGTCACCTTGATGAAATCACTTCTCGCTCTGATGTCCTCCTAGTGGGTACAATACTCGGCAGGCACTTCAGGTCCTTCCAGCGATTGTTCCTCTGCCAGAGCAGGCTAAGATTCGCTTCCTGGTAAGACCTGTGCATGATCGTTGGAACCTGCTAATATAGGTCCAGGTTATCTTCTTTGGGGCCAATGATGCATCGCTGCCCGATGCTCCCAACAAGCAGCACATACCATTGGACGAGTACAAAGCAAACCTCGAGAAGATCATCACCCACTCTCAATTCGTCGCACACAAACCACGTGTTATCTTGGTCGCTCCACCGCCCATCAACGAACATTTGTGGTGGCCGAGGGACCAATCCAGCGGATATCCTAGTGTTACGCGTGTCGCAAGCGCAACCAAGGACTACGCTGATGCAGCGTGTGAAGTGGGCGTAAAGCTCAACGTTCCTGTGGTAAATTTGTGGCAGGCGTTCATGGAGAAAGCGAACTTCAAGATCGATGCGTGGAAGCTTGGCGAACCTCTGCCCGGGTCCCTGGGCGCACCGCAAAACGATGCCTTGGTAGAGCTGATGTATGACGGTGCGCAAGAGTCGCTCTGATATGTATGGATGATTCTGCTGACCTGTGACAGGCCTCCATTTCAATCCTGCTGGCTACGACATCCTCTTCCGTGAGCTAATGAGTGTGATTGCGAGAGAGTGGCCTGACCAGCTGCCAGACAACCTGCCAATGGTACTGCCTCGCTGGAATGACTCCGAGGCGTGGGCAGCTTGGGAAAGTAAATCGGCGTTGTAGTAGCCACAGCTCTCGAGCGAAAGGAGGAGAAAGATCAGAAAGCTGAGGCGCGGTCACACATTTATAGTGCAGCAGTGCTCGTGTTCATGGTAGGGCGGGGAACCGGCAAGGGAGCCGCTCCTTCCCCAATCAGACACGTCGAAGCCACTAGTTTGGGCGCGTCTTTCGGACCGCAATTGAACCATGCATGCACGACATCGACATCGTCTCCCGCAACCTGTTGCGCAGACTACAACAACCACTTGCTACTTTGAGCCCATCCCGTGTACTGTTGCTTCCGTGCATGTGCTGCTACAGTTAGCTTCAAAGTTTGTGACACGCATCCTGACGCCGCCCTTACAACTCCGTGCTCGAGCCAAAAACATCCCACCACGCGCACGCTGCATCTTGATACACCTGTCTTTGCATTGCTCCGGCACATCGCCACAACCGCGAGACATACAGACGCTGGGCCAGATTTATTGCCTGTCGAGTCCGTCTCAGGCCTCCGTCTGACTACTAGGACTCATCCGATCTATTACGTTTAATCGACACTCAAAAGTGATTTGGCGGGCAGTCAGCATAACAACAGGAACGACGCTCGACTGGACGGCGCTGGCGCCTGGTAACGCTGGGCGGGAAGGGGAGTGCACGGAAGGTGAGGGTCTCCAACTCTACCTCCCATCAAGGGATGAGAGACCCACGGGAATGGATCCACAGAGCGTAGCTTTCCAGCCCCGCGACGACATCTGGCGCTTCCAGGACGAGATGCTTCGCGTGCAGCAGAATCAGGCCGAGCTATCCGACCGCGTGTCTCGTCTTGAGCGCCATCGGGACGACGACTCGCGCTTGAAGAACGTGTGGGGCACATCGTCGCCTTTCCCGTCAGTCTTGGGTGGAACTCCACAGCAGGGTAACACACGAGTCGGATCATGATATGTGTACAGTGGCTGACGATCTGCCTAGTGCCTCTCCAACAGCCAACTGCAGAGCACTTTTCCAACTTCGACGACCACTCGAGCAACCTCATTGGTAACCTCCAGCTCGATGCTGACGAAGAGCCCCGTCGCGTAGGCGCCACTTCACGTGCAAACAGTGTCCGCTTCGATGAGACTGCCAACCACGGTCACTGGGCCCATGCCTCACGGTCGTCGCTCGATCTTATACCTCGCACTGGGAGCGGTTTGGGCGGGTTTGCTATGAGTGAGCGTAGCTACTCGCACAAGTCGGACGGGAGGCAGAGTTCTGCAGGGCACTCGGTCCATTCGATGACATCTGGCCGCGCCAACAGCCTCACCGGACTCGGTCCCAGTGCCTTGATGGAGCCTCCCGGACTGGCACCCGGTCTGTTCATACTCGGCTCTGTGCCTGCTATCATTCGATGCTGGCTCGATACCAACTTCAAGCATGACACGCTCATGTACGCAGCTGTAAGCTCTGGCTCATTCACATCCGCCATTGACCGCGAGCTGGTTGAACAGCTTGGCCTGCAAGATCACATCACGCAAACCGAGGAAGGCGTGGATAAAATCAAGATTCCCGTTTACCTGCCCGAAGCCGTTCCAGTCACCAGTTCCTCACGATCAAACAGTCCGGCTCCACAGTTACCATCCATCGTTGTGGACTTTACTATCAACGAAGGATGCGATACCACAGGTGATCCGAAAGCAATTCAGGTCTTCCTTGGCAGCGACACCCTCCGGGCACACAATGCTGACCTGATGTTCTCGTCCAACCACCTAGTCTTGTACGACGATGAACGATGCAAACTGAGGATACCGCTCGTACGGCCTGAGAACGAGCGCACCTTTAGGTCGCTTGCGGTCATTAGCAGAACCCTTGGTCGCATAAAGCACAGGTCAAATCGAGACAATGGGGATACCACAGCAGCCGCTTATGAGGCTCCCCACACTCAGCCAACACATGATACGGCAAGTGCGGAAGCAGTCGATCCATCTGGGCGCAGTTTTGAGCCGCGACCACGACTTGGCGTGTCTACTGCGTCACAAGCACCTAGCAAAGACGTGCAAGACTCTTCCCCGACTGGCAATACTCCGCGCTCTGGACCGTCTCCAGCCATGCTGAGTAACTGGCGCCGCGAATCAACGGAGAAAACGAACACGGGCTCTCTCGACTGGGCCAACGTGGGTAAAACCGCGAGCTCGAGCACCAACTACAAGCCTCGTGACACAGGCATGAAGGTGTTGAGACCGACTCGAGCGAACACGCGGACCCTTCCGACATCGACATCGACATCGTCGCCAGCAACCAGTCAGTCGCGTTTCTTCGATGACGGGAAGCGGAAGGTGGAGGATGAAACGGCGCAGGGCAAGCGGACCGTTTCTGGCGAGAGAGCTCCGGAGAACGTACCCCCTCCGAAGCCGCGGTCAGCAAACCCGGTTGGCGGTGCATCTGCGTTTGCGTGGCTCAACAGTGGTGGGTCCAAGTGAACAAGTCAAGGTGCTTGTTCGACGACAGTTATGTAGACACGACTTGCCTCTGCATGAATATATAAGTGCAAGACACTGTCGCTGTGGTTTGCCTGTTTGACTACCCGCCATGGCCCGCATGGTCTACGTGTGCGACCAAGCTTGGATCTAAATTGGGGCTGAGCAGGTACCCCTCGCGTATCGTGACAGGACCCGGTCTGCGGAACGGGCGCGTCTGCGGAGGGCACCGTGAAGCTTCGCAGACGACAGACGCTATCCGCAGGTAGCTAGCTCTTGGTGGAGGTGTACAGTAGAAGCGCGGCGCTTGATCGCTCGGTCTGCATGCGCCAAGTCGCTTATTTTGCAAGGCTGACGGCAAACTGAAGGTAACGTGAAGAACAAGCAGACGCGCGATTCACCGCCATACACTCATTTCCTGCGGCCATTGCGCGCGAACCCCACTGCCCACCGCCCGCCAGTCACTTCCCCCGACCCCAGCCAGCGCTTTTCTCTGCAGCGCAGGCACGCTACGCGCCCGCCCTCTATTCTTCTCCGTCTGTCTTGTCCTGGAGCTCCACCGGGCTTCACGGCAGGCCTACCACGCTCACAACGGCTTCAACTCTTCCGACCAAGAAGAGGAAGACATCGACAGCACCCACAGAACCACCCTCAGAGGCAGCCCGGGGCCACTCGCCGCATGAGGAACCCGTAGCGCCCCGCTCGTCCCCGCACGTCTCAGCCAGCATTCGATACCTGCCGCCCCACCTGCACGACGAGGTTCTCACCGACGCGGACGCTGGCCACTCTTCGCGGGACTACAGCACCGGAGCGAGCTCGCCCAGCGAGGCATACGCAGGCCTGACGCTCGGGGACGCCGACATGGCCGACGACGGCACGCCTCAGCCCGACCCAACCCAGCAGCAACCACAGCCACAGAGACGTGCACCGCGCTCTTCGTCTCCTGCGAAGCGCCTCCACTCCGACATGGCCGACGACACCATGGACATCGACACCCAGGCCGACACCACACGCCGAAACAGCGGACAGTCGAGCCCCCGCAACACCAAGCCTCTGCCTGCAGGCTCCTCGCAGCGCAGCGCCCGAGGGACTTCTCTCGAGATGGCAGACGCACCCAACAACAGCGGAAGCTCCGAGACCGACGTGTCCAACGCCGCCGACTCGTCCACCACCAGCATGGACCCTGCCCAGCCGGCTGAGCTGCCCAGTCTCGACGAGCAAGTCGCCAAAGTCATGGAAATGATGTCGACAGGCCTCCAGGAGCGGCAAGAGGGCTACATCATCTCCGAAAAGTGGCTGGAGCGAGTGTGGGCGCGGACCTCTGAAAACAGCGGCAGGCCGCAAGAGTTCAGCAAAGAGGCCACCCAGGGTCCCATCGGCCCTGTCGACAACGCTGGCCTCGTCGATGCGGATGCTGTCCGCGAAGACCTGCTGGATCAGAATGGCGAGGACTTTCTGCCGCTCAACAAAGCAGCGCAGATGGGCCAAGATTTTGAGATACTCCCCGCCAAAGCGTGGGAGCTCGTCGTCAGCTGGTACGGGCTCAAGCCTGGCTCACCCGTCATCCGCCGCTATGCGCAAAACACAGTCCCCGACAAGAGCAGCGAAAATCTGGAATACGAACTGTTCCCGCCCATCATTACGGTCCGCAAAGTTCGCAAGGCGCCATTGGCCACCGAGTCGTCGAGACGCGCCGGGAAGATTGTTGCCAGTAGATACGAGAGCTACCTGGCCCTGATCGAGTCTGCAAAGAAGTCTGCGAGCATTGATCTCAAGAACAAGGTCCGCGTCTGGAGAATTCTGGACAGCGCAAGCTCAGATGTGCCGCAGCAGCAACAGACACAGCCTTCTGGTATGCTGACACCTGATGCCTCACCTCGGGACGGTTCCCCAGCCGTACCCGCGGCGAATCAGCCTGTACCGCTGATCATGGATGTCACCAGCTTCAACGGTCTCATCGATGGCACAGAGCGTGAGTTGGTTACCGGCAAAGACGAGAAATCGAACGAGGAGTCTAATCATCACCTGACCCTTGCTGGCGCTGGCTTGACTCAAGATCAAACCATCGTGCTTGAGGAACACGATGACAGTGGTGAATACATCTCCGACAAGCTCATTTCGAAGAACAAGACTGCAACGCAGAGTAGCAAAGGCCTGCAAAGCGGTGCCAACAGTGGAAGGAACACTCCAACCGGCAGTGCACTCACCCGAAGCAAAGCACGCAATGGGAAAGTACGCGGCCACGTTGGCTTGACAAATCTGGGCAATACATGTTACATGAACTCAGCCCTCCAGTGTCTGCGTAGTGTTGAAGAATTGTCCATGTTTTTCCTGAGCGGCAGTTGGAAGAAAGACATCAATGCTAGTAACCCCATTGGCCATGGTGGCTCGATCGCCAAGGTCTATGCTGGACTTCTAAACAGCATCTACGACATTGGCGCCGTTTCTTCTTTCTCGCCGAAGAATTTCAAGATGACACTGGGCAAAGCCAATAACTTGTTCTCAGGCTACGGACAGCAGGACTCTCAAGAATTTGTCAGCTGGTTGGTGGATGCGCTGCATGAAGACCTGAACCGGGTGCTGCAGAAACCTTACACGGAAAATCCCGATTCTGACGATAATACACACAAGGATCCTGAAGCTATCAAACAGTTGGGTGAAACTTACAGAAACAATCATAAAGCTCGCAACGACTCTGTCTCCATGGACCTCTTCAGCGGCTTTTACAAGAACACCATGGTGTGTCCGGAGTGCGAAAAAGTTAGCATTACCTTCGATCCATACAGCCAGCTTACCCTTCAGCTTCCGATCGAACAAACTTGGACACACACCGTTACATTCGTGCCGTTGAGTGGATCGCCATTCCAGCTCGAAATCGATATGGATAAAAATGCCACAATCAAGCAGCTCAAAGAATATGTCGGCAAGCGACGAGGCAATATTCCTGCAAGTCGTCTCATGGCCTCTGAGGTGTATAGCCACAAATACTATCGCCATCTCGATGACAAGAATACCATTGCCGAGGCAAACATTGGCGTTCGCGATGACATCTTCGTATACGAGCTGGACTTGGCCCCGAGTAATTGGCCGGCTCCAAAGAAGAAGGGTTCGCGCTACAAGTACATGATGTCGCAAGCTTCTTCTGACGAGGACATTCCCGACACAGCCTCGCCGCTGCACGACCGTGTCATCATCCCTGTGTTCAGTCGTGGCCCTAACATGTCTACCTACCGTTCACAAAACTACTCCATGGCGTTGTGGCCTTTCTTCATCGTCCTCTCACGAGACGAGGCAAGGGACAATGACGCTATTCTGCGCAAACTTCTTGCCAAGGTCGCGCAAATGACGACTCGTCCAATTCTGAGCGAGCTTGGCGATTCTCCTCTAAATCAATCGCGTTCTGGCTCTGATGTCGTGCTCACCACAGAGGAAGATGCTTCACCAAACGGCGACCCGAGCGTGCAAGATGGCTCGATCGAGGGTGAAGATATGGTCGAGGTTACCATGACCGACCCTGCCGAGGGTGGGGCTCAGCAGCCAAGTGTACTCAGACCCGGCAGTTTCATCAAACCCGAGTTTAGGCAGCTCTTCGAGATCAAACACACAAAAAGGAGTAGCGAGTTCGTGACTACCGGTTGGAGCACCGTAGACACTCAGCGGGCTCTCGAACCCATCTCCAAAAGGATTCGCCTACCACCCTCGCGGGAGCAATCGACGCAGTCTTCTGCAGCCGGTAGCGAAACATCCTCGAGCGACGAAGATGCGGACACGCCACCGGTTGACGCTGACGCTACCATGGAGGCAGCGAATGTTAGCAGTGACGAAGACATGAAATCAGCCGAGCCTGAAAGTCAGAGTTTTTCTCGGGGTGGACGGCACAATAAGAAGAAGAATAAGAAGATGCGAAAGCAGGAGCGAAAACACAAAAACAACAAGAACTTCAAATCCAAGAAGAGCAAGATACCGGAACAGCCAAACTACCCTGATGATCCAGACGACGAGACAGATGACAGACTGGTGCGTATGGGTGAAGCTCTTGTCCTTGAGTGGGACCCCAACGCATACGATGCGTTGTTTGGTGGGACCTCAAGCGATGATGCGCGTGGCATGGAAGCCATGAAATTTACCGAGACCCTGGACGATCCAGAGATACAAGACAAGAAGGCGAGACGAGCTGCACGCAGGAAGAACGGCATCACACTCGCCGAATGCTTCACTGAAACGTCCAAGAGTGAGGTGTTGTCAGAGGATAACGCATGGTACTGCAACAAGTGTAAAGAGCTCAGGAGAGCTACCAAGACACTTGAGATTTGGACCGTGCCTGACATCCTCATTATACATCTGAAACGCTTTAGTGGTCACCGGAATTTACGGGATAAAATTGAAGAGCTCATAGACTTTCCCGTGACAGGTCTCGACCTATCGGGCACGGTGGGCTTCCCTGAGGGGAAAGACCTCACATACGATCTCTTTGCCGTGGACAATCACTATGGCGGGCTTGGAGGCGGTCACTACACGGCCTACGCACAAAATTTCTATGATAAGCAGTGGTACGACTACAACGGTGAGTACATCTCCAGTCATCAATACACTCGCCGCGATTGGCCCGTGTAAAGCGCGCGCCTAGTCGAAATATAGTACTGACTTTTACAGATTCCGTCGTCTCCAGTTGTTCGTCGGGTCAGAAGGTAGTGACACGCAACGCGTATCTCTTGTTTTACCGCCGCCGCACACCCGTCCCTTTAGGCCCTCCCAAGCTCCAGAAGATCGTTCAAGCCGCCGAATCCGGCGAGGCAGCCGACTGTGATGCCGAGAATAACGACGACATGGAATCTTCCCGCTCCCGTGCCCGAAACTCGGACTCGGGAAACGGCCAGCGCCTCGACGCCTCGTCCCGCAATGGGTCGTCGAGCGCTTTTACAGTCGGGACCGGAGCCGCAGCGAGAGCCGCAGCCCTGCACGGGGGTGGCTTACATCAGCCTTCAGCTCACGCGAGCCCTCAAAAGAGCGCAGCCGGAGTCGTGAACCTGAGTGACGACGAAGCGGATGGTACGTTGGGCACGCTCGATGGCTCTAACGATGAGGGCTTTGTCGACGCGGACGACTCGTACAGCCAAGACCTGATTCAATACTCAAATCCGTATGAAGAGTCTGGTCCAACGTGGAGCTTTGGTGCCTTGGGCACAGCCTCCTCAGATCGTATGCATGCAGATGATTCGTCTGGTGTTGCATCGGATCAACCGGAATTGGGTTCCACCGGAGACGAGAATCTGCAGAGTCGGATGAGGGACTTTGAGGATGATGACCAAGGTGATGACGAAGTTCATGAGATTCGCGTGCCTGGGGAGTAGGAGGACTGTAACATAAGGGACATGACACGAGACTTTGGGGAACAGAATAAGGGGGGAGGGGTCGTGCAGCTTGTAGAAGTAGCCTTTGGGGCATATTTGCATTGCATTGCATTGCATTCTATTGTATCGAATTGAGGCGATATACTAGTCAAAGACACATATGACATAACATACTGTGAAGACCAAGACTGCGTTATTCTGATGTGTACTTGTGATGAAAAGGGTGATACGAGCTTTCACTATTGACCGAGTCCAATTTCATGGCGTTGGACTCAGTCAACTGACATCTCATGCCTTGACCACTATCGTTGTCACTGCCATGCACTTTGCTCTCAAGGCACCAGCAAACATCAGAGAACCATTGATAAATGAGAACGTGCATTGCAATTAGAGCCTGACGAAACACATAAGTACGGTAATGTATCTATGCTGTTTCATAGAACATGATTAAAACACGTGGAAGGTCAAGACATGATTCATATACCCAGAACCTCGCAGACATGCATATCTTCCACGACGCCGTTCACTCTCCTCGACCCTTCAATGATCCGTATCAGTGATAATACCACCCCACTCCTCCAACAACCCCAGCGTCTCCCTACATTTCCCCTCAATCACGCTCTTCCCATCGTTGCCCAGCGGAATCCTCATCGGCACTTCCCGCCCCTCTGCCCGTCCCTCCATGGTCAGAATATCAACAATCACTTTACATCCCTTCTTCACGTCTCCAGGCTGGTTATTATCCGTCGAGTCGAGCGCTTTCCTCGTCTGTCCTACAATCGTCTCATCATAACATTCCAACCTCTGCGCGCTGCTCATCTGGCTTCCCTGATTGAGAAAACCAGTGCGGAAATACCCCGGCTCCACAACTGTGACTGCAATGCCAAACGGCGCCAGCTCGGCGCGCATCGACTCTGAAATGCCCGATACGGCCCATTTGGTGCCTGCGTACAGCGCGTAGCCCGCGCCGCCGCGCCAGCTGCCGATGCTCCCAAAGTTGGAAATGGTGCGGTGCCCGGGGGAGGCACGCAGATAGGGCAGGAAGGCTTTGCTGACGTTTAGGGTGCCGAAGACGTTCGTCTGAAAAGTGGCAAGATCTTCTTCTGGAGAGGTTTCCTCAACGGCGCCGACAAGGATGTAGCCTGCTGCGTTGACGAGGTGGGTGATGTAGCCGTGGACATTGTTTGCGGATTTGGCTACTGAGGTAATATCGGAGAGGGGCGCGGTCACGTCGAGGGCGAGAGTGGTGGCGCCGGCAGAGGCGAGGTCTGAGATGCGGGAGGTGGAGCGCGCTGAGGCAATGACATGATGGCCGCGTGAGAGGGCTTCGAGGGCGATGGTATGTCCGAAGCCGGAAGAGGCGGCGGTGATGAACCAGACGGGGGTTTGGGATGACATGATGGATTAGAGGGTAAATAAGGCAGGGGATATGGTGTGAGAGATGTCAAAAGGTGGAGAGGTATGAGTGCGTTGATGAGAGGTGAAGATATTATGTGAGTACTCAACCAAGACGCTTCCTTGCTTAGCTTATATACTTCTTTCCATTCCCGTGGTTCTCTCACCGATTAACAGTGTCCACGGACTTAATCAAGGAAAAATGTCGCAGTTAGCCTAGGTATCTCCACGAAAGGATGACGGTATTCTGCACGCCTTCTTAATCCTCCGATTCAGCCTTCACCAATATCTCAGCCTTGGCGATGGTACGGAGAGACTTGGCTGTGTAAAGCTTCCACCGATAGAATTGGACAGAAAGTGCCAATTTACATCCATGGTGAGATGTGATTGGATGAAGCTGCATGTGTAGGGCTGACAGAATGTGGTAGTAAGCAACGGCCTTAAGACACATGCGGGGTTAGTGTCCTTGCTCTCCGATGAGATTCGGGGCGTCGCTGAGGCTTCGGACAACTGAACATGCCAGTGGTGTAGATATGTGAAGTCGTCCTGAACAATACCAGCTTTCTCGTCTGTATTCGCATACGATGCGATGCACATGTGCAGAGGAAATGCGAGAGCACGACTACGACTATGACGCACTTGGCGCCAGTCGGCTTACAATCTGGCCGTGTCCACCCTGTCCGGTTGATTTTGCGCGTGTATGCGCGCGAATGCTGCACGTCACCTCGAGTCGTTGCTCAAAGCAGAATGGCCCCGGTCGACAATGTTTCCGCTGGCTGGGGTTGGAGTACGGCCGTAGCCCTTCTTCAAGCTGTGGCTTGAACATCAACCCGCTATGGCTGGTAGACGACGCAAACATTGTTGGCCCGAACACGTGTGCGTAAATTCGAGCCTCATGACGATAGACATGATGTTTGAGAATGATATAAAGCACCAGAAAGAATTGGGAAATTGCAATTCATCAGAAACAGTTTTACCAAGCCAGCAATAACAATAAAAGTCCTTACAGCTCAATCCCAACGACGGTTCATCAGCAACTATTACAGTCAAGCATAGTATCTTCAATTCAAGATGTGTGGCGCTGCTTTCAACCCCACGACCGATATTCCGGATCAGTCTGGACGGGTGTTCCTCATCACTGGAGGCACGTGACTGCTCCGTTTCACTCACTTCAATCGCCACTAACTTCGATCCCAGGTACTACAGGTCTAGGAGCTACAACAATCTCTTTCATCGCTGCTCAAAGCCCCGCGTGTATCTTCTTCAGTGGCAGAAACCAGAAGCGAGCCGACGAGCTCATAAGCAGAGTACAGCAGGCGTCGCCATCCACTAAAGTGGTTTTCATTGAATGCGATCTCTCGAGCCTCGCATCTGTGGAAGCCGCAGCAAAGAAGTTCACGTCCGAATCCGACCGCCTCGATGTTCTCATGCTCAACGCTGGTGTCATGGCCACGCCCGCCTCGCTCAGCAAAGACGGCTACGAAATCCAATTTGCAACTAACCATCTCGGGCACGCGCTCCTGATCAAGCTCCTCCTACCTATCATGCTTAAAACTGCCGCGCAGCCCTCATCTGATGTCCGCGTCATCAATGTCTCTTCTGTAGCCTACTCCAACGCCCCATCCCCTGGTATCGAGTTCTCCAAACTCAAGACCCGAAACGCAAGCTACGGCGGAATGATGACTCCCAACAAATGGGCGTGCTACGGACAATCCAAACTCGCAAACCTGCTCTACCCCATCGAGTTGGCTAAGCGCTGTCCCTCCATCACGTCAGTGGCTGTGCATCCAGGCTTCATCAAGACGGAGCTGCACACGCACGAGAATTTCATAGATAGGAGAATTGTGAATCTCATGGCGGATAAATGGCTGGACAAGGATGAGGGCGCGTATACGCAGACGTGGGCAGCGACGGTGGCGAAGGAGAAGCTGGAAAGCGGTGCTTACTATGAGCCGGTGGGGGTGAAGACTATGCCGAAGACGAAGCAGGGGAAGGATGCGGGGCTGGCGAAGGAGTTATGGGAGTGGACTGAGAAGGAGTTGGAGGGATGGATGTAAGGGTTTTATCTTGATATGGAGTATTGTAATGTCGGTGCGTACTAGCGGAAGTTTTTCTTCAACATAAGATTTCATTTCTAGATGTGTCAACTGAGGCCAATTCACAAGTAGAGATTATTGTTATCTTGAGCCACCAAGCGTAATCTTCTTCCCCAATTTGCACTATAGCAAATCATTGAAATTGTGCAAAGTCTGAATCTCAGAGTGACCAAAGTGCGTTTCTAGCTTCGGATCAGCTAGACTAGAGGGGAAAGTCGGAAAAGGTGTTCCACTCTAAGGAGCTCAGAATGATTCTTCGAAAAGAACGGTGGGTCTCTTGACACTAAGAATCTTGCCACTCATCGCGATAGATCTCTCGATCTTCAACCCAAAGAACAGCCAGGCTTGTCGCTTTCTTTCGGCGTGATACAGCGGGGACGTGTTCGGGATCGACCTTGAAGAGCACTCTTCCCGCAACCGTGCTTTCTAGAATCCTTCTATTTGGGGCAACGTTGTAGATGACAGATTCCCACCTCCCAGGCTCTCCAATTTTGGGGATAATTCTTACAACTTCGTTTCTCATCATTGCCCACTCGTCCGGGTATCCATCCCTGCCATCGTTGTTCTGGTCGGAATTTTCGTGTGGTCGTATCAAGAATGCTCGGACGTTATCATCTGCATAATCCTTGGCGAATCGGGTCAACGACATCTGCAACGCCCTGCCGGGAGCGTCCACCCCATTACGAAGACCGCCGATGACTATGCGTTGGAATATATCTTCTTTGGTGTCGCCTGAGGGAACTTCATCTGGAGCGAAGGCCAAGCTCTCCCAATAATGTCCCATGTAGACCGCTTTTCGGTTAATGATAGCCAACATCGTGCATCCTCGCAACATAGTGGCAACTAGGCTCCTTTCTTTCTTATAGTCATAATATACAGCGGTGTTCACATCATACTCGTTTTTACTGTCCTTGTCATACAGACTCCATACCACGGCAACTCCATCTCCATTGTCACCAGTCTCATCCATGATGAAGGCATCCATAAGACCTGGGGTTGGGAGATTCATTGCCCGACGTACAATCGAGACATTGTTGATTGATCTAGTGGCCTCTAGACTTTTCTCTTTTTGAGGATATCTGGCTGCGTCACACTTCTCGCGTTGAGCTCTTGGAAAGATGTGCTTCTCTTGACACACTCGTCCTTGACAGTGAGCATTGCTGGAACTCGTGGATAGTCCTGGATCTTCAAGAATTGTTAGTAGCCTACAAAATATCATAACTACTCGGTAGAACACACCTGGCACAACAATAGCTTCGATAAAAGCAACGCAGAGACATAGTGTCAGGATGAAATTCTGCATCTTGAAAACCTGAGAAGCGCAGATGAAAGGTTGGGCGAATTGCATGAGTAGTGTAAATGGAGTATTTGCAGGCTATCTCTTCCTAAATGATCGCTATATATGTATGTGCCTCGCCCCTTTTTTACTCTCGACATTTTTTCAAGTCGCCAAGTCGGGAAATTGAAACAGAGATGCCCTGCGGCGTAGCAATGAGACACCAACAAGGTGTTGGAAGTGGCAGCAAGGCATACAGCCCCACAGTTCAAGTACTGGCTGCCAACAACACTCAGGACTTTTGAAGGGGCCGATACGTTTGCACTGGTAGCGCTCGGGGTCTTGGCGCTTGACGAACTCGTTCAGTTTACTGTGCCGTATCGCGACCGCGCACATGTAGCAACTCGAAAGATATCCCCCAATTGATACCTGCCTTAATATGGTACTCGCCGAAGCACAGCAGCATGCTATAGGAGATGATGACCTGGGTGCAATACTGCCCAGCCCTGCGCAAGGTCCAACCCCAGAAAGAGATGCTACACTGAAAGAATGGCTGCTATTCAGTGAGTGGAATCTAACAGTTCGATAGAATTTTTTTTGACAACTCTCTAGCTTCTCAGTTGGTAACGTGACAGTACTTCGTTGGCTGCTTCAACACGGCGCAGACCCAAATGCGATATCTGAACGCCTTCCAGGTCAGGAATACCACACGCCTCTTGCTGACGCGGCGGAGGATGAAACCAGTGACGCCATAAATATATTGCTATCGCATGGTGCGGAGAATTCTGAGGCTATATTCCATGCCATTGCACTTTGGGGCCAAGATAGTGGCACAGCAACTTTGGAGGCGCTCATAGATCCTGGTGTAGATATCAACTATCTCTCAGAGGCTTGGGAGACGCCACTGTATCAGGAGGTTCGTGTTATGGATGACGAGAAGGTCAAGTTACTGCTGGCCCACGGCGCAGGTCCACATATCAGAACCTTGAAGCGGTCTCTCCGCATTAAATCTCGCCAGAGAGAAGGTTCGACCAGACTATGTGACCATCATTGAGGGATCCAAGTGGACAAAGGGAGGCATGAGACTCCGCTTCTTCTTGTGATACACTTGTGTGGCTAGCAGGGCGGCCGGAGTATGAACCGAGCTACAAATGTCACGTCACTCTTTCTCAAAGTCCCTTGAGCCCCCAAGTTGGATCATGGAATCGAGATGACCTGCGCCGCAGCATTGAAACAACATCACGGTGCACTAAGCGCCAAGTAGGCACAAAGCTCCTTCAGGTTCCCACAAAACATTCCTTCAACCTCTGAGACTCTTGATGGGGCCGATATGATTGTGTTGTTAAGCGCCCTGAGCCTTGGCGCACGTAAGATGGGTGACTGCGCCGTAGTGGACCTGCGCACACCAGATTGTGATGCAAGCACGCTCCCCACCACATCTCATCTTCAGTAACAGGTTCGCAACACCGCCGCATCATAAACTACACGCCATTCCTTATCTTCGGACGCCCTATACCCATGAGCGACATGCTGCAGGCCGCTATTCTGGCTGACGACGCTGACGCGCTTCGAAGCAGCCTTGAGCACATTTCGACGGCGGAACTGCAGAAGACACTCAATACAAACCTTGAATTCGCAATGTCTCATAGCTCTCTGAAGGCAATCAGCCTTTTATTCAGCCTCGGGGCTAGAACCAAAGTCATCCCATTCTGTAATGCAATCACAAGAGAGGATACTGGCGTTTTCCAAGCTCTATGCAACGGAGGTTGGAATATTGATTCGACTCAACACGAATACGCTGCGATACAGTGAGTAAATTGCTCCATTAACAGATAATTTCTCACGGCTTTGCAGCTTCGCAGTTGAGCAGCCGACTCTGCTTCGGTGGTTGCTAGACCATGGTGCTAATCCAAACACATTGTCAGTGAGACATCCAGGATCTTGCTCGCCGTATGAAAGGCCTCTTTCGGTTGCCGCCGAGCTCACGAATGCTGAATCACTGACGATACTGCTCTCGTATGGAGCGACGGACCACATGGCTATCTACCATGCCATTGGACTCCGTAGACAGAATAACGGCACAGCAACCATGCAAGCGCTTATTGATCATGGTATTGACATCAACTACCTTGACAGGCGTCGTGGCACGCCCCTCCGTCAGGCAGTTCATGTCGGGGATGAGGAGAAACTGAAATGGCTGCTCGATCACGGCGCAGATCCTCATGCCAAAAACCCAGAAAGCACGTCTGCACTAGAACGTGCGAAGCAAATGGGACGATCGCATTTTGTTGCCATAATCGAGGCCGCCAGTGGGATGATGGGGCCTTGAGGTCCAGTGTACTTCTGTACCTTTTAAGTCAAAACGGAATTCATGAAGCATATTTTCGTTCAGTGTTCCTCATTATGTTGTGGTTTATTTCATCACATATCTGGGTAGCGATTTGATACATGAGATACATTCTTCGACCAAGACTTCTTCGATCCCGAGTTGTGGCAGTGATATTTGCAGAAGGCGATGGAAGCACAGAAAAGACCGGGTTTGCTTAGCCCGGTTCTTCAACATGCATGCATCAATTTTGGAGTAGGTATTTTAATCTCAAGAGGCAAGTTCACGGCACATGCTTGGAGTACAATAATTTTGTTTCCCGGCCCTATCATGTGCCGTACTCTCGCATCGCTCCTTACGGCACAGTGCCAGGTGGCGCATATGTAAAACGACATTGGAATACGCCTCACGCACATGTTGTGAAACAAAACGAAAAGGGTGCAAGAAGGCGTAGCATAGAACCACATCAGAGGCGTTAGGGAAGAAGATGACCTTGCATACGGCGAGGTTGTTTGCTATGTTCGATGTCATGAGTTATGAGCACGGTAGCGAAGTGTACTTAAACGTACCATTCTCTCAAGAATCTCTCAGAAATCCTGGATTGCATCGCTCAAGCTTGGTGTCGTGACCAATATGAGCAGATTTCATATTATTCTGGCGTTTGGGGCCATGCTCGCTTCCAGCAATGCTGATATATTCACCTTATCTTTGGGAGATGTCGGACAATATTCTGCCGCATTGGTATGAAAATACGGAAGCGATGTAGCGATAACATTTATCCCGCTAACTATACTAGGCAAGTCCTCCCACTATGACCGGATCACGAGTCCTCTTCACTGATGCAGCCGGTTCTGATGGTGGTGTTGATGTTGTACTGTCACAAGACTTGCAGGCGACCATGAAGACTGTGCTTGACAACAACTGCATAACGATCGACAACGGCTGCATTGACAGTGTGCGGAATTTACTGGTCAGTCCACAAACAGAACTTGAGTCGCGCCAGGCAGTAGCAGTTGTATATGCCGTGGGTGCTCTGATTGGACTGGTCTCCCTTACAATACCTCTATGGGAGGAGCGAAATCATGGGGTACCAGCGGCTCTCCATATACCTCAGGCACAGATAGGTCCTGCAGCTTCTGCCGCTTCAGCAGCGACCATGGCTGCTGTTACTGAATCCGGGGCTCCCTTCGTTACAATTACTCCAAGACCCAGTATCACTCGAACTGCAGGGTATATCTCACATTTCGCACATTGAGCTTTGCCAACTACAAATTCTTATACAGACCTGATAAGCCGATGGAGACCATCCTTACCAGTCCACAGGATGGTCATGAGGTCGGAGATGTAGCTATTCAAGTCACTGAGGATCTTGCAACCCGACTCACAGAGATGATCAATCGAAGCCAGCAATGTCCTGCACCCCAATTGCGGCGTAGCCCCACAAATGCGCACAAAGGTACCGTCACGAGAGAAGAGGTGAACGACCAAATTTTCGCAATTATATGCGCAGCAAAGTCGCTCGTCTTAAACGCCGTATCTGGTGGACCTTTCGCGGAACTGTCTCTGATCAAAGGGCAGCAGCCAGCTTGGATATCTCCAGATCTGGCACAAGCAATGGGAGATGTTGCTTCATTTGCTATCTCCCAATCCAGCTTTCTCCAGCTCAATGACATTGACGCTGCGACATTGGGTTATGTTTCATTCTACCTAGCTTTTATGGTGATCAGGAACAAGACACCGCTCGGCAGAATGAACTGGATTGTCGCATCAGAGTTCAACGGTGTGGTCACTGCATCACCTACCAAAGGAATTACTATCACACCGACGAATGCAGTGACATCGACAAGCACATCTAGTCTACTTGAATGTTCAGCATCATGTACGATGGTTGGACAGATAAGAGCCTGCAATACACAATACCCAACACCTACGGATGATGACTCGTTCACCAAGCCCACCACGTATGCGGTTAAGACTGTGGTCTTTGAGCCTTGGGTGGTCCCTCTACAGATCCCGGTCAGCATTCCGATCGGTGTGTGTCCTCCCCCACCTGGAAATGCCACTGATTTCCCATTGGACGGGTTTCGTACAGTATATTCGAAATTTTGCTCAGAAAATGGAAAGTCCACCACAACAGCAACATGGGTTGTCAACGCCAAAGGAGAGCAGGTCGGCCCGAAATCACGTTTACTTCGATACGCGACTAGAGCTAATGCAGCAGAGGACGACAAGTACAAGGACTATCGCTTCACTCTCGCGAAAGTTGTTCGGGAAGGCGAGCCATTCTCATGTGCCACGACGTGCGAAAAGGCTTTCGAACGGCTCAGTGGTCAAGACCTTTGCAAAAGAGGAGAAGACAAGAAAGCCATCGCAGACACCGGGTTTCTGGATGCTGGCTGTGCTGCATACTCCTTCATGATCGAAGCTCCAAAGCCACCAGAAGTGGAGGTCGAGGTCGAGGTCAAGTGCGGGGATTCCAAAGGGCGTTACTCGGCTCCAAAGTACGACAGTGAAGCTGCAGGTGCCATCAGTGTCGAAAGCGCTATCAAAAAATGGTGCGCTGAGAGTCATGATTTCTATCTAAACCATGAGAAGGACAACAATCAGAAGTATGGCAGATGGGACATAACACAGCTTGACGTACCAAAGCGGAGTTCTTTCTGGGCACGCGCAACAGTTCATGATCCAAAACAAAATGGTATCATCAAAGAAAAGCAATGCGTCGCTGCTTTTACCAATGGTCTCAAACAATGCGATGCAGAATCGGGCAGGACGCATGGTTTCAGTGCTGTCGTTGGTACAGCCACCTACTCCCTGGAGCTTAGCGGGTACACGAACGAAGGGAATCCTCCATGGGACCAACATTCTGCGTTCCGAGGATGAGGCACGCAATGGTGGAACCTCGGCTCGTGATCCTTTTGGACCCATGTGCGATAAACATCAGGCGGATTTCAACCGAATTTTCCCGAATGACTTGGAGGCAACTATCGACTCGTTCTGCGTCGAAGGAATTCGCCTTAAACCATTCCATGGTGCAGGCGGTGACGATCGTTATCCAAAGAAGGGGAATCCGAGGTTCTATGAATCAGGATTTCTAAAAATGTTCTTGAGCCTGGGTGCGGAGCCTATGAATAGAGGTGGCAAGGAGCGCCCATACTTCGACGACAAAGCTTGCGAGTAAGTGCATCATCTACAAATCACAAGAAGTGTAGAGGCCAAACTAACAAACACTCAGGGGCTATGACTTCAAGATGCGCGCGGATGATTGCAGATACGCTCTACGGAAATTGTTCAAGGAGTGCAACACGAAACCGGAGCACTTCAATGCTGGAGAATATAAGTACCGATGTGTAAGATATAAGGTGTATCCTGTAAACGAAACGTAGCATGGCGTCTCTGTACACACATCCTGAACCCTCATCCTACAGTATCAATGTTCAAAAGTTGCGAAATGCACTGGCAGTTGTGAATGAGACAGGTTGTGCTGCTAATTTTGTTGAGGTTCATCAATGCTTGAGCTTGGAATTGTGGTCCCCTAACCAACGATGGCTCGCTCGAGATGTTCCGATAGCACACCGTCCAAAATAAAGCACATCAGCTCAATTTAGCACGTTTCGACTGCCGTCTATATTAGTCTGCTTATACTCAAAAAGCTAACTCTCATGAGGGTTACAAGGTGCTGCATTTATAAGGGCAATGCTATTCGCGCCTGTGTTAAGACTGTGGCCTTTGCACTAATCCTTAAGGGGATGCGGTTATTGAACAGGATGACTCGGGCGTGCAATAAGCATGTATTATATTGCACAACATATCGAGACTCGTGGTGATGTCATTTCATGTATAACCCCATGCTCATGATGAGTAGCTATTGTATTTCAGAATCATGTAGCCATGATGGGTACTCCCCCTTCCTTGATCATGATGAGTTGACTGAACTTCTGATCTCGTATATTCTTAAGGAAAAATGCTATATCACAGACTGGGACCTCGTGGGGGAAGCCGAGGACGCAAATGATGGTGTTGTTGGCTGGAAGATAAAGTTGGTTAATTTGAGGAATCGTTCGGCAACGAGGATGGAATCCCAAAAGAGTCAATGACTACACGTTGTGAGTGCATGGCGCAGGTTTGAGGAGTACATAGATGCCTGAAACTGACTCCGCTGTAGTACATGACGCCTGAAAAGAGCTCATTGAAAGTGCAGTCAAAAAACGAACAGAAGTAGAGAACGGCATTTCAGCTCGGAACGAAGTTTCTAGATTGAGTGTCCCGAAATCTATCACTCCTCTATTACTTCTCATCCATTTCCTTTCGCTTACGCCTTGATTTCCGTAACCAGTTTTCCCGTATTGCCACCCTTGAATAGCATTGTCCACGTCTTGGGTACATCCTCAAACTTGGTCGGCACCAACGTCTCCGTCTCGGGCCCAATCTGAATCTTGCCCTCCTTGACGCCTTTGACTAATTCACCCAACCACGCACCTGCCTTACCCGCCATAATCGCGTCTGTGACAATGAACCCCTTGACCTCAATGCGATTCGTGATAATCTCGAACCAATTCTTGATGCCCCCCTCTCCAAGCGAGTTATACGTTGCTACCGCACCACACGCCGCAATCCTACCATGTCTCGCCATGCGCGTGAGCATCAAATCCAGAATGTCGCCCCCCACATTGTCAAAGTAGACCTGCGCAAACCCGTCCGTCGCTTTCTTCAACTCCTCTTTGAAGTTGGCGGCTTTATAGTCGACGCACACATCTGCGCCGAGACTTTCGACCCAGCGACATTTCTTCTCCCCACCCGCAATGCCAATCACTTTCTTGCATCCGAGCACGTTCTTGGCGAGTTGGACGACAATGCTCCCTGTTGCGCCAGCGGCGCCAGACACGACGACGACGTCGTCTTTAGTCGCGCGCGCAACGTCGACGAGGCCGTTGTATGCGGTCAATCCAGGCCCACCCAGCGCACCGATGAAATGCGTAGCCCTGATTCCCGCTGCGGCATCTGGCTGGATAGGACGAGCATCTTTGGCATCTACAACTGCATACTCGGTCCAGCCAAACGAGCCCATGACAAGTTGACCCTTTTCGAGTGCTGAGGCATTGGATTCAACGACTTCGGCAATGGCGTAGGAGCGCATTACTTCACCCTTGAGGACAGGTGCGGTGTAGAGACGCTCGGGGTCCATATCTTTCTGGATCCACCCGCGCTGAGCGGGGTCGTTGGAGAGGTAGAGGGTCTTGAGCAGGACTTGGTCTGCACCTGGGGATGAGAGGGTGGTGGATTTCAGAGAGAATGTGGAGTCTGGCCCGTCAAGGACAGGGTCGGATGAGGGGGGGTTGGAGAGGACCCATTGGCGGGTTTGCTGGCCTGACATGGTTGTGTGGGATGTGTGGTTGTGTGTAAGTGGAGGATGAGGTGAGGTGAGGTAGTTTAGAGTATCAGGAACTATTCAATTGATGCAAGAGTGCAGAAGCAGCAAACCTTTGTTAGAAGTACCAAACTAATATGTGTTCAAGTGGGACTGATTTCAAAGCTAACCCTGTACATTGCACACATGCGGTATCTTGCCATCATATGACGTGCGAGAGCGGGTTTCTCAAAAGCGGTGGACCTCGGCTTGTGTAGCTCCATGTCACTTCCGCTCGCTGAATCGTCGACTCTAGAGACACAACTCGTCATGAGACGTACCATCTCTTTCTGAATATCTGAATACCCGCAGCAAGTAGAATAATCAAGAATAGACGCGGTAAAGTCTAGCCTTGCTTTCCAGTTATCGGTATGATTTCTCGCGAAGTTTCTGGAGGTTACTTTTTGATTGTATCCTGCGGAGTGGGGCAGAACAAACATGACTCGTGTCGATCTTAAGTTTGTCAGTGAGCCTTCGTTCGTCCTGACCAATTGTATACGGAAGTTAGAAAGAAAGATAGCTTGCGTAGGATAATGGGAAGCATATAGATGAAATCAGAGAGAACGAACTTCATACTCTCTAGTTCACCACACCATGCGTTGAACTATACCGACAATGCTGACCTTACTGTTGATAAGTTTAAAGGCGCGTCGAGTACGAATAACTTGGAAACAGGAAGGTAGCGAAATTGTACTAATTTCCTATGCCATTGTAAACTATAATACACCTTGCAATATGCTACGCCATGTTCAGACCTGCCCTTGCTGTGTTCTGTAGAATCCTGAGCAAGACGATTCAAGAAAGGTACTTTTCCAAGCCTAGCTGTATCTATGTCTCGTGTACAGACGCAATAGGGTATGGATGATGGAAACGAGGATGTAGCGCTTGGGCGGTCGGTACTGCAGAGAGGCCACCACAAGTGACTGTCGAACGGGATTGAAGAGAGAACTGTTTCTTGGCCATCTCTCTATGCAGAGAAGCGGCGCATGACTTTGGCAATGACTATTGCCTGTTAGCATGATGAACGCTAGATCGCTGGTTCAGGGCCATACCATGAAGCGCAACAACGCTGAAAATGAAGACAACGGACAGAGTCATGACGACGACGGGGTCGACCTTGAGTCCGGGCGACTCGTCAGTGTACAGCCCTATCCAAATAGGTCAGCTAGTGTTCCATTGCACCTGTGTCGATGACCGCCGTATACAGTTTTATGGCACGCGTTCCTACACAAGACACGTGCCATCACTTCCCCATCATCTCCCAATATTACTCCATAGAACTAGACTTACTCAACATGGTGCTTGAGCTGCCGCCCGCGCCGGCCGCCCTTGTGCTGCTTGGTCGTAGGTTTGCTGTCTTCTCTGCACGGTCGGCAGCTGCCTTCCTTCGCATAACGGTCGCAGGACCACCCGGGGGCTTGGGCGACGCAACGCGCGCGGTAGAGGAGCCCGAAGGCGTGTTGGCGGGCGAGGTTGGGCGTGGGGAAGACTATTGTCATAGAATTAGCTTCTTGCTGGGTACGATCGCGGATGCAGCTCCAGTAGAATGTCGCAAGGGATTTTGCAAGCCATTGTTCCGCGCGTGAGAATTGGATTGTATGATCGGATCAAAGATGCACCAGATGTGTCGCAGTTTAGCTGGTATTGGAAACACCATTCCGTGGGCGACCATCACGAGCTCCTTTTCTCCAACAATTCTCGAGCACGGGCAATGGCTTTGATCGTAGCGGAATCAGGGGCAACATACCATGGTGATGTGCAATTGATGTAGAGGACAAGGCGCAGAGAAGAGGTGGTGGTCAAGATGTGGGTGATGTTGCAATGTAATTGTCCCTTTCCGCAGAGGCCACGGTTCTGGATCTGGAGAGCTGGGGAGCGCGCCGCGGCTCTTGCTCGCTAAAAACGCACGGACGTCTCATCCGTCACGTGCGTGCACATTCACTGAATTAGGCGGCTACATCAAACTAGGATTTGACCACTTCCCCCTTCAAAGCACAATCACTTGCATGGAGTGCTCGTCAGCCTCGTTCTGTCCTCAAAACCACTTTTCATTACCCAGTAACCTGTGCCGATCCGTGTATCACATCCCAAACGAGGCAGACCATAGTCCGCTGCCCACAAAGCAAATCCTACTACCGGGTCCGCAGTGTAGAGACCAAGACCGAGATAACAAAAAAAGATCAAAAACTCCTGCACCCCCATGGAGAAAGAAATGATGACAACCGTGATCCGACATGACGAACACCACAGCACCCACCGCGTGACAGGTATATGATTTCAGTAGACCCAGAGATGCAGGCTAACACGCCGTAAGAGCATATGACTGATACCCAATTTGTTGTTTTCGCCGACCTCCCATGACCCGCTCCAACCAGTATTGGAGGACCGATGCGATATGCCCGGACACCTGAAATGCGAAAACTCCGGATGTGCATCGAGACTCCCAAATCAAAACTCCATTTTCTAGCCCCAAACAGAAGCCTGAACACCCTGGTTAGGTGTGTTGCTCCAAGGACCGTTGTTCCAGATACCGACACCCTTGTCGGCAACGGTCGAGGAAGGATTCAAAGAAGCAGACGTGGCAGCAGCGTTGTGCTGCTCGCTTGCATTGTAAGAATTGTAGCCCAGCGGTGAGGGCAGAGGTGAGTTTGCACGCTTGCTGAGAGGTGCCCCAGCAGGTTGCTGCAGACCCTGCAGAGGGCGAGTGCCAATAGGGGCAACACCAGCCCCGTTGGACTTGTTAGGTCCAGGAATCGGAGGAGAGGCTCCGGGTGATGAGTTGGAGGTGCGGTTCGCCTGCTGCGCATCGAACAGGCTAAAAGCCGGGTTCTGGTTGGACGAAGGCGAGGAATTGCTGTTGGCACGGACCTCCTGAGACCCACCCGGGGCATCCTTGTCTCCTCGTGGGGGCATCTGGACAGTAGCTTCGCCTGATGCATTTTGTGCTTGCATGCCGAAGGGGTCAAAGGCCAGTGGAGACGCACCGCGACCGGCACCGGAGGTCTGGACACGGACGTCCTGACTCGAGGTGGGGTTGTTATTGTACAGACTCGAGTTCTCGCCGTACAGCGCACGGTGCTGGCGCGCAATGAGCTCGCGACGCTCATCTTCATTCATGGTATTGGGGCTCATGGAGCGATCGGATTTGGATCCCGAAACATCTGTATTACCCTAGTCAACCTGCTGTCCTTCCTCTATTGTTGCCCTGATTCCGAGTCCTTACTTCTGTGGTATTGCTGCTCCTGGTGGTAGTTGCGCAGCTCTCGCTCACGCTGAGCCGCCATCCGACGCTTCGCCTGAGCCATCTGGTCCGCATCGTTGGGCCGGGACGCATAGCGTTGGTTCTGGTAGAAGCCTTGAGCATTCGAGGCCGAATGGGAGCGCATGCCGTCGTACTCGCTGACCGAGTGGTGGCGCTGGGAGCCGCCCATACGCTGGTCTATAGCAATTGGTTAGCAATCGTCTGGGCCTGAAGTGTAGCGAAGCGCACCATATTCGGGGTACGGGCGTGGTGCAGGACCGCCGCCCGCCATAGGCATCGACTCGCGACGTCCGCCGCCGGCATTGGGAGGAAATCCGGGCCCGAATGGCTTTCCGCTCTTGATGAGGTTCTCGTGGGCGCGGTCAACCTCTATACTCGCGTGTCAGTCTGTGTCGGATTGGTCCTGGTATCAAGCTGCCAAAAACAACAAGTGTCTTCTTCTGCCACCGACAGCTCTTCCCGTGAATCGCGACGTACCCTCAAATTGCGAGACAAAGGCATTGGCCTCGTGCGTGTTTACTGTCGAGCTCGAGCCTGGATCCATGTTACTCGGTGTGCCTCGGCCGATGAGACCACTGAAGCTGGTACCTGAGCGCGAGGGCGGTGGCGGCTGTTCCCACGAAGACTGGCGGCCGGGGGCTGGCGAGGACCAATTGGGGTCGTTGTAGTAGGCCATGGTCGGAGAGACGCGGTGGTGGAGGAGGAGGAGGTGGAGAGGTGGTGGTGAAGAGGGATATTTCCGAGAGGAACAAGCCCAGCTGTACCCGTGTCAGTATGGCAGAAGGACGGTCAATGGCAGGGTCAAGGAGCAGCGGCGGTCGGGCGGAGCGAAGCATGCACGGAATGGGGGCGGGAAATGAGGTCGAATCGGTAGCGGAAAGGATTTTTCTTGGGGCGGAGATGCTCGACATGAGCGAGGTGCCGCTTACCGAAAAATGCAACTGCTCGCGGGCGAGGGCAGACTCGGACGGCTTAAGGAGCGACGGGTAGGGGTTCACTCTGCAGAGCGCACAGTGAAGGCCTGAGAGGACAGCGACGGCGCTGGGAGAGATAGGGCAGAGGCAGCGCGGGAGAGAGAGCGGGACGTGTGGATTCGAAAGGGGATGGGATCAAATATCACGCTAAACATTGCACTAATCTCTCAGACTCAATCTCCGCCCTCCCACCCACACGGGCCTCTGATGCTGCACGCAATTACTTGGGCGGCCGAGGGAGCGTGGGCCCGTCGCTCTCCAGCGGCTCGCATCGCCGCCGGGTGGTTGCGCGGCAGCCTCGCTCGCCATACTTCACGCTGGCCTGCCGCCGCGTTCTGACGAGTAGGTACGAGGCAGCTCCGTCTTTGCGATCAGCTGGCGATGCGGACGACGGCGCGGATGACGTCCTGGGGTCGAGGGGCATCTGCTGCTACCCGGCCTCAGCGATGCGGGATATGCGCCTGCACTGCTGCACTGCGCGCCAAAGCGGACTAGGTGATGTGACCGTGTGCTGGGGACGCAAACACCACGGCCAGCGGCGGTGATGGGCTAACAAAAACACATAAGAACGCCTAGCCGGCGCAAGTGTTTTATTTTTTTCCACAGCGCGCACGTGGACCCTGAGACCCTTGGACGGTGCGGTGCGTCTGCGGCTTGACAGGCGCAGAGCCCCATCGCCAGTACCAGTCTGCCGTATAATTACACACATATGAACGCAGCTATCCGCCGTCCTGTGGCAGTCCTGCGCAGCAGCTCGTGCATCGAGTACCAGACCTGCGAACTGCAACGTTCGCAGCCCAACGACCGCAACCGTCGAGGGCTCGCTGCACACTGCCCCGCCGCCGCCAGGCACTTTTAGCTGCAGGACATTTCAACTGCATGCCATGCATGGCTTCTTGCACACCCCACCTCGCGCGAGTCCACCACCAACCACCGCGAGGCACTCCAGGTCTGCCCTCCGTCGTCGGCTCGCGAATGCAGCCATGAGCTGCCGACGTGATCAGACTTGTCCCTCGTCATCGTAACCTCTGCGGCCCTTCCACGGTTGTGCGGGGCATCGAGTCGTTGAACCCCAGCACCTCCAATGAGGTTGGCTGTTGCGAGATGTGGCGTCCCACCGTCCCTCAGCGCACATGCATGCCGTCCAGAGCAGCGGCTTACCGTGCTGGTGATAGGCACTCGGGACGGATTGCTCACCGTTATCCCTCCACGATGAGCACCACCAAGACCATACTCTAGCGGACCTCTTTCCCGAACAGGTCTGACTCCGAGCAGTCAGTTGATGGCAACGTGCAGTAGGGGGACATGTGCGGTTGCAGCGCTTGCCATGACCCACCGCGTTGCTCGCTGTCTGGTATCGAGCAATCGGCCAGTATACAGCAAACGGCATGCGCCCCATGTAGGTAACACCACGCACCCGGAAGACACGGCCGGTTTCCTGTCAGCCTCATATCTGTACCAGCGTAGCACAGGAATGTTACCATCTATGCGAGAGCACCCTCGAAGTCGGGCGAGACGCAATATATCTAGGTTGGGGCATCCGCTCAAGTAATTGCCCAGCGCGCACCCTCTAATTGGGTAAGATTTGAACGCTCCTTCCGCTTATGTAGAACCCCTGTCCGACAGACTAGTCTGCTCTCACGTGACACTACACTTTTTTACGCGCCGAATCAACAGCCGCATTCTGAAGCAAAATGAGGTTTGCATCAGCTTCCTTACATAGACTTTCCTCTGGACGTCTTCTATCCATCAGCAGTCCTATCTTGTCACGCTTTCTCGCTCTTTCTCTCTGGTCACATCCCCAGTCACGCGCTTGCCCACAGACCATGCGTTCAACATTAGAGCCACCACATGAGCACTACCTCCAGCATGCCATACTCAGCAAACACTTCGCAAAGTGGCCATCTTCCCCTTTGCGGATGACTCGCCCCGTAAGCAGCCAATACCCTCGCATCGTGCACTTTCTAGGACAACAATGCTCTGGAGTCAGCAAGGTGAAACAGCACCATCTGATTCCGTCATCTTTTCGAGTTGGCGTGCGCAAGACGGGCGAAGTCACAGTACGTTCACAAGGTCCATGCGCTGTAAGGATTCACAGGCGTACGTTGGCCGTTGCCGTCGTTGATTGTGAACGCGCCTGCTTCAGGTGAGTGATGCGAGCATGGTGACAGACGACAACATGGCTCGTACAACAAACAACTGCGTGCACCAAGAGATCCGCTTCCATCAAAAGCGGCAGCCTTCCTACACCTTAACTAGATCACCAACTCTTGTCAACCATGAAGATCTCCTTGTTATTCCTACCTCCAGAACTCGTCCTCGAAATTGGCGACTTCCTTTCACCAGACGGCATACTAGCGCTCAAGCTCACGCACCGGTATTTCAACGAGACGCTGCCTTTCTTGCCGCACCAAAAGAACCCTCCATTCTCGGCATGCGCAAAACTCGCTATTCGATACTATCTCTCTCCGCCCAATCCTGAGCCTAGTCATCTCCGATGCATCCTTTGCAAGGCAGTATACCCGAAAAGTCTGTTCAAATCCTCCAGCAGTCCAGCATGTGTTTCCGATGCGCTCGACGATGCCTCGCAGACCGACGTCGTGGAATTACCACAAAGGCTGTGCTCGTGGCACGTTGGTAGACTTGCACGGGTCATACACACTGCACCCGATGGCAGGAATGAATGGATCAGCACCATGAACGACATGTGCATGCACTGTGGTGCTGTGCAAAGTTGGGGTAGATGCAACTGCGAATGCGGCAGCTGTGGGATTCGACCAGTGAGGACCTATACCCGATATTTGAACAACAAGCACGAGTGCCAGCGGTTTGTATTCTGGAGGACTGCTGTGGGTCATGGCACAGAACAGCAGCTGATGGTTCGCGAGGAATGTCGGAACCTGAGTAAGTACTGAACTCTTCGCAGTTGGCCTGCGTCAAAAACTTACAGAAAGGCACAGGGGCACCCGATGCCAGGACCATCATAAATTTGCCGGTTCTATTCGAGCAGCATAATGTACATCATACATTGGGCCACGCGTGCTCGGTCTCAAGCCGTCCCCAGTACGCCATCGATGCGCTTCATGGACCACAACACCCATTGTAGGACTTGAACACAGCTTTCCGAATTAGAGGATTCTCAGGTTGTAACACGTGATGATTCTTCAAGTCTATCCATTCTCAAGATCGTATCTTTTCTTCCCTCACTCCTTCCATGCTTACTTCCAACAACCCCATCTTCTCTTCGTCCATTCTTGCCTTCAATTTCTGGAATCGCATCTCCTTGCCCCACCGTCTAACAATCCAGAGCGCCCACCACTGCGCAAATATAAGGACCAACCCACTCCACGCCACAACTGACAACACGGTGTTGAAGTACATCGAGCACTTGGCCAACCACTCCTCATCCCAACCCAATCCAGCATCGATATCGCGGCATATCGAGCTCTCGTCCACGCTCCAGCTCGGAATGACCGGATTCAAGAATCCAGCATCGAACGGCAGGATGATATTTAAGAGCGCGAGCGTAACAAACGAAAGTGAGGCCGTATGTGTGAGTGTGTAAGCTGACACAAAGCTCGGAACCAACTAGCAATGTCACATGTCAGCTGTGGCTCTCCAATGATGACCAAGACATGCCCTCGCGCGAAAACCGGACGAGGAGGTGGGATGAGATATGTTTGCTTACTCTGACTGCGCCTACCAGCCCGAGCACGCTGGCGCCCGCGGCGATGACGTTGAAGATGAGGGACCAGAATGCGCGATATTGTTCTGTGCCGGGCAGAGCGGAGGAGAGGGCGAGGAGGGTGTGTGTGAAGAATGTGAGGGTTGGGAGGACGATTGCTAGGAATCTGGTCGGAAAATGTTAGTCGATGTTTGGAACGGGCGGTTGTTGACAAACCTGGTTTGTTCTTGCTCCTTGGTCAGGACCATGATGTCGTGGTTCTCGATGTGCAGTCGAAGTCGCTGCGATAAATTGTTGAAAAGAAAAGTCCGGGGCAAGCAAGTCGCAGCGCAACGCAACACTCAGTCGCTCGGTTGACAACGAAAATGCGGTCGTCCTCGTGGTATGTGGGTATCGTCGTACGTCGTGAAGCAAGTGCAAAGAAAGTCGTCAAATCTCGACGAACAGACTCTTTTGTAAAATGCAGACCAAGTCCAGATCCTCTTTAACGTCACGTCAGAAGTCCAATTACGCCTAGCACTCGCCGGTCCCTCTTCCAGAAAGTCTAAAAAAGGATAATTCGTCCCCTCGTGTTGATGGCGTCGCGGTCGAGCTTGCTGCGCTAGCTCCGGGAAGGCGCGGAATTTAGACAGAGAAGTCAAGCAAGTGTCAGCAGTGTGTCATTCAGATCCGTGCACTCTGCAACAACAGCGTGGGACAGGTACAAAGTGAGGACTTTGTCTTGGATTGCTCAGCCGTCAGCAGAGGCCTGCGCGGGAAAAAGAGGTATGCTTTGGAGAAAGTCGAGACAAGCAACAGGTGGTGACGGGAGTTGATTTATCCTGTCTTGATCTGGAAGGTCGAGGCTCCGTAAGAAGGTATACCGCATTGCATGCGGATCATGCGGCTGCGAATGAGTGGAGCCAGCGGAGCCAGCGGAGTGTAGCGGATAGCGGATGCGTCGTTGAGGTTTGTTCGCTTTCACGTCATCGTCATTGTTGGGTATGTGTGTAGCATGGCATTCAACTTTTCCCACTGGAGAATGTGTTGGATGCAAAGTGGTTTTTTTCGCCTTGTTCTAGACTTGTTGTCATATATTTTCAGCATCAAAATATTGACATTGATCATTCATGATTAACAGCAACACGCGATCAATGCGCGCGCGATTACGGATGAGCAAGGGCTTATCCGATGTCACGATTGTCAGCAAAGTATGTGCATGTCAAGCTTACTGCTCAGTAGGAACAGGAAGCCTTGTCAATTGAAGGGTCTGGCCCAGGTGATCGTCGCCTGCATGTGATGTCAAGCGAAGCGGGGTCGAACGGGACTACCTAGGTCACGTATCAAGCTATGTATCGGGCCTATCGCGAATCTCGACTCCACTACGATGCGCGTAGCCCTTGTGATGTGTATGTAGCTCATGTGATGGCGCGCTTTTCGTGCTTGAGTAGATTGTGGATAAGAGAGATGCGCAAGTTGGAAGGAAATGTGACGCGTCATCACGCGATCAAAGTACTACTGGCTTCGGAGGGTATCGCGTCACTGTACAATGCGGCGCCTCTTTTCCAGTCGAGGACATCGTGAGTGCTCCTACAGAACTTCCACTACGAGAGAGGTGGTTCGGTGGATAGAAAACATTGTACGCTATCATTGGTATTGTTCATTGCTACCTAGGTATAGTTCCAGAGTTCTCGTGCCTGACAAGGCGCAGAATAACTCCCATATTCGCTATCTATGCGATTGCGATCGATGCAGCATGCGGGTCTAAGCAAAGACGTAGCAGGGGATGCCGTACTAAATACAATATCAGTCGTGTTCACTTAAATCAGATAACGAGGGAGGACGTACGTTGGTGGGAGCGTTGAACTTCAAGTTCTTGTCAAGCTCAGAGATCGACTGGAGCTCAGACTCGCTCATGTCGAAGCCAGTCACGTCCAAGTTCTGCTGCAGACGGTTCTGTGAGTTGCTCTTGGGGATGACGGACAGACCGCGCTGTGTCGACCATCGCAACAGCACCTGTGCGGGTGTCTTGCCGTGCTTCTCCGAGATTTTCTTGATAGCCGGGTGGTCGAAGAGGAGAGGGGTATCCGCTGCAATCTTCATGTCGCACTCGATGAAGGACTGGGGACCGAACGATGAGTATGCGGTAACCTTGATGTCATGCTCTTCAGCGAGCTTGATGAGGTTTGGCTGAACGTAGTATGGGTGGTGCTCGATCTGAAGGGTGGCGGGCTTGACCTTCGCGTATGTGAAGAGGTCGAGCAATAGAGCGCCAGAATAGTTGGAGACACCAATGCTCTTGGCCAAGCCCTTTGCCTTGATGTCCTCAAAGGCCCTCCATGTGTCCTCGAGACGTGCTTTGCTGTGGATGATCTTGCTGTTCGCGTCGTCCGAGTACCAGCCGGGTGGGTAGCGGACCTCGGGTGCAACATACTTGAGCGCGACGGGGAAGTGGATCAGGTAGAGGTCAAAGTAGTCAACACCCCAGTCCTTGAGCTGCTTCTGGACAATGGGCTCGACTTGCTCATAGTCGTGGAAGGTCTGCCAAAGCTTGGAGACGATGAAGAGCTCC
The DNA here is from genome assembly GCA_020747045.1 of Phaeosphaeria sp. MPI-PUGE-AT-0046c. Classification (NCBI taxonomy): domain Eukaryota; kingdom Fungi; phylum Ascomycota; class Dothideomycetes; order Pleosporales; family Phaeosphaeriaceae; genus Phaeosphaeria; species Phaeosphaeria sp. MPI-PUGE-AT-0046c. Next base: position 1,685,342 of record JAGTJN010000004.1, read on the forward strand.
TCACGCTTTACAAGGCCCTCCTTGATGGCACGGGCAACACCCTGGCCAGATTCGACTTCGTTGCCGTAGTCTGGATGAAAATGTCAGCAACTGCCTTACAGAGTTTACCAGACTTCGTTCCGATGGATGACGCTAGCATTCCGAGTATCATACAGGGATTGCGAAGCCACCGGTAGATCGGATTGGCCGCATGTACTACTCTGCTGCAGCCACGGCTACCAGACTGTGGCTCTCGGGCCGTTGTCGCGATGGTGAAGTCTTGGACGGAGGGAGTTCTACGTACCGCAAGCACCATCAAAGAGCCTGTAGCCGGTCTTGATAGCATTGTAAACGGTGTCTGCGCAAGTGTCGTTGTCAACCTTCCACAGACCGAAGCCGACCTGCGGCATCTTGTTGCCATCGTTCAACGTGACGTAAGGTGTGTTGACAGCCATTGTTGCGAATGTGTTGCGAGGTGTAAATGTAGTGCGAAGTGCGGGCGCGACTGTTCTGGGTTTACAGGTTCGAACAGGAGGGAGGAATGAATTTCTGGGAGTCGCGACAGAAGTGAAGGAGCGCACAGTATTAATACTCGCACGGCAGAAACGCCCGGCAAACATGTCCCTACAGTATTCTTCCAAGTGACCATAAATTTTCCTGGCGTCTGCCGTCTATATACGCCGCCCAGGAGGCTAGGTCGATATGACCCTGCGTCTTCTACCGGACGCCGATGTTGGTAGTCCACTTGCTTACCTCGATTGGCACCGCATCCGCTGTCATTTATCCTTGAAACGCCGCCTCTTCGCGACATCGTGACGTTGATTGTCCTCCGATGGGGTTCGCAGACTAACCATGTCTGTAAACATGCGATTGGCATCCCAATCATGGCCCCTAGCAGAGCTGCCTTTGATGCTACACGGCCTTTTCAGTTATTGTATCTTGCATACTCTAATGTGAGCGATATCTTTGCGTTGCCGTAGCATTGGTAACAAACGCGCAGGCGTCGCCGCAGTGACGATGGTGGGGTCCAATGTTGCCCCTCCATACCCACAATTCGCAACGTTACGGATAAAGTGCACAAGGCACCGGATAATTCGTGTTGCTCGTGCACCAGACCAAGCCATTGGACCGGCGGGGCGGCTGCGTGCATATCCTGCGTGGGAGCCAGATGCTGTATCTAACGGAATATATTTGCGCGTTCCTGACTTGCACGTGGATCGCTCCACACCGATAGGATCAGCATGCCGCTGAGCCATCATCAAGTCATTGGCGTGTACTGCTTGCGGCTGAGTGGTGGAAGAATCGGAAACGACGAGGGCGATTACCTCGAGATGATACCAGAGAGGCGCCTAGCGTCTTGATTTAGCGATCCGGATGGTCGCTAACATATATCGAGGGAGTTTAACAACAGCTTCGTACCTCGTGATTCTGTTTCTCAAACAGAGCTTACACTTTTTCAGAACCCTGGGTTAAGGATTGTTAAGCAAGTATAGGTAAACAGGCAATGCTATGTACGTGCTTTCACTCAGTATGGGCATAGCTTCGTAAAGATACTACAACACTACAACCAAGAATACGGCCTAAATTTCAACATATCTTCATTTCTTTCGTTACAGCACATCATATTACACAACTTGCACAGTCGACCTCAATTGTGACATGTGTGCTTTTGTTGATGACCAGTCCTCGCTCATTGCTCCTTCTCTCCCCATGTGTGTTTGTACGTACGTTATCTTCGGCTCCAGAGATCGTGCTGCGATTGCCAACCCAGACCTCGGTCTCATTTCTTGATATATTGTCGATCGGCCGAAAATTAGAGTCTGCTGTCAGCGTATTCGATGGTTGTGTCGTCGTTGCTAAGTTCAAGATGTCTGATGAAGTTGATGGTGAAGCACTGTGTAGTTGTTTCTGATTGGGGCTGCCGAGCGCAATGTGTTCAGGTGCATCAGAATCTTTGCTGTGCTTGCTACTGCGCCGCGAAGGTAATGGCTGCATGAGATAGCCTTCCGACTGCCAAGAATTTCGTCGAAGGTTGTCCGATGCTCCTGCAATTTGTGAGTGCTCCGGTCCGTGAGCGGAGGCTTGTCCATAGCCAGATCTGTTTTTGTAGTAGCTTAGCGGATAATCATTCCTGAACGGTCTTAGGAACGGCCCAATGCTGGTGATTGTTGATGACATGATTGCATAGCCCATTTGCCATTGAGTAGCAACGACATACTCGAAGGTAGTGCTCGTACTGAGGAATTGTTCGTGGAGGTAGTATAAGCGAACAGCGGCAATCGCAACGACAGGCAGTCGAGCAGAAAAGGCAAATATGACAAAGAGCTTGGATTTCATACGCATTTGCAGGGTCCACACTAACTGAACTGCAATGCCGAAAATGAACAACTCAGTGACCAGATCGAGCGCGCCAATGGCTTGCCATTTGGACCACTACGCTATTAGCATACGCCAATGAAACGATTGGGCCGACCTACCCTATTATTGCGCTCCTTTGGATTTGTGTAAAACTGCTCTGGATTGCTGAAGGCTGCTATGAGGATGACGGACACAATAGCCCATAGTAATGAAGCTGCAACCAAAGTGTAGGAGGCGATTTTGTGTCCACTGCCAGACGACAAGCGCAGATAAAGAAACAGCACTGAACATTTTGATAGGAGTAGAGTGCAAACGTAGAAGATCTGCGAAGCGATTCCTTCCTGTAACCTGTCAGACATTTGATGTGTAGCATGACACAAGCCTTATAGGACCCAAGTCCCTGTCGAAAATGGCGCAATGCAGAAGAACAAACTCACTTTGCCAATCCGTTCAAGCTGTGATCTTGGGATACCCTCTTGTGATGCTCCAAGGCCTAGTTTTACCAGATGCAGTATGGTTCCGGATTGAACGACGAGAAGCAGCTTTTGAGTAGTGTTAGCTGTGTCGCAAGGGCGAGTGAGCAGAAACCATACTGTTGCCAATGCCAACAACCAGTCGTCAGATCTCCAGTCCTTCGCCTGATAGCGAAGCCATATACGTATGACTGAGCAGGTACCGACGAACGCCAGTACGAGAGCTACCGTGACTACAATCAATCCGCGCTTGTCATCAGCCGTGATGAAATATGGAGGTGGAATTGCTGTCGCCATGAGAGAGAATTGAAGGTACCAGTGCACGACAGAAAATTCGATCGAGAGCCATAGCGATTGGGAAAGCCACCCATAACAGGTGGCATGTCACTACAAATCATTTCTTGAACTTGGTTCGGTTACACACAGGTGCAGTCATGCCACCAATGTTAGTTTTCCCAGGGGGCGGGTCACGGCTGTGAGCCGGTGATCGGTCCTTTCTGGATCGCGATAGTAACGCTATACTTGGTCTGTTGAGTGCTATTAGTCGACTGCAAGCAAGCTATGGCCAGGGTTTAACGGGGACTCGGGAGGACGAGGTTAAGTGGGGAAGAGGGCGCTGACCTGGAACGGATGGAAAGCCAATACTGGCAGGTTGGACGGCACACCGCGGCGACATTTGCTAAGCATCCGCTCCCCACCTCCGATTACGAGGACTCACTCTTTGTTCAACGGAGAACCGAAAGGCAGGCTTGTGCCACCTGTTCCTGCACGGCACGATTTTCTATCATGCGCTCGAACAGGAATGGAACGGCTAGGACCTCAACATATTTGATTTAAAACATCCCGATCCGCAGAGCCGCATCAGCAGCAGATCATCAAAGGATCATATTCCTGGGTTTTCTGCATCCTGTGGGCCATCCCTTTTCATGAGTTAGAAGGGCGGCGCAAATGATTAGAGATGACCCATGTTCCGCCAAGGGTCCAGCCCTAATGATCCTTAGGATGAAGGGACGGAACGCTCTGTCCGATTGGATCACAATGATCTCTACTCCACAAAACGGTGTGGAAGATGACTCCGGTCGATCTGGTTGGCACGAAAGACATCGGGTGCGGGCTACTGATTAGGGCCCTCGGCCGTGCGAGGACCATCCCGTCGGGACGCAAGCGGGGCCTTCCTCCTAGCGTGGAACGTCGGGGCTCGCCATTATCTGCCATGAAAGATGTTCTACCAAAATTTGCAGGTCCTTTCTTTCTTAATTATTAGATCTTTCCATCTGCTGCATATACGTGGCACAGCATTTTTGACATCGGTTGAACCATGGCTAACAGCTCAGACGACCCAGTATCGATCACGAAAGGTTCAAGAGCCGACATTGACGTTGAAGTCGATGAAGAGTACCATGATTCTTTACGTGGTCACACGCGGCAGGATCGCGCTGACATGCAGCGAATGGGAAAGAAACAAGAGTTGAAGAGAAATTATCGACCTCTTTCTGCTCTGGCCTTTACCGTCATCCTCCAAGGAACCTGGGAAGTGCTCATGACGTGAGTTTCCGAAAAAAAAATAGTCTTTTTTTTCAGCTGATGATGAACAGAGCAACATACCAGGGCCTTCTCGATGGCGGACCAGCTGGTCTAATTTGGAGTTTCGTCTGGACCTGGTTCGGCTTCAGCACTGTCATGTTGTCATTGGCGGAAATGGCGTCGATGGCGCCAACAGCCGGTGGTCAGTATCATTGGGTATCCGAATTCTCCCCACCAAGTCTGCAAAAGCCATTGAGCTTTTTCGTGGGGTGGATGTCGACCTTGTCTTGGCAAGCTGGTACTGCATCGGGACCGTTCCTTGTCGGTACACTTATTCAGTCTTCGGTCATCGTTATGTACCCTGACTATACCCCTACCAATTGGCAAGGCACGCTTATGGTCATTGCTGTGACCATCTTGGTCTGGGGTTTGAACGTCTGGGGAACAAGGTCGATGCCCATGTTCCAGAATGTCATGTTGCTCATTCACGTGTTTGGATTCTTGACTATCATCATTGTCTTTTGGGTTCTTTCGCCAAGAAATACTGCCGAAGTTACCTTCACGCAATTTACCAACGGAGGAGGTTGGGGATCCATGGGGTTGACGTTGATGGTCGGTCAGCTGTCTTCTATTTATGCCTGTATCTGTGAGTGCTTAGATGCTCCATCGAGATCTCACACTGACAAAAGTTCCAGGCTCTGACTCTGCTGCTCACATGTCCGAAGAAATCAAAGATGCCGGCAAGACAGTCCCGAAGGCCATGATCGGCGCGTACATCCTGAATGGTTCCTTGGGCATAGTATTTCTCGTCAGCTACATGTTTATGATTACAGATGTCCAAGCGGCACTCGAAGACGCCACTGGATACCCACACATCTGGGTCTTTAGTCAAACTGTGTCGACTGGAGGTGTTGTGGCGCTGAACACAATCCCAATCGTGCTCATCTTTGCCGGCACTTTGACATACAACTTGTCCACATCACGTCAAACATGGGCCTTTGCTCGTGACCAGGGGCTTCCGTTCTCTGGCTGGATTGGATCGGTCAACAAGAAGTTGGAAACACCAGCGAACTCGGTCACGGTGACATGTTTGATCACTATTGCGCTCTCGCTTATCAATATTGGCTCGGATGTGGCCTTTAATGCTAGTGAGTTTTGTCATGCCTGGAACTTTTCAACCTCCAAAATTAATGTCTCCACAGTCATCTCGCTCAACGTCGTCTCGCTAATGATTACGTACGTAATATCCATTGGCGCTGTACTCTACCGACGTATCAAGCATCCTGAGCTTCTTCCAACCTGCCAATGGTCTCTCGGTCGTTGGGGTGTGCCGATCAACACCGCTGGCATGCTCTACTCCTTCTATGCCTTCTTTTGGTGCTTCTGGCCTGAAGCCACCCCAGTTGAGCCATCGTCCTTCAATTGGGCTTCAGTCATGTTCTTTGGTGTGTCTTTGATCGCGCTCGCGGACTATGTGATTCGAGGACGAAAGCAGTACAAGGGCCCTGTCGTTCTTGTAGATGGATATAAATCGGGTTGATGAGTTCCAAGATCTCTCGGAGTCGAATATATAGTATAGCTGTTGCTACGGAGCGTATCTAAAAGATTCTACTTACTGCATCTTCACATCTGTTTTGTAGTATGCACGATAGATATATAAACTTTTATGTTACGGAGAGCTCAACAAAGTACGTGAGGCGAACGCCACCTTGCGAAAAGTGTCGATAGATCATTTGTCGCAGCAGGTATTACTGTGACCCTGTCACTGCTTACTCTTCATCTTCTACAGTCTCCTTTGTTTTTGGGAGTTGCGGGGTGTGGTTTCTGGATAACTGGAGGTATCTGATCCTTCGCATTAACGACTCAATGCTAAACCCCTTGGACAGTTTTAGGTACCCTTTCTAAGCTACTTTTAGGAGGCCTAGTAGAAATTGATACTGTGTGAGTATTTTGCAGAGTTGAGATAACAAGAATATTAAGCACAGTATGGAGGATACTGAAAAGTGCAGATAGGTTTATCGAAGAGTGGTGTACCATCCCATCTTGGTTGGCGTTAGCGAGACTCATTGAAGCTCTTCTCCTGGAATATTTGATTCACCAGCAATAGATCATGATCACAGATGAGCTCGGAAGTATACGTGAATGCGCGCAATCAATGACTGATCTTAGTTAGATTGGAGGCAGCTGCCCGCAACCTTTACGAGGTAGACTGAACGTTCCTTCTTTGCTGAGACACTACCTAATATCACAGGCGCTATGAAACAGCGAGTGAGAGCTACGCTATCCCAACAGCTATTAATAATACCATGCTCACACCAGGAATAGTCATGATGTTTAGTCCATGCACTCAAGATCGACAGAGCTGACAACAGCAAGGGTGCTGTAGACAGAAAAGGTGACTTACTAAATCTGTTATGTATAAGTCTAAGCCACTACCTTTTAATACAACAACCTTAATAACGATATGTAGCCTTTTTTTACCTCAGAGGTATGACATACACGTAGATATATAAAAGAGTGTAGCTTGCGCGTTGAAGATAGTCACAAGCACCTTCCATTTGACCTTTTTAGCCAATAACTTTTACGAAATCATCTAGTACTGACAATATGCGATACATAAGTCTCACATGGAGTTTATTTGCCATCTGGACTGTTGGCAGTGCATTGTCAATCCGAACGATAAACCCGCTGGGCCAGTCACTGGAAAAGGTGAAACGGAATCAAGACACAAGTCTAGATAGTATAGGCACTAGTCACGGAGAGACTTTATCGGTATGTTATCACCAGCGATTTTAACACAACAAAACATGTAACGATTATGGCAAGGCCTAATACAATGGCAATGGCGGTGGTTTTGTGCATCACTTTGATGGGCGTGATGGACAGGATCATTCTGCAGGCTCTGGCGATGGTGGTGTGGGCTATAGACAGCACGATACTGGCGACGGTCACGACACATAATATCACAATGGTGATATGGGCCACCATTCTGTTGGCGGTGCCGGTGGTGGTAGACAGGCCTGTTCTGCGGGGGAGGTAAGTGGATATACAAAAGTTTTCTGAGACATTACTGACTGCGTATACTCTGATCTGTAGGTTGGATGCGCCAACGAGCAAGTTGATTAAGATTCTACTATAAAAGCTTTCACTCCACTCCGGAGGTCTGCTTGAGATTATCTTAAAATACGTACTTAAATGGCATGTTGCGAAGAACATCCTTCGCCCGACAAGGACAGATCAGTTTGGAGACACCTGCTAGTATTTCAGATTGTCATCATTCAATACTATGATATATACTTCCGTGATGTTCTCTTTGATATTCGTAGATGTGGTGCTATCCAGATTGGAATCAACGAGGACGATACACCGCTACATCTTGTCGCAGTCAATCGATTATTCCAGAAGAACCCTGGACTCGCATGGGCCTACGCTGAGAATCTACAAACCTTTATATAAGTGGCGCGCCAGATTGCTTGGGGTTTGGGGGATGGGGTCAATGCCTAGGCTAGTAAGAAGGTGCTTCCTTTGTAAGAATAAATTGGGTTGACTGTGTTCAGCGCTAGTGTTGAAAAGATCATCTATAGAAAGGACCCCGCGTTGCAAATGGGCATGAATATTAAGATTTCCTAGAGGACCTGATTCTCCTTACCCTGGACCCATTACGACTATGCTCTTCCCACCACCCAAGTTAGCGTTTGTAGGTGTGCATGAGACTTACGGACGCTTCGTCTCTTTATCTTGCCACAACTTAGAAACGATTTTTTTGGGAAAGTCCGAGAGTTGCAGTAAATAATTCTTGCACCGCACCCAGATCGATTTTCGCGTCCCACTAGAGTATCTGCTGAACCAACCGGAACGATCCCACAGTTTTCCGGAACGGTTGGGCACCATGGGGATGTTTCGGATCTGTTTGACTTAGTAGCCCATATCCGGAACTATGCAAGAGAGTGCCCTGTCCGATGAGCTGTTCAGTTTGCTTCATAAGTGGTACGGTCATTTCCTAGTCTGCAAGGACGGTTCCATTCTGAAGGACTCCAACAGTTCCGTGGCAAAGAGTCTAAGGAGCATTTGCGTCATTCGGCCACAGTAGCCAGTAGGGACGAATCTTCTTCCTCTTACCATTTTCCCTCTTTTTTTACCTTTCACCTTCCCTTGCCTTCCCCTCTACCTCATTTGCTAGTTATTTAACGCCTTCAAAATATTCTAATTTACACAGCTTAAATCCGAATTCGACTTGTAAATCCTCAGAACCAAACGTCAGTTATTCCACAGAAAAGAGAAATACCAAAAGTATGGGTACTGGCACTGCATCAATCAGAAACGTCACAAAGGAAACGGTATCCGCGATTGAAGATGCGCCAAAACCCAAGCCCGCAACGCTGCTCCAAGTTCGTGCCGGCAAAACTAAAGTAGGCGCCCTGGGAGGAGAGATTAAATCTGACATATACAAAACCGAGCATAATGGACCTATATCCTGCAGCTCGACGGGGCTCGAAGGCGACGAACACGTCGGCCACGGACACGGCGGCACAGAGCGCGCAGTACACCAGTACGCCGCAGAGCACTACGTAGACTGGCAAGCTGAGGAGCCGCCGCACCCAGAGCTGTACGAGACGGGCGCATTTGGCGAGACTGTTGTCACTACACCCAGCTTGACGGAGGAAAATGTGTGTATTGGTGACATCTTTCGTCTTGGAACCGACCTTGTGTTGGAAGTCAGTGAGCCACCACATCCGTGCTACAAGTTGAATGCGCGCTTTGAGTGGCCGCGGGCGCTGAGCAGGACGATTCGGACGGGGCGGTCGGGCTGGAATATGCGTGTGCTGCAGACGAGCAAGATATGCAAAGGCGATGTGATGACGCTGGAGAAGCGGCCATATCCAAAGTGGTCGATTATCAATGTGCAGCGCGTCATCAGGGGAAAAGAAGTCCCGCTCGAGTTGTTGGCAGAGTGCACGCAGCTTCCCATGACAGATATGTGGCTCGACATGGCGAAGGAGAGACTGAAAAACGCGCCGAAGAAATATACGCTCGTTGCGATGGAAGACAATACTTCGCGCGTAAAGAAGCTTACATTTGCGTTGAAAGAGCCGGCCAAGATCCTGGGCAGTGTCAAGACTGACTTTGAACCTTACGCCTTCGCACAAATCAAATTCGGCTCCGACAACAACAATGGCGGCGTGCCCTTTGACCGCTCCTATTCAATCGTGGACGGTGATTTGAACAAGTTCAGTCTAGGCGTGGCGTTTGATCGCCACTCACGCGGCGGTTCAGCGTATCTCCATAAGTCGATACGCATTGGCGACGAGATAGAAATGTACCCAGGCTCCAATCCCTCGGCGGTAGAGCACGACGAACAGTGCGATGCACAGACGCCGCGGATCCTGGTGGTCGGGGGCATTGGCATTACTGCTTTTCTACCGTCAGTCGTTGAGTAGGAGAAGAAAGGCTTACCATTCCATATCCACTACGCTGTGCCGAGCCCAGACGAGGCCGCGTTTTTGAGTCGCCTTCCCAAAGACAAGTTGACGCTGTATGCCAAATCACAACAGAAACGGCTTGATATTGCGAGCGTGATACCAAAGCCCAACCACGACGGCACGTTTCCCGCTCGCATCTTCTCCTGTGGCCCAGGGGGCATGATGAAGGAGTGCGAACGCCTCACTACCGAGCTGGAGTATCCCGAACACATGGTCCACTTTGAGGACTTTGGGGGCGGTGCCGGCGGCGATCTCGGCGAGCCTTTTGAGGTCGAAGTGGACGAGCCGGAGACAAAGAGACATGAGAAGATAACGGTGCCATCGAATAAGAGCATGCTTGACGTGCTTACTGCTGCAGGTTTCGACATTGTGTACTCGTGCAAGTCGGGTGCGTGCGGTGCCTGCAAAGTGACGGTGTGCGAAGGGGAGATCGACTACAAAAGCACAGCTCTGACGAGCAAGCAAAAAGGGAAAGCGCTGCAGACCTGTGTGGACCGTGGGACTGGGAAGGAGGTGCTCAAGATTGAGATTGATTGATTGGCCAACTGCACAGACTTGGGTGGATGCCGGAATGGGCGTACGGCTGAGAGCACATGGTTTGTAGATTAATAATGAAAAATAATGACACGAAACTATACTAATGAACATGAACAAAAGCCACGCGTTGAAAACCTAAGGAAACCGTGTGATGAGGACGCTGTTGAAAGAAAAGTGCCTGTCACAAGACTTGGCCCCGTTCCTATAAGCCCGACTAGAAACGAAACATGGTATCTCAAACTATGGGGCGCCGGGGACGACAGAGCAAGCCAGAGGGACGTTTCGCAAAACAAATGTTTCACCGACTACTACCGCCAGAAATGAGCTGCTGACACTAACCTCACGGACATTGACATGATCCACAGGATTGGGATCTGGAATTCCATCTTACAAGAAATGGCTGTGTATGAACCATCATTCAGATTGGCCAATTTGCCTGCCATATCTAGTCTAGCCACCGTTCTGCAAGACCCCGAAATGGGGGAACACTTGGCGGGAGTCTGGTCACACACTCCCTTCATCTCCATGGAATGGTTCTTACGCAGGCCACAGCAACTACCAGAGGACTACTACAATCCATCCTGGAGCTTTGCATGGACCCGGCGTCAGATCGTATGGTATCACGACACCTGGCGAGGAGGCGACGACATGCCTAGCTATGTAGCTGCAATTGAATGGATACTATGAGTACACCAAATACGGGCCACACTTATCCCATCACGACGTGATAGAGCCGGCTTCGATCTCATGCCCGCCCACAACCTACTCCATATTGATCAAGCACATTGCCGCCTTTTTACCCGCCAAACAACAATCGTCAACGAATTCCACCTCTTGCATCAATTCTCAAGCTTCATGGGTCGTCCACTACATCGTGCCCCAATGATGCTCCAATGACAGCGTTGGAGTTACTGTCGGCGTAGTCGAATAAGCAAAGGCGATCGTTCATGTTTGAAATCTTCGAAAAAAGTGAGAAACAGGACGCGCACGGTACTGTGGTGCAGCAGGCGATAGAGTGTGTCGGATAGCAATACGTCTCAAGATATATACCACACTCCCTGAAGGATGGAAATACATTCCTAGATTGAGCGAGTCTGCCCAACGCAAAAGGGGCTGATGTTTTGATTCTGCATGTCATCTCCCGTTCTCCTTTCTCCATGCACACCTTGACGTTACCAAATCACTTATTCTGCTCTGCTCTCACTGTCTTCTTAGCAACTGTCGGCCAGATTATGGGACAATCCTCTTGTCCTGCCATCTTCTCTTTCTCTTTTTGGAATAAAACATGGCAATGACGAATGTCCTACTTATCTTCTTTCCTTGTTGTACTCATTCCTTCAGACCCAAGACACGTTCATGCCAAGCTCATGTTTGAGACTTTGTACATCCACATGTCAGCATCGTGCATGTGCCATACGTTGACTCACTTCAAGTCCAAACGCAATGACGTATCAAGCTCATGTTTGAAGTGCCAATTGGTTCCTATGTAGCTAAAGTTCCCACCTATCAATATAAATCTTCCTGCGTATATACCCGTTTCTCTTCGTACCGAACAGTCTCCTCACGTCCTTGGATATTTCTACTTCTACTTTTCATTTCTTTGCCCGTTTTCACATCTATCTCTTCCTCGACCCCCAAACCTTCAAAAACTCCACCTTCTTCTCCACGCCCAAGCCCACTCGCTTCACGCGCCCCAACCTCGCCAGATCCTCCGCTACCCGATCCAACACCTTTTGCTCATCCACGCTAACATCTCCCTCACTACTGCCAGGAACATCAACCTCCATATCGCCCCACCCATCTCCTACATCGTTATCCTTGAAGGCAGGTTGGTCGAAGATGTTGGTGTCGTAGCCCGTAGCCACGGCTTTGGTAGAAGAAGAAGATGCTTTCGGTGCATCTTGTGTGCGTGAATTGTAGATCTTGGTTGCGATGCGGACGCGCATTTGGTGGGTTGGCTTATGAAGAAGCCTCCAGATCCACGAGGCGTAGCCCCCTGGGACGGGAGTGGTAACATCACCTGGCGTGTAGCGCAGATTGACAGGATAGATCTTGGTCGCGCCGTCTGCAGAGAGCAGGCAGGGAGACAGGGGCAGAATACCCCGACCATTGGTGGTTGTGGTTTCGGGGAAGACGCAGATGATCTTTGTGGGATTGCACTCGACGAGCTCTTTGAGGGTGTAGAGCTTTGCGTTGGGAGGTGGAGTAACTTTCGGTGGTGAGAAGGCGACCATGATAGCGCGAAAGAGAGTGATGCGCTCGACCTTGCGGGTATGGGGGTACGAGCGCGTGAAGAGCGGCTGGAAGATGCCGGCGAGGTAGAGGGGGTCGAGGGGCGAAGTGAAGCTGCTTGCGATGATGGTGCCAGGGCGCGGTAGGTGGTCGCCTGCGGTATTGAGCTGGCTGTAGATGGTTATTTCTTGCTTCTTCGTTCTCTTATGAGGAAGACTTCTTGACGCACCCTCTCTTGACTCCATCAACCTGCAGATCTACCCACCAGACGCCAGGTATGCCGAGCATCAGCCATAGGGCGCAATACTTGACGGCATGGCCAACGGGCATCCATTCCAAGAAGCAAAAGTATGTGACTGAGATTCCGAGCAGGAACGGCAGTCGTCCGAGGAAGGTGACCAGCGACACAGGCGTCCAGAGAATGCTCGCTGGCGCAGGCGAGACCGGGAGGAACGGCGCAATGGCGGTGCCTTGAGTATGGTCAGCGTCACTTATGCGACATGACATGGCGATGAGCGTGACGTATGCGTACCTTTGTCGCGGAACTGGCTGTACTTCTCCATGGTGTCGAATTGTGTCGAAGCTCAGTGGGCGTGGTGTCACCGAGACATGTAGCTGTCAGAATTTATGGCCGACGAGTGATGGAGCGGTACACGTCCACTTGTGCAGGTGTGGCGACCAGTCTCAGAGGTAGACTACCGAAGTTTGTCGTGTGTCACTTTTGGCGGGACGATCCACGAATGGGCCGTGCGAGTCATGCACCTCACAGCTCCCGCATGTGAAGATGCCAAGACAACCCGTCAAGCATGTGAAAGGTGCTACCCATTTATATTATGATTGTATTCGCTGTCTACAATCCTCATTTTCTCAAACGCCAGATCCTACTTACGACAACAAAGAAAACGACATGTAATACACGCTCCAGTCGTCCACGTCGCCGAGGCCATGCTCGGGCCCGCCAGCAATGCTTACCAACAAAACTTCAAGTCTGTGTACAAAGGAAAACTTATTGATAGTACGCGCCGCGCCTGAGCGCTTTGCTCCAGCAGAGTATGGGGTATGTGTAGGTAGATGCCAATATTACAGCTTTTCTTCATTTGCGCCCGACGCCAACGCCGACCCCATTGCGCCGCAAGGCACTGCCAAATGTCGGCTGTCTTTGATATCCCTGCGTCCGCCTCTTCATGCAAATTACAAGTCTGATTACAAAAACAACGGCCGGCTGTCTCTCCTATGTGGAGCGCACGACCAAGCGAAAAGGTATATCGGCGCAACAAGCAGGGTATATGCAGACATGCTTTTCTTCTTCTGCGAGCTCAACTCACAATGCAACATCGAGGACAAGGCTGACGTCGCTGACCTGGGATCCCGCAAGGTCCTCAAGCACAGGTATCAGATCCAGAAGCTCGTTGTCATGCGCGTCAGAGAACCAACTGCTGATGGGGACAGCGTGCTGTGGGTGGAAGATGTACGACGTTGGCGAGTTGTCGATGATGATGGTGTCCTTGAGGTCACGACCAATTTGCGACAAGTCCTGCGAATGTCAGAAAATGTCCGGGTCAACATCAACATCCATTGCTTACCTTGACGTAATTTCCTTGGTGATTGTAGCAACTTTCACGGAAAAGCCTATGGTGCACGACACCGTGGATATCGAGTTGATCAAGGAGTGGGTCACCATACTGCTTCTGTTAGATTCGCGCCACTTAACGTATCCATGCTTGACCTACCTTGGAGACGGATGCAGTAAATACAACAACTTCGTAGAGCTCGCCGACTCGTTTCATGAACTGGTCCACGCCCGGTCGCTTGATGACGTATACATTGTGGTATTGTCCCTCAATTTCAACAGGAATGGTGAAGTCGGCTTGATGTAGTATCTGGGATGATTAGTATGACGCAATGGAAAACTGATTGGTGTAACAAACCTTGAAGCTGCTGTGGACCAATGTCTCATCCAAGTCGAGGACCAAACACTTTTTGCCTTGGAACCGAGGCGCAATGGGACCGAGCAGATATTTGTGCGGCTCGGAAGCTTCAGATGGCAGTTGATTTTGGACATCGTCTTGCCTTTGCTGCAGTGGAGGTGGGGGAGGGAGATCCACCTTGGAATGGCCCACTTGGACGGTCTCGGCATTGCCATCTTCGCCTTCGTGGGGAACGTCATTTGGCGAAAGAGGGACATCCTTCATCTCAAGGTCGGTGTCAAGTTGCTTCTGCTCTTCAGGCCGGTCCTGAATTATCCGCGCTTGCTCTGCCGATGGACGTGGCATGATAGGGGTGGATCCGGGTGTTGGCTGGGTGACTTGGATATCGATGGGCACAGGCTGCAGCGTGCCGGGCTGGGGAGGCGAGGGCTGCTCCATCTGCTGTCGTTTAGACGAGCTTCTGGTGACTATCTGGGGGCGGTTGTCCTGGGATCTGCGCTCAACTGTGCCATCACCAGAGCTGAGCTTGTCGGCGCCGGCAGGGATATAGGAGTCGGCGCCCGCCTTTTCATTCATAGGCAAGGCGGATTCGGCATTGCTAGACTCGGCGGCACTTGCGTCTTGCTTCTTCACGGGCGTTGACTGAGACGTCCGACTCGCCTTGGGTTGTGCAGCCTGTTTGACATTCTCGGTGGGTGTGCTGTCTCCTTCTGAGCGGTGTTCCTTGGGCGCGAAGCATGGCAGACAAGCCAGCAGGCCACCTGATCGCTTCGACTTGCTCCTTGTCGATCCCTCACGCTGTGCTGCAGCTAGTGCTGGTGCTGGGACTGGGGGTGCGTTCTTCTCGGAAGTCGCAGCACGGTGGTGGGAGCGCTTGCTGCTGGTAGTGCTGCCAGCGCGTCGCTTGCCCATAAAACTGCGCTTGGAGTGCTTCGATCCCCGTCCGATGCTCTCGGCGTCTGCGGCAGTGGCGCCACTTAGACCAGTCCCTGTGGGTGTCTGCTCATCATTGGAATTTGATTGCGAGCCTGCTTGAGGGACACCCAGAAGCGGTTGTTTTTGCTTCGACTCAGTCGAGGTTCCGAGGGACATGCTGTGTGGACCTACTTGGTCGTGTTAGCAAGCTTGACGCGGATGAGGGCGACGAGTCTGGGTGCGATGATGGAGTTGCAACATACCGGTGCCGTTGGAGGTCGCGGGCTTGTCGGTGGCCGGCAGCGTCGTGGTGACGGGAGCTGGCATAACGGGCTCGGCGCTCATGGCGGCGCGGAGGGTGCCGTGGACGGACAGCGGGCGATGGTCGAGTGCGCGTGGTGGTGAGCGGTGTCCGCGTGGGCTGAGGTGCCGCGAGGAAGGCGGTCGCTGACGGTGATGCAACGGGTCGGATGCGGCAATTGCACCAGGGACCAGGCAATGGCAAAGGATGCGGAGTCGCGCGCGATGGCAGGTGCGGGCTTGGGTCCAGCAATGCGATGGGAGGGCGGTGGTCGAGGACGCGAGCGTGAGGTGTAGGGGGAGCTTGCGGGCGGACGAGGTAGGTTAGGACCAGTGCTTGGGTGAGGCTGGCACGGTTCGTTCGCTAAGGCGGAAATGAGGGCGCCGCCTTTTCACCGTCACGACTGGAGAGCTCCACCAACTACCCGCCTAGCTCGAATTGACGTCCTTGTGCGTTGGTGCAATGCTGATGAGCAGCAGAACCGTGGACGCGATGCGATGCGATGCGATGCGGTGCGGTGCGGTGCGATGCGACGCGACGCTGAGTGATGGGCGCGGGCAGTGGCGCGGTCGAGTGGCAGCCGGCTGTGTGCGATATGGTAGGTACTTCACACGGGACAGGGGATCTTATGGGGGAGCTTCCCATTGCAGTCCCGATTTGGCGCCTATCACCAGAGAGTCCTAGCTGGGCGGGCGACGAGCAGCGGCCTGGACCCAGGACATTCACTCCACGCCTCTGCGTGGCCACTCACGATGCTTGGGCGAGTGGGTAGCCATCAAACGCTGTCCAATCGCAGCGCCGGCTCCATCGCTGAGCCAGCGCGTCCCCCAGGCAAATACGGCCAAGGGCACATTATCCAGAGCAGCAATCCGTGCTGATGGCCGCACGCCCACCGTTCGCGCGCCCATGCCTCGAGGAGACGCTGTCGCGAAGCTGCAATAGCATTTGCATGTCGTCTCCTGAACGGCACTGGGGTGCAAACGCGTGCGACCATGTCTGCGACCACGGCAACTGTGCAGCCATAGCTCCAAGATAGACTCACGGCTAACCGCCCGTCGAAGGCGGAAGCCATGGCAGCCAGCCTATCACGCGCCAGGCCGGGCCTAAGACTGTGTGCGCTTCTGCCGCCACATCCCGGTCCTGGACAGCCATGAATCCATGATCCCGTCAGCGACAGGTGCGGAGAGACTTGAGCTTTCGAGATGATCATCGTCGCCGCAGTCTCACGTCAAGTCGCAGCCGCTGTTGGACCGCCTGTCACATGCCAGACGACGCTGAGGTCCACACACTGTGGCGAGTGTGCTGCAGCGCGGCCCGTCGCACGTCCAGGACGTTGCACTCCCGAACCATTACCGTGTCTGGAATGTCACGAGGACTCCGGTGGCCACTGAGGGTGTGCAGCCATATTGATTCGCGGCCTTTGCGCTGGTGGTGTGCAGCCGCAGCGGCGGCGCAGATGAGCCTCATACCCCACACAACGTCTCAGATCTTGTCTGCCGGAGCTTGTTCGACTCCATGGGACGACAGGGCAACCATTCAACGGCTTGTGCTCGAAACACACTCAAGCTCTCACACGCCTAATGGCCGAATGTGGACGTGACGGCTCGTGTACCACCCTTCTGGAACGAGACCGATCAGGTGCACCTGCGAATTATATTTAGGATCCCACCATAGTGCATGCAAAGCTCCCTTGCTGGCGTGCATCTTGCGGCTATGGCTTTACTGACATCACGGGCACTGTGAAGATAGATTCTTGAAACTACAGACGGCAGGTCTTGTATGATGGTGAAGGGCGTAGCAATGAGCTCAGATGCTGATTGTCCTGCATCCTGGGCAGCACTTGTTCAGCTTGGTACAGAAAGGAACTGCTAGGTGACCGATACACGATCACACAACGCTCAACTAAAGTCGTGCTGGACCATCGTCATGGTGCAGGACCCTGGGGCTTGGCACGAGCTTAGGTAGTTAGCTTCCAATCACGCAGCCTCTCACTCACTGAGACATTCGCGTTTCTCTTCGCGCTGTTGCCTGTCTTATCTGGACTGCAGAATTTCTAGATCACGACAGCTGCCTCTGCCCAGACAAGTGCATCCGTCGCCATCATCACGATGAGCGAACCTAGTTCTGCCCCGCTCGACCCCGCGACGGCCGACGCGAAGGGCGCTGCAGAGATGCGTGACCATGATCAGGAAGACCACAAACCGCGAGATAGCAAGGGCTGGGATGGAAAGCTCAGGGTCGACAAGCTGGCACTAAACGACCAGCCCAGGGACCCTCACGCGGTAATCGAGAGCGATCCAGAAGCATCAGAAGATGAAGGGCCACCGCCAGAACAACTGCCAGCAGACGAGGATCTGCTGGATGACACGCCAGAGGATGAGGACGATATCGAGCTGGTGCACTGCAAAATCTCAAACATGTCCTCTCTGCGCCTGGAGAGGTTCAAGCAAATGAAGGTACCGCACACCCCATCCCACTACCTAGCCCGTCCTAACACCACCAGCGCCTCTGCCTCCGCCAAAACCGCCTAGAAGCCATCGACATCCCCTCCGACGCCGCCCCTACCCTCACCGAAATCGACTTTTACGACAACCTCATCGCACACATCAAAGGCCTCGATGCCTTCACCGAACTCACCTCCCTCGACCTCTCCTTCAACAAGATCAAACACATTAAGCGCCTCGCCCATCTCACCAAGCTCAAAGACCTCTACTTCGTGCAGAACAAAATCTCCGTCATCGAGAACCTCGAGGCCCTCACCTCACTACGCCAACTCGAGCTCGGCGCAAATCGAGTGCGCGAGATATCTGGTCTGGAGACGCTGACGCAGCTGGAAGAGCTGTGGTTGGGCAAGAACAAAATCACCGAAATCAAGGGTCTGAACACCCTCTCCAACCTCAAAATCCTCTCCATCCAGTCCAACCGCCTCCGCACCATCTCCGGCCTCGATTCCCTCTCCTCCCTCGAAGAACTGCACATCTCGCACAACCTGCTCACCTCTCTCGATGGCCTATCCTCCAACACCTCCCTGCGCGTCATCG
Organism: Phaeosphaeria sp. MPI-PUGE-AT-0046c; assembly: GCA_020747045.1. Lineage (NCBI taxonomy): Eukaryota > Fungi > Ascomycota > Dothideomycetes > Pleosporales > Phaeosphaeriaceae > Phaeosphaeria > Phaeosphaeria sp. MPI-PUGE-AT-0046c. The sequence goes on from JAGTJN010000004.1 coordinate 1,704,110, forward strand.
ACATCTCCGCGAATCCGATCGAGCACCTGACCGGCCTTGACGGACTAGTTCATCTGACCGAGTTCTGGGCAAGTAATTGCAAGCTGAGCAATTTTGCAGAGGTCGAAAAGGAGCTGAAAGACAAGGAGGAGCTGGAGACGGTATATTTCGAGGGCAATCCGTTGCAGAGGATGCAGCCGGCGCTCTATCGGAATAAAGTGAGGTTGGCGTTGCCAAGGGTGCGGCAAATTGATGCTAGTAAGTGATTCTTTTCTGGTACTAAATCCTGGGCATGGGGCTAATATTTGTGTGTAGCTTTTGTGAGGTAGTCAATTTGAATCTGGCAGGAGGGGGAGAAGCTTGATAAGGCATTTGCACGGCGCGTGGCGCAACAGGAAAGGCATCTGGGCTTTGGGCGTTGGGCAATATATAGGCATAGCATATCAGAGCATATCACTGGTGTTAGTCACGTCCAGCAAGGTTCAATAGAGCTGGATCAGACCGGATTCTTCTGGTCTTTGATGACATTTCTTTCTAAACACCTGGCTTGAAGTGGTCTGTACCGATATCATTTACAAGTTCTTCCACATGTCAAGGCCTGCACTCAATCCAGATAATTCGCAAGAAGCCTACTCGATGAACGCCTCCAACACCCTCTTTTTTTCTCTTCTCATATCAGACAGCATCCCCACCAGCACATGCCTCATCCTCAAATCCTCACACCCTGGACTCCATTCACCAATCCCTCAGCCGGCACCTCTGAGCCATTGCGGAATTGCTCCGTAATCTCCTCCAACATGCCCGCACTCGCCGCCACGAAGCCCAAGTACGGCCTACTCGGATCCAGCACGCGCGACAAGTACTCGGGATGGAACTGGACGCCAACAAACCACGGGTGGTCTTTGATTTCCACAACCTCCATGCGCTCGCCAGCTTCGTCTTTGCCCACAAATGACAGCCCCGCAGATTCGAGCTTGTCAATGTACTCTGGGTTGACTTCGTAGCGGTGGCGGTGGCGCTCGAGGATAGAGTCGCTGTTTGCGTAGAGGGCGCGAAGCTTCGACCACTCGCTGCCGGGCTGGAACAGCGTCGGGCGGAGACCGAGACGCATCGAAGCGCCCATGGTCGTTTTGTCGACTTCGGGCATAAACATGATGAGCTTGTTTGGAGCGTGTGCGTTGAATTCCTCAGACGTCGCATCCGCAATACCGCACACCTTGCGTGCGTATTCGATGACGGCGATTTGCATGCCGAGACAAATTCCGAGATAGGGCTTCTTGTGCTCGCGCGCCCAGGTGCAGGCTGCAATCATGCCTTCTGTTGCGCGCTGCCCGAAGCCGCCGGGCACGAGGATGCCCGAGGCTTTGACGACTTCGCGCCAGGCGGAGAAGAATTTCTCGGGGTCCGAGTGTTGGCATTTGGGCTCGAGGTGATCAGAATCTACCCAGCGGATGTCGAGCTTCTTTCTGCAGCGCATGGCCGCGTGTTCCAGCGACTTGACCACGGAGAGATAGGAATCTTGTAGCTCGACGTATTTGCCGACCAATGCAATCGTCACAGGGTCGTGGTAACGCGTGTCGTGGCTCGTGAGGGATTGCCACTGCGCCCAGATGTGATGGCCTTTCTCGACCATGGCTGGAGAGATGGAAAGGGTGTCGAGAGCGAGGAATTGTCGAACCATCGGGATAAGTTGTTGTTGCTCAAGGAGCATGGGAACTTGGTAGATGGAAGGCATATCTCGGACGACTACGACTTGCTCGGTATCGACCTGGCAGAAGTGGGCAATTTTCTCGACTGACGAGGGCTCGAGTTCACGCTCACATCGGCAGGCAATCTGGAGAGTCAGGATACGTTCGAACAGGTGCAGTGATTACTTACCAAATCCGGAATCAGACCATTACTCCTCACCGCCTTGATTGCCTGTTGTGTGGGCTTCGTCTTCTGCTCTCCATGGATTACAGGCACGTAGCTAACGTGGATCTGCATGAAGTTGTTCTTTCCAGCTCTTCGCCTCAACTGGCTCATTGCCTCGATGAACGGCATGCTCTCAATGTCACCAACCGTACCTCCCAACTCGATTATACACACATCCGGCTCCTCATTCGTATCATCCACTGGTATCTTTGCAACCTTTTGTATCCATTCCTGAATAGCGTCTGTGATGTGGGGTACGACCTGCACAGTCTTGCCGAGATAGTCGCCTTTACGCTCGCGTTCAATGACGTGTTGGTAGATCTTGCCAGTCGTGATGTTATTGTCGCGAGTGAGGGTGATGTTGAGGTAGCGCTCGTAATTGCCGAGATCGAGGTCGACTTCTCCACCATCGGAGAGGACAAAGACTTCGCCGTGCCTGTTTCTTTTAGCTCTTGTAGCGATTGGTGATGCGCTGAGCATACTCCTTGGGGTTCATAGTGCCGGCATCGACATTGAGGTATGGGTCGACCTTGATCGACGAGACGTAAAAGAAGGTCAGTACGTGATGGTCATGCACCAGTTTGCAAAACTTATCTTGAGCCCGATGGTCTTGAGCAGGAGACCTGTCGAGGAGGCTGTAACGCGTCGAGTCAGCTCTAAGCATATCCAGGATGTATGTCTCTTCCGGGAGCTCGTCGAGGCCGCCCATGCCAAAGGGTCTTTCTAGAGCCATGATCCGAGATTCGAGATTCAAAGTCTCCTGTGCCGAGACTCCAATGGCTAGTTCAACTCCTAGCCGCAACGTCTCAAAGCCTCAGCCCCTCACACGACATGGAAAACACTCTTACCTATAATTCCCTGTTCACATTAGTCCACTACACAACATCTACGCGCAATCAAATTCATGCTCACCTTCCCCACGCCGCTGATGACGCCTCCAGATACGAGAACGTACTTCATTATGGCTGTGTATGCGTTTTGGGGAAGGGGGAAGGAAGGAAAGCAAAGTTGCGACGCGGTCACAAAAGTTTTGGTTTTCGCTCACTAGCGCGTTAGCGGGGCTGCAACCTGCCATGCGCCTTGTGACTTGTGACTTGTGACTGGACGAGACTACTGGGTGGGTCCGACCTTTGAGGCGGCGTGTGAAAGCGGTGACGGAATGGGTGGTGGCCTCAGACTCCGTCTTCCGACATCACTCGACGGTGCACATGTTGCGGAAACGTCCATGTTGGTGCATTGGAGGGGTCAATGGAGTACCATCACCGATGAGATGGTCTCGGCGCCGATACGCTGGAGACGGAACATTGCAGGTTTTGTTGGATACAATCACATGAATCTTCGCAAGCAATTCATGTCCAGGTACTGAATATATTATCGTGGTCTGGTTGCAAAATACAGAATGTTAAGCTATCAAAATGGTATCGTGCGTATAAGCGCTGCTGCTCTTGGAAAAATGCATTACACCATGGCCGCCACTTTCCCATCGCCATTGCATGTAAGGACTGCGTGTGCGCGCTCCATGAAAGAAAAAGGCTCCGCCGCCGGCCGGAAGGGTAGGAATGTAGGGTTCCGTCATAAGTGTCGTCAAATGCAAATAGCCGATATCTGTTGGAAAATGCTTCAGATATCCAAAATATCAGTCGCGCCGCCCCGTGCTGTGCATGGTATGCCGTGGATAAGAATAGTGTTGTAGCGGGTTACCACCTCAGTCCCTTTCAGTCCCTCCTCCTTCGTTTCATGTCATCGTCCTCCACCTCGTGTTCTTGGCTATTGCCCAATCGCTTCCTAGCCAATGCTTTTTCATTTCCTTTCTTCACCTGAATATTGCACCCTTGCAACTTCAAAGCTCTTGTGAGAGCACTGCTAGGTCGCATGCCTGGGAAGTCCTTGGCCGTGTACACAGTGAAGACATCGCTCAAAACCTCGGTCAAGATTGGCGAAAAGCCTCCGACGTGTAGGTTCATGGGATCGATGCGCATCAAGACGAAGCGCAACCGATACCTGCCATGTGTACGGCAAGAAAGGTCTGGAAAACAAAAGAAACACCCTTCAACGTCGTGCTCGTCCTTCGCCACCGACGGCGACGCTACCAGTTGGCCCATTAATCTCCGTGTCGTTCGACGATCAGGTTGAATCAGCGCCGTCTCCTCATTTGTGCCCTCTGCGTTCCAGAGCGTACAATGCACCACATTAAGCGAGTACCTGAGCTCTTCTTGTTCTGCTTGCCCAGTCTTGGGATTGGTGACTAGCAGCTGAATGATTGGCGGAGGGTCAATTACTCGCCGATCACGCTCGCCAAATCCACACGCACGGGCGGCGATGGGCTGTTGACGCACGCGAAGTTCGTAATTCAGATTCCTGTCATTGGGTCAGCCGGGTTTTATTGCCGTATTGAGGTGCGAGGCATGCTTACAGCTGCTCGTTGTACACGGGCTGCGGTATGGACCCAGGTAATGGGATGGGTCGAGACTGGTTTCTTGGTGGGGGCCCGTTTGTGGAGGGTTCAGAATACGCTACCGGGGGTAGGGGAGCTGCTACAGAGCCTCGTTGTGACTGCGGATGGGATCCTATCGAACCCCGGAATGGAGTATTGCTCGATGAGTAGCTTGGCGTGTAGCCAGGTGAGGGGACCGGCCCAAACGATCTTTGTTGCGCGTGTTCAACGGGAGACGCAAGGGACGAAAAAGGTTGTTCATGGTGGGGATGATGCTGCGTATGTCGAGAGTCCTCATACAGATAACGTTGATCCGTCAGCCGCCTTGGTCCCCTGCTATCGAATTCGGACCGCGGGGAGATGGAAGGCCCATACTGTTGGGGAGAGTAAGGTGGATCTGATCGAGGTGGGGTGTATGGATTTGCGAGGAGCAGCTTCTCCACGGGTGCCGCGGATCGATGTGCGGTGTGCAGAGATGGCTGAAAGTGATCGTGCCTGGGTGGAAGGCCGGAGCTGATGGAAGGAAGTTGATTGATGGGTGAGCGAAATGGGTAATCCGCCCGTGGTGGTACAGCGTCTGGCGGTATGTCCAAGGGTGGGAGAATGGGCGGGGGAAGTCGGCGATGAGGGTAGTCGTGGAATCCGGGCTGGGAAAAATGAGGAAGCTTCTGAGTCTCTGTCATATCTGAAGCTGAACGAGATGATATCGACGGAGGGAGCGGCGGCGGCGCAGGTGGAGGTGGTTGGGACATGCGTGTATTATTATTTGCCCGTAGCTGGACACGATGCACGAAGCCGCATTGGGACCACTACTTGTGTTCAGTTCGGAGGCTCCTTCTCAGATTGGGAGCGCCAGGGCGTCGTGCAGTGTCGGACAGGAACGTCAGGAATGTGGGCACTGCCTCGAGTGTGGCGGCGGAAGAGGTTTATAGTTCAAAGTTCCCTTGTAGGCGAGCATGCACGTATCTGGATCGCCAGCAGCCAGATCGCCGCGCGGATGCTTCAATTCAGTTACGTCGACGTTAGGCGGAGGCGCTCAGACAGGCTAAGACAACGGCATCCGGGAAGTGAACAGGATGCAGGACGGGGGTTCGATGGCGAGACCCTGTCGTCTGGCAAGCCTCACGCCAACAACCGTCAAGAGTAGCCGGCTCGGAGCATAAAATAGGCCAGGAGAGTGATATGTGCAGCTTTGGCCAGCTGGGCGAAGCGTGGATCCGGATCCTTGGCGGGCAGGCAGGCAACGGTCCCCAGGTTCAGCCCAAAGCAGGATGGCGCGACCGATGTGTGGTCGGGATGGAGGGCAGGTAGTCTGTGATGGTGTTGGCGGGCATTGCAGGGTGATGGGGGGTGCTGGGCCTGTGTGTGCTTGTCGCGGTGCGAGCGCTGCGTGCATGCAGCAGCGGGCTTCCTGTCGGCGTCTGCTGCGCGCGACATGTGGCTCTCGTAGCCCAACTGGCGACGAGCATGTCTGTTAGCTCCAGCCGGGTTGCACGCTGGCTTTGCTGTATTTTCGTGGGGCGTTGCCGAATAGGCTCACGCCCGGGTAAAAGAGACAAACAACGACGTTTCGCAGGCTCGTCTGTTTCGAATCACGGCGGGCCAGGGCGTTGCACACTGTAACCCGGCGGGCAGCCAATATGGAGTAATATGCCAGATTACCACGTAACTCGGTCCATGGACACTGTGGAGCGCAGGTAGCATTGGAGCGGGCGCCGAGCCCCAGCGCCTGCGAGGGGCAGCAGAGCAGACGGCAGGCGTCCGCATTGAGTGGCATCGTGTCGACCAGCGGGCGACGTGCGCTTGGACGGCGCCCGAAACAGAAGGGGTGGCGTGCAGGGCCAGCGGCCGGGAATGCTCTGCATCGCTTGATCAATGATGAGCGTGGAGGATGTCCAGGGCTGTTGTCGCCAAATCACGGGCCCAGCAAGCAGCGGCTAAACCGCGACTTATGGCCTCCATCGCCGGGGCCTCTCTCCACGCCAAACGGCGGCATCGTCACGGCCGTGCTCTGCCAGTCAGGACGCTGGCCTGTTACCGGGCTTGTGGTATGCTTGTGGATGGATGTGCGCGGCGCGACGTGCAGGCGGCCCTCATGCACCGCAATCAACGGCATGAGACACCCTTCGCTCACCTGGGTGCCGGACTCGCTCGCAGCGGACGAGGCCGCCAGGGCTGCTGTGTGGCTTGCCTGTGTCCCCGACCGCGGCCGCTGGCGCAAAGGATGGCGACAGAGCATCTGCCCAGCAGACATGGAGGCGAGCGTCATGGGGCCGCGAGAGAGAGCATGGCGCGGAGGGCATGACCAGCGCGACGCAGTGCTTCATATTGCGGCAGTTGCAGAGCAAAGGCGTGCAATATGCTCGCAACCACCGTTCCCCAGGGCCATTTTCCGCATGCGGCCGGCAACGTCTGGAAGAAGCGGTTGCTGTGCTCTGGAAGCCCTATCTTCGGTGCATCGTCATTCTACACACACAGTCCAGCGACTACGGCCAGGGTCAGCAATTGTGCATCCGGACCACTTATGCAGCAGACGGCCGTTGTACACCTCGTCGACAGAACCATCAAAGCGTACCTGGGCGGGTTCAGACAGTGTTACACCAACATCCCAGCAATCGCCATCTAGGTTGAACGCTAGCGCAAGTCTCTATTGAATTTCACCGTCGCTTAAGCCTCTGCTCCTTCATACAGTCCCTCTGTTGTGGTCGCCCACGCAGGTACGCTCTCGGGGGCCCCATTGGCTCTGCTGTGCGGCCTCGAGCGCTTGTATTTCCGCTTTGGCATGGACCGAGCCTGTCTTGCATTCTGCTGGCACGCATCACAGCACGTCGCCATCAGCACTGTCTGTCGTTGGAATTGGGTGTGGTTGACACTAGCCAACATACCTTAGACAACTCAACTTAGCTAGCCCACAGCCGTGACAGACCCACCCTTCACCGTTCCAAGGTAGGCCTTTCACCGCCCGTCCCACCCGCACCCAGACCCTGCTCCACAAGTTACCACCCATGGCCCAACTGCGCTGCAATCACTTCCGTCACCTGTGACCTGCACACCGCGCCCTGAGTCCCTGACACAACCACTCGCAACTGGCGGAATCTCTCCGTACCGATCTGCACGCCATCTCCCACAAGACACTGTATCGCCATCCTCCGCCGCCTCGATAACATGGCGACCCAGTGGGGCAACTATAGTGGTAGGTCATATCCAGAGTGCCTCATCTCGCCATCAAAGCCGACCCTGTCCGGCAATTGCTCCCTCGGTGGTCTGCGCTGACCACGCACGCAGACTACACAGGGTCGGCAAAAGCCGCGGGATCTGCCATTCACGTCAGGGACCCCCGACTCGACCACATCCAAGGCCTGGTCCCGCACTTGTTCACTGGCAAGAAATGTCTCGACATCGGTTGCAACGCGGGTGGCGTATCTTGCCAGCTCGGTAAGCGAGAACAAGACCCCTGCGTAGTCGTTGCAAGCGACTATACCTTCCCGCCTCTATAATAACCACTCCACAGCTTTCGACTACCACGCGGCTTCTGTGACGGGGGTTGACATCGACAAAATCCTAGTCGGGCAGGCCAAAAATCTCCTCGCACTCCGCGCGTCACGCGTTCGCCCTCCGACTCAGCATACCGAGCGCTCTGTGGACTGGTTCCCAATGTCCGCTGTGCTCAAATACGGCTACATTGAACCGGATTCCCAATCCTCGCGCGGCTCCATTCCCCCGATTGCCAGTCTGCAGTGGCCTCGGGTAAGCTTCTATGCTGCAGACTGGGCCACCGACCGAGATTCGACAGGTTTCTACGATGTGATCCTAGCCTTAAGTGTAAGCAATAAAGAAGCGTCTAATTGGCTCACACTGAGCATATCCCAGGTCATCAAGTGGATCCATCTGGAGCACCTCGATCAAGGCCTGAAATCCTTCTTCGCAAAGTGTGTAACGTCGCTAGCACCAGGTGGGCATCTTGTAGTTGAGTTGCAAACCTGGGAATCGTACGAGAAAGCTGTTCGCCCAAACAAGGCGCCACATTTTCTCCCGAACTTCAAACAACTGCAGTATCGCCCTGAGACTTCGTTTGACCAGTTATTAGCTGATCAAGGCCTCGTTCTTTGCGCTTCCTCGGACGCGTTAAAACGTCCTATTAAAATCTATCGCAAATCGCAGCCCACAGTAGCTGTTGATATTTGTTAGACTTGCCCAGCTTCTTTGGCTCCGATGGTCGCAACGATAGCTCATGCACATGAGGCTGTCGGACTATTGGCCAAAAGACGCATGTTTGCAGAGATTGCCATAACAAGTCATACCGCCTCTAGATCGTCGCCGCAATCACCGCAAGGGACGAGTCTTGACGAAATGAGCTGGGTTCTGCGTCAACGAACCATGAATGGACCGGAAACCTGGAAACGAATGTATCGCTTGCCAATTTCATTGCCAGTGCGCAACGGTTCCTTCCATTGTTTCCACGCCCGTGCCCGTGCAATTTATCTGAATCGCGGCTCCGCGATCTACCTACCGTGGGACATGGGCTTCCTGATTTGCCCGAGAAACTGCCACAACTTGTGTACAAAAAAAAATGTAGGAATCAGAAGTCGATCGCGCATGAACTGTTTCATTTCATGCATGCGAACGTATATCTACACCAGCTCAATGGTATGGATTAGTAATGTCTTCAGTACCCGTGTCGAGATGTGGCGGCGACGACCGTCGGTTTTAGCAGACCGACAATCCAATGAAAGCTCGAACCATATCCATTCCCCTCGAGACGACCTGGAAAACGGTCGAGGATCTTGAAAACCCGTCATTTGTTATAGATCAGGTCGCATGGGGTATAACACTCTATCGGTCCAGATTTGCGCCTGCATTTCTTGTTCCGCAAGTGCACGCCGCAGCGAAGCGGCTTCTTAGCAGCGCATTATTCGATCTATGTCGATCTACTACTAGACAGCAACCTGGTTCCCGCACCATGCAAAGCGAGTTCCTATAACGATCAGTACCCCTCGTTCCCATGAGGTAAATTCCGCAAGTCAGGAGTTGAAAGCAGTCAGGACACACGAAATGCACAAAGCTAATGCTGCCCCTTTCGCGCTAGTTGTCTTACTCCAAGGTCCACCACAGAGTGCAACCTCAAACAATTGCGACTTAAAGCAACAGGACACCCAAAGGACATATATTAGGTAGGCGATGAGTGCCTCATGCGGGGAAGCGAAGCGAGCTTCTGACGATATAAAGTCTTCGGTTATTTCGGAATGTGCCAGCTTCTCCGCATTTTGTGCTCTCGCACTTGGTCCTTTCAATTTCGATACATTACTTTGTATTCCTCCACTCACAGCGACGTTCAAGCCTAGACCCTGCCCGCGACCGGCTGCAATGCACACCACTTTGCTATGCATCTCGTATGGCGTGCTGCTTTGCATAACGCGCAAGAGAATCCTCTCGTGTTGCCCATCATCCTCCTTTCTTTTCCCGGTGGAAGTAGGAAGATATCTTCTTCGATTTTCCATCACTCAGAGACTAGTCTTATCACATTAACATGAGAAATTGAGCCAGGTTCCTGTTTTGTGAAAGGTTCACGACACATGTTCGTATTTGCTGATGCAGCAATGCTCTCTGGCTGAGAAGTGCGCATCTTGAAAGTTTTTCAATGATCGATATTTCGGTTGCCGAAAACCGCCAGTCTTGTCTTCCGTGAATCTTACACGCCAGTTCTCTGAACATTCTGCCCGTTATAGTTACCGATGCTGCAGTTCCATAGCAAAGGTCTGGGCTGCTGACGTTGTTGTGACACCGTGAATTGCAAAGAAGACCAGGTGTGCTCGATATCATGGAGCACCACATTTGCACGACTCCATGGCCTTGGCCATGGGCGCGGATCGTCTGAGAATAGAGATCTTACGTCTACCGCTTCATCGTGCATGTGCAAATGAGCGTCTCATCCTCGAACAGATGGCTACGCAAGATAGACACATGACCGATCGGATCTCACGTCCTGCGGTCGCAGATCACCAGGATCCTGTGGAACAATACTGCAAACATGTTCCGAACCATTTTCGCGCGTCAAGGTCTCTAGGATCACAGCAGACGCATACATGCTCTGTCGCGAAGCGAATTCTGCATCTGAAGGGTCTACACTATGAGCAAGTTTGTGGGCGAGTTGATTGGGCAAAGCCTGGCACAGCACCGAGACCCACAATTTGCAGGCAGTCTTGATGTCAAGTTTTGCAATCTTGTGGGACGAGTAATTATTTCTCCTCCAACCCTGGTGCAGCTGCAGTCGCTTTTGATGATGTTAAAGGGCTGGTCTAAGCAATTTGGCAGCAGGACCACGCATTTTGCCATTGTGAAAAGATACTTATTTGACGACGAGTGTGATCGAGCAGACGCACTGCCTGAAGTTAATCCCTCATATCATGAAGCGGGCTAATCCAACAATCTCCAAGCCTTTGACGGAGTGGCTAATACAACAGATTTCCTGGACCAGTCATTATCGATTTTGCGAAGCCTGGTGCTCCAGACAACGCAGCGTCCAGCTTCTCGACTAGGTACCGTAGACACGTAACCAAGTACAACAGCGAGAAGTGCAGAGACAACACCAGCACTGCTGCCCGAGACTTTGCCAGCGAGATGCTTGCTGCGCCCATCTCCTTCGTTTCTCGACTGCAGCCACGAAAGGAAGGAGGTTTGAGTTGCTGGTGTTACACAAAGTGGGAGAGACAAGCGAGCGTAGCATTTTCTACTCAGTAGGAGATGCTCCCGCAAGCCACAACCGCCAACGAGACAACAAGGCTCGATGTTCCGTGTCGAAGGCTTTGTTGTGCTACCAAAATCTGCATCACGAAGCGATGCAAGAGGAGTCTGCTCAGTCATCTGGAGTCGTGGGCAATATTACGGACATCAGCGTGATGATCAGCAGCGGGAAAACCCCGAATACTACCTGAGGCGATGTCGTTGTCGCCCAATGTGGTTCGGCAGGCTACGTAATTTGCGACAACGGACATGCTCCAAATGGCATTGCCGGACGCAGCGCTTGGTTGCAGGACTCGAGAGGACTACTGCACGGCTCCCTTGCCATCTGCATGTCATCGTCTGGCTTGCCCCGTTACACGACGACAACTCATCGTTGCCACGAGCCATTCTCTCAGATGCACAGCGTCTCCAATGACCAGCACGAATGCGACTGTGTCTGCAGCGAACCCAAAGCGATGAGCCACCTGCATCCCGTCGAGGGTAGCGGGCATGGCGATGGGGCGGCTGTCTTCGCGGAGTGTGAGTCGACGTAGGGGCCGAGTGGCAGCATGCAATACCTGGACTCCATCATCTTCTGCACCTCCCTCCGCCCTACTAGGCGCGTTGGCCGGCACCGTCATCGTCGACAAATACACTTTCGCCATCCCATGGCCCCTCCAGGATAAGGCCGCACGATGGATCGCCGCCATCCCGCGACGGCGACGCATAGCTGCTGTCCTCAGCGTGGCGGGAGCACCTCAGCTCAGGGTGCGCAGAGCCAAGGACCGCACTGTCGTTCCTGACACGGCCATTATTTATATCGTGCACGCGCGCGGGCATGCGCTCGACGGTGGGACATGATGTTTGCAGCGCCGCTCGCGTTTCTGCTCTACTAATCGACTTTCGGCGTTGAGACACTGCCTCTCCGCAACCGTCGTCCTCAAAGGCTCGGGTAAGCCAGGCCGTCCGCCCCAGCTCGAGGTAAGCAGCGTAGCCGCGCGCATAAAAGAGTTCAGATGCGAACAAATGCCTTTTACAGCGTTTTATCGAACGAGAACGGGCGCTCTTGGCGCTTGCATCCTGGCCTCAGGCGCGAACGTATATGCTGACAACGGAACAGGTCTAACGACATCCGCGAGCTCACGATCCCTTTGCAGATCTGGGGGGTGCCCTAATTTGCCCGTGTCAGCTTTGAGCTTACATGTGGTTGCCATCCTTGCAACGACTCTCTTTTACGAAGCGAATGACCTTTCATCCCAGGTCGCACGAACCTAGACAACCTCGAGCGCGAATCGGCAGCATTGCGGGGAGTAACTTGCCGGATCTACAGACTTCACCTACATATACGCGACCCGGTCCCTTAGCTTCAGGAACAGTCGAACTTCTGGCGCTGATCCTTGACCACGCTGTCGCGCGCGCCCGCGAGCGCAGTTACAGGCCATGCCGCCCACGAGCTCCTCCTTCACGCCGCTCAACATATCCACCGATGACGTGCCGGAATGGATGGGTTCCTTCTCCATATCCGCTGCTCCAAATACCGATCTGTGGAGAAAGCCTCCCTCGCGAGACACGTCCACTGCCCCGATACTCTACACCGCCCTGCGCAATCCGTTCATAGCCGCCGAAGTCACAGTATCAGCAGACTGGGAGCTCGAATGGGATCAGGGAGGATTGGTCATATTCGCAGGCGCACCACCCGGGCAAATCATCCCCGCGCCTCCAGCTCTAGACGTTCCCAGCGTTGTTACTCTCTCTCTCGACGACGATAGCACGACGACTAGCCCATCAATATCCGAGCTCTCGAGCACCATATCCACGCCCGCACAAACTCCCTCACCTGACCCCGTCGCCCAATCACAAAGACAACTTGACCGGCCCCCACCGTATATCCAACCCGCCCCCGCCGCAAAATGGGTCAAGGTCGGCCTTGAATTCTGTAACAACGCATGCCACGCCACCTCCGTCGTCGCAAACTCCGACGGCGCAGATTGGTCACTCTCTGCACTGCCTGCGCACCACGCACGCCGGCTTGACTTGCGTGTCAAGATTGAGCGCATCGGCTACGCGCTCTGGGTCTGGTACGAGGATGAAGTGCTGGGTTGGAAAAAATTGAGAGAAGTCACGTGGTTCTTTTGGGGCGTAGAGGACAAGGCAGTGCGAGTCGGCGTGTATGCGAGTCGGCCAGCGAATTTCGGGATCAGCATCTACGACAGAAGACACGGTGGCGGACAATCAGTCGGGGCGAGGAATTTGTGTGTGGACTTTGAGGGGTTGGAGATTTTTTGAAGATGTCGATTCTGCTTCTGCTGCGGGCGAATTGATCATCGGAGCACATTCCCGAGCCATTCGGTCGTATCTCGTTTTAATTGCTTTGCTGTGGCGTTGTTGTCGGTCTGCTCGAGTTGGCTGATTAGCTCCGAGGGGAGTCAGCAAGCCGCCTTTTTCTTATTTCGAGCGTGCTTACCCGACCATGTTGATAACTCTACTTTGCTCATCATCACGCATCTGGCGTTACTTCGCTATTGTCTTCTTGTAGCTACTCTATCCGGTATCCCATTACTGCTCACTTCTCGGCCTTACTTCATATTTCCTCCTTATCTTCACTTCTTCCCTCATCAACCTCATATCAACCGACCCTATCATCAATCAACATATAGGTATTCTTCCATACACGCCATGCTACGAGTGCATAGTCACCTGAGCCCACGGGAGCGTGATACAGGCGTTGTGACATATCGTTTGTGTTGATGTGAAGTGCATGTCTGCAATACGAACGAAGACGACTAAACACCACTATGGTATGTCTCGAAGTCAAAATACATCACCACGTCCTCGACCTGTCTTGCCAACCACCACAGCGACTACATTAGACTTGCGATACTCTTCGCGCAGTCAACTGGAGCTGTGACCATTTCATGATACTGGAATCTTGCCACCCCGACTTATAGACAGCTCGCCGCCGACTTGGTGAAAAGCGCGACGAAGATGCGGATCTTGAAGATCATCGCTGTATGCGAGCTTGCAAGCATAGGTATAGTGGTGTACGGTGAAGGAGTGCAGTGGAGAGGTATGTCAGATATCCTAGTGAAGCAATAAAGACCAGTGCTGACCAGACAAAATTCGTAGCTGGTACAGGGGCCAGCAACACAGCTGCACTTTCGGGATCTCCTGTTGTGGAAAATTTCTCGACAGCGCCACATTCTGTTGCCTCACCTCGACCGATGATCCAGCCTACCATAACGATAACAACGTCTATATTCGTAGTGAGCAATTCTGCCTCCGTTCCGGTGACATCCTCCCGACCGATGATCCAACCGACCATAACCATAACGACGTCCATATTTGTAGCGAGCAGCTCTGCCTCGGCAAAACCTTCGCCTGATCCAAATGCTCTAAAAGCATGTTGGGGAACAGGAGAATGCAAGAAACTGCTCAGCGAATTCGCCGGGGCCTATAAAGCGTCTGGAAAGATTATTGATCCCAATCAACACGACTCACACGGCCACGATCAAAGCCGAAACTCTCAAGACAAGTTGTGTAAATTCTATCAGTACGAGAAGTTAGTGCGGCCCAGGATCCCATATACAGGACCAAGCTAACGAGCGTAGTCTGATCTCTGTGAAGCCTCTAGAACACAGGCCAATGAACTTCTTGACCTGCATGGCATGCTTCAAGCAAGCCGGGCTCGACACCAATACCCAAGACAGCGTGTCTCTAGACTTGACATACAAGATCGACGGCTTCTGCCACACGAATTGGCCAAATCTATTCGATTTGCTCGATCATTTGTTAACTTTTATGTTAAAAGCTAAAGCCCCTCCTTCAATAGCTGAGCTGCCTGCCGAGATCACTGGCCAAGTTCCGCTGTTACGCACCAAGTTTACGTGGACCTCGGATATGAACCGGAAGACGAGCGCAGGAGATTCACCTGCTTTGATACCTGTAACCACCACCAGCACCACATCGCGTGGAGACTCCACTTCGAATCCGACGCTTGCGTGGCTGGGTTCACCGCTTACGCCTGGCACACCCGTTCCGACTGAATACCTCGCTCAAGTCCCATTCAATTGGCCGTATACTGCATATGGCATGCTATATAGAGCGGGAGCGATAGCTTCTTTCCCTCTGACACATACCAACAACGCAACACAGACCGTGGCTTGGCTATACCACTCCCTTCGCTGGAATCCAAGGCCGTTATATACACCCCCGACCGCTCGATCGCAGACTAGTACCCTCTATCAGCCTTTGCTAGATTCGTGGGTAAAGGAAGCTACATGGGATACAGCACAAGCCACTTCCAGCCTACATAACAGGCAAAGTCATAAGACGCCGTTTGAGCCGACGATTACGCAGAAGTTGGTATCGTCGCAGGGTGCGGATACCCCTGCCGAGAGCAGGTATCTGGTTAAGTAGAGTTGAAAGTGAGAGGAGGAGGCGAAGTCGAGGTCGGAGAAATATGCGCAGGGGGGAGAGAACAGGGTAGGGGGGAGAGAACAGGGTTATGGTGAGAATTGCGGAGATGGAGGAGAAGGAAGTATGGAAAGAGTTGTCGTGTGTGGTGGAGAGCACGAGGAGTAGGTTGGATGGAAGGATATCATGAGTGTGTATTCGGAGATGTGCGAGAAGGACGCCTCTTATGAGTCACACAACAATTGTGTGACTATGCGCCATATAGCAGGCCAGAGGTCTATATGAATTTTCAATTTCTCAACAAAGCACATACACGTGAGTTATAATCTTTCCGCTCTACGTCGTAGATTATGGTTACGATGCTACAGAGTCACCGTGGGCTCTAGGACTTTGCATTCATGACCTGGAACGAGGTTCGATCATAGTCCGAGCTGGCTGTCTTCCGCTCTACCATTCGAAAAAGTGAACATGTTCAGGCTTGGGGTGGGGCTATGAGAAGGAATGAGATGATTGACATGGGAAGCTGTTGTTGCGATTTTGAGAGTGGAATGGAAGTCTTTGTTTCTTGTAATCGAAGCATTGACCCAATCTCGAGCTTTACATGGAATGCTTCAAGATATACGTAGATACACACATGCCACTTCACCTTATTAGACCCCCGAAAGATATGACAAACATTCCTTTTCTGAAGCATTATAACAGAAGAGGAAAGTGTTTATGGTGAAGCAACGAACAATGTCTGGTTGTAATCATAACCTGAAGAACGCTGAGGGCAACAGAATGTTGCATACTGGATTTTGAATTGTAGGAGTCATGTAATCATGGTTAAAGAGATACTGGGAAAGAGCAGACATAGTTGTTTTCTCGCATGTACTGCTCGTTGGCAGAGGTAACCTAATTAAGGCAATTGGGTGCATTTTGCAAGCAGGAGCAAGCCACACATGCATCTCAAAGATCTAGATTTTGGATAGATGAGGTCATATGTTCACAATCGAGATAATGATTCCAACACATTACTATGAGATTATCCACTGTTCATATACGGCGGAACGCAAATGAATTCCCATATTCTTTCGTTCTCCGCTCTCATGAATCGCATCGCCGTGCTTCGAAATGCGGTGAGCTCCCGCCGCCCCACTCATCCCACAACCAGCACGCAAATTGCTCATCACTACCCCATGTAGATATATCTCGTCGAAATATGCACGCCATCCCGATGGCCCCACATGCGAATTAGCTCCCTGTCGTTGACTCGCTTGCAGCACGCGAACATGCATGGCACTTCAAACCTTGTACCTAACCGACATGCACCATTGAAGAGATGACAGCTCGCATTCTCCAAACTACATTTTGCCTTGCATCGACATGCATGCCTGAGGCGTAAAAGTACTGCAGATGTACGAGATGTGCGCGCTAGGACAATGCGCGTTGGAGTTGCATCGCGCGCAGGTCCGCAGTAGTTCATTTCGCGACACGGGCAATACGGTATGCACGACTCAGTGCGAGCCGTTTGGATCTTCACTGCCATGTGTCGTTACCCTGTAAGGCTATGCGGGGATGATTTCTTTGGGTTTAGGCAGATGCGATTCGAGTCGTGAAGGGCGCGAATGTGCGTACAGGAGGATGTAGTACGAGAGATCAAAAGTAGCAAGACTTTGAATGAGAGACTGGGCTTGTTAGAGGGAGGAACGCGGTTGTATATACAGACAGTAACCCTTGTTAATCTACGCACACCGTATTGACTGGTCCCTTACAATATCATGCCTTTCCTGAAGATTGCTCAGCTGCACAGGCTCGCGACGGCTCAGCGGTTCAATCCTGACTCTGCAAACCCGCAGGCGGCAAGACTTCACCGTGATCATGCTCGTTACTAACCTCCATATTGTCCAATGCGAACGAGTCTGTCTTACTCTTTCCACCAGTCTCCGCCAACGCGGTTCCACTACCACCCACCTCTTGCGCCCCGCTCTTCCCCCGACTATGATATTGATACGCGCTAGTTCGAGTACGTTGTCGTTGGCCAGGTAGGAACAGCGCTTTCAGCGACGGGATGGAGGCGCACAATATCCCGACGTTGACTTCGACCTGGCTCCACAGATTGATCGGCACACTGTCGAAGAACGGATCTGACGACTCCGTGTAGATACGTATAGCGTGAAGCCTTACGATGGATGCGATGGTGCTGAATACACCGAGGCTAAAGATGCTCACCAGCGCCACTTTTTCTTTACGAGGTCGTCGGACTTTGAGGAGAGTGGCGACAGGCAGGATGAGGATCCAGATGTCGACGAGGATGTTGATGGAGCTGGAGGTGTAGAAAAGGGCAGTATCATTGATGCAGCGGCCGTCGACTTCTCCGGTGAAGTCCCACATCTTATGGAGAGGTATACACTGCGCGAGGCTGCATATCACGCATATGGTGCAGAGGGTGGCGAGGAAGCCAATCGTACATTTGCTGAGAATTTCTAGTCGCTTGCCTGCAGCTGATAGATTGATTAGCAATTGTATGTTCACAACAGAGGAGGTAGCATACCGATACGCAGATAGAAAAACAAGATTGAGATCTTGATGGTGTTGATGAGGATGTAGTAGATGACTTGAATGGCCAGGGTGGTCCGGACTTGGTTGACCATATGTTCGGGAGATAACACCTGCCCACTGAAACCGAGACCATTATCTCGGAGTACAATAATGGCGATCAGATATCCAATAGCGAAGAGCTGTGCCGAATCAGTGCTGCTCAGGTTCACAACAAGCTGAGCAACATACCAGAGAAGCAAGCATAGCATAGTCGTCAAGACCAAAGTTGCGTACTATGATCGCACGCGTGTATGTTCGTAGCCCGACAACAATAACTTGATAGATGTTAGTCGCACCGGCCCGACCTGAAATTGACTGAACGACTGACTGGATAAGGTAGTAAGTGTGGCTGCAACTCCAACGCAGACACGCTGATTAGTGAGACCCTGCTCTGAGGTCATCTCTGCGGGCTGACTTCACAGCGCATATGTGCAATGATTGATGGTCGTGCAACAAAGGTATATGGGGAATCTGTGATGGAGGGAGGCATCATAGGAATGTACATGCGCAGGGTCTCAAACGGCATCTCAAGTCAGATACTTCAGAATCTGGTCCAAACATGCAGTAGCGCAAAGGTCCGAGGTTGATCCAAGGAGCTATGAGGTTGTCGCCCATGCAGTTTGGAGTTGCGATGTGCAGATGTGTACCAGGGCATTGACACGTTCCTGGTCAATCTGCAAGTAATCGAGCATCTCGTCTATTTGAACATCTTGATTGGACAAGAATCATTTCTGCTTCATAATAGTGGTGAGCAAGGCGTTGCGAATGTGGATCGCCTTGAGTCAAGCGCCGAGGTATGGCGACTTATGATGGCTGAGATGTGCGACAAGTGGGGACTTTTCAGTGGGGACAACGGCCTCTGTACTCAAACTTGACACTTGCCGTGAAGCCACTGAATTTAAAGCAGACCAAATACCGAGAATTTCGAGATCGATCGCCTTTAAGATCTGTGTCAACTTGTGGGAAGATTCATGTTGGGCCCTTGTCATCGGCCTTGACTGTTGAATCAGATAAGAAAAATAGCACAGTCTAGTAATTGGACCGCTGAGAGTAGTTCGAGTAGGCATGATGTTGAAGACGGGAGTGAAAAAGGGATCCCGTTCTCTCTAGTGGACTAAACAGAGCTAAAAAACGCGGTGCGTAAGGTCGTAATCAGATTGTTGAAGCTGAGAGCATTCCTGCATGTGACATTCCCATAACCTCGACGCCCTGCTCAAGTCAATTTGTAGCGCTTAGCGAACTCGATACCTTCAGCAAGACTGCCCACCCGAGCGTCGATAGCATAGCCTTCTCGCTCAAATTTGCGGCAGATTTCCCAAAGATCCTTGAGGGGCACGGAGAACGTTTCGATGAACTCGTTATCTTCTAGTTCGGGCTTGGGATCCTGGTTTTCCGGACGGGAGAGATCGACAGTAACATGTATCATACGCAGGTTCGTGTTACAAAAGCCAGGATCTGGACTTGTAGTCAGTTACACAGAAAAGAGCTGGTAAATATTGCGGTAGGTGTGTATGTGTATGTGTCGGCAGCCACATAGGTATGAGAAATGATGTTTGCCCGCGTTCCAGACGAAGCAGCACAACTGAGATGCAAATCGTAGAAAGTGGAGTGTTCAGGCACTCATAGACTAAGCGAAGACGACCTAGAATCAACACTCGCATTGTATGCAAATGCCCAACGTGTTCTCGGCGAAGCAATGTGGAAAAACACGTGGGAAGATGATTCTAGAGGGCATGACTTACCATTAAACATGACTGGGCTGACATCAAAATCCCTATTCTTGAAGACCTCGCCAACATATCCTGTTTCTTCTCGTAGTTCACGGATAGCACATGTCTCGGGTGTTTCGTCCGGGTCCATGAGTCCAGCAGGGACCTCTATGACCGTCTGATCTATCGGGGGGCGCCATTGCTTCTGAAGTAAGATTCGTGGAGTTGCGTGGGGATTTGCAGGGTCTTCGAGAATCGCAGCAACCCCTACACCATCAATGTTACATCCTTTGGGGCGGGTCAACCGCTCGGCAGATTCCCACGTTCGCTCGATGCCTTCAGGGTCGCTATATGTGATTCTGCATGTAGTTAGTAGATATAAAATTGACATACAAGGTCTTGTACGATTATACGTACTTCACGAGTGTTGCCCACTTCGCCTCCGCATTGTCCTAGAAGGATGACATTAAAGGGCCGTCACGATGCAGCAAGGCCAAGAACCAACCAGAGGCTCCGTCTTTAGTACTTTGGAATTGTTTGATGATTTCGCGGGAGTAGCCATGCTCAAGGTAGTCGTGTGCCAAGTTACGTGTGGCTCTCTGTGGTGGTGTAAAATCACGCCGGCGGGGCAGGTGCGAGTTCCGAATCTACTCACATGAGCTCACCATTACCAACAATGATACCTACACTATTGACGGCGACAAGGAAGCAAGCAAACCCCCTATCACGTCATACCAAGGCCGCTCCTTGCTCGATGAGCACTACGACTTGAAGCCTATTTCCGATCACGTGACATAACCACAAATCGTGAAAAGTGAATTGTCATTACAATCGCAACAGCAGGGAGCGCAGCTTCCGATCCGCCACTCAAAACATATCGCGTGGAAAGCTTGTCACCCCGAGCCTGTAGGATGCTCAATGTCACTGTGCTCAAGTTAGTAGCAAAGGGTTGGGATATCAAGGCGAGCTCTCAATTTTCGATGCCATCGGTTACCGGCTGCCATCGACCAGCATTCAGTCGGTGTCGAGCGGACTCCCATCCAGTCACAAGCGGTACTGTAGCTTGGCGGCTCCGCGTTGCGGGGACAGTAGCCTCTCCCGTTACTTTCATAGCACACTAGCCCGACACGATCGATGGTATAATCTTCCGAGGACCTCATCACGGACATTAAATCTTCGCCTCCTGCAGGGTGGGTGAAGATGGTATCGTCTGTAATTGCAATTTCGAGTTCATTGGAGCCATCTCCTTTCTACAAGGGAAGTCGGCAATGCAGAGCCTGGGCGACTTATCTCGACCCACCGCACGCCAAGTTAGCTCAGGTACAGGAGGCGTTGGAAGGATGAACTTACGCCGAACAAACGTTGCTTTGTGGCGACCGGCGCCACAATGCAAGTGATCGTTTTGGGTTGTATTTAGCGCTCGCGAGTCGTGACGACGATCTTCGCTTCCAGACCATCTGGCAAAGCTGCCTGAACTCTTCCCTACAGTGGCAATGCACGATGCATTGATGGTGGTGATTCTACTAGTTTCAACCAAACGAACGCGGTCACAGTGTCCCCGTCGATCTATCCTCGAGCGATGCAGCTGTATTTATCCTCAGTCAGGAAGACCGCGCGATCGCGAAAGTCATTGCGCGAAGCCTAGCGGAGCAATCCAAGCCAGCGTTTGTTGTTTCGTTTGAGCGGACATCTGCCGGTTCTAACGTGGTGCGACATTTACTGCGCCTGAAAGAGGATGCCCTGCATGTGCCAGCGCACGCAAAGTCCAGCAGACTCACCAATACTGCATCACGTCCGCGTCCGTATATGACGTGCCATGCAATACGGATCTCCATTCTTTCGTTCAAAAGTCACGCGAGACAATAACTCAAACCAATTCCAGAGATCGAGAGGCAAATAAAGCTTCCACGAGGATAGAGGGCGGTCTCACCTCGGTACTCCGTACACCGGTGGACATGGTTTGGTCAAGCGAAAACTTAACCGTCACAAGTGCCAAATCCCACTAGGCTGGTTCAAGCGCCTTGGGCGATCCTGCCTGCTCACTTGGCATGACCTACAATGGCATCTTTATTCCCCTGCCAAGTGGACAAAAGTGGAATATTGGAAGTCTTTGGCTCTCCGCTTTGCCTGTTCCTCTCAATGTTTCCGCCCGGCACCAGGGGCAGGGCGGAACGAGGAGCGAATCATGCCTTTGTCATGCGTCGAGGATTCAGTTGTTGTTGGATCGTGGAGCAGAAAATGCAGTGATATCAAGTTAGACGTTTTCATCTTGATGATAGGTGATCAGCACGACTGCAGTCTTTCTGCCTATTCTCATGCGAACAACCGAATGGCCCTTCGTAACGAAGTTATCACTGCGAGTCTCGGATTGCTCGCCGAGACGAATCACTGACTTTGTAGCATGGCAATGACACGAGTGCAGGGCTGGGTTCTCTTGGGGTCTCCGGGATCCACACGCTCAAACAAGACCATGACTTGAAGGAGTCAAGAGTATCATAGCTTGTCTTCCTTTTCTGGCACCATGCACTGCACGTCTGAGTATGATTGGAGTCTGGCTTCGCTTCATAGCCTAGCATTATGATCCAGGCCTGTCATCCGCATTTAGATGTTGAGCAACCGTGCCGACCAAAGGCATGGCGCCAGACTTAGGCATGCAGCGTGCGCCTGCGAAGGCATCCTCTTTTACTTCCTTTTCCTCGCACTATCCTCTGGCTATTCATGTATCTCGGTATCCACGCTTCGCAGTCTTTCATTCCAGTGTGATTTTGTCACACGTCCTCTCGTTAGCCCCAGCATATTACTTGTTCCGTCTACATTGCGTCTCCGTGTTTGAACACATTTTGCCTAATCATCAACCTTCCAAGTCTGGATATTGACCACTATCTCGGATTTACCTGGAACCTAATTCGGAGGTTGAAGATTCGCTACAACCGGCTGTGGTATTGTCCATTGCGTCCCGTATTGAACGCCTTCTACGTATACACACTGCTCGGCCTCGATCTCGACCGGGTATATCATCGCAAGCAGAAGCTTAATTTCGTTGTCATTCTACGAACATAATGTCAGCCGACCAGTCGAAGTCGACCAACTGGTTTGGTGAGTTGCAATTGGCATACAAATTTATGTAAGGATTGCGACCAAACCTAAGTACTCGGACTAATGAACGCAGTGTTGTCTTTGTTGGTCTTCTTGTCTTGGTATTTGTTGCTGGTTTGATCAAGGTGTTCTTTGATCGTCGGAAGTATGTAGAGTTGACGTTGTCTGATTGATTGAAGGCTTACATCTAGTCCAGATTGAAGAAGATTATCAAGAAAGAAGAACTCGAGGCTGGTCCAAGAGAAGACACAGTAGAGCTCAACCAACGTGAGAAAGATGAGGGCGATCTGTTCGGGATTCGTGCCATCGAGGCTGGTTTCTATGCTGGTGTTGCTCAGTCACGACCTACTTCAAGAGCTGGATCGGTCGTCGGCACTCCCACCATGAGCTCCAGCACATTGGTCGGAGGCAGTGTCAATTCACTGCTGATGAAAGGACAATCAGCAAACACTAGTGTTCTCAGTCTCAATCTCGGCATCACTGACGCCAATTCGCAACGCCGACCATCCCCACCGAACATGAAGCTCTGCCCCTCGGAAGCAGAGCTGACTGGAAAGCATGGAGCAGTCGACATGTCTCTACAACTACCTCCTTCACCTGGGGTCTCACGAGGCCCGAGTCCAACCTTTGGCGGCTCAGACGACGGCTCCAGCGATGGATTCAGGACTCCTGTTACGCAACAAGGGTATTACGTACCGGCCTCTAAATCCGATGCGCTTCAAGCCGAATATTACGATGGCCAAGAACACGCACAATCCCAAGTCGCGTCGTACATTAGCTCGCCCACTCAATCGCCGCCTCCCCACCCAGCTCCAGCAACACGACTTCCAACGCTCCCATCAACTATACACCGTAAAGAGTCTCGATCCCCGTCACCGGAGACAAACTATCCCAGTATGCGAGTATACCAGCCGAGTAGGTAGACGCTTTCCTGATGCTTTTGTGTTGTATTTTAGCAAGCAAGGATTGAATATACATTTTTGGGCAAACCTTTCCTGACTTTGGGTCTGAAGCAACCTCTGAACCTGCACAACCTCCTTCGTCCTCCGCTCCGCAAATGCCCGCGCAAACTCTCTTCTCGACCAAGCACAAGCGTGACGCGAGCGACGGCAGCAGCATGTACAGCCAGACACGATTGAGCACTTTCGACACATACCAAGCATATCAGAAACAGAGACACCGCTCACTATCGACCGTTTCTGACGACTCATACCGTCTCTCTATCGCAGAGATCGAAGCTCGACCCAGCGCACCCGTACTCGCGATCGCACCCGCTACCATACAAAACTCTTGCCTTAGCATTGCACCCGCCTTGGACGCCTCACGATTGAGTGTCGCACCCAACGGCCAGGAGCAGCGCCTCAGCGATTTTTACGATGCATACTACCGCAACTCGTCCGCTGGACCTGTACAAGCACTGGACGCGAAGCGCGTAGTTGGACGACACAGCACAATTGTGGAGGCCGAGACACCACTTGCAAGCTCCATGTCTGGCCAAAAGATGCCGCATGCCGAGCCTGCGCCTGCACCGCCGGGAGCTGCATTTTGAACGTCAAGTCACCGGATTGAGATAAGATGAGGTTAAGATTGAGTGCAGTTCGCCAGCACCCGTATTTGTGGGGGCGGGTGGCGCACGTTTGGCTGATGGGTGCCTGACAAACCAGCCGACCGTTTACAACGATCTGCAGCGGCTTGAGTCGTCTCGCAGAAGGCAAGGGTGAGCCTCAGCTGAAGGTTCAAAATTTTCTGGGGGAGGCGTTGTGCGCGTTCAGCTGAGCTGCAAGAGGAGGGTCGATTGGGTGCGCGTGGGCGAGACCTGAGATGTGAGTGGGGAACAATTTTCTTTTCGGTTTCAACCACCAATGGCCTCATCATGTGGACGACGAATCTTCTTTGGAGACGAGAGATTCACAGCAGGGTATGATACGAGATGGACTTTTGGATTGGGATATGGGTGGATGACACTCTTTTGGACTTTACGCTTACGCACATGCATACCTGACACCTTGTGTTTCCTAATTTCTAGTATATAATGTTGATTGTAAGGGGTGCTTTGGTAGCATTTAGAGAACGACGGCTACTTATAGAGACATCCTCTGTTACCGCAATCTTTTGCGCACTGAGGAAAGCATGTGCAGAGCATGTCGCAGCAGATGTTGACCCGTCTCATCCCAGTGCACCGCCGAAGAGCAGAATCAACCTGCAGAACGAGGCGTCAATCGCGTCGCAATCGCACGACTGACATGCGCACTTTTTATTCGAGTCGAGTCGACATGAGATGATGTTCACGCCACTTTTGGACGGGGTGCTGGCTGTTCTGGAATGATGGTGGCCCCTGGCAGAATTTCTTCACCGCCACGCGATTCGGGATGCGCATCATTGCGATTTAAGATCGCGGATTCGCCACTGCCGGATAGGGCACATTGGACCCTTTGTGTGCAGCCCTGCTTCAACCAACCTTCCAACATTGCGCATAATCTGAGGTGTCTAGATATACCTCGTAATTACACATCAATCGTCGCTTCTCATAGTCACTGCATTCTTTGTCCTGTGCCTTCCGCCCTTTTGACATCGCTCGGGACCTTCAACAGGCCCACACCACCGCCAACATGCTTACTATGTTCTCGGGCACAAAGATCACAGGCTTACCGCCCAGCGTGCACCAGTCCCCGCCGCCTGGCCTGCGCGCGCGAGGCACATCTTCTACCTCAGTTCCTACAACCGATTCGACACACACAACCGACTCGCGAGCAAGGAGGCGGATAGAGCACCACGAGGCCGATGTTGTCATTGTGGGCGCCGGCATTGTGGGCTGCGCCGCGGCGGTTGCGTTTGGAAAGCAGGGCAGGAGTGTGATCTTGCTGGAGAAGAGCTGGAAGGAGCCGGATAGGATTGTGGGCGAGCTGCTGCAGCCGGGCGGTGTGAATGCGCTGAAGCAGCTGGGCATGGAGGGTGTGTATACTCGAAATACGCAAGATCCTAGGTCACAGACGCTAACATGAGCATGCAGACTGTCTCGAAGACATCGATGCGATCCCCTGCTATGGCTACCAAGTCTCCTACTATCGCGAGCCAGTCCACATCCCGTATCCCAACAACCTCATAACCTCCAATCCCTCAAAGCCACCAGAGGGCCGCTCGTTCCACCATGGCCGATTTATATCCAAACTGCGCGCCAAGGCTCAAGCCACACCCAATGTCACAGTCGTTGAGACCACCGTCACAAGCGTCATTAAGAGCGACCACACAAACCAAGTGCTGGGCGTAGAGTGCCAGACGGCAGGCGAGAAGGACTACTACTTTGGCGCGGTGACGTTGGTAGCAGACGGCTACGCATCCAAGTTCAGGAAAGACTACATCCAACGACAGCCCCAGGTGCGGAGTAAGTTCTGGGGTCTCGAACTCATCGACGCTGAACTCCCCTTGCCCAACCACGGCCATGTAATCCTCACCGATGCACCACCCATTCTCATCTACCAGATCGGCACACACGAGACGCGCATCCTCGTTGACATCCCTGAGGGCCTTCCCAGCGCAAGTGTCAAAGCCGGCGGTGTCAAGAATCACATGCTCAACGTCGCTTTACCCAACTTGCCCGAATGCGTGCGCCCTTCCTTCCGCAAAGCCATCGAAGCAGGCAAACTCCGCTCCATGCCCAACTCCTTCCTCCCACCCGCAACCCAAAAGACTCCCGGCCTCATCATGCTCGGTGACGCAATGAATATGCGGCATCCACTTACCGGCGGTGGCATGACAGTCGCGTTCAACGATGTCGTCACACTTTCGAACCTCTTATCCCCACAAGCCATCCCGAACCTCGAAGACACAAACGCCGTCGTTGCAGCCATGTCGAACTTCCACTGGGCTCGTAAATCTGGTTCATCAGTTATAAACATCCTTGCCATGGCGCTGTACTCCCTCTTCGCAGCGAACAGCAAGAACCTGACTGCCCTGAAGACTGGATGCTTCAGATATTTCCAGCTCGGCGGAACTGCCATCAGTGAGCCAGCAGGCTTGCTGAGCGGATTGATCCGCAACCCACTGGTGCTGGTTTACCATTTCTTCAGCGTGGCGTTTTACGCAGTGTGGTGTCGTGCACAGGAGGTACCAGTCTGGAAAATACCATATGTCGTGTTCGTGGAGAGCTTGTTGATTGTCTGGACCGCGGCGATGGTCATTGGACCTTATTTGGTTGGGGAAGTGACGAGGTAGGAGATCAAGTATATTTGTTGTAAATACCATAGAAGGGAATGTCGTATATAGTATACAAGGGGCGTTTGGGTTACGTGCGTAGATTGCGCAGTCATGTCTATTAGGACGTCGACGTAAATGGTTATTCTAATGTTTATTTTCGAGGAGATGGCTCGCGAGACTCTGGTATGTAAGACACGTGCTAGCACACTTCACGCAACATGCAATGTACACGAAATTGTGACCTTTCTTCGCATTGCATTCCTTTTTCAATATGTTGTTTGAATCTCGACGTGCGTGCGAGCATACATGAGCCGCTACCAGCATTTTGGCCTCCATGTCGCTCATCGACGAGCAGCTCGCTGCAGCCGCTGACCTGCCAATACTTCTGGAGACTCTTGTGAGTATTTTGGTTGAGTTCACAGGCTTCGATCTCGTAATATACCTCAATCGAATGGCAGAGAACAGATCGAGGCATACGAAGACTCGCGAGTACCTGTTGGAGGCGCACGCTATAATGAAAGAACAGATCATTGTCGAGAGTGATTGTGACTTCGTCTTAGAAGCTTTATGCGCAACTATTATGTGACTCGATCACGCATTATGGGCAGGTACTACACAAAGAAATGACGACGACACCTGAAAAGACATTGTTCGACCGCTGTTGAGGCATTGCCGTTAATCATCACAATGCATTGTAAGATGAATGCACAAAGAGATTCGAGGGTCAAAGGGGGGTTTGGTGGTTGCAACATGTCTTGTGCACACGGTATGTTCGGGTTGACATACACTTCTTCACGACAATACAGTAAGCTAGAGACTGAACGAGGACAGTATAAATTGAATTATTACTCACCCGAACAACGATTTTGCAAGATGGCCGCAGTGCTTGGTTCAGTATCGTCCAACGACTACATGGCCCAGATGGACCTCGTTTACGGTTGCACTGCTCAAGAAACCGCTTACTACCACGGTATTACAACAACTGAAAACAAGACAAGGTTTGCACAATACCTGAGAGGTATCAAACTGCGTCAGTTCGATGACTTAGAGTGGAAAGAATGTATGTTACCTCTGACTGCACAATACTCTACTGACATATGTAGGGTACCAGATACCATTTTCCGAGCTTTCAGCTCAATTCAATGATTATCTTTTAGGACGCCCCAATAATGTAGACGGTCACGCTGCATTTGGAGCAAGCCACCCCGATCCAAGATTGCATCCCACGAATTACAAGCTAGGTGCTGGGCTATCTGACTACCACAAGAGTCTTTCTCCATTCAAGGACGATCGGTTTCGTGATTATGTTATTGGGAGAAAAGTAGCATGCGATCGAGCTGGGGATGATTGTAGGTTTACTTGAGGAAGTAAAGTATCATGACTAATGCGTATAGCTCTCTTCGAGAACGATATCATGAACGACTGGAACACTCACAATCGCGACCATGTTCGCAGACACAAGCGGATCGGAAGAAGGTGGTATGAGAAATTTTGCAGGGTACCGTCCCGAGGAACTGCAACCGGAACTGGCCACTTTTACGATACTATTCACACAAGACCTGCGCCAACCATAACTGATATCAGCCATGTGAACAGACGAACTGACGTGGGTGGGCACGGTGCATGGAAATTTGAGCGAACAATATATTCGAACAGACACCACGAAAGAGGAGCCCGTAGCTACCGAAGGATTGTACACCTGTTCGCCCGCATTGACGACTTTGGAAGAATCTTAGATGTAAGTGTGCCTGATCTCATGTGGATTTGCTTGCTAATGATAGCAGCGTATGGCTGTTAAGGTACAAGGAGAAGATAACATGTCAAGTATTAGGGACATCATTTTTCGAGAATATAACTGGCAAAAGTGGCTCAATGGTGCGCATTCAGCCCATATATTGGAAGCACGAGCGCGATCGTATCGTTCGCGTGCTACAGCTCCGAGACATCTTGGCTACATATACCTCGATTGGGCTCCATATGGAAGCTTATCCGACTTGATTTGCAACTCTCCACCTTCAAGACAGTTCCCGGAACCTATGCTCTGGCTCATCTTTCGTGGACTAGCAGAAGCTCTGCACGTACACTACACTGGTTGGCAGCCAGGCCGTGCCCATCCTCCGCCTCACCTCAGGACATTGCAGAACAGCGCCCTGCTTATGTACACAGGGTGGGGCTCTTTGGTCAACACCGATATCAAACTCGCCAATGTTGTGCTCGGCCAAAGTCGACCGGACTTCTATCCCGCATACAAGACTGCGCAGATGATTGACTTTGGTCTCGTCGTCCCCGAAACTAGCTACATTGATCGCGAGGCGAAAAAGAGGAATGGCCGCTACAGAGAAATAGGCACGCCGGGATCTCGACCACCTGTAAGTCGGGAATCCACCCTTACTGATCAACTTCGAATTACACTCCTGGTACTGACTGCACTCTACAGGAACAATTCCACCCTCCCCACCCCAAACACACCCAGACACCCATCAACGTCCTCTCCGACACATGGAACGTCGGGAAGATCATGTTCGAGCTCCTAGAGCAGCGCTACATCACTGCTGACACTAACAACTTTCACTTCGAACATGGCCGCGATTACTCGCACGTGTACTCGCACGCACTCGAGTCACTGGTCGCACAATGCGTCAAAGTTGATCCGAAGCATCGCCCACACTTGAACGAGCTGCTGTATAGAACCAGCGAGGGCCTGAGGAATTGGGAAAGAGTGTACGGCGATGTGAGTGGTGAGGATGTCGATCCAAAGTGGACGTGGGCGTGGAGCAAAGAGGAGTTCAGGATTGGAGACCATGTTCCGAGCCATTGGAGATGGGGAAGGGAGGTGGTGGATGAGCCTAGCGATAGTGATGATGACGATGACGATGATGATATAGAAGAGCGGTTGAGAGGCTTGTTTGAGGGCGATGTTGGAGCAGATGAGACAAGTGGAGATGCGCACGGAGAGGCAGACGACGAGGGAGGCGAGGAATCAGAAAATGCGAAAGGGGAGAGGACGGCAGAAGAGGAGGGTACAGCCGAGAGTCTAGATGACGGGGGAGACCTGATTGATACTGAACATTGTGCATCTGAGCGCAAGTCTCCAAGGTTCAAGAAGTCAGGCACATCTAGAAAGGGAAAGGAAAGGGCGAAGGAAGGGGGAGAAGCAGAGCTGGAGAAACCACTCGAGGACGCGGAGAGGCCTATAGGCAGAGTAGTCGAGGTGGGAGAGGAAGAGATAGAAGAAGTGGTAGAAGCGAGGGCATCAGGAAGCAAGAAGCGAGCATCAGCTGATGCACACGAGAGTGGCTCGGGGCAGAAGAGGAGGAAGTCGAAGTGACCAGAATCACGGAGAAGTATCATTTTGGGATTGTATCAATATCCTAATGCTTTTTTGATTGATGACTCCCTTCGTATAATGAATTATATCAAGACCAAAAGCTCAATCATGAATAGCCTATCGGCTTATCGTAGAACGTTCTAAGAGGCACTCGAGCCGGGTCATCAATAGAAATCCTTAAACCCTCATCATTCGCTGATCCTCCTTGTCGTGCATGCTGTCACTGTTCACTGTGAGAGCTGCAGCAATGATTCAGCTTCCTCCCAATCTGTTTCGTTTCAGGAGCACTAGTTCTCGATACAATGTTATCCATTCTCCCTACATCCTCACTTCATGTTTTACCACTTGTGATCGGCAGTGGTCGCCGAGCTATTCCGCGTATCGAGGAATTGTTTCGTGCAACCAGCACATGCCTTCACAGCCACCAGCGTCACTGGCGTGAGTCTTTTGGTCGAAGAGGCTTGTGCAAATGACAATTACTGGAGAACACCAAGCCATCCTGTCTTTGGTCTCGGGTAGATCAAAAGCCGAAGAAAGGGCGTCAGAGACTTGGGGGTACACGATGTTCGAGCTTGATGGCCAATGGCGGGCGTGTAACGTATAAGGGGAGGTTTAGTCTGAGACACTGAGATCGGAAGAAACGAGGAGGCGAGGATGCGTATAAAGGGCGTAGAAGAGTACGTGTTTAAGGCAACTGCTACGATCCATACACATTCTGTGGGACTCCGTATATAAGGTTCGACTATTTCCATCCAATATGTATCGTCTAAAGTCGTACCTTGCTTTGGCCGCGAATTTGCTCTTAGTACGAACAAAAGCCGACTGCCTCAACGAAGTGGCTCAATTTCATGGGCCAGACACACGCACAATGGCTATAAACATCAGTACCTCTTCCCTCCCAGGATTTCAAGAGTATACATCTAACATGGCTTCAGCCTTCCTGTTCGTGCCCGTTCCCAATGCAACCGTCCAACAAGTCATCAACGAAGCCTTCCTTCCCATCCCTCTGCCAATTCTCAATGCACCCAAACTACTCCCTATCCCTGCTGAGTACAAAGTTCCACCAGGAATGCATCTCGTCGCTTGCGCCTGCGGTCTGGAGAACGATATCCGCCAAACGTTTCTCGCCCTCAACGATCCACTCCGGCAATGCAGTATTATAGTTCCATGGACTTCTATAGGCTCATTGAAAACACCTCTCAATGCTCCCATCGTCACCTATTTGAGGGGTACATCCGCCGCCAAAGACCCCGACCTAGCCGCAGCGTTGCCAGCACTTGTAGCCTCCCTCGGCGGATTTAAGACGCTGATTGGGAACTTGATGCCCCAAGACGCAGCTTATCAACGCAATATCATGGACCCCAACGAAGGAGAACTTTTCGGTACAAATGCAAAGTGGACGGCATTGTCAAATAAACTATCTGGCCCAGGCCTCTACCCCGCAGCAGTAGACATGTTCTTCAGCCCCAACTCCTCTGCTCCACCGTATACATTCGATCAGATGAAGGCGATAGTTAATCAGCCATACATTCGCAATTCTCTACTTGAGCCACCTAATCGATGTCAACGAAATACGTGGTTCATGAACAACAAGACAGCACAAGTGCAGCTCAGGGAGGGAAGAGTAGTGTTTGGATCGGCAGCTGATGGCCCAAAGCTGTTTTCGGGCACACTGAAGAAAGGAAGTCCGGATGAGTTGGGGACGTATCCTGGTGCGTTTGGGTTCACGGCATGTGCGCAACTGGTCGGTTATGATACTCTGAAGGGGCAGGATTGCGAGGCAGCAGCGATGAGTGTCGATCCTGCGTCTTTGTGAAGAAGGAGAGAATCTGCAAAGATCTGTTGGCTTGTTCCGAAGAAGTAGCATGAATGAGATATCTCTCAGGTAGAGGGATATGCACTGGAAGAATCACGATACCTAGGTGCCTCATCTTCCTTGACTATGCAGCTCGAGCATTCTCGAAGAGTGTCGAGAGCGTTTAGCTGTTCAGTGTAAATGGAACAGGATCTTGAAAAGTAAGAACGTCTGCTGAGGCTCTTTCACTTTGTGTATCGTCCTTACCGTCACAACAGCATCAGTAAATCCTCTGCACATCACGTGCGCCTGCATTCGTGCGTTTATATAAAAAAGTACAACCCCCCTCACTTACTCTTTTGCTATTGTATCCTCACCGTGAATGCTCAAATGCGTTGATACGCCATGGATGACCAGGAACTAGCTGACCTGAAGCGCGAGTCGCTACGTATCCTGCACGGCTACATCCTCGACCCCGAGGTTCTTAAGAAGGGGTGTTTACTCGACTTTGGCCGTCACAACCTGCAGCCCAAGCACGACCTTGGAGCTTTGAAGAAGCTGCCGCTCGAACTTCTACATCAGGTCCTCGGTGATATTGATGTGCAGTCTTTGCTTACCTTCCGCAGAGTCAACCAGAGCGCAATGACGATCGTGGACAGTATGGTGGACTATAAGAAGGTAAGACTGCTAGTTGCGTATGCGTAATTACGAGTCTGACTGCGTTTCATGATTATGGCAGAAGCTGTGAATTGTATTCGCATGGCAGTCGCTATCGAGACTGCGCATACTTTCAGTATCAAACAGCTTCTCCCAAAGCTATATCAGAAGCACTGCGACGGCGACAAATGTGGTAAACTTGCACCCTATGTCGATGTGTTTGGCCCTACACGACGCTGTTTATCTATCGGAAGAGGTTGCCGGTCTCCTTGTGGACCCTTGTTCTCAAATCTGGTGATGGAGAAACCTAAATTACCCCTCTGTCCGCTACCTACTAGGACCTTCAGAGCGATTCCCGGAGACTATGGAAAACATATGTGGGAAGGTACCATGTATCACGGCATCGAGAATTGCGATTATCTTTACGATTACCGCGAGCCGAAGCAAGCTCTGCTATGCGACCATACCAAGGCTACTTTCGAAGATTTTGGAGCAAACCCAGCCGAACGTGACTTCTTCTGGAAGCTTTGCTCAGTCGCTGTGCCATGGCTTAGCAAGCAGGGAACAACAACGGAGACTGGTGTTTTCTGTGAGATCTGCAGCGTCAATGACGAAGACGGTGTGGGCTACAGAGCAGCCCACCAACTTGACCCAGATGGCTCACCATCTATCCGACAAGCTAAAGGACAGCACAACGTACTCTTCGACTCGCCGGGGTATTCATGCCAGATCCCATCTGGCTGAAGTTCATGATGTCTTCAATGCTGGCGCAGCATATGAGCGAGAGGCATGGAAATGATCACGGCACAAAAGCTTGGAGCAGGCCAAGTGATATGTGGCTGAAGAGTTCTGGGAACACTTTGCAGAGTTCTAAGGGACCATGATATTGAAGCAGAGCGGAAATCTGCTGGCTTCTCGAAGTTGAAGTCGACATCGCGTTCCAAGCATGAAACCCACCTGCGAGCACACACGGAAAAGGAAATAGATAATAGCAATAGCCTGATGATTAAAAGGAAGCTTCCAAGTTGAGAAGAGACAAGAGAGGTAGTCGAAATTCTAAAAGTGATTCATTGTTGCTTACTTCACAATGACATTAAATCTCAAAATGTCAGGCGTGCCGATATTCCCGCAGTACATGCAGCAAATGGTGTGGCTGATGTCCGAATAGCGATACTTCCGGTAAACTTGCTCACGTCAAGTGCTGACTGTTATGCCGGCGCCGCCTCCGATGCACATTTGACGGGTTGTTCGGAAATATTTCCAGCCCAACAGGAGGAAGTTGCCGATGAACTAGTATTCTATACCACGAAGGGCTAGTGCGGTGATGAATAAGGGTTTTGGGCGACGTCATCTTTCTGCTGTGCGCGACGATGATCAGGATAATAAATTTTTGGACGACGTATTTGAGGAGGCTTTGCTCCGCGCTTGCAAGTGCCACAATTGAGCCAATTTAACTGATGAAAGGTTGAGCGTGTAATACGCTATTGTATTCCGTTTTCAGTACAACACACTGGCCAATCACAGCTTGAGTATCTGCGATTGAGCAACGAGGAAAGAGAAGAATAAGAGAAGTGTCGAACAAGCACAGATTCAGAGCTGCGAACATGCCGGAAATGTCGGAAGAACGCTCAGATAGTGGACCATCACTACTTCGGAATTTGCCGTCTTCAGAGACACAGGTCGAGCTGGAAGATGGAAGAAGAGCACGACCAAAACATCGAAGCTCGAGCTCTTCCAGCTCAGATTCGTCTTCGAGATCTGAGTATGAAGAGCATGAAACAGACCATGATGGACACCGTCCCACGCATCGAGAACTTCATGAAAGCATCAGCCGTTCACGAAGTCGAAACGCCACAACAACTGGGATGCGCCAACCACTTGATCGTACTTTATCACGACGAGACACAATCCTCTCGCGTATAAGGACACGGCCAAATGTAGGACCATTTTCTCATCCCCTGGCACATCAGCCAACGACTGCAGATGTGCTGGTAGACTTTGAAGGCGAAGATGACCCCTATCGCCCCATGAATTGGCCTACCAGGAAAAAGATCACAACGACGCTCATGTACGGCCTAACCACCATGAGCGCCACCTGGGC
Organism: Phaeosphaeria sp. MPI-PUGE-AT-0046c; assembly: GCA_020747045.1. NCBI lineage: Eukaryota > Fungi > Ascomycota > Dothideomycetes > Pleosporales > Phaeosphaeriaceae > Phaeosphaeria > Phaeosphaeria sp. MPI-PUGE-AT-0046c. The sequence goes on from JAGTJN010000004.1 coordinate 1,739,030, forward strand.
CTCATCCTCCTACTCCGCTGGCACCGAAAAAATCGCCCGCGAATTCCACGTGGGCAAGCAAGTCGCCGTCCTCGGCACGACGCTGTTTCTCTTCGGCTTCGGTCTTGGTCCACTCCTGTGGGCACCGCTCAGTGAAGTGTACGGTCGTCGTCTTGCAGTCCTGACACCAATGTTCGTCGCCATCTGCTTCAGCTTTGGCAGCGCAGTAAGCAAAGACTTCCAAACGCTTATGATTACACGCTTCTTCGGCGCCTTCTTCGCCAGCGCCCCTGTCACCAACACGGGCGGTGTCCTGGGCGATCTCTACTCTCCTGCGTGGCGTGCACTCGCCATGGCCGGCTATGCAATGGCCGTGGTTGGAGGGCCTTGCCTAGGACCAATCGTCTCTGCTGAATTCGTAGCGAATCCCTCACTCGGATGGCGGTGGACAGAGTACTTCACCGGCATCCTGCAAGCTAGCATCCTCCTCATCGACATCATCTTCGTCGAAGAATGCTACCCGCCCAAACTCCTCGTCTACAAAGCCCGCCGCCTCCGCCACGAGACGGGCAACTGGGCACTGCACGCCAAATTCGAAGAATGGGACGTCAGCATCGTCGAGCTGTCGAGGAAGTTCCTCGTCCGCCCGATCCAGCTCCTCTTCACGCCTATTTGCTTCCTCGTCGCCCTCTACGCCTCCTTTTGTACGTTTGCACCACGCCCTCGCACATCTCCTACCGCTCTCTCTGGCTATCACTTACATGCATTACTAGGCTACGGCATCCTCTATATGCAGCTCGGCGGCATCCCAATCATATTCGGCGAGCTCCGCCACTGGTCAGCTGTATCGTCTACCCTCCCGTTCCTCGCCATCCTCCTCGGCGCCATCTTTGGCTGCGCAATCAACGCTTACAACCAACTCATCTATAACCGCGCTTATCACGCTGCCAATGACCGCGCCGTTCCCGAAGCCCGTCTCCCGCCAATGATGCTCGGCTCGGTCCTCTTCTCTGCCGGCCAGTTCCTGCTCGGCTGGACGGCTGACCCTAAATTCCACTGGATCGTGCCATGTATAGGCCTGGTGATGATGGGCACGGGCTTCTTCACCATTTTCCAAGCGGCGTTGAATTATCTGGTCGACACCTTTGCGGGATATGCCGCGAGCGCAGTGGCTGCGAATACGTTTTTGAGGAGCTGTTTTGCGGGTGCGTTTCCGCTGGTCGTGGGGCCCATGTATCATAATATTGGCGTGGGGCCGGCGAGTTCGATTACGGGCGGGTTTGCGGCCCTGCTGGTGCCGGTGCCGTTTGTGTTTTATGTGTTTGGCAAGAGGATTAGGAAGGGCAGTAAGTGGAGTCGGGGGAGTGTTTTTGACTAAGGATACGTAGCTTTCGATGGTATGGGCATGTTCTAATCAAGAGTAGAGATAAGGCTTTGCAGCATACATGCTTTAATGGTTTTTGCTTCAATGTGCCATAATTGTGGCGGTGTATTTGTGATTAACATGCCATGCTTCAACACGCTCACTGTCCCCAACTAAACTCGTCCGCCCCATCCTTCCACTCCTCAAAGACCTTCACCGGGAACTGATCAGCCAGATACTGATATCCGTCTGGCCCTGGATGCAGGTAATCCCCACTATCATACTTCGGATTCAATTGGCTCGGAATCTTTGGATCAGCCAGCATCTTATCGAAATCCACCACTGCATCAAATGTCCCAGACTCCCTGATAAACTTATTGACCTTTTGCCTCGTAACCTCTCTTTCGGCATTACTGTACGGCTGACCCGTAAAGTTGGATGGCGCGCTAAAAGGCGTGATGGTCGCTCCGAACACAGGAATGCCGTGCGCGTGAATTAGGGTAACCATTTGTTGATACGCCTGAGTGAGGGAGTCGTAGATGGCAGACTGAGCTTCCTTTGTAGTCGCGCCGGTGCCGATATCGTTTACGCCTTCAAAGATCATGGCGTACCCGACGCCCGGGTGTGCGAGGACGTCGCGGTCGATGCGGCCAAACGCGTTGGGGCCGAGGCCGTCGGCGAGAATGCGGTTGCCGCCAGCCGCGAGGTTGCCGAAGGATATGTGCTTGGTAGCTGGCAGGGTCTGGAGACGGCGGAAGAGGAGGTCGGGCCAACGGTTGTTCTGGTTGGTGGTGGAGCCACGTCCGTCGGTAATGGAGTCGCCGACGATGAGGATGGAGGCCTGTTCCGGGGGGACCCAGGCCTCAATCGAAGAGAGAAAGTACCAATGGGCTGTTGATTGAGTGTTGGCGTCTGTCACAGCGATCTGAGCTGCATCAACCGCATTGCCAAATTGGAACCAGCTTGTTGTTCGAGAGCCAGGATGCGAGGTAATGCTGTTTGTGGTCTGACCAGCAGCGAGGTACATTGAAACGGTAACGATCTGTGCGCCCTTGATCGGAAAGTTGATGGGGTCGGATACAGCCAGCGCCCCATTGGGGATAGTGATGCCAGCCTTGCCGGAGAAGGTAACTTTCTGCACAGTGTTTGGCTGGATCTGGTGAATACCGGCCGTGTTGTTGGCTGGGAGAGCCACCGTGATAGCCGTGATGGGCAAATTGGAGCCACCGAACACATTGGAGATCTTGAGGCGGATCTGGTTTGCTTGGGCCGTCACGAACAGTGTTTGACGGATGGTGGAGTTTACGAAAACAGCACCAGATTGGTTCTAGTAGAGAGTCAGCTCAAATCTTGCCATTGAATGGTTGCATGTACAAATGGAGCTGGCGGCAGATTTGCTGGCTCAGTGAGCTGAGGCATTGAAGCCCATGCATCAACCCAATGGCCATTGGATGGGTTGGGTCGAATGGCGCGCTTCGCAACCTTGCTGTCCGCGGCATCGGCGTTCACAGATGCGACCGCACCAACGAGCAGAACAGCCAGTCTAGAGAAGATCATTTTCGCTAGAAACCCAAACAGATCTCCAAAGGGTGACAAAGGCGCTGCCACTGCCCAGTGGGGACAATAGCATGTTTATACTTTTGCGGCTGCGGAACAATTATTGCGGGTATAGGGAACAGATGAAGCTAAGGAAGAACACGAAGACAAATATGGCAAAGATCTAGAAATGCGCAGGAACGATGCATGAAATGTGCCTGGAGCAGCGTGGGGTTGGAGGGGATCTGCGGAGATGAACGGTTAAAGTGGTGGGAAAACCAAAACCTGGTTGGTGGACGGGGTAAACAACACGGCGAGCGCTAGGTTTTATTCTAGTGACGTTATGAGGCCGAGCCGGCCGATGTTGGAAAAGAAAGCGGAAGAGTTTCTTGTAATTTACCGCAACATGAGCGGTCTACAAGGACAAGAAGTGTCCTTTGTATTCATTGGTATCATCGCTATCATTGCTATCCGTCAAACATGAAATGGGCCTGTTCCGGGGTCAGAGGCATCCATAGAGCGCGAAAGAATCAAGCACACCTTGTGGCCACGCTGCAGTGCCTGGAGGCGGTTGGGACGTGCTGCCTTTGGCTGGGACATCATCGTCAGCGGCATAGGGGAGTTGTTTGGGAAAGGCCTGTCTGAATCCAACCCTCGCCTAGAACTCTTCGTCGTCGTCGGTCTTCTTCTTCTTCCTGCTCGATGCCTTCTTCTTCTTGCCGCCCTCTGCATCCATCGAGTCGCCTTCACTCTTCTCGGGCGCGTCGGCGACCTTGGAGACGATGTCGTTGAGAAAGTCGAATTGCTCATTGTTGGTGATGGCTTGCTTGAGATGCAGCGTGTTGACGCGTTTTGAGTTGCGCGTCCTGGCCTCGGCGGCGGCCTTGGTGACGAGGGAGATCATGAAGAGTTCAAGTGCCTTGGCTGCAAGGTGTTAGTACCGCAGAAAGAGTGGGAGGAATTGAAGACGCGTACAGACTACCACAGGCGTCACCTGTGCGACCTTGCCCACATCGTCGTCGGCTTGCATTATGCGCTTTATCCGCGCGACTGGGAAGTGGTTCTTGATGATGATGTTGTCGACATTGGGCGGCAGCGTCGATCCGCCAGCTGTGCCATTGCCCGTCTGAGGCATCTTGCCTAGCAACCCTGACTCGTCGGGCATGTAGTCGGCATCTTGCATGCTCTCTTGCTGGCGCACGCCGCGAGGCATGAACTGTGGCGGCGGGAGTTGTGGCTGCAAGATGGGCGGCGCCGTCTTGTCGTGCTGGGCGGGACTCGAGGTGGGCGTGATGAAGGGCGGAGCGTGAGAGATAGAGCCTCGGTAGCCCTGGTGTTGAGGATGCAAGGGCACCTCTTCGGGGGAGTAGTAGGAGGAAAGGTCCGGGCTTTTGGGAGCCCAGGTGCCGTCCATTGGCTGGCGCTGGGTATTTATGTACTCTGCCGGGACGGCCTGCGTAATTGGGCGCTTTAGCGAAGAAAGCTTGCGAGTGCGTTGTGTGATGCAAGCTGCTGAAAAGTGCTTGGTGTAGGCGGGCGGTGGGTGTTTTGGGCAAGGCGTGCGCGGCAGAACTGGCTGGCACGGTCGATTTGGGCGGGGCAAAGCACGACTTTTATCGTTAACCAGGAGCAGGGGCCCGCGACTGCCAAGCCACCCTCCCGCAGCAAAAACAGATCGCCCACCGCGACACCCTCGACGGCCCCTTCACGCACCACCCTCCTCGCCCTCGCGTCGCCGCAGAGGGCCCTGGATGGGCGCGCAAGCAGTGAATGACGACACGAGCACGCCCGAGACTCTCCTTTGGCGACAAGCAAACGTCGAGGGGCCTCGTCCCACCCCAGGCAACGACGAAACCCGCCCCAGCCCAAGTGCCTGAGGCTGTGGTTGATCGGCGCGGCGGCGGGACAGGCAGTCGGTGACGGTGAATTACTTGATCTAATCTGACACGCTGCGCGCAGCTTCCCGGTGGCGTGGAAAAGACTGCTTCTTTTCTTTGTTGGCATTGCCGGACTACTCCGAGCGGCCCCCCAGTCTACACACAAATACAACAATCACATGTCTTTCGTCATCGTTCCGTCCTCTTTGCGTCCTTCTCTTTCTGGTCCCTCTCTGAGCCATGTCTCGGCAAGGCTGTGCTTCGGGTCATCTTCAGGATACCCGCGCAGCCGCCTAGTATCCACGACAGCCTGACGCATCCGCCTCGTGCACTCCTTCCGCAGACTGACAGCCTCGTCCGAGTACTTGAGCGCATCGCTCACAACACCGACTTGCAGCTGTGCTCCCGCCTTCTCTTCCCTTGCGCACATCTGCTTCCACCGCCGCCGCAAATCTCCAAACACTTCTTCCGTGTCCAGTTTCTCGCCAAAGGTCACTCGGACGTTCTTGAATGGTCTGGGGATGAAACGTGGAAATTCACGTGTTTCGTGCATGATGTTGTCGAAACCTTCAACAAAGATCGGTACGACATCCGGCATCGGCTCGCTCTCAAGTATCAGCCGTGAGACGCCCCATTTGAAGTAGCGCATGATCCTGTCCTCCGACTGGTGTATTTGACCCTCTGGAAAAATATGTACCCATGCGTGGCGTCTGTTGAGGTATGCAGATGGCGCGGGAAATGTGTCGTGTCCATTCGTAGAAAACGTGAGATGTCCTTCACTGAACGGGTCGATGAGGTCAGGACTCTTGGGGGAAGTCGCGGGCTTGGTTGGAGATTCGTTCTCGTGGAGGAATGGGCCGCGCGAGAGGAGACGGATCGCTTGCGTTATGGTCGGCTGGAAGAGGCCGCCATACTGCGAGTGCATGGCGCGGTGAGTGGGTAAGACCTGGCCCAAGGTGAAGAAGGTCGAAAGTCCTCTGTATGTTGTTAGCTGCGCAATCACCTTGACAATCGCAAGACGCACTTATTCGTGAAGCATAAGTCGTAGCTCCCCAGACCCCAGCGATGGTTGTCTGGATTGAACATGTAGCTGAGCGGTAGTATGCCCCATAATATCGGATCATCCATTCTGTACACTATGAGCTCGAATCTCCATGTTGCCACACTGCCCGGGCATATGGACATACGCACACAGAGATGTGGTTCGAAACTGTCCCATGTTAGGCAGTGTCACAAGCTCCCACAATCATCGCATACCTGTAATCAGTCCTCTCTCGCGCCCCGCAACATCTTCACGCTCGTCCAGCAGCTTCAAAAAATCTTCCATCCCATGCGTTTCTACCTTGCTCAAGCCAGACAAAAAGCCCTTGCACAACAATCCGACGGCGCCCATGGTGATTGCGGATGCCGCCCGCCATGGCGCGCTGGGGGCCTCTGGCTGCTCCTCCGGTCGCATCGAGGGTGGTATAAGATGCTAGAAGACATGAAACTTTTCGGGTGCATGACCGATGACATCGCCAGGAACCGGAGGCTTGTGACAAGGATGGGGGCGCTAAGGTGCGCATGGGCCCACACGGCTGATGCTGCAAAGCTCAGTGGATGGGTTTTGAGACTTTACATGAACTTTTCCATCACGTACCCACCACAAACTTGAACAACGGTGCAATCTTGTTTGGATTAGTCGAGCTAATCACGTGAACAATTGAAGCTGCCCAAGCATAGCAATCAACTGAACGCCGAGACACGCGAAACACGTTCACGTCGCGTCTACATCCAGACGAACCATCCGTTACACTCAATATGCCACCCCCAAAAACAATTTTCACATCATACGAGCGGAATGCTCTCAAGGATCGATGGGGCTCACAGGCCACGCGCCTCACCAGAGACTCATTCTTGCCCTTCGGATCATGTCAGCTATGCCTGTTATCTTCAGTAGATCCAGTATGCTGTCCACAAGGCGACCTCTTCTGCAGAGAATGTGCCATGACAAACCTTCTCGCCCAACGAAAAGAAATGAAGCGGTTAGAAAAAGTGCGCGAACGACAAATAATCGAAGACGACGATCAACGACTGCGAGATGACGAAATGGCCCGTCTCAAAGCAGTTGAAGATTTCGAAGCCGTGCAAGCAGGTCTTGAAGCCAAAGTTGGTGCAAACTCTCGCATGGTAGGCAGAGCCAATGGCAAAATCGTCGTGGAGCAAGAACACACCCCCAACGCCAGATCAGAAAAAGGCACAAAACGCAAGTTCGAAATCGACGAAGAAGAACTCAAACGCATCGCCTCCGCAGACCGCTCAAAAGCCGCACGCACCCTCGAGGACGAGCGCAAAGCTGCTAAAGGCCATCTCCCCAGCTTTTGGGTACCAGGCGAGACGCCGGATCAGCATCACAAGATGGCTGACAAAGCGAAGCAGACGCCAACGTGTCCGTCGAGTGATCCAGAGCACTCTCACAGTCTTTCGCTAAAGACGCTAACGGGTGTCAACTTTACGGAGGAGAAGTCTACAGAAACAGGCAAGATGACGCGCACATGTCCCAGCTGTCGGAAAACGCTCAGCAACAGCACCAAAGCCGTCGTCGCTGTGCCGTGCGGACATGTGTTGTGCAAGCCCTGTGTGGACAAGTTTTTGAAGCCAGAGCATAGGCATCAGAGGGATGCACATGATGAGATGCCCGAGCCGGAGACGGTGCATTGTTATGTGTGCGATGCGGATTTGACAGGGAAGAGGAAAGGGAAGAAGGACAAGGAGGGCGGGAAGGAGAAGGTTAGTCCGGGGTTGGTGGAGATTAGGAGTGAGGGGACGGGGTTTGCGAGTGGGGGCAAGGCGATGGTTAAGAGAGACGGAGTGGCGTTTCAGGTATGAGAGGAGGCTGAGGCCACGGTATGGGTAGCTTGACATGCTTGGGATGTCTTGATGGGCCGACGCATGGATGTAGAGATATACATCCACGGAGAAGTCTGAGGCGTGATACGTAATAATTAACAGCACGCTGTGCGTCACAGATGAAGCACACACATCGACTCAGCGACTCTTCTCCTCCTTCCTCTTCTACTTCCTCAAACCTCCTAACCAAACTTCCCAAAACTATAAATACGCTGCCAGAGACGATAGAGAGTCGGGTAGTGTACATGTGTGCATCGGGGCATGTTTGGAGCAGATGTAGCCCTCCTCTAGCGCCGCGCTGTGTGACATAGACTGAAGCGCGGATAGGTCATGATTATCGCGATGTTGGACTAGCAAGCCTTTCTTGTTCATCTTGCCATGATAGCCCCACTGCTGTGTTCTTGAACTCTGCGATGAGCACTTTTGCTCCTCCCATATCTATATCCTCGCAACTCGTAATTGCGGACGGCGTTGTACTTGATTGTAAACCGTACTGTGATTTTTGAAGTGACAGATGAGCCAATAACCAGTATTCCGGCGCATGTCTGATGAAGCCGATGCTCTGCCATCCTGTCGAAGCGGCTTCTTGTCTGCGGGTCATGTCGACTAGCTCTGCGTCTCGACTCGGTGAAGACCACAATGTTTGCCATTGCGTCAACGCGAGGGCCAGTGGAGATTCTACTGTTGCACTCGAATATCGAAGTCCGGAAATCTGGAAGTGGTGTAGCTGTAGATAGAGCGCATGGACTAGTGTAAACATGTTCAAGACGCTTAGGTGTGCAAAAGTCCGTTGATGCATGCCGGTGTTCATGATTGTAAGATCGGATAGCGCTTCGACTGCCTCAATCACGGTCAGATTGTTCGATCTCAGCCCACTTCGGCCGCGCCAACTCTTCAATTCAATGAAACATTCTTCTTTGGTCTGAGCCTGGAAGCACGACTCTGGTGATGAAAGCTCCATGACTAGTTCGGAGAAGGCCATCCTGGGAGGATTACGGAAGAAAAGAGTATAGCTCGCATCAATATTGCAGATGTATGAGCAGAGGCTGTACACTATTGTCAGCTTCGACAACGCATATTCTTGGAGGTTACAAACCGACTGAAAGATTCTCGAAGCACGAACTCGTCCCAGTCGAAGGCTGCGGGATGAGACGTATCAACTGCTCGTAATGATGCTTGTGCAAGTCCGATATCACGAGCAAACTGGTGTAGGTCAGCACGAGAAGCCACGGGTAGTGACAGCTACTCACATATACAAGATCGTTGAATCTTTGCCTCAAGGCACGCCGCTTACTGCGCTTAGAGCCTTCCCAAGTCTGGTAAAGGCAGACACAATATGCTGCCTGCAAGATGTCGATGTGCGATTTTCGAGCCTCCACGTCACCACAATTGTTCCATGCCTTAGACAGGTCATGGTCGAGAAACAGTTCGTCACTAAACACGACCTTCTCCACAACATCCAACCATATCTGTGCTGTGGCATGCTCGCGCTCGTCAGGAGACAAACACGCGCCAATGAGTGCCATCGTAGCGACTAGTGCAGGTGAGGCTTTAGTCGCATCGAATGTCGGACGATGGATCGCAGGCCAGTTCGGGTACCAGCAGGACCAGAATAGGGTGAGTTGCCGTTGCAAAGCAGTGGGATGGAAGAATTCGTAACAAAGCGCCTCCAGCGAGAGAGACCACGTCATGCTGGTTGAGCAGTGGCTATCATTCGTCAATGCGACCTCTCTAATGCGTGAGACTATCTCGTGGGTGGTTGGTAGTAATCCATCAAAGCATGCACTGCTGTTACTATTCTGACGCGAAGTCAACGCATCTCTAGTGATCTCGGCCCATCCTGGTTCTGGTATCAGATCGGGGGGTTTATCAAGTTGAAAACGATGGAGTGGTACAATGGCATCTGATCTGGCGATCACCAAAAGTCTGTTTTCCTTGTTGCCACAGTCGAAGGACGTGGCGAACCCTGTACTCCTCGTGAACCTGTCTAGGAAAGGGAATTGGTTGAGCAAGCTCAAATCCAGTTGCGTTGGCCGACGGTAAACTGATGCAAACAGTGTTTGTTCTTCTAACAGAGTCCACGTGGCGCGCTGGCCTGGCAGGCTCACCGCAAAGTTTTGCAGGCCGAATAGCACATCATTTGTAGGCATAAGGTCAGCTCCAGCGGTTTCGAGGATAGAAAGGCTGGTTCGACTGTCATTTATGGTTGTCAAGGTCGGATCAAAGTCATCTGCCTCAGGAATAGGGACGCTCCCGCATAGCGAAGCAGCCTGGCGTATCGAATCGTGTCGCCGTGGTGAGGAGCGACCCTGCAATTTACTATAAGTGCAATGTTCCTCTCTCGAGACGCATAATGTGCATGGTTGTGTCGCTGTGCAGGCGCGCTTCAGTTGACTACACAGGTCACAAGCTCGAGGTTTGCGACCTCTGATCTTCGCTCTCGTCCGGGGTACGTCCAGTGCGTGATCTCTGCGGACTCTGCAAGATTTCCAATGTCGTTTGAGGGCGTCACTAACCGAGATGCCTTGATCAGCTTGTGCCTGGTCCGCACACAAAGTAGTTTACCTTCTTGCGAGCTTCCTGCCACAGAACCGGCAGACAAGGGGCTCGTTCGCGCCTTCCATGCCGACGTTGCATGATTGCAGAACCCCTGGATTATGTTTGATTAGAATAATAGTGATCAACGATGGGAAATTCCCACACGCACGTCTGGGGTAACGCCTCTTTATGCGGGGTTGCCACACGCTAAGGCAGAGCGACGACCTAGCAAACCTTGAATCGACACCCGACATGTTCATCTGCACGTGATAGATCTTATAATGCACCGTGACAGGCCCAGCTCACTACAATCATATCTCATCTTCGAACAGATGATACGACTATTAATATTATGAGGAGGGTTCTGTAGTGCCCCAAAAGCTGGCGAAGAAAGTTCTACATATCAAGAACGTGGTGTAGTACTCTTAGATGAAGTTGCAAACTGGGAATTTCAGATGGTAGTTCAACCAGTGCATCGCCCAAATCAAGCTCCTCTAGACAACCCTCGGTCGTTGGCATCCTCTTTAATAAAGACACTGATCCCATCAAGTGCTTCGATAGCATGTTGTCGGTCTCCATTGATAATCTGTGACGGATTGACTCGCAGTAGATCAAGTGCCGAGCGTCGGGACCACGGATCGGCAAGGTGCAACGATTCGACTTGTCCGCGGATTTACTGGAGTAGGCTATCGTTGGAATTAGTCATTTGAGGGCGGGCAATGTGCGGTACACTGCTGCGGAGATGTCCAGGCGTAGTTCCGACAGATCGGCTTTTGAACCACACTACCCCAGCGGGAAATTCCCACACTCCTTCCGCCACCACACTTCGAGCTCACACCATACCAGATGCTGTTGAACATAAAAGGAAACCGAGCGCACTTACCCTGTTGTCCTAAATCCACTGTCTTTTATAAACTCACACAATGGTTGCGTCTCAAGAGCCCTTGGTTTCACCACCCAATGTTAGCAAGTCCGCTTTTGGCGACTTCATTTCAGCCTGTCGAGAAGCGACTGGTGATAACGTCACTGTCATCTCGTCTGCATCTCAGATTGAAGATGGCGATTACATGAAACCCAACTACACCCACGACCCACATCATATCTTGAAGCAAGATTTTTTCCTAGCATCTGCGGTAATTGCACCACGCAATGTCGCGGATGTGCAAGGCATCGTTCGTGCCGCGAACGAGCACAAAGTTCCTCTGTGGCCTATAAGCATAGGAAGGAATTCTGGATACGGTGGTGCCGCTCCGCGAGTATCTGGTAGTGTAGTTATCAATATGGGAAAGCATATGAACAAGATTCTGGAAGTAAATGTTGAGGGAGCGTACTGCCTCGTTGAGCCAGGTAGGCAACAAGTTTCCGCTTCACATTGTTACATAAGTTGACAAAATACAGGTGTCACGTTCCATGATTTACATCAGTACCTCGTTGACAACAATTTGCGGGACAAATTGTGGCTCGATGTGCCAGATCTTGGCGGAGGCTCTATATTGGGCAACACGTTGGAGCGAGGTGTTGGATATACGCCTTATGGAGGTAGGTCCAATGTGCTTGGGCTCTTTGTAAGCTAACGGAGTATGTTAGATCACTTCATGATGCATAGTGGAATGGAGATCGTACTTCCAAGCGGAGAGTTGATGAGGACCGGTATGGGTGCACTTCCACACCCACAACAGAAGGAAGGTGCGCGTCCAGAAGATCAACCATGGAATGAGACTTCACAGCTATTCAACTACGGCTTCGGTCCATACGTCGATGGTCTGTTTACACAGTCAAATCTCGGAATAACAACCAAAATGGGAATGTGGTTGATGCCAAATCCAGGTGGCTATCAATCATATCTGATCACTATTCCCCGCGAAGAAGACTTGAAGCAGGCCGTGGATATAATCCGCCCTCTACGTCTGGGTATGATCTTGCAAAATGTACCGACCCTTCGACACATACTGTTGGATGCAGCAGTCATGGGGCATAAGTCAGACTACACATCTGATATCGATAAACCACTTGATGACGCTGAACTCGATGCGATAGCTGAGAAGCTCAACCTCGGACGATGGAACTTCTACGGGGCTCTTTACGGACCAGAACCCATCCGCAACGCCATGTGGGGGGTAGTCAAGCAAGCATTCTCAACGATACCAGGTGCCAAGTTCTACTTTCCCGAGGATCGCAAAGAGGAGAACTCGGTTTTGCACATGCGACACAAGACCATGCAAGGGATACCTACGTTCGACGAATTACGATGGGTTAGCTGGCTGCCTAACGGATCGCATCTTTTCTTCTCGCCGATCGCCAAGGTCAATGGTGAAGACGCAACCGAACAGTTTGCCGTCACCAAGTCGCGATGTCGGGAGGCTGGACTAGACTTTATTGGTACCTTCACAATAGGCATGCGCGAGATGCATCACATTGTGTGCATCGTCTTCGACCGCAAGAATGAGGCGCAAAAGAAGAAGGCGCATTGGCTCATCAAGACGCTCATTGATGACTGTGCGAAGCGCGGTTGGGGCGAATACCGCACTCACCTGGCCGTGATGGATCAAATCATGGATACATATTCGTTTAACGACAGCATCTTCCGCAAGTTCAACGAGCAGATCAAGAATGCTGTGGATCCTAATGGCATTATTGCGCCGGGAAAATCAGGGGTCTGGCCGAAGCAGTACAACAGGGATGAGTGGAAGCTGTAAGGCAGCAACTGATTAGCAACACCCCGAGTCATGATTCTGTTCAGTTTATTCCTCAGGAGTGGTTGAAATTTGGTCAGACACGTGCCGAATATAATGAGTAGTAATTGAATCTCTATTGGGAACTTGCCACAGTTAGGAGGATATCACATGCCGTGAGCGAACCATTTGATCTGTATGTCACGTAGCGTGGAGACCACAAGTATGAAGTTTTCTATCCTATCATTATTTCTCAGAAAATCGATTCTGTATCTGCCCCAGCTAGATTAAAGTGCGATATAACTCAACTCTTGAGCACAACTTCCCTTGTACGGTACCCATGGCAACTACAACATGATACATGAATTCTTGGAGTTTAAAATATACCTTAATCACCCATGGGTTCGTTCTTTAACGATTTTGCCATGCGTGACTGAGATCCAAATGATCTTCGTTGGAGCCCATGCTGCCATTCCCAGCTCTGTATTCAAAATTCGGACTCAAAACCTTCGATGCTTCGTTTAGAACGAAGACATGGCATTATTATGTTTCTTGAACTCGAAGCCAGGCCCCTTATAGCCTAGAGATAACAAAAAAAGGTCTATTCTACGCCAGAGAAGCCAATATGGACAACTATATGTCCGTCTCGTGTTCCACCCGGATCAAATCCGCAATGCACGCATGTTCCACGTTTGGATTTGAAGGTACAAACACCGCGATCTCTCCACTTCTGAATTGTTTCTGATATACAACTAAATATTTTGCTCTTCTTCTTGGATAAAAATGAAAGAGTCTCGCACCATTATGAGTGTGTTAGAAATCTGCGTTTCCAAACATCACGCCCATGGTGGTATGTGTAAAGTCGCGGCGAGAAGCGACTTGAATCCGTGCTATGTGCCCATTTGAGCCTCTGTGCCCCCAGGCGGACCATGACAGCTTCATGCTTCACTTTAAATGTACCAAACGGCGTTGTATGACTCCAAGAACCCGGAAAGAACATGTGATGACTGACCAACTTCGAGCCCTCCTTCGGCTCCGTGTGAGGAGTACAAAAACCCTCCTCTTTTGCGCAACTTTGAATTCTCCATATTGATATCTTCGTGTTCAAAGACTAAACCTTTCAAGAAGAAAATCTTGGTTGTCAAGTTCCGGAATTCCCAGAAAGATTTTGCGCAAAGATATTATGTGGAAAGGAGATCCACAAAATGTGAACGAACTGGACTGCATCTGGGCGAATTGCTGTGCTCAAAAGTCGGATTGGACTGCTTCTATAATTTTGTTGAATCATTGATGGGATATCTCGATGTAATTGTGTGTAGAACCAAAAAGAAACGCAGACTGGCTTGATGATGAACGATCAAGAGGTATATATATTGCGCATCATGTCTAACGAAAAGAAGGCCGCCGTGCCCTACAGTCCCATCCCGATGCTGTCCCCAGCACGACACTATTCCAGTTGCCATGAGAAACATGGAGCACAGTCTCGCGATCAAATTTCACCCAAGCCAAACGCCAGTCCAAAATGCAACCCACACCATGCCCTTAGCTCACCCGAGAACGCCATGTGACCGAAGCGCAGCTCAAACTACCCCCTCAGCATACCTCTCCACCCCCCTCTTGATCTCCCTTACAATTTCTACCGCTTCATCCGCCGTCTGTGCTACAAAGTCATATCTCTTCGTTTCCCTTTCCTTGAACACAAGCAGTCTGAACATCTTAGGATGTTTCTTCGACACCTTGCTGCCCACCACACTACTGAAGTGGACTGTCGTTGTCTTTCCACCTTCGACTGCGAAACCGCCTGATCTGGCATTGGCTTTGGCCGTTTCGCCTGGCATGATGTGGATGTATTCGTTGTCGAGGGCGAGAATACGACCAGTTGAGGAGGCGAAGGACATGGGCTGTTTGCGCATGACGGCGTAGCGGCGGTAGTAGTTGGTCGCTGTGAGGGTGAGAGCAGAGGATTCAGCGCGTGCGGCAAGGGGGTGAATGAGACCGTGGCCTGAGACGGCGGCATTGGTACGTTCGCCTTTCTTGGTTTTCTTGGGCGCGCCGCCGGTGGAGATAATCAATGGGGCATTGGGAGAAGATGAGCCTGGGGAGCCAGAAAGCCCAAATACGCCATCACCGACAAAGCGACGACGGGATAGATCGAGATCCATGCGCGTGCCAAGGGCCTCGACAGTACGGTCAGTTGGGGCAACAGTTGTGCTGCCACTGACTTTGAGTATGTAGAGTGCTTTGTCGAGGCGCAGCTCGTGGCAAACCTGTTCGAACACGTCTGCAATATATGTATCTGTTGTACAGTTGATGGGAATGTGCTTGGTGTTGAAGTTTTCGTCGGTGAAGTGAACGTTGACTGTCTTCGGCATACCGATACGACTAGCTGCATGAGACGCGTTGATGATAGGAGCATCAGCAAGCGCACTCTTGTCTCTGCGTGTGGCTGTAGGAGCAAACGATGGTCCGGTGATGGGATTGCGAAAGCTCTTAGCCCGACTCGGTATTGGCTTCACAGGCTTCTTCTCTGGGGAACCTTCTGCAGCACCTTCTGCAGCGTCCTTCTGCGACTCGAGAGCTGCAGCTGCTTCTCGACTGTAGAGCGGCGTGAGTTTCTCGTTCTCCATGATCTCGCGCTCACTTGCTTCTACAAGCGCAAATTCGTCCCATGGCTTCTCTCGCGCACGTGGTCTCATTCCTCGAGCATTGTTCGATGCAAAGTCTTTCAGCGGCTTGTTTCTAGTGAGCGGTGGGAATTCATCGTCGACCTCACCGTCATCGTACATACGCAGCACCCAGCAATTTACGTTGGTCTTCTCTGGGGACAAGGGCGGCTCAAGCTTTTCTTCTTGGTAGCGATGCAGGGCGTAACCGATGGCCTCGGCTACGTTTGGGCCCTCGCCTTTGTCGTTGAACTTGCGGATGAGCAGTTCTAGGCCCTTTGAAGGTTTTGATGAGAATGGGCAGTATATCCTAAGGTAGATGGGGTTCTGTTGAGCTTCACTGGCCGCATTCCAGCTCCCGAATCGTTGCAGTGGATTCGACGGCTTCTGTTCCTTCGCTTGCAGAGCCTGTGTGAGAGCACTCTTGGGCAAAATGAAGCTGATTGGTCGGGGTGGTGGCAGAGCTTGCAGCGTGGGTTGAAGTGGCTCTTTCTTTTTCTTTGGTGACATATTGAAAGACGTGAGTGCGGTCATGTTGGGCAGCTCGGCCGGCGGAGATGAGTCTAGGCCATCGCCCCCGGTTCCCATTAGAGAGCCACTATCGGCTGAGCCCGAGAACTCGGAATCAAGAGAGCTATCCGACTCATCACCTTCATCCAGAGCTTCCAGACGAGTCCGTTGTGCCATGCCTTCATCTTCTGCAATGCGCTGTGCCAGTAGCTGCTTGTTATGTGCCGCTTTGCGTGGATTGATCTTTCTCTTTCGGAAAGCTGAGTTGTCAAACTCGTTCTCAGAGGACATCTCGCTGCTGGTAATGGTGTCTCTTCTTGGGCGCTCTTTGACTGTGTCCAAATTGCCCAATGAGCCTCTCCGTAGCTCTGTGTCCGGTGGGCGTGATGGCGATGTGATCATGACCGAAGGACCTTCGGCGACTTCGGCAAGCTCGTTACGAAGAGCTGAACCTCGGATAGGTGACGAGCCTGAGCGTGTTCGTAATGGCATCTTGGTAAACTTGATCTGGTTCGCGGGTCTGTGGCCGTTGCCGTCAGCTAGCGGCCCATAACAGTATAAGAATGTCTGACCTCTGCGAATCTTCCTCGTCATCGCTCTCGTCGCTCAAATCACTGCTATCATCCTCCTCCAGTATCTCTTTGCGTCGCCGGCGTTTCGCATTCAGCGTGGGGCCGACCGTGTCGTTGCTTCCGCCACCTGTGACCATACCACCTTCGTCTTCATCGTCACCAAAACCCTCAGGCGCCTTAAGACCAGCTGAGCGTGGGGCTTGAAAGTAATCCGAGGTGATGGCAGTGGGAATAGGTGGAGAGTATGTCCGCTTGATATCGGCCGCATTGGGGACCCAGCCAGCAGCTCGGAAGGCGGGGTTGTTGAGAACGTTGGAGTTCACATTGATAAGTCGCTCGCCCACGCCATCTTTTATGGACGAAAGGTAGGCGGTGCGCAGCTGGTAGAGAACGAAGCTGTGGTGGTTAGCTGTGTATCGCGGAGGTGGTGCGGAGTGGGGCTCACTCTTCATTCTGAAGGAGCGACATGGTGGCGCGTCTAGGGTATCATAATCACATCAGGGTTCGTGAGGGTCAGACCAGCTGAGGGGAGCTATCAATGCATAGCAAGAGGTGTCGTGGAGCAGGGCCGCGCCAGTGGTGAGTCGCGGAGGTGGGTTGGACCCTTTTCTTGGCAACGGCGATCGCCATGCCAGTGATTTCATCGTCGACTTTATCTCGCACCTACAACAAGCCTCCTCACAACGCGAAACCGCCATGAATCTGATCGCGTACTCGGACTCGGAATCAGATGGAGAGGCGCCGCCTGCGCCAAAGCCAGCGCTCAAACAGGCGCCCAAGGCCACCTTCCAGAAAGTCGTCGATCGCTCAAATCCAGGACGAATCAAAGTCAACCTCCCAGGCGCGTCGCAGACACATGCCGATAGGGATGATATCGAGGCAGATGCGCCACCTGCGAAGAAAGCGCGACTAGGTGGAGGTGCAGCATTTGGCGGTTTCAATGCTATGCTGCCTGCGCCTAAGAAGCCTGCTGCGACCGCGTCCAGTGCTAGCGCAGCGCCTGGAAAGAAGCCACTGGGCAAAGGCCTGGCTGCGGGGGTGAATTTGAGGACTGGCGCGGAGCCTGCGTTCAAGAGAGAGTCACGTGTCGAGACGGAAGAGTATGACGAGAACGGTAACCCTGTCAAGAAAGAGCCCATGAAGAAGGAGGACTTCAGAGCGCTGCTGAACCTACCCACGCCGAAAAGTGAACAGAAACAGAAAGGGGAAGCGAAGCCAGAGGGCACTGTCGATAAAAACATGGCAGACGCCATTCCCGCACCAAAGGCCGCCGCCCCGCGATTCGTTCCCATGTCTGTTGGAAAGGGGAAAAAGAAGAAGCCTGTGATCCCTCGAGCAGTCGTAGCATCGCCTTCGACATCAGGCTTGGCTGCCTCACCTGCACAACCGTCAACTGCTCCAGCACCGCCACCTCGAAAGCCAAAGGTTTCGCTCTTTGGAACGTCGCAAGCAAATACAGCTTCGCCGACAGTCGCATCTGAGGAGGCCTATAAACCCATGCTTTATGGGGCAGAGGACGATGATGGCGCTCCAGTACCGGATGCTGCCTTCGATGAACAATTTCATAATCAGCCTGCACACCACATACAAGCCACTCCGAGCTCCGCGCCCTCGAATGACCTGAGCGGCATCGCCTCTGAACTGAACTTATCAGAAGCAGAGCGCCGCCAGCTCTTCGGCAAGAGAGGTCGAGAAGCCGATTTTTCATCGGCCAAGATTGTAACTTTCAATACTGACACAGAGTATGCGCACAACGAGAAGCTTCGGCAGCAGGGCGAACAAGTACAACACAATGCGCTCAAGTCGATATCGGGTACGGGCAAGAACAGTCTGCGCAGCTTGATCAATGTGGCCTCGACGCAGAAGGATGCTCTTGAAGAACATTTCGCGTCTGGGTATAGGAACAAGAAGGAGGCTGGGAATAAGTATGGATGGTAGTGTCCAGAGCGACGGAAGCCTCGTTTGTGGGCTGGCTGGCTGTATAGCAGATGATACCCTAATTTTCAAAATGCAATGCTAGAGTAAACATGCTCATCTAATGTTACTTCACATAATCTTGTGCTGAGACGGACTTTTGTGATAGAAAGATACATAGGACGGTGAATAGGTGGTAATAGAGAGGAATTTCACGGATTTACAGAATGATTGGCTTAGCTTGCAGAACATTTCATCCATTCTGTTCATTAGAAGTGCCTTTCAATTTATGATCCGGGCATGAAACTGCTGCCCACTTTCCCTGTCTCGTGCTGACCTACGCCAACAGGCGTATACTCTTAGGGCAGCACCTCACACTTGGCGGCATGTGTAAGCATAAGACAACATAGAGTGGTCAAGAGGGTAGGTGGGGTCAAGTGGCTGACTGTAGTCGCTTCCCCATGGGATGGCCGACGAATCATGTGAAGACTTCACTTTTGCCGGCACCGAGTACACAGGCATGCAAGTAAGACGCGCCGTGGCCCAATCAAAACTTTACATTGTCTTCTTATGCATCTGAATTATTCTTGGCTTCGGAGGCTACATGGATTGCGGATGTATGAGCGCCGTAGCTCGCTCACTTCAGTTGAGCGACAGCATCTCGCGTATTTATGCCTCGCCGAACACAATTGAGTATCTTATACGCCGTCGAAAACTCATACGACTCTCTTATGAAGTAAATCCGATGTCACAGCGCGAGTGCGATTTAGCCTTGACATGCGACCATAATGCACTTGAACAAGCATTTGGAGTCATGGTGAACATTCCATTACAGTCTGAACGAGCAGCAACAGCAGATGACTACACAAAACTACCAATTTATCACAGAACGACCTCCATCAGTGAACCCAAGAAAGGAATGCTAGAGGCATCAATTGAGGAAAGAGCGTCAACCTTAACAATTGATGAGCCACCAATATGTACGAAGGAATGGAATTCTACTAGCCTGCTCGTTGGCTTTTACTTCCTCGGTGAATTTCTTCCTTTATCACTCTTCGCCTATCACTGTATTGACATATCTCAGCACTCATTGTCGCGATAGCACATGCTGTCATGATGCGGTATCTTGACGGCAAGCCGACGGATGACAAGAGATATGCGTACCTCGCACAAGCTTACGTTACTTCCATCAACATACTACTCGTCGCGGCCTTCAAGGCATCCCTGTGTGCCTCCCTGACCATGGCATTCACTCAATACATGTGGAGGATACTACGGACCAGACCTTTGTCTATATCCGTAATCGAGTCACTGCACGGAATCCGCAGCAACCCCTTCTTACTTGCCATTTGGCAAGTCGGTCGAGCAACACCATTATTGTATGTAATGGCTCTATTGATGTGGTTGTTCGCGATTGCCATACTGTTTCCTCCGTCAGCACTTACCGTTGTTCGACATGATTTCCTGGAGCAAATACCGCAAGTGGTTCCAAACCTCGATGTAGCATATGGGAGAAATATCGAGGGAGTGAAGTTGGTCGATCAAACAGTTATACCAGTTGGAAACTCGTCGTTTAGCTCATGGAATATAGGCATCTTGAAGACCGACAACGTAACTTCGATGGCGTACCTGTAAGAATTGATTCGACGTGTCGAGTCGTGACAAGACTAAGAGGTATTACAGAGCTCCAAATGGGAAGATCGGACATTTGGCACAAGTTGTTTTGGCGTCTGGTGCCGTTCCCGAAACACAGTCTCTTTGTGGGCCAAATTGCGCGTACAGTGTCAAATTTGAAGGCCCCACTTTCAAGTGCACGACATTAATTCGCAATGAGACTGCTCCATATACTCGGGGAGCAGGTTTCACTTACTACTCTGGCTGGTGGTCAGCTTTGATTGAGCCTCATTTAATGTCTCATTTCTTCGAACTGAACCTTACACGGCAGATTGGCTACCACGATCGCTGGCTTCTGCAAGAAGTCCATTTCTTGCGTTGTCAGCCCGCATGGACAGAATACGCGCTCGAAATGCGATACGAAGAGGGAGTGAGGGCTTTCTCATATACAACCTCTTCTGGAAGAAGTCTTGACGAAACACTTGTTAGCGGAAGTTATCCCCGGATGCCAGAGGACCCGAACAGCCTGGACACCTCAATTTGGTGGAGGCCTAGTTACAGTACCTCAGGTCAATGGAATACTGAATCTATCAGTAATCTGAAATGTATGAACCTTTACGGGCTGCTTGATGCAATTGTCGCATCTTTAGCGGGCACATTCGATCAGATTCCCACCCCAGTAGATGGTCCAAATTTCACCGCCACTGTACTTGGTGGGATACAGACCGAGTGGGCTCCTGTACACGCCAGCTTCTCATACTGGGACAGCGCAATAGAAGTCGGCAATGGTATGCTAAATGCAACCTATTGGAAATGGGGAAGAAGCAAGGAGATACGTAAGTTGGAACACGCGACCCAGATGAGCACCATTGACCACCTGCAGTGCCAAACAAGACTTTGATAAGAGAAACCCGCTTTAATCTCAACCGAGACAATTGGGCAGATACCAGACCCTCGTTTCAAGTAACAGAAGGCCTATTGAACGAAATGGTGGCCAATGTCACAATCGCAGCAATGCTGACATATTTTCCTCTTTCTGTCTGGAACCAAACCGTCTTGGCCAACGTTACGAAATCTCGTAACATATACTCGTTCTCGCGACCGATGAACCTTATATTGCCATATACGCTCTCTCTGGTACTCAGCCTTCCTTTCCTCTTGATCGGATACGTTTCGCATCGTAGAAACGGTGTTCCAGCACTGAGCGACAGCTTCATACAGCTGCTGGTGACCATGGTACGAAGCAAGGAACTGGATCGTGTTGCTTCGTTATGCTCGTCTGAAGGCGGTGAAATGGCGACTAAGAAGCTGAAGCAGACGAAGATAATGTTTGGAGCGATTGCTGATGCAAATGGTGATGGATGTATCAGAAGGATGGGTTTTGGGCTGGAGCATGAGATGGTGAGAGTGAGCAAATGACGCATGCCAGTAGCGCAATCTAAAGTGCGATTATGGAGAATGCAATACTTGTTCATATTAGCTGACACTTCCTCCCTATGTACCATCTTGAGCATCAGAAACGCTGATGGTGAGATGGGAACGGGCATAGAATTGATCCATGAGGCTTACTTCTCGCTTCCAATCTTACAATTGGTCCTTAACTTGCATGGTACAGAGAGAATTGATCCATAATCAGCGTATCTGCAAGTCGCTACAGAAGGCGAAGGTGTCTTGAAAGGTCTTTAGTATATCGTTGAGCTGGATTCCGTTGCATAGCTCATCCAGATTACTCTTCGTAAGCTTGGTAAAAACTCCCAAGCCCCACAGTGACTCAATGTAGCATACGGGCTGATGATTTTGCAAATTTCGGTGATGACGAGCTTAATAGACTCGGATCATATGTGAAGCTCTGAACATCTGTCAGACGTGTATGGGTCCACGAACCGCTAGAATTATACACATTGCATGCTTCATGGTTGTCCAAGCAACTGTTTATCCATCGTCTTGCTGTCAATAAGGATCTTGGAGATCAAGTGCTATCCATATGACCGAGTTCCAACATGAATATCTCTAACAATTAGCATTAATGCTCCCGTGGAGAGAATCCTGTGAGCGATAATGACCGAAGTATTTAGAAAGATAGATCGCATATTCTTTGTCAATCGCTCCGCTAGAAAGGCATCTGCAGTGATGTGGTTGCCGTGGTCTTCTAAATCACTTGCACAAACGTCGCATATCATTGGCGGCATGAAGTAGGCGAGATGTGCTGAGCGCACAGGTGATGTTACTTCCAGGTTTGTGCGGAAGGATGAGAGAAGATCTCCCCAGGCCCCCACCGCCTGCTGGGGGCCTGGGGACACGGCCATATCGTCAGTCGTGCAGGGAAAGTGACCACGACGATACACAACCTTCAGCGTGCTTCAATAACACGAGGCAAAATTTCGTATTGAGCATCGATGTTATTGAGAGATGATGTTGCGTGCATAGTCAAGGTCTCCAACAGTAGCTGTTGGGCTCTCGAGTGGCAATCCTTCGCTTCCGAGGTCGCTTCACCGTTACCCTGTTACAAGTGCATACGTACCCACAGAAACACAGCCTTGCCGAAGCAGGCCTATCTCTTCCATCCATGGTATGAACCCACCATCCAAGTCCCCCCAAAATTTTCGCTGTTGACTATTATGTTCAGGCTTCAATTAGGCTATGGCGACATCAAACCCCAGCCCATACCAGCCCCTCAAACACGATGGTGATGCGAAAGACCGCATTCGACTGCTCAGCCTTGCGCCTGGGGACTACGACGATCCTATTGTTCTGACCTTCTCAACCCGTGTCCTACCGCCCGCACGAGACGATCTAACCGAAGTCGTGCGGCTCATTGGACAAGATTTTTACTTGATAGATGTTGTGTTCGCTCAATTGGCACAGTCGTGGCTCAGTCCGGATGTTCTTCGCAATCTCAAAGAGTTCGGGGATAACGTCAAGCGAATGCATAAAGAACGTATGCTTCAAGGACCTCCCTCGAGCGACACAGTCCAGGCAATACAGCTCGCCAAAGTATGGTTGGATATCCGTAAAGGTAAAGGATTGGGGTTCTTTGGCCAAGCACTAGGCACGAAGACGATAGTAGCACTGGAAGACTTTATATCAAGTACAGTCACCGAAGAGACACCATATGAGGCCCTCTCATACACCTGGGGCTTGGAACTGTCTCCAATCGAGGTCTTTCTGGACGGCTGTTCAATGCAGATCACGCACAATCTGGATGTTGCGCTGAGACATCTGCGGGACGGGGCAGACATGAAGATCATGTGGATAGACGCTTTGTGTATCAACCAGTCCGATGTTGCCGAAAGAAGCTCGCAAGTACAGCTCATGGATCGAATCTATGCCACAGCTGAACGGACGATTGTGTGGCTAGGGCCAGCGGCGAATGAAAGCAACGTGGTCATGCAGAAATTCGAAGAAAAAGTGATCGTCACATCAGACATCCTGCCCATCATATACTTCACTTACGTGCTCCTTTCCCGGCCTTGGTGGTCGCGCGTTTGGGTTCTACAGGAAGTGGCACTCTCAAAATCGGTCTTCATTCATTGCGGCATGCATTCTCTTCCCCTGGACATATTCCTTAACCGTGTTGACTGCTTGCCGGATCCGGAAAAAGTTGGACTGACCAAAATGATTTACTCTGTCGAGCACGCCGCGCAGTTCTTTGCGGGCGTTGACCCGACTAAGCTACACCACAAGTTCGCTCAATTCCTCCCGCACATCCGCGAGGCCGACTACGAACGTGTCCTTTACGAGGTCGGTCTACAACTAGGACAGTGGAGGGCATTCTCAAAGGCAGCTATAATTGTCCGGCGGGGTCTCAGGAGCAGCAGAGCCCCAACCTCACTCTCCACCTTGGTAGAGTTGACAAGAACGTTCAATGCCACGGATCCGCGAGACAAGGTCTACGCTCTGCTGGGACTGTGTGCATTCAATGGCATGTCTGCTTTCAAAACCCACAGGATCACTCCCGACTATGCAAGGTCCGTTGCATCCACGTTTTCCGAAGCGATGGCTATCATTCTCATGGACGATTTCTGGATGTCTTATCCTCAATGGACGTTGCACCTAGGGCGGGATGATGTGCCGGATCTACCGTCATGGGTTCCCAATATTGCCCACACCCGGGTCTGGGAGCGCGACGCGAAAAGTGCAAGTATTGCGAGCAAGTACTGTCCTGACTACAAGTTGGTAAAGAAGGCAGTATGCGACCTCACGGGCAGTGAGAGTAAGACACTCTACCCGCGTTATATCTCCTTCTCCGACGACTTCTCGCACATGCATACGGTCGGTCACCTGTTAGGGGTTGTCAAGAACAGGGTCGCATTGCGAGCTGATTCGTTGGATGCGCACGAAATTCTTCTCGAAAACGTTTCGGTGCTTCAAGATTTTCTCTCCACTGAGAGTATTGAGCCTATGACAGCAGTCGCTCTTCTCCTTGGTCGCCCTGGTAAATTGATGGATCATGATATACAGCACATGACGAACTTTGGCGACCCACTAGAGTCAATTGCACTGGAAGATATACCATCCGCTCTACTTGACAAGCAGTTTCTCTGGGACGTCGTACATAGTCTCTCTGGTCAGACAGTGTTCGTGACTGATACTGGATGCGTTGGTAGATCAGTGGGCGACTTCGAGGAAGGGGACGTGGTTGCAGGATTGTTCGGTATTGACCTTATTTTCATTTTGAAACGAGCTGACGGCGGCCGATACAGGATGGTCAATCCAGCGCATGTTGCGAATCACGTTCTTAGCCCGCCATGGCGGGAAAAGGACCAGCGGTTTCGCAAGAGGAAGAGGATGAAGACACGTTTCGAGGAAAAGTTCACGATTGTCTAAGCACTATGTAGTGCGATGAGTGAGATTTCCATAACAAGTATTGCTATCAATAAGCATCACGACCTGACTATCTGGCGGTCCACCAAATCATACATGAACAATACAAATCACATAGATATTAGCACACATGTATCAAATAATTGGAGCTTTGATATACAGAATCTAAACGTGCCCAGGCATCGCGGTAACCCAACCATTGCGCATGTGTCGCTTCACATGCACACCCAAGTCCGGACCCGGTCGTGTCTTTGCATCACCACTCCTTAATCTTGAACACACCCTCCTGGGTCCCAAACACCCTGAGCGTATTACCAAATTCGCTCCAAAACTCTTCATCAAAAGCAGGCATCAGCTCCATGGCCTCGCGCTCAGACTTTTCAATCGGTACCCAGCCAGTCTTGTCCTGCACGTACATATCGTCCACCCAGGAACCTGGCTTGGCAGCGGGCTGTTCTTCCCAAGTAGACGTTTCGGCAGTATCGATGTCCACTGTGGCTTCGCTGGTAGGAGAGGACGACGGCGATTCGACTGTGTCATCAGGGTTGAGACGCATTTCGCGAAGGGTTTCGAAGATGTTCTTGGTATTGGCGTGGCGGGCTTGATTGTCATTGGAAGCGGGCTTCTTCGACTTTTTCTTTTGTCTGCGATGTTGGCGGCCGGACAGGTGTGCCTCGGGCTCGATTGACGGAAGGGGGACTGGTTGCTGGACTTTTTCGCGACCGTCGCGGACGAAGTCTTGTACGTCTCCGTTCTTAGTTGCAGTTACGATCTGTTGAATCTGTGATTTTTGGCGTTTAGAGCCTAATTTTGCGGCCAGTCGAATCATGATCGTGGCTGTGAGGAGACTGTCGTAGCCAGCCTCGTGGAAGGCGACTTTCTCCTGGTACTTGGAGTGCTCTGCGTCCGTTTCGATGGTCGGCAAAGGCTGGGTATCTAAACCCTCCGCAATCTCTTGCAACGTAGGAGAGGCGTTGAGATCGCCTTCAGCGTGAGTAGCGAGGTACTTGGTGTCGACAATCTTCGGAAATAGCTCATGGATGGCATCTCGGAAGCCTTGCAGTGTCTCTGGCAACTCCCCGACAAATGTGCGATACAGATATACGATATCAGTAAACATGTTGTGGCCTACAAGAACCGGCTGTCGTGTATTGAGACGGTCGACAGCTCTATCGTAGCGATCTCGAGCATTATGTGTGTCTCCAGTCATCGCACCACCCAGATTTTGAGAAACATATATTGGGTTTGCTTTACGGACATCACCACGAGCAAGTGCTTCAAACACCCAACGAAAACCTGTCTGGCGAGCGATCTGCTCGTTGACGCGCTCCTTGATGCGCTCGTTATTGGCGGCCTCGCGAAGAGGATCGTAGTATATTATACGCACACAGTCAGCCCTGCCCACCGAAACGAGCTCTGGAAACTCGGCGCGGACAAGCTGATGGACCAGACGCTTCTCGAAGCGCGATATGGCCATGAAGCGAGGTGGGTTCTTCATGCCAGTATGCGTGGTAATGGCCATTGACTCGGCGTTGGTAACCTTCCACTTGGTGATAGCTTCTCTCACACGTCGCATAAAGTCGAGGGACTCGACATCCCCCTCCTTCAGCTGCAGATCGGCTATTGGATTCTTGTTGTCGAGTCTGTCCTGAGTGGCCTGCTTCACCTGTGCTGCTTCCTGGCGTGATAGATACTGCACGCCATGGGTGAAGGGCTTTGCCATGTCGAAGCCACAGCCAAGAAGAAAGGTTATGGCTCCACTTTGCAGACTGATTTCGCGCTCAAGATCCAACTTCTCATCCAGAAGGGGACTGATGTTGATGTTGTAGGGTCGCAAGACATATTTGTTGGCGACGTAGTCGAACCGGGCACACGTGATACCTACCTGAAGAATCTGATAGCGGTTTGCACCTTCTCGCGTCTCTGCGTATCGTTCTTCAAGCGTAAACTTACCGCCTCCCGGACGAGGCTGTCTGTTGGGAAGCCGAGAGGGGATGCCGGATAGCTCGAGATCAAAGGACACGAAATCAGCCTCGGAGATGTTGATGAGCAGACCGAGCAGATCGTGCGGGAAAGAAGCAGCGTCGACCTCCATTCCGGCGCGCTGTGAGAAGTGGAATGAGGTGACACGTGCTGCGACTATGAGGATGTTGGGGGAAGAAAGTGAAATCAGAGTCTACTGGTGCTGGGCAAGTGATGAGGTCAGTCAGGAATCAAGCAAGCGTCAAGAGGCCAACGTCTAGTCGATTGACTCTGACAGTGGCGTGCATGCAGCGAGACATTGTTTGGCAAACGCACAAGTTGTCTCCCATGGGGTCTCACAAGCTCGCGCAGTCCCGTGATAATGGGGGAAATGAGGTGGTGATTGTCGCAGGGGTCGGTCGGTAGCAGGTGATGGTGCCAAGGCGGCGAGGAAAGGGCAGCCGAGGTTGTTCCTGCCTGCCTCTTCCAATTGTTGTCAGGGCGGAGAGGAATGCACCAGCACCAGCACCGGCGCGCCGACCTCCTCTCTCCCACGGCAATGAACCCTGATCGCGTCGCATAGACTCAGACTCACCCGGAACTGCAGTCGAGCAAGATGGCTGCCCTGTACGAGGACATCAACTCGTCGCGCTATCTCTCGTCGTCGATATCATCGCTGTCGGCATCGCGGCAGCAGTCATCGCAGATCGCCAAAGCCTACCGCCAGGCTGCCCAGCTGTTCCTCACGCGACGCCTGCCCGAGGCTCTATCGACCATCGAGCCGGTCATCACTCCCTCCCGTCAGGACGACTTCAATGGCACTGGATCTGAAGGGGAGCTCGTCGGCCATGCGCCCATTGCAACCGCGTCACGGGGTACCCGGGTGAAGGTGTGGAGCTTCTACCTCACCTTCCTCAACGCCGTAGTCGAGTTGGGCGCCGAAGAGGGCAAGCACGCATTTGGCAGCACGAGGTGGAAGCAATTGGTGTCCACGTGTCGCGATGGCAGTATCTGGGACGAGGTGGTGCGCGACGGATATGCCGGCGTCGAGGGAGACGTCGATGCTGAAGTCGTGGTCAACTTGTACGGCTTCACTCGCATACATGTACATGTTGATATTGAGCACACGCACTAATGACTGCACAGAGCCACCCTTCTCCTCACCCACTGCCCTTCGCAGCGTCTCAACCAGCAGAAGCTCGAGACATACCTCTCTGCCACAGCCACCCCGACCTTCGACGTTTCCTCGCACATGTCTTCGCCCTCGTACCTGAACCGCCGCCATAGTCAGCGCAGCAACGGCGCCGGAACCGACACGCCCCGTGACCTCAACACCCGCATTAAGCTCCTTGAGCTCTACACCCTGCACGTCCTTCCACGCAATGAGGAGTGGGACTACGCCCGCGAATTCATCACCATGTCCGAGGTCCTTGACGATGAGCGCAAGGAGGCCTTCTTGCTCGCCCTGCATTCGCTCAAGGAAGAACGTGAGGATGCCGAGGCACGCGAGGAGAAGCTTCGCCAGCAACAGCAGGAACAGATGGAGGAACGCCGCAAAGAGACCGAGGCCCGCAGACTCGAGCAGTCCCGTGCCGAGGACGAACGCAGGAAGCGCGAGGAAGAGAATCGGAGACAACCCAGAGGCTCAGATGACACACTTCGAAAGCATCAAACCATACCGCAGCCTACTCCTTCGTCCCGCACCTCTCGCCAGCCCGCTAAACCGCCTAGAACACCTCCGCCGAGCTTCTATCATCGCGCCTCGCATATGTTTGGGGCAATACAATCAATGTTGGCGAATACCGCCCATCAAATGACGGCAAATCCAATGGCCCTGTTCAGAACCTTCTTGTTCTTACTGGCTTTCTTGCTGGCCATCGGGAGAAAGGATCTGCGCGACAGGGTGATGAGGATGCTCAGGGCCATGTGGGACAAAGTGCGCAGGACAGTGGGTATGGGTGTAAAGGTTTCTTATATTTAATCATTTCTACCATCCGATCATGGAACATATTCGCATAGATATTGGTTTGGTGATCTGCTGCGCTATTAATTATGAATATGCTGAGGCATCTGAAATCTATCGATACTGATTACGACACGAAAATTCATTCCTGAGCATTTTACCTCGCGCATGCAACGTGTTGCAAGCTTTGATGACATTGGAAGCTAACGTGCGATTCGATAGGAAGAACCAGTGTTCGCATCTGCATGCAGTGAATCTTCAGTAGCCTCGTTCTCTCTCGAGCTTCGAGGGTTTTCTGTCGAGATTACGTGGTAGTTTGTTCAGGATGGGTATATGAAAGCCCCTTATCCGCTTCCTTCTTCTCTCCTAACCCAAACGCTACACATTCTTGTCTTGTCTGAAATCGAGAAGCGCAAGGGCGATGACCTTTTTGGCTCTTCCAGCAATTACCAATATCTGACCTTTACATTCGACTCTTCGCGTGGCGTCCTTATGAGACAAGGGAGTCTTGACAGGAGTGAAGGCAGCAGCCATGTGATCTCGCATATGTTACAGATACACCTTGATATGACATGACTGTCTTTTGGTGAGAAACCTGAACATGTGGCGCTTCATCGTGTCTTGCGGTTCTGCTTCCCCTATCAAATGTAATTGAAGGTTGCGCATGTGAATCTTCGCAATCAGCCACGAAGCTGTTCAATTGGACTTCTTCTGTCCACCTAGCGCCTTCCTCCTCTGCTTGATCATGTATGTGTACATTTTCCATGAACCTATTACTACGTCAGTATTCGTCGTATTTGCATACACGAGGTGATCAGAAAGCTTACCAGGAATATACAACATCAAGCAAAACCAGAAAATTGGCGGAATGACCGCACTAATCTTTCCCGCAGGTTCGATAGCTCGAAACAACAACCACCACTCCGCACCAATCCCGATCGGATACAATGGGTAAAACATGGTATATCTATCCATATATCAGCACATATCATCCTTCAATCCACATCTTCCATCGACTTACCGTAACCACAACAACCACTCCGGCGCGCTCTTCCACAGATTTGCTGCCAAATACGCATACCTAATCGCATCTGCTGTAGCCCACGCCATCACTAATGCGCCATACGCATTTGACTCTGCAGTGCTTTCGGGGAAACAAAACCACACCATCCATACTTGAATCACGCGCGTAACGACTTGCAGCGCAGTTGTGCTGACGGGCGACTTGATGAGTCCAGTAGCTGCATGCACGACTTCAATCAAAGACGCGGTTTGGATCCATCGCGCAGGAATAGCAGTCGTGTTGAAGAGGTGAATCTTGCCATTTGGAGATTGTGTAATGGACGTGATGAGCAGCGAGGTCCAGAGCGTGGAGAAGATGAGATTGTAAGCTGTTAGGTAGAAGATTCTCGGCGTGGCAGTACTGTTCGCAGACGTGCTGCCAGGGGACTGAGCCATCGTGCAATTTTGTAGGATATTTTGGAGATGCGCTGGTGGTGGAAAAGGAAAATGTCAAGTTTGGTTGGTGTCGGAGTGAGGAGCGAATGGAGAAGCGTGGCCGAGCCGAGGCAAGCTGGATTCGATCCACTTTCGGATTAACTTTGGCAACGTGGTGTGTAGTGTCGAAGATGTTATTACCTTTGGTTTTGTTCACTTCTGTGGACAGTAATGCTCTGTCTTGCACTTGAGCTTTGAACATGACACGCGAGTAGCAGATAAATCCGGTATGCCTGTGCTACCATTTTTCCGCCTTTCTGCTTGCTAGCAAACAGCCCGTATTGCGTAGGTGCGTGTCCCAGTTGTATCATCAGGTCAGATCCACCCAAGGTTGACGAATATTCTACGTACAGGCATAGCTATTTGGAACAGGTTCTCAAGAACACTGTGTACTGCGCCCTCTCGTATGGACAACTATGCAAAAGAAGTCTTAAGATCACGCGACGATATCATCGTCGTCAGTACCAGAATCTGATCGCTCGTTGTTCTAAGTGAAGCTGTTCAATCTGAAAACTTATGTAACAGTGTATGTAGCGTCTTCGTTGACGACAAGGACAGGGAAAAAACTGTTGACAGAACGTCATTATGGTAGTGCGGACTGGACATAGAATTCGTGTGCTTGTCCTGTTTTACCTAGGAGCTTGATTGGCAAATCGATGCTCAGGGACATGACGCATTTAGAAAACCTCGTGTGTGAACTGAAGGCTATGTGTGCGTAAGCCCGCTACCTTGATGCATTTTAGACACTCACTGAGTTATTCGTGAACGATCTCATGTCCATCAGAAGTGACTACTGTTCCTCATTTCTTGTGAACAGGATACTTTTGATGCCGTCGCAGACCTACTCAGGTCACGATCCAAAAGTAGCAACTAAGAGTCTCGAGTTTGATACGGAGGCTCAGCTGCTTCGGCGCACTGATCGCAGTGACTCGTTGCCCAATTTGGTCGGCCTAGTGCGGCGTTATATCCTAATGGGAAGCAATGTGAGCCAAAACATGGGCGCTGCACAGTACGTCCTCGAAGCTCACGAGATGGCAAAGAGATTGAAGGTGTTTAGAGGTGCAGATGCCATCACTGCTGTGCAACATCGTCAGCTACCGACGGAAGCAGCCCAGTAAGCTCTCAGTCAAACAGGTTTGGGGATCTGTAATGCGTACCATGAGCTTCAGCACTGTAGCTTAAGACTTGGTATTTATCGACTCTAAAATATGAGATATGTGCGTCCATCCTGACGTTGCGCGACCAACAGAATACCCACTGACAGTAGCGACACCTCAACCAAGAGATACCATATACTTCGATCCTTCTTACCGTCGATTAGACTTGTACGAGAATATCGGTGCGTTAGATATGAAGTAATCAGGTATCCGTCTCAATCGAATCATGTCGACCCGGGCAGTCTTCTCATTCTTCGCGATTATAGCATAGAACAACCTGCTCTGTAGCATTCACAAAGGCGAAGCATATGAAGCTTTCAGAAATAATATGGATTTTCATTAAAGTCGTGCGACGGACTGGCGTTTCTCCGGTTTCTGTGTTACATATGCAGTAAGCAGCACAGTCGAACGAATGGTCCAAGAGTCTAATTTGACCTCTTTTGCATAAGCCGTATTATTACCATTCTGTCTGTGAATTGAGACATATGATACAGAATCTGTGCTGAGTCGACCCCTCTTCGAAGATTTGCGGGAAGGTGCAGAGGCTTGTTGCCGCTTCTGTTACCGTGCCACTCTTAGTCGCTTGTCATCATGGTCAGCTTATATTGCTAGACCTCCCTTCCACCTACGATACGGCTACATTCAACATCTCTCCCTGCTGCCGCAAGCTCAGATTACCTCACTTACGCAAACACACACAGTGTTACGGTTTAGTTTAAGAGATGGCCTCGGATCTTTCCTTTCTCGATGCGATTGCGAAACGTCGCTCAGCATATGCGCTGACAAATACGTCTCCCATCTCACAAGCCCGCATTACCCAACTAGTGCACGAGTCCCTCAAGTACTGCCCTTCCGCATGTATGTATGGCCATATCACCCATAAACACCCAGAATAGCCCACTTGCCCCACTTTCGCCAATATGCTAACATACCCTGAAAGTCAACGTCCGCAGTGGCCGATGTATCATTCTCTTTGGAGAAGAACACACAGCGCTATGGGCCCACGCCATGGACATTATGCCGTCGTGCGCGCCCAAGGAGCTCTACACCCTTCTCGTTCCGCGCATTGAGATTTTCAAGAAAGCATATGGCACGGTGGGTGCTCTTTTCACCGCTCAAATTGACTTAGCTTCTGAAAGGCCATCAGGTTCTCTTCTTCGATGACCCATCTTCGATTTCGAAACTCCCACCGCTCTTCCAACCTCTCTTTACAGAGTTTCCAAACGTCCAGGATCATGCTTCAGGAATGTTGCAGTTCGTGGTGTGGACGGCGCTTGCGGCTGAGGGGCTTGGAACTAACCTGCAGCATTATCAGCCGCACATCGATCCTTGGGTTCGAGAGAAGTAGTGAGTTTTTTTCCATAAGAAGCATGTTGATGTGTTATATCTAAGTTTCTCCAGTAACGTCCCTGAGACTTGGAAGCTAGAGGCACAGTTGGTGTTTGGAGAAATGGTGGATGGTCCCGGGCCGGAGAAGGAGAGGACGGGCCTACAAGAGTCTTTGAAAGTGTTCGGGGGTGACTCATGAGTGCGAAGCATACAAAGAGAGGTTGTCGCGTGAAGTGATATAGCCTCAGGCACAAGATCATTGCGCCTCAACACTTGAGAACTGATCGCAAGGACGGCATCCTGTATTGATCACTTTCGACATGACGAATCCCCTTGTTGAGGTATGCTGAACATTGTGCGACGAGATGCAGTGCATGTCCAATCCAATTGATCTCGTGCAATCGCAGTCGGTCGCATGACTAGCGCGCAAGTGTATCGAATATTCCTACGACCCCATGGAATATCATCTTCTACTATCGATCTCAAATACACGAGGCACCGCTCATACCAGCCTGGAGGCAAAATACTGGGGCCGTAACCAACAAGGATAGTGATGCGTAATCTGAGGCGCTCACTGCTTTGCACAATGGCCAAACCCAGCACCTCTTGTCGATGCTTATGCTCCTTCTTACATATCGTTTATATGTGAGGCTCCGTGGGTAAGGCTTAACTGTAGTACTCTGAGACAATACAAAGCCATGCGCTTGTAAGGAAAGTACAGCCGGGTGAAGGCTCACGAGAGATGCCTTGAACTTGGTCTAAAAGGAGATTGGTAGTCCTCGCGCAAAGAACCATAATCCGGGCTGATTCTGTAAGGTTTACTGACGCGACAGAATACGGACAACTTGTTGACAGCGGCAAGGCATCCTCTAAATGGTTTGTCCATCCGGCGGAATTGTTGTGGCGCAGCGACGCCATTGAGTCAGCAGATGATCACGAAACTTGCTCACGGAGCCTCGCATCCTCCGAGCCGATGACGTCGCCCCCCTCCACTACATAGCCTCACAATGCCCAAGTCTCTACTGCATTATAAGTTACCTATAGTCCTCGAAAAACATTCTCAAATCACAAACAAATCAAAATGTCGCAACTCAATAGCCCACCATCACCGTCGCGCGACGACTACATCAACGACCAACTCACACCATCGCCCCAGCCCTCAACAGACGACACAGCATGTCCCATCTGCTTTGAGAACTACTCAGTCACCAATGAGCCCATCATCAGAACACATTGCAACCACACATTCCATCGCGAATGCTTCGTAGCCTGGCTCGGCAAGGAAGACATTAACAGCGCGAACTCGTGCCCGAATTGCCGCGCAGTCTGCTTTCCCAAGGCCGAGCATAAGAAAGAGACGGGATTGGCGCTCGATATGTCATTTCTCTACAACACCATGCGTACAGAGTATGTTGCGCAACTGCCGGCGCCACTTCGGCCTGCGACTCGTGCTGTGAGCGACGAGGAGATGATGAGGATGGCGTTTGGAGATGATCTGGATGCGGATTGAAGAGGTTCACGTGTTCTCACGATATTACCTACACGCTTCGCGATCCCAAGACCCAGCTTTGCTGTGCGTGCTCATTCAGGACCACCCGCGACAAGAGGATACGACAACTGAGGACCATCGGCCATACTACACGACGCGCCGGCGCCTATCTGATGAAGGAGACGAGGGTCACATGCCGAGGTCATCAGGCGCTAGACGAACCCACGACCGCGTCAGCACGGGAGAGCATACACGCGCACATTTCCTATCGACCGTATCTTCTGAGTCCCAGCAGTTTCAGCGATCGATAGAGGACGATGATGAGACCGAGGAATAGATTACGAATCACGACCCAATTCCCCGATCACATATCAAGACTTATGAACGTAGACCACGTCACACTTTTGGTACAAATATTCTAATCAAGTTTTACTAAATCATTCGCATCAATGCTTTCCTGAACCCTTCCAATGAATTCCTTCCATCCCGTGCATGCCCCATACAGCCTGAAATACTACAGTGTGCTAAAACTTGAACAATCACCAACTCTAGGTATATACATCGCAGAACGAAATATTTGATACCCAATACTCCCGACCAATATACATGACACTTTAATGAACACCACGGGTCGCAGCACCACGGATGTTTAGCCCCATTACTCCACCACGTCCCCTAAATGCACCACCACGACCGTTCCATTGAACAGCTCCCCTACCACGAGCACGATGCGGCCTTCCGCCTCGGACGTTGGGGTGCGCATTATTGTTATGTGTCAAACGTGGGCGCTGAGCTGCCTTTTCTTCCTCCTCGTCATCCTCGCGAGCACGCTTCTGTCCCCCGACATGTAGGGCGCTGTCATTCTTTGATGCTATAGGAGCGCCCTCAAATTTTGGAGGCATTGACTCTTGCTCAGTCATCTCCTCTGTCTTGATAACAGGCGAGATGTCAAAACCATCTCCACGCCCCGCCTTTGGTCCAGTTGGCGCGCTCATTGGCGGCATCGCGTCGACTTCCCCATACTCATTCATCTCCTCCGGCTGACTTTTCTTCGCAAGCTGTGCCGGCTGCGCTAGCTTTGCCCAATCATCCCCATGCTTGAACGCGCATCCCCTTCCATTCGGGCACGTATATCTCGTCATGCTCCGCGTGCACTTCATTCCCTCGTTCTCGTGCGAAAACTCGCAGTTCACGCGACTGCTGCATCCATGAGCGGTATTGACATAGCTGCACAGCTTAGGCCTGGTGGCATGATCGTATGGACATGATGCGCCTTTGTTGCATGTGCGGCCGAACCTGCATTTCACGCCGCTTGAGAGGGGAGCTTTGGTCAGACTGGCCGAGAGGGGAGAGGCATCGCGCAGGGCAGATGTGGTGGCCGTGATGGTTGCTGCAACGGATGAGGGCTGTTCCACTTTGGGCTCGATGGCAGATACAGGAGCTGCGACTTTCCAAGTGACCTCGTATATCACGCCATTCGCGGTGACGGGTATCGTGACTGCGTCGCCGACTTTGTTTAGCTGCAGCGCCGTCGCCATCTCGGGAGTCTGAGTGAGCATCGTCTCCGTGCTCCAAGCCATCCCGGCTTTAGCTTGTTCGAGTTGGAAGTCGATTCTTTGCTTCGCTTGCCCTTCGGTCTCATGCTGTTGCTCTCGCTCTTCTGCGGCAGATGCGTGACCGTTAGTCTTTGCAAGAGTACAGATGTCCTCGAGCAAGACATCCTCGTCTTCGATGCCGATTACCGAAGTCTCAGTATCTGCAGCTGCGACTTCCAGTTCCTCATCAAGAAAGATGTCTTCCTCGTACTCAGCAATTGTTGCTGCACATGGTGCGCTGTCCTTTGCCATGTCTATCAGTTGCTGCTTTGGCACCGGTGTCGCAGTGTTGACAGTTTCTGCTTCTGTTGGAGTGTGATCGAAGTTCGTCTCTGGTCCTACAGCTACGTTTGCAGCAGTATATTCAATGATAAGGTTCTTCTTCTTGTTCGTAGCTCGTCTTCTGTGTCGAGTCATATGGCCGCTTCCAGGGTTTTTTCGTTGCGTCGGTTGTGCGTGACAATGGGTGCGGATATCTCGTCAAAAGGTGTATGTGTGATATGAGACAAAGACCACCGTTTTACAAGCGCTTTGTCGCACCGCAAAGACAAAGCTCAAGACACATAAACAAAGAGTGAGACCTCGAGGGATACCTGTGGGATCCCGGTCGGATTCCTCGTTATTCCTCGTGTTTCGGTGAGTGTCTTAAGATGCGATAGGCTCGCTGAATTTGCTGCTGTGGGCGTATCGCTAGGAAGTAACCAGCCAGTGATAAGGAAGGAGTGACCGCGCTCGGACCACCTGGGTGAAAGTGAACCAAACACGTGCTTTGCATCTTTGTTTTGACTCACATCGTAGTGTAAGGGAGATGTAGAATCTTGGAGCGCTGAATGTGCTAATTGTGCTTGTACACAATGAATGATCGCCTCTATAGTACGTCAAGCATTTCTGGCTAGTCCACTCTCTCCATGTACGGCAGACATGCCTCATAAACCTGCGAGAACCCAGGATACGCCGCAATCCTCGAGAAAACTCCCTCATCAACTGTCTTCGCAGCCCGAATTGAACCTGCAATGAAAAAGTCGGTTGCACTTGGTTGAGCCCCTAACACAAAAGGTCCCGCTGCCTCATTCGTAAGCAGCAATCTCCCAACCTCTTTTGCCTCGTCCTCAATTTGTTTCCAAGCTTTTTCTTCCTTGTCCTCACTGAGAAGATCTTCTAGTTTGCACCCAAGTACAGCCTCACGCGTGCCGCGAAAGTACTCTTGCGAGCGCGGTGAGAGGATGTTGATCTCGCGCGGCACGATGGAGATACGAAAAACGGGGCCGATCACAGCACGGCCTTTCTCCTCGATCTGACGACCTAGCTCAGATCTTAACTGTAATGGCGGCTCTGGGTAGGTCTTTTCGAGAAACATTGCGATCGGGACAGAATCCATTAGGTATGTACCTGTTGGAACATGATGGATGGTTGGGACCGTATACTTTCCTGATGAAGTCTCGACGCCGCTAGATGCTGTACATCAGCTAACAAAGTAAACAGAATTCTCAACCCTTGGACATTAATAGCTTAGGCCATATTCTTGCCGAATGACAATGCCATTTCGCACGCAAAACAACGTCGGCGAGATCGGCGAGAGAATAACTCACAGGTCTTTGAGAGTGGGCTCAATGTCAGGGAACTCGAGAAAGACTGTCTTGTATGGTATGCGCTTGTAATTGAGTATGAGTCGTATGCACCAAACCGCTGGTGAGAAGCATATATTCTTGGTACACGCC
Organism: Phaeosphaeria sp. MPI-PUGE-AT-0046c; assembly: GCA_020747045.1. Classification (NCBI taxonomy): domain Eukaryota; kingdom Fungi; phylum Ascomycota; class Dothideomycetes; order Pleosporales; family Phaeosphaeriaceae; genus Phaeosphaeria; species Phaeosphaeria sp. MPI-PUGE-AT-0046c. The sequence goes on from JAGTJN010000004.1 coordinate 1,776,691, forward strand.
AAGTCGTAAAGTACGATTTCAACTTGATCGTAGTTGGCCATAGTGTGCTGCGCGTGGTATGGCCGATGGCAAGAGGACTGTGTTGGCTTGAAGTGCTACGTAGGGCCATTTCAGACCTTTAAATACACGGGGAACGCCATTCAGGCAGCATTCCCTGCTGAGTGATTTCATTGGGTAGAATTGTCGGGTAACGTGGCAGCATGCATTTGACCGGCTACATGTTTCTGCAGGTTAGAAAGCGTCCAGTAAGCTTGCATACATCTGCAGCTTGGTGGCCTTGCCATCACTTAACAACAAATCCTGTCCTCATCCAAACATATGCGCAAGCACCACGACATCATCCAACACAATGAAGAAGGTATCGAGGGCCATAATTCGATCGAACCCTGTTCCCATAAACCACCTTCTACTACCTGGCGAAAGCATAACGTTTCTTTGATTCTGGCTAGAGTTGGCGATTCCTAGAACTGTCAAGGCTAAAATGTCCGTCTCCGTGACGTCCGTCGGAGTCGGCGAGTTTATGTGATGCTAAAGCCGCACTCCGGAAAGAACAGTTCCTCCGATATTGATATTGCCCAGATAGTACATTAATTCGTGGTGCTGTTCAGATATGTAGTTGATACACTGCCGGGTCACATAAACTGTGTCAAGAGAACATTCCCATGATATACTGGGTCAAGAAAAGACACGCAGAATTGAGTAAGCCGTGGCATCATGGCCACATCTCGCCCGAATCAAAGTCATCCTAGCTAGAAGTACATCACGTTTCTGCGACCTCGACCCTGGTGGTGCTGCCATGATTGCGGGATTTGATGAGTATAGCCACTACACGTTCTGCCTCCTGCGTTGGGTGTTTAAGTTATGTGTATTCTTTTTTGAATGCCTAGGGTATAGTAATTATAGGAAGGTGCTCGTAGCAAGAGCGGGCAACATAACGTCATGATCGCTTACACGTCCTGCTTCCGCATGATCTTAGAGCTTATCTAAATGTGAAGTGCATCTAGCAACACCGCCGAGGTAACCCTTGTTCAATGCAATGCGACAGGTTTGAGTTTTCTTCAATGAGACCGTCCATTACTGATTAAGGAATACCTAGCATGTAACGTAGTGTCCTTCCAGTATGTGTCGTACTACACTTCGTAGAAAATTTCTCCATCTTCCTCTTGGGTTCTTCGGCGCAATACTCTATATCGGCACTGACGCCTCATTTATTCAACCTCGCCGCCCTCGTTTCGTCTCTCCACCAACTGCATTGCTCCATGTTGATACCATCCTTCTCAAGCTCCATTTTCGGTCCGCCTTCACTAGGCCTGTTCACTACTAATTCGCTTCCATCCTTCCCACTTGCAACATCATACGTCTCCCATTTGGCGCTTCCAGGCTTGGCATATCGATTCGGATCGCCACTAACCACAAAGCTGGCCCAGTAGGCACTGTAGATATCTGCAATCTCAGGAAACTGTGCACCACTTTGTCCGTTGAAGTACGCGCCGTCACTTGCGTGCGGCACTCCCATGTATGCCGGCGCATAATTGGGTGTGTTGAAGCGCGCTTTGTACACGGGCACTCCGGCAGATGATAGACGAGAAGCGGTGTCTTGGACTGGACAGATGTAGGAAAAGTGGCCGTATGATGCAGCTAGACGGTCGAATTGAGCAGAGACAAAACTCGCAGACTCGAAGATGGATTCGTTTGATTCGGGGTAGAGGGCTTGCAGGTCCGTAAGATCTCCGGGAGTCAAACCGGGAACAAGCGTTTTCCAAAAGTTCAGGAATTGTGCATTTGTGCGGAGGTCTTGCGGAACAAAGCCTGTGCCTTCATCGGAAACTGACGAAATCATCGTCGGGATCTTGAAGAAAGTGCTATCTTTACCAGATGTCGATCCACGTTTCTCGAACACAGGGCCCGGAGACACAGGCTGCCATGGCCAGGTGATGTTATAGTTGTGGGCGTTATAAAGCGACGATGAAATGAACTGCATGTCGTCAACCTCAGCGGCTCGTAGGCATTCCAATGCAGCTGAGCTTGGTGATGATGGACAGTTGACATAGTCCATGAAGCTCTCGACCTGTCGTTGGTATAGCGCATAGTCTACGCCAGGGAAAGCGCGTGCTGTTGGAGATCCAGATGACATGATAGTCTGATGGAAAAGTGGTTTGCCAGCATCATCACTGTAGTCGTGGAAGAGAAGGATGCCAACCGAGTGTCCTCCAGCACTTTGGCCAGCGAGAGTGATTTTGTCCGAGTCGCCTCCAAAATACTGGAAGTATTGCTGCAAGAATTGAAGCGCAGTGCGTTGGTCTCGAATACCCAAGTTGAGCAGGCCCTCGTCCTCCATGAATTTTCCTGGTAAGCTCCCCAATGCTCCCAGTCGATACTGCACGGTGACAACCATTAAGGGCTGCTCGCTCTTCTCGACGAAAAGTGCGCCATCAAAGCTGCCGTGAGATCCGGTGACGAAAGAACCTCCATGTAGATACACCAAGGCGGGGAGTTTCTGGTCCATTGGAACGCCGGAAGGACGGTAGATGTTGAGAGTAAGGCACGCCTCTGATTGCTTAAGAGGTGAATATATGTTCTGCCAACACGCTGGGCCCGACTCAGAGGCGTCCTTCAAGCCATCAAAAGCCATTGGTGCTTGTACTGGCTTGAAACGATCAGATCCGACAGGTTGGGTAGCGTATTCCACTCCGCGCCATGCATCTACCGCTGAGCGGAAAGTCTGTGTGTTCTTCATGTCCGTAAGGATCTGCGAACCTTGGAGAGCTCCATAACCTGGTAACGTGACGAGCAAAGAGGAATTGTGTTGGGTGTGCTCATTCTGTGTAGGATGCTGCGAATAAGGCCGGGCGTTGGCAAAAGCACCAAAGTACCAGAACAGGGCACAGCTGCCAAAGAAAAACATTGTGATGAGTAGAAGCCGCCTTCGCAACCAGCGACCAGAGAATGCCATCCTGGGTGGGTCGTCCCTCGTACTTAATAGCATTCCTGGTGAATGGTCGGACATACTTTTGGCGCCCGACCCCATGTTCGGTCGTATTGCGGCGGCTCTAGGGTGGAGCGACAGCGTGCTAGCATCGGTAGCATTTGACTGTAGCCGGACCGTTGTACTAAAGTTCACGATGACCGATTGACGTGGTGTTTGGAGACAGGATGGCTAGACAACCTGGGGTGTGATGGCGGAGACGCGACTTGCCGAGCGATGTCCCGCCTCTACTTCAAGTTAGCGACTTGCCTCATTGGTCGTTCACCGCGCGCTTGCGATTCATTGACGGTCAATCTGCACGTCAGGGCGACGATCGCACTTGTTTTGTAGAACTTTCGTCAAGTGTACCGAAGTGTTCAGAAATTCGCTGCGTAGTGGTGCCCTAGTCCTTATCTCCATCGCGAAGGGCATGATTGCCGAGCCATCTTACGCCGACCCTCCAGGGAAATGAAAGCCCTTGCGCAATTCCCAGAAATCACACATTTGTTGAAGATGCAATGCAAATGTCCGCAGCAATGTGGGCCACATTGTCAGACTGCGGAGGCTTGTATTGCAAGGCTTTCGGAGTATGTTGCCATTAAAGCGATCGCGCGGCGTCCTAAACTTGATTTGAGACTTGGCGTGCCAGAGCGTCTTTGTCCCTCCAATGCCTACAAACAAGTGAGAAACACCTCGAGATACAAATATGCCGTTGGCAGACACATCTGATTACTGCATTCCACACGATCAGTCATGACGTCAGCTGGTGTGCGGAAAGTACTTCTCCCAATGCGTAGCGTTTAAAAGCATCCAGCGATAGATAAAACACCATACGAAAGCTTTCTTCTATGATGTATACTCGAGCATTTAGAAAAAGAGCAAGTATTGCGCACATCGTGATGGCTCTTACGAGAGCACTGGTGTATGTTCATTCCGGTGTTGGACATGGCCGACCTGAATCTCGTTGATCGAGTCACATCCTCAGTCAATATCTTCGTGGAAAGAAATCGCCTGGAACTATGTATTGTTGGATAAATGCCGAAGGTGAGGCAGATAGCAATTCAAAACACCGCCTGCTGGATAATTGAGGATCAATGACGGCAATCGCCAAATCAATCTTTGTCGGCGGGTAGGAACCGAGCGTTTCATACCAAAGCTTATAATGTACCTTACGCAGCGCCGAGAGCAAAAAAACTTGATAACTGTTCGTTTTCGCTGCCAGGCGACTACCGTGTCATCTCTAGATGCGTGTTCTGTGAAGTCCAAGACCTCTGGAACTCTTTTGACTGTAACAAAATCCTGGTGCCTTTTAGGCTTGCTCGGATTTTATATCTTCATCAGTTCGCATACTAGTCTCCAGCGACGTGCGCCTGAGGAGTAAGGTTTGACACTGAACGATTGTGAAGAACTATCTTCTATCTTGGTACGTTATTATCACCGGCTCATGTTCCTGTGACAAGCCAGCTACTGTTGGCTTTAGTAGAGAAAAGCTTTTTGCCCCTGAAACTCTTGTGGGTGTCACTTTGACAGTCCCTCGAGTTATTGGCGAGAAAACCTTGAGGTGAACTTAATGCTGTATCATCAACATCCCCAGTAATGTTGATTGCCTCAAAAACCCTCAATTTATAACTTAAAGTTGACCGAATGGCTTTAGACGTTGCCGGAAAAGATTTGCGGGTACGCGCTCGTCGTACTTGCCATGAACGTATATGCGAGGAGTGGTTGGATCTCTTCCGCCAAAGAAGAGACACTGTAATGGTACCTAAGCCATCTGCGAATGAGTACCCATGCTACCCTCCGAAAAAATGCCTCGCCAAAGCTTCTTGCGTCACCCGGTAGATTGGTTGCAGCGCCCTCCAAACGTCGAAGAAAACGCTCACGATGCATATCAATAGTATGCTTACAGAACCAAAAGTGTCAGGTGTCAGAATTGTTTTGCCGGCCCTTCATTTCATCTGTGAAAGATCGATCGAATTAATGAGCCATGATCGGAGGGAAGCGAATTAAGCTGTTAGCCCCTTGTGCGATGAGTTTGCATCACCATCAACGAACGAAGGCCCATGGATAAGAGATCGTGTCAACTTTCAGGGCTGAGATTGACCGTTATAAGGCTGCGCCAGCTTTTGCACAGGCCTGGTATAGCAAGCCATCATAAGCAGAAACACCGCCTCCTATAATCTCTCTATGATGCGCTATACCGTCGTAAAGTTGACAGAAGCAACGCGGGACATCAGGATTCTGCGAACCTTGGAAGTATGCCTCTATTTGGGCTATGGCGCTATAGATCTTCATGAACAATGTGCATACTGAGAGATTCTCCGCCGTCACTTCTGCTCAGCTAGCTCCTTTTCCACGGCACTATAAGTCCCATCGTCAGCCATGCTTTTTGTTATCAGGAGCAGGAGGTACTTACTCGGCCATATCTGCAAGCGTGTCGAACTTCCAGGTGTACACTGGGTCGTCCCTGTTTCCCATAATCGCACCTGGCCTGTATATCCAGCTGCTCTTCATTCCCATATCTTTTGCTGGATGATGATCATGGAATTGGCTTTGTGCTGTTTGCAAGACCAGATCCTTTTCCACGCCGAAATCTTCCTTTACCCTCTTTAGCATATACTCAAAGTTCTTGAGATTGGGCTTGTATGATCCAATGTCTTCGGCGGTGTAGATTGCGTCAAATTGGAAATCCTGAAGTCCAGTAGATGCTTGACGGTTCGCAAGGAATGATGCATTGTCCACATTCGAAAGAACTGCCAGCTTGTAAGTCTTTGACAAGCGGTTGAGAGCGGCAAAGCTGTCGGGGAAAGCGGGCCAGTCTGCTACGCTGGAGCCGAAAGCATCACTCTCCTCGGTCGTGGGAGTTTGAAGGCCGAGCTCTTTGCACAGCTTTGGGTGAATCGTAGAGAGAAGATCGCAGTATTTCTGACCGGGGTTGTCCGACTGTTGAGGAGCTTCGAGTGAATGGCACACCCTCAAAATGTGCTTAGGGTCCATATCGCTCTTGTCGGACTTTTTGAGCATAGGCTGTAACGCGTTGATAACGCCCCGCTCCCAGTCGATGAGGGTGCCATAAACATCGAAGCAGAGGAGTTTGAAATCGGTGAGCTTCGACATGTTGGGGCGATGACTTTGGATTTTTGCTTCGTGTGTTTACAAGTGCAACGAAGCAGGTTTCTTGCCCCTTAATGATCTGGTACTTAAGAGAAATGCTGAGGCTGTGGCCATTGGGTCTCCACTCCGGGCAACAACGCTAAGTTAGCGGGGTAAAGTACCCACGCCCTACATGTACTTTCCTACTGATCGTGCATCGTGAAGTTTGTCATCACTGCTGACATATGCAATGATAGGCATGGATCAACTCAACGGGAGCGTGATCGTTGTGCGGATCAGCCTTGAAAACCAAGAGCTTATTCGAAGATGTGTTGGTCATGACGAATTTACGCGTATTTATGCTTGGCGCTACAGTTGAAGACGCGCCAGACGCTATGTAGGAAACGCTAAGGGTTTTGTAGAGCTTACTGACAAGGACTAGCATCAATATGGGTCGTTAATCACATAAGCAAAGTACGGAATACATGTTGCTAGCACTTAAATTGTGCTTTGCGGACAGCCCAATCATAGCATTTACGACCCACCCATAATGTTAACCTGTGTATATACCTACCATTACACTTGCATAGTGTATGGCAAGTTGTCAATCCTTGATTCTAATACCTGCTTCGTCAGCTTCCACAGATTCAAGCTCAAATTCTCATCCTGTGCCTGCTTCGACACGTCCGTGACCTTGCGGTCAGGCACAATGTACGAGTTCTGCACCTGTTCGGAGGCAATAACAGGTGATGTAGCGGCAAATAGAGCAGGTCGGCAACCTTTCGCAACGGGATCTTTTAGGAAGGGGCGCACAGCGGCCACTCCAATTTTGCCGAGAGTCCCATATGCTTCCACGGCTTGATCTTGCTGATCGGTCTTGACACCACCAGGATGCGTGGCATTGATCCACGGCAGCCCAGTGTTACCAGTCACCTCGCCGAACTGACCGGCTTTGACCCTCGTGTACAGCTCTCGGAGGAACAAGATTTGAGCGAGCTTCGTGCGGTTGTACAATAGCATGGCACCAATATCCTGGTTCATCTCTTCGACGGACTCAAATTTCATGCTCGATGTCGCACCCTTATGCAGATCAGATGACTGATGCACAATACGAGAGTCCGGTGTTCTCTGGAGCACAGGCAGCAGAGTCAGGGTCAGATGTGCTTGTGCGAACAAATTGACCTGCATATGACTGTCTAGGCCATCCCGTGTCTCGTTGTAGACTCCAACACCCAGGCCAGCATTGCAGACTAATGCGTCAAGCCTGGTCAGTTCCTGCGACAGCTGCCTCGCAACCTCGTCCGTTTGCTTGAGGTCTTCTAGATTGCATTGTCGCCATTCAACCTTGCTTATGTCTCCGAATTCTTTGAGAGATTCTTTTGCGTCATCTGCATGCTCCTCCTTGTTCGACAAGAGGAATAGTTTTGCGGGGTTGTGTTGGAGGATGTGAGCGACGATTCCGTATCCTATACCAGCTGAGCCACCGGTCACTACGTATACCTGAGCAGATGTGAGTTACAAAGAATTTGATATATATATGGCTCATCGTGATGTACTTTGCCGCCGAGATCTGGAACATCCTCATTCGGATCAAAAGTGTTGCTTGAAAGCAGCGATGTCATGATGGCTATTGTGGCGTTGACTTTGGACTTTGGGAGTTTCTAGATGTACGATTTGTTATGTGAGTACGGAAATATTCGAGTGTTTATAGGATGATATAATGCGCCCAAGGACGCACATCGCAATGGTGTCGTCATAGTGAGGAGGAAGATATATTGCCACCACAATCAGTAATGGTATCGCCAAATTCAGCATACAGGGGCTTGAAAGCTCATCGTGATGTATGTTTATCTTCTCACTGGACGGTAGCATTGAAAACAGTGCTAGTGCTGTATAGATACGTGTTTAGGATGATGTTTGTTGCGTGTCGACTTCGTATTGACTGTTCGGCTAACTTAAGTTAATGGTGGGGCAACCTTCAACGATGACCACTGCCGACCGTCTCCTCTGCGGTGTGCCTTTTACGAGTCCAACCCCAACAGAAGGTGCTCCATCGTGGACAGTCAAATTATTGCCAAAGTCGGAAAGACTGTGAAGTCGTATGTGTGGGACTGCAGACACGAATCAGGGACGCAATTGCGGGTTCGAGCTTTTCCTGGCACTCTTAACAGGGGAACAGGGAGCCACAACGGCTGTGATGTTAGAGATGACAATGGCAAACATATTGTACATGCGTGGTTGATTTGAGTAGAGTTGTCCGTAAGTAGGGCGAGTAGAAGTACAGATTTACAGATTTGCTCGAGATGATGGATCAGGGCAACATAAGACCAGGAGAATGGAGTTGGAGGTGACGAAGGGCTAAGGAAGTGAACTGAGAATTGGAATTTATATCATAGCATACAAACAGGGTAGATTCGAACTGGCATTGTCGCAACCTATTCCCTCACACCTTGCAATATTGCAACGGATATCTGGCCGATTGTCGCGTTCGATTTTTACTTTCCAGTACCAACGATGCGATCGAATTCACCCCTGAAATGACTCCATACCTTCTCCTTTACACCCTCGCTGCGCAGCCTGCGCAACTGGGTCAACGACTCTTTCTTACGCTCCTCTCCATCCCAATTGACTGAATACATGCCGCTTCCGGCCATTCCCTCACTACCGTCCGCTACGACTTCTTTACCACGCGGAACACCAGCAGACCTGCCCCGAAGGGGTTTGTACTTGTCACTAGTGGCAAAGTAAACCTGCCTCTCGCCACATTCTTCGATACCGACGAATAGCCAGGTCCCAAAAATCCAATACATCAGCGGGAAAGCGATGCCAATGACTAGACCGAAAAAGCCAGGGACGCCTTTATGGAGGTCGGTCAACACTGCGCCAGGAAAATTATGCACAAAGCTCACTTCCGGTGCATCTTCTTGCAGACTCTCGAGCGCAAGAGTATGCAAGCTTGCCATATGTGGCTTAATTTTCGAGAAAGGAACGTTGATCGCAGGCATGTCAGACATCTGCACGTCGCCTTCGTACGTGCCGGCTGCGACGTTAAGCACTCGAGCAAGCGCACCGGAAGATGCAGCGGCGGTGAGGAGCGGAAGCAGTTGTTGCACAATACGTATGCGCGAGTACGTCGATGCCGCCGTAAAAGGGTTAAGACCTTCGGGGGTGACTGTGAATGTCAGCTTCATGTAATGGGCAGATGAGGGTCCATTGATGGTATGCTTTCCATCATTGGAAGATGGCTTACGGTTGCCGAATCTAACTTCTCCAGCGCTTGCAACTACCAGATTCACCGATTTCTCATTGCACTTCACATAATCACAGGCGTGATCCGTCTCTTTGATGGAGCTCAAGTCTACTTTAACAAACGTATAATGTCCTTGAGGGTTGATTTGTCGGCATTTGGCGATTACACGCTCAGCCGATGCTTCATTTCGAGCGAAGAGGTAGACGCGCGGCTGGGTCAAATACTTGATCAGAGTAGTAAGTGTGGCTTCGCCTATTCCAGTCGTTGCACCGGCGAACACAGCGACGAACGGGTTGGGTGTATGCGCAGAAATCTGCGCATTGGATGCTAGAACAGCTGAGTAGGCCACCATATCGATAGCGGAGTATAGTAAACATCATGAGTAGTTCACTGGCGCAACATTATATATATGGTATGCTGCATACAACGAACGGACTGATTGTGAAGACCTCTGGTGGTAGACTAAGGCGTCCACCATCACGGACAAAACACGGCGGATGCGCGTGAGTGCTGACTTCGACACTCAGTCGCACTTGGATGCACTAAGCACGACTAGATAACGGAGGTAGTCCTCCACTGGGAGAAAAGAACGTCTATTAAAAAGTACGAGGGCTCGGGTTCATCTCACTGGTTTCCAACTGGACGAAAATGGTAATCTTTGTGCCACGACTACGCGTGATTCGAACATAGTTAGACTCGTCACCTCGTTTAAACGTCAAGCCAAGGTGCCCACGTGGGCTTGAGGTAGTATGCTGGACACATCGTAACTTTGAGCTGGGATGGAAGCACGAGGTAGCTCAAGCGCATGGTTTCTGTAGACTCTATTGCCTTGTTCCAGATTGTGGTTCACGCTGCCTAAGGGAGCTGCCGGCTGGTTGCGGAGACATTACCGAATCTGTCGGATCAAATAGTAAACACTTCCACTACTAAAGTGATACTCCAACGTTGTACGCCAGGATCTGTTTGGCGTGCTCCCGCAAAATCAATCGTGTGACGACTTTGCCATGTAGAGAATCAGCCGAGGATTGAGGCTGGGCGACGCAGGTACGGGCTTGGCCCCGCACCACGATATCGTGTACAGGAGGATTAGACGTGCATATACAGATACAGTCTAGCGATGTATATTCCAGGAGTCTAAAGTCGTGTCGCAAGCGTGAGATGAGGGCTATTGCTCACGTGCAAGTGCTCGGCGGTGGGGCTCAGGAACGGCCAAGCGAGCTAGAGAGATGATCAGATAAAATTTTCGGCGGATCTGATAAGGCCAGAATTTCCCGCCCAATGACGTCCTTTACGCAATGCTCCACACGGCTCGATGGTGACTGTGGATCACCATAGAATGCCGTAATAAGCGACGTGAATCGAGACCGGCGTGATTTCCGATGTCGGTAGCGGTTGGCGGCTTGCAAATAAGTATGCAGGGCTGCCAATCTTATCAGATCAGATCATCTCACACTCCCTTCCTCCATTCCGCGGCCTCTTATTGCCTTGAACATAGTTATATTCCATGATGAGACTTCCGAACTTAACAGAAGCTTTTGGCAACATCACACTGTCGAATCCTCACCGCGTTCTTGTAGTCGGTTGCGCATACGGTGGCATCTCTGCCGTTATCAACCTCCTCGAGTATGCGCAAGGCAAAGCAAGACAATCTGTATATCCAGGGCCAGAATTTGGAGGAGCAAGGAGCAGTCGAGGCGTAGAAATCACCGTCATTGACGAGCGCGATGGATACTGTGCGTAACACACCCCACATTAGCCGAGGTTTTTCTTGCCTTGACATCTGTCGATCCACATCGTCACATTGCATGAAGCTTTAGTACTGACAGGGGTACACTAGTCCACTCCGTAGGCGCACCCCTTGCACACACCACATCAAAGTACACAAGTCACATGTGGAGAAGATTCAGCCACCTGAATGAACTCAAGCAGTCCAACTTGCACTTCAAGCACGGCAGCGTCAAGAAGGTTGACCCCGAGGCCAAGGTCGCTGAGTGGTGTGACTGCAATGGCCAGACACAACGACAAACATATGATTATCTCGTCATGGCAACGGGTCTGAGGAGACACTGGCCTGCTGTTCCAAAGTCAGGCAGCTACGAAGAATACCTGAAAGACGGCGCATCGTTCATTGCGAAGATTACAGGCAACGATCCCACCAAGTACTCAAGTAGAAGAGTGGTTGTCATCGGCGCAGGTGCAGTCGGCGTAGAGTTCGCAGCCGAAATTAAGAACCACTACCCCGAGATTGGTGTCACACTCGTCCATTCTCGCGCTGAGGTCCTCTCCTCCGAACCCCTGCCCTCCGATGTCAAAGACCGCGCACGTCTCCTTCTCGAGGAAGAAGGCGTAGAGCTTGTCCTCGGTAACCGAGCATCTATCACTGAACAGCCAAATGGCCAGTACACAGTCACTCTCGCCAACGGCAACACCATCACAGCCGACTTTGTCATTGACTCAACAAAGAAAGGCACACCAACAACCGACATCCTTCCAGAAGCCTGCTTGAACGACGACAAAGAAATCATGGTCCATCAATCCCTCATGTTCAAAGAAAACATTCCTAATGCATCGTCTCATTTCGGCGTCGGAGACGTCATCGCCTGGTCCGGCATCAAGCGCGCAGGTAGCGCGACTGTTATGGGCCAAGCCGCAGCGCAAAACATCTACGCCTCGATGCTGAACTCAGAACTTGCGGCAGATGCGGAGAAGCACGCACAGACAGAACTGCCTTCGTGGGCAGCGGTCATTGGTCTGGCGGTTGGCAAGCAGTGTTTGACATACGACCCCACGAATGGCATGAAGTATGGTGTAGAGGTCATGCAGAACTATTTTGGTGATGACTTGGGCTGGGCTGCAAACTTGAAGTATCTTGGTTTGACGGATGTGGTGGAGAAGGAGGAGCTGCCTGAGAAGGCCGAGATGGTGGAGGTTGGTGTCAAGCCTGTTGAGGCCAAAGCGTGATCGAATCGTGGGAACTGAGCAGAGTCGGGTGTACATAGTTGTCCATATTCATATATTTCCATAAGCGTCATGAAGCATGAGGTCAATATAATGTCAATGCCCTACATTCCAGTCCATTTCATTCGTGTCCAATACCACGGGTTGCTACACACATCTTGCGCAGATCATCCCAAACCTCCCACTGATAGCATCAAACAATATTGTGAACCCGAACAGGAAGTTCTTGCCCAGGTTCACAAAAGGCTTCGTTCCGCCCTTCACCGGCACAACTGCGCTTGGCTGACTTGGGAACCCTCTGTCTCCAACCACAAAGTCATATCCTGCAACACCATTGTCGAAGTCGGGGAACGCAAATGCCATCTTCGTCCCGGTCTTGACATGCTGCACCGCGCTGTCAACCGAAACATTTGGCAAAATGACTTGTGGTGAGGACTGTATGTACATCTGTGTTGCACTCGTGTCAACCAGAGCGTCGGCCTGTACAGGCTCGCTAGAATTGTCAGCCGTGAAAGAAACCTGCGGCAATGCCCAAGCTCTTGGGTCCGAATCTTCCAGCTTGCGTAGCGGAGTCCAGACTGCGCCCGCAGTGTTGTTAGGCGTCAAGCCAAGCTGCACGCCTTGGCTTGAGATAGTGTATCCTGTGCTCATGGACGAGGCGTTGGCTCCATTGATGCTAACAACGTTGAGAAAGGCGTTGTGCGATGGCGTGCTAAACGGTGTATCGCTGCCAGAACCACTGCGACCAAAACCGACGCCCAAGTGGACGAATTTGCTGAGACTCTGGGTCCACTTCACGTACGACTTGCTGGTCGGGCAGACGCCGCGGTCGGTAGATTCATTGTAGCTAGGGCACTTGACCGCCTTGGTAACAACGAGGATAGGCACACGACACACGGCTCTGCTGTTTCTGGTTGTACCGTAGAAGGTGATATCATGCGTGACAAATCGGCCAATTACCAATGTCTGTGTACTGGCCATGTAGTCCCATCCTGCTGGATGTTGATTCGTGAGCTTGACCTTTGGTACAAGTGACAAGGCCACGATAACGCGGGTGGTACTTGTGTCGACGAGGAAGGTCTGAAGGCGGCCAAAGATACTGCCACGGATACTAGGAGCAGTATTTGAAGATCTTGTGAAAGTCGATGTCCAGGGCAGAAAGATGCTCTGCGGTTTCGCTATGAGACTGACGCCAGCATCTTGGCGACTTGCGAGACCAAAATCAGCATCTGATTGTGGGAAGTGGGCGGTCGCCACGGACGACAAACACAGCAGGCTTGTCCAGATCATGATTGTCGATAGAATTGAGTGCTGCGAACTCATCTGTTGCATGCTTATGTTCTTCATCTGCCGATGAAGTCATGGAGGGGTTGTGATGTGTGTAACTCTTCTTGGAATGCATGGCCTGGAATGCAGAGTAGGGAGACTCGTGACGCCGCAGGATCATGTACCTGTCAAGATAATGTTTATGCTTTCGTTTCTGATTTCTTATCATTTCAGGTTACCGAAAGGCGAATTGTGTTCGGATGGTCCTTCCAGGTTCAATAGCCAAGTAGTCGTAAGTTCAACACATACTTCAGACGATACCGGCAAAGAGGTGATCCTGGCATCCAACACTGACATTTCCCCTCATCTTGAGAGCACAAAATCTCCTTGCGCAATACTCTTCCTTGCAACTATTAGTGTGCGCATGCTCCACGCCATGTCTTTCTTGCTCTTTCTTCGTTAGCGGCACGCCATCATTACACGTCTCGCACTTGTACTGTAAGACTGAATTACATGCTTTTTCGAAGTCGCCCGGTTTGACAGGACCTTCGGGATCGTGCCAGCGTATGATTGTCGTAGAAGGCATGATGAATGATGGCGATTGTGATCCCGTCCGACTTCTTGGACGTGGTGGGGGTGTGGCGGAGCTGTTTGGGTTGAATTGCCACTGAGCGCGTGGAGGCGGCGGCGAAGCAGTAGTCTCAATGCCTGCAACTGCCGAATTAGGGCGTTCTATTTGCGTTACGGCATTCTGTGTTTGTTCCTCATCGTTGGCAGCGATTCTCGCAGGGTCAAAAGACTCGGATGAGATCTCCATCATCGGTTGCGGGTCTAGCAAAGCAACAATGACTTCTTGGTCGAAGCGATAGTGCGGTAGATCGATGCCTTGACGCATGCCAGTGATCCACCCGATTTCTTCCTTGTCTCGTGAGGTGAGCATCCTCGCCTTTGCAACACGAGTCATGGTGTCGAGAAAGTTCTTACTGACGACAGCAAAGTGAGCCCGCGTGAAGGTCTCTCTGATATCTTCCGGCACCATTTCTTGTACCTCGAGCCTAAAGTCTCCTGTGCTTCGGCCCGAAGACATTACCTGCTGATATGATTGATCGTCGCTGATTGGAAAGTGCGCTGCGCTCCATACGCGGGCAACACCATCAATGACTCTTCTGTAGCGGCCACGCATCCTACCTACCAAGATTTGCATGATCTCAGACAGCAGAGGCTCTTGGAGCGTGCGAGCAGCAAGAACAAAAGGCTGGACACCATCGCGATCTTCGTCCTCAGGGTCTGCACCACGATCTACCAGCAACTGCAGTCGTGCGACAAGGTCTACGGCTGGGCATTGCTCAATACACTTCCGTAGCGGAGTTACGCCATTCGCATCGCGCTGATTAGGATCCGCGCCACGTTGTAGCAACACTTCGATGTCGCGTAGGGTGTCTGCAGGATGTCGTTTGGCGTGTTGACATGACCCGAGCACTTCGTGGAGGAGACCAGAGCCATTAACGAATGCATTGGTCGGTATACTATCCACAACCAATCGAGCTAAATCCGGAGTAGAGTGCCAAAGAATCTGGTGTTCAAAGGACTGCTGCTGCAATGAGCCACAAGGGCACCCTTCAAAAGTGGTCTGGATGTTTGCACCACTAATCACAAATTTGCGGAAACACTCGATCTCCAGTACTGTGAGTTTTGACGCCCAGAACGGCGTTATCTGCCAAGGTTGAATGAATGTCTCGAAGGCGGTCGCGGTAGAACCTGCAGGTGGAGCAACATGTATATCAGCTCCAGCTTCAAGTAGATGAGCTAAGATCTGGTTGCACTTGTCCCTGACTAAATCCTGAGAGTATTCGGCAGCGCGGCGGTCCAGGCACAACTGTAGCGCTGTCTGATAGCCAGAGCCTCGGGGTGACAAGCCTGCGTCCTCGAGACGTGCACCTTTGCGGGTGAGAATGCTGACTATTTCAGGTTGGTTCCAAAATACAGCCTGGAGAAGAGGTTTCCAAGTGGTTCCTGGAATACCATTGATGTCTGAGCGACCAGGACGCAACAGACACTGTACAGTGTGAGGTCTTCCATTTTTGATGGCATTATGAAGTGCAAGATCTGTTCCGAGGGGGTGCCTGCTGCCTTTGGCCCCAAAGGAAAGCAATACCCATATCACAGGACCGCATGGCATCCCGCAGGCAATGTCTAGCAATGTTTGCCCTGGATGTTGGCCAATGACCATTTGATTCATCGCTGGGTGTCCAAAAAAGCGACTGGCCGGTGACTCGAATGGCATACCAACAGGATCGTTGATGTGATCACCATGTTCCATGACGAGCTTTTCGAGCAGCATACACTCATTGTTCAAAATGGCGCCAAGCATCGCCATAACAGCATCGGTAGCTTGTGTGGGTGCTGCCGACCACGGATCTACAGTTGGCTCTAAGCTAATGTCACAGTCAGTGGATGATGTTGTGAGTCAAGGGCTGCATGGCTTACTTTGCTGGCTGGCTGAGCAAACCCATGAAAGTTGGCAAAGTCTCTGGGAGCTCTGCATCCGAAACAAGCCGCCATCTTCCATGCTCATCGCAATGATCCTGGCGCTGGGAATGGTACGAAGAAAGTTGATCTGCTTGAGTTGCAAGTGGTGTTGATTCACTGGATGTGAGATCGATGGGTATTGGCTCGATGGCTGCATCCGAGTCTTCTTCGCTTTGCTCTTCTTCACCCTGTCGAGGGCTTGCACTGGATTCTTTCCGATCATGCTTTTTCCCACCCGCCCTACGTGGCTTGTGGCGCATTAGCCCCCATTCTTTCAATTTCATGCGATACGCCCTTGTTCTGGATATTATCAGCATGGCCTAATTCGGAGAATATCTGCACGCAGTACTGACGATGCTCTGAATTTGTGTTTACGTTCCATCAACTCCTTAACATCCTCCAGGGGTTTCTTCTGAACGAAAGATAGCTCACGTATTTCATCTTGTACAGCATCCCAATCTTTTGTCATTCTGCTCCAGCTAGTGAGTCTCGCGGCAGGAAAAGAAAGTTCCGTAACGAAGTTCTGTAACGACGTCGAAGAACGATGGCACGATGTAATCTTGAGCGGGAACGTCGATTGCTTGTTATGCACTTCTCAGTGTACCTAGTTCAAAAGTGCAAAACCTGTCGATCGTGATATTGGTGGAGGCTTTCCCTTACCCCGCAAGCCTACACCTATACAGCAGCGATGGACTGATTTGTCAAAAGTATGAAGCAAGTATGAAGCGACACAAATGGGGAGGAAGAGTGCAAGATGCAACTTCGATGAAGGTAAAGGATCGAGGTCTGATTATGTAGGTTTGGGATGAAAAGTGCAAAAGATGAGACGAGGACCGGAAGTGCAAAAGTCAGCCTTAAGCCCGATTAAGCGCAACTAGCACAACCAGCGGATCCTTCGCCCCGCCCAACTCTTTGTCGCACAATAGACCTGCCAATGTTGTCCTTGGACAAGCTCAAACTTGTCCTGTTTCGCTCATCGTCCCAAGCGCTTAATTATCATGGCGTTCCGTACCCTGCAAAATGTGACCATCCGACTTCATATAATTCTCTGCGCGAAGGACTCTGTAGGCTGCGCACACTCCCTTGCACTCCAACTAGACTTCGCCGTCATGTCTAGTGTCCATCATAGTCTCTTCCCAATTGAAATAGTGTTCAGAGTCTCCTTCATCTTCTTGATTTACTCGCAAGCCCACATCCGACTGCTCATCATCCTTGGTAGGACCCGTGCGAACCACTTCGCTCGATTTGTATACGTCCTCCCCTATAAGTTCTTCCCAGCCCCACATACGAGATGCAACATTGTTAATGGCCTCTAAGTCCTGCTTCCCTAATCGCCGTCGCTCACTGCGGTGCCTGTCTTTAATGGTGTATGACTTAAATTGCACTTGCATTTGTTCTGGAGTTGGGTGCCGTATCTGGTGAGATTCGCTGGCGTAGTAGCGCACCTGAAGCTGATATATCGAATCCTTCACTTCGTTGTCCCAGGTCCTAGTTTCGACAAGACTGTACAAGCACAATGCGCGGCTGAAATATACAAGCTGGAGACCTTCCAGGTAATCCGGAACTGGCCCCGTACTTGCCTCTTCTGCCCGCATCGTGCCTACACGATTTCCCCTCCATCGGTCCCAAGCATGCTCGACTGCGAGTTTTCTCGATATTACGATGACTGAGGATAGTTGACTGATGTGCGGTTTGAAGAAATTGATACACTTTTCTGTCAAGTGGCAATCCAATTTTAGGTCGTCTGATCGGGGCATCAACCCTTCTTCGTCTCCCAGACTTATTGCGAGCGTGATGTTTTCCACGCGACTGCAGGCTTTTTTGTACTTTGTGTGCTTCTCTAATGCTTTTCCTCTTATACGTCTTTTGACGCTACCAACCCAGTGAACGACCATGCTCTTGTTTAAAGGCTGCTGCATGTACTCTTCACACAAGCGCGAACATGACAGTAATACGCTCAGTCGAGGCGCGTACGGTATTGTGACCTCGAATGTTAGACGGCGTTTGCGACTTGTCGAGAAGGTCCAGGGAAAAGATACTTCGTGATGGACATAGTACAGGATTCTATCACGTATCTCTCGGGGTATCCGAAGAAGGTGGGCTTCGGATAGTGCCATGATGCAGAAGACACAAGAGTTGATGTCGTTGATGGTGAGATTGTGATGTGGCGCTGATCGCGAACAGTCAGGCTTTATGGATATTTATATTAGTGCAACTCTGTGCCCAAGAAACAAGGGTTCGAGCTGTGAGGTCGACAACCGTCGTGGTCGCCTCAAGCGAGCTGGGATATCAACTGAGCTAAAGTCACACTTGGTTTAGCGTTGCTGTACCGTTCTATAAATAAGCACAGGTACAGGAGGATCGAGATCTGAGTTACTTGGTTGTATGATGAGAATGCAACGTCGTGTTCTTGTTGTTGGTTCTCGTGTTCAAGTGGCAAGATACGGGCTCAATACCATGTATTACCTCAAAGCTACATCTATGTATGCAGGCAAAGTGGATAGAATCGCATCGAGAGACCGCCTTCATTGTTTTTGCCGTTGCCACGACCTCCCAATATGCCCGTCCTTCGTTTTTGTGAAATATCTTTGTCCATTATTACAACCCCCATGATCTTCGCCCTATGTCTTCGAGCCACATTGACGGTTGGTCTTCTTCTTGCGACCTGTTTCGCTTCGTTCCAGCACATTCAATGTGACACAATTACCCGAAATATCAAGATGAGCCCACTGCGTCGCATAGTCGTTCTTATAGCTGCATTACTTGCTTTGATGGACTCATTACCTCCTCTCGATCCTTCATACTAAGTGGGGTAAGTTCCCGTTGAGGGTAGCGCCATACAAACCTGGGTTCCATGGAGAAGGAGTCCTGTTGCATCTTGCTCCTTATTGTTAACCGGCATAGATGTGAATGGAAATGTGGACGATCTGGTACGCCAAAGCCCTGATAGAGGAAGACTGGAGCATATGATTGTAATGGTCTGCATCTTGACATAAAAGCATAAGGCGCGATGTTTGAATATAGGCTGTAGATTCCCGCATGTGTCAATGTTTATTTTGGAGCTTCGTGGGAACCTGGTCCTGAGTGAATATTGGAGCATACCCAACAGGGCTGCGTGGCACTATGATCTATTGCGTAGGTAGCCATACTTCTTTTCATGTATCTCACACGGCAGCGCGACCAGAGCTGGGACAGTAGAGGTCATGGCGGTTGACGTAATTGTGGTTATACAATAGGCATCGTGTCCAAGGTGAGACCGCGCCCTGCAAGAGAGAATTTAAGTAGCAAGTAAACGTTGAGCAACGCGGACCAAATACTGGCGATTGCAGAGGCAAGCGGCCTTTGCCAGGTATCGGTGACAGTCGCAAGCCTGACAACAGCGAGGCGGATGAACAAGGAAATCATAAGTCTGGAGGACTTTCAATGGGCCTATCCCCGCCTATAGATGGTGGATAGTTGCACGGTAGAAGCTGCGCATGCAAGATAAAAGTGGCCAAGATCAGTGCGATAATGGAAGAAAATTGAGAAGGAAACTTTCGTGGGAATGACCAGAGATAGGTTTGAGTACTGTTGATTCCGGCGAGAGCGCCGTGGTAGCCATATCATGAGCCGCATGCCGCCATTAACGTAATCTACATGGTGTCCCACCTTTGTACTTGTGATCCCCTGCTTCACAGTTTGGTGTCCCATACCGCATGTCTGCTGAAGATCAAAACCTACGTCCGGCAGCTGTTTGACAGACTCCGTTCTTTAGGGCGCCGCATGGCGATCTCGTAAGAGATGTTCCTGCAGCCCTGAGTTTCTCATCAACTGACCGTACCCGACCTGACCTTCCATTCATGTAGCTTCGTCCATTTCAGTCAGATACTGTACGTCGTATCGTCCCTCAGAGTTCTCACCTAGGAAGAAATGGGAATACACTCTGCGTCGTCCATATCAAACGATATCTCAGCCCATTCCCGAACCCTGGCCTTCGCATCCGGAATCTTTCGAAAGTACCGTCCAATGTAAGTTGTCAGCTGTGGCAGCTTCTCAAAGACCTTATCGAAGCGACGATGATTTGGTTGTGTATCATGGCGGGCATATTGCAGAACCTGGATCCCACTAATCTCGTGCTTGTAGAAGTCAAGGAGATCACCAGGGTCAAACGCCAAATAATTAGTGCTAGTGTAATAGCCATGGCCATGCTGTACCATCTTCATACCCACGATGGTCTTGGGCACATCGAGGTATTCCCGAGGAAAGCTGACTGCGAGCGATTTGCAAAGGAGAGCATCGCGCTCGTGTGTACTGAGCCGCTGAGTTTCGAACAGAAGATGCAGCGAGTGGAGCTTTGAAGCTTTGGCCATGACGTTTTTGAGTAGTAGCGATCGGGTGTTGGTACACTTGAACTGATTTGCCGCCGCCGCATCGAGGAACAAGGTAAGATGCTGAAGGCGTGCTAGTGTGCCATCACAGCGAGGAAGGCGTTCTTCTCTCTCAAAGCCCAGATGAGAGTTGCACTCGTCGTTGAAACATTTTACCGTTGCCCTGAGATTCACAAAGCAGTCTGACTCAAGATATTCGGCGTGGATCTGTGTGTTCACGAGTAGGACATTGGAGAGTGGCGCATTCTCGGTGTGCACCTCGATGCGGAAGGTAGACATATGATCTTGTATATCCCCCATATTATCTTCAGTGTCGGTCGTCTTGTGGAGGTACTTGTAGATCTCGTTGCGGAGCTCACGGGGTAGCGTGAGCAGCGTTGACTTAGCCAAAGCCATAGCACAATTCTCGTGGCCCGGCTTGTTGGTTGATGTAAGAATTTGTGATTTCTGGCTAATTGGAAGTCGTCTTGATAGGTGTGATGACTGGGCGTGTAACATAGGTTAGAGTCGGTGGTAGTATTGGTGCTAGTGGGCAAGGTTGATCCGTTTGTAGCGTCACGTGCAGGCTGCCAGTGATTGCACGTCACGTGCACAGTGTGAAGACGAGGTACGAGCGCAAAAGCTCTCGAGTCTCTAGTGATTGATCTTTGCGACGTATGACTAGCCTGAGCTGTACCATATGACACCTCAAGGTTCCTTGTTTACTCTTGCTGGTTGAAAGCCGGTTCTCCACCCCTTCAATTCAAAGCTTCGTCTCTCGATGTATTCAAATACTGGTCTGTTCTGGATCTGCCGTGTCATTCGCGACGACTCTCATCATGGTCCGATTGAACGATCGAGCAGCCAATGCTTTGCTGAGTACGGAGATATTGAACCATATGTGATCAGATAGCTCTTGTTTGACAGCTTCTGTTGCAACGTTGATGGTGGCGCTGACGATGCGAGGGAGTACGAACTCGTTGATTATGCGGTCCCGAGGACTTTCGGTCATGTAAGTGCAACCGTTGTCGATAGCAATATAGATCGCAACGACGAGACTATTCACGTTGCTCGATGCCATTGCCTCTTCGTACAACGAGTGCATGACAACACAACGCTAAGTGAGGGCATGCTCTGTAAGTGGATTGTCGCTATGCCAGCATTGCCACTTAATGGCCAATAATTCCATCGCCATCTGGACTTTACTTCGGGTGTGAGGTACCCAAGAATCTGTGACCGGATCTTGACTGGAATGGTAAGAAGGTGAGGGTTTATTAAAGCCATTGTGTATGACTTCACGCGATGTCCGCAAAGACCAGGTAATACTTTGATTGCACTCAGTCCCTCGGGTCGGCTAGATCCGTGTTGTGGAAGGGTTGAGAAAGGGATTGCGAGGAGCAGCCAGGCTAGTGCGCGTCATTATACTTTGAAGTCCTCGTCGGCCAGTCAATTAGCGAATAGGATATGCAGTTTCTCATGATACGAACATGATCTCCCGGCTTGTTCATTGCTCACTTCACCCCAATGGCTTCTGCCAGGCCACCCTTCGCACGCCGAAGACGCCACTCGCCAACCACGATGTCGTTCTCGTTGAGTGTCTTATTACAAGCTGCATACGCGGAGGTGCATGTTGCCCCACTGCCGTATTCTTGTTGAACCTGAGCGCGAAGCCTCGCAACAAACACAGACGGCTCAAGTCCTGTAGACATTACAGCCCCCGATCGCATATCTCTTGCAACATAACTTTTCTGAACTCGTACGACTATACCCATCATCTCCAGCCGTGGTGCCAGCGTCTCAATCATCTTGTTATATCCTTTGATTCTCTTCCAGCTCGTGCCGGGATCCGCTTGCGGGGTGCGCAGAACCACAAAGTGGATTTTGTGCACTTTTTGGAGCACTTGTAGTACTCGTTCGTGGTTGGTGGCCCTTCCCTCAGGCAACACTTGGACTGCATTTCCAAACAAGCAAATGGCAATCACTGACTTGCGGAACTGTTTCTCTTGGCTGTACTCATGATAGATCTGGCGGCACGAAAGAAGCACATTCGTCAATGGGACTTCGGGTACTCTCACACGCGCTATCTCGTATCCGCCAATAGGAAATGGGAGCATGCGCCAGCCCCAGTCGAAGGCGATATCGTCGGAGATATGTGCGTAAATCATGCTGCGGATCTCGCGAGGGAGAGAGAGGATATTTGGGCTGGACATGCTGTTTGTAAAAGAAGAAGGGTATAATTGCAGGTTGACTGACGTTTGGATTGTATAGGTACATAATGCTGGCGCCTGTCATCTCATATACGTCCGTACAGGCACGGACGCTACATCGACTAACCCAAACTAGACGAACGAATCAGCGACGATGAGATGCAAATCAACATCAGCAAAGTGCAAAACAATGGCACCAGAGTGCAGATCCTTACATGTTGTGTTTTGATTTTCTCCCTCGCTATGTAACACAACTTTTGCACATTGTAATGAGGCTGAGTTGATAATACGCTACTTCAATGGTTCTATTTTAAGTTTTTGCACATTCAGGCCCACCGTCTCACATCCTCCACGCCCCTCCTCTCCACCCACTCCGTCAACTGTCCAGGCAACTTGGCCAACAACTCTGCTCTTTCTGGCTTCACGTTCATAAGAACCTGCTTCGGATACCTGCGCATGGGATACTTTGCAACCACTTCTTTCTCCAACCACGTGCGCTTGGCGAAGTTCGCATCGTCTCGCGCGAACATGTACACGCCAATCTTGCGAATTCCGTGCGATATGCTATACGCGTAGTCTGCAATAGTGTATGTGGGTACAAGTGACTTGATGATGTGAACGTGCTTGTATGTCAGGGCGTAGCCGACGTGGTAACCTTCTCCGCGCTGGACCAGAGACATGGTCTCTAGGGTGGCTGGT